>CAMRHE010000573.1:0-600000 GCA_947044405.1 Leptodactylus fallax
GGGTCCCCATGATAACACCCCTGCAGGAAGGTCCTGTGTGAGGAGTTAGAAGTGTGGAGTGTTAGGAGGAGGAGGTGAGGAGATAAGTGTGATGTCCTGTGAAGAAAGCAGTGAGTTTAGTGCAGGAATCTCAAGTCCTAGACAGGCCCAGGAAGGTTGGAGAGCTGACATACTCCAGCTATTCAGAAGATCCTGTCCCCTGTCTGCCTAGCCATCGCCCTGAAGGAAGTCAAGCATCATTATCTTGTCAGCCTGAGACTGTGGAGAGAACATTCTGGAACACGTGCTCCATAGCCAGTATCACAGGATCCAGGGGCCAAGGCCAGACCTGTGGAATATCCTGCCACCCTGACTATTGTACCCCGAAACTCTGAGCTATCAGGACCACATAACGTGAGTGGGGAATATTATGTGCTAGTATCATGGTGGGCATCCTCCTATGAGCCAAATAGGAGCCCAGACGCACCTTAGGGCTGTAACACTGAAGTATAAGGGGCTAGGAACACCTTTCATCAAGTCTACCCTGCACCCCAGGACTTTGCTGTGTCACCAGGCGTACCCCGTTGTTTTGTATTGAGTAAACTGTTTAAGCATTTGTGCCTCCACACCCATGGAAGTAAAAGTTCAACTTTACAACCGTTTCTGTGTCTGACTCTGCACCGACAACATCAGGGCGCCCCAAACACCACCAGTCGGCACAGTATAGGGGAAGCGCCCCGGGGGAACAATCACCACCAACATTTGTGCAGCCCCCTCATCACCGGTACCAGTGGTGGTAACGTGGGACAGCACCAGCGCTGCGCCCTCGTGCCCAGAGACCGTGACAAGTCTGCGCTGTTTGCACCCCGCAATCCCAACTGCAGCGTTACCTTCCATCTGGTCACCGCAAGAAAAACTGGCGTCACGAACAGGATACGGGTGTGTGCCATTTTGAGAAAGTCGCCACAAAAAGTGCGCCAAATTGTCTCCAGAGTATCGGTCTTTATTGTGGACTTTGCTAAGATCTAGTCTATTCCCTGAGAGTGCTTGCCACAAAGAGGGGGAGCCCTATACCCCTGAAGTAAGCCCTAAAGACTGTCCTCTCAGTGTGTTACAGCCCTGGAAGAGTTAAAACGCCCAGGACTTGTTTGCTGCGCCACATCGCTGTGTAAGAACGCCCACATAGGGTTAACTGTACCTTGCAAAAGTGCGGGAGATTTTTAGCACTGCCCATGAGGCCAGGAGACCCATCTGCCGCCATCTTAGGAGAGCCCAGAATGCTGAGCGCAATGCTCCAGCGCACCCATACAAGAAAGTGAAAGGCGAACGTGCCACCGCCATTTCTGACTCTCCGGTGCCGCATCACCGTCCCTGCTGTGCACCGCTGATCTCTGGTCCACGCTGCAGTTGCTGTCAGTGAGTACTGTGCCTCCCTGTCCTTGTCTTCAGTCCTCCCACGGCCCCAGCGAGTGTTTTCCGTGTACAGTGTCCGTGGGGAGTGCCACCATTAAAGAGGGGGAGCACACCGTCAGCCTGCATCACAGTGACTCTGTTAATAGCTACAGCATTCTTAAAGGGACAGCATTCCAAGTTGTAGTCTCCATTCCCTGCCAGCAAGCAGTTGAGTTTCTTAAAGAGACGGCGACCTAATTCCAGTCATACCTGCAAACAACATGACTGAGCAAAGTGACATTGTGCCATCTGTTTCTAGTGATCCAGCAGTGCCCATGGCGAGCAGCCTACCATTCTCCATGCCATTTTACCCTTGCTGCCGCGCTACAGAGGGGAGGCGCATACCCTCAGGGACTTTCGTGAGAAGATGCTGTCTCTCTTCCAGTTCTATCCTCTGAATACAGAACAGCAGATACAGATCCTGCTGGGCCAGCTTGAGGGTGCTGCAGCTAGGGAGGTCAAATCCTGGCCTGCCTCTGACAAAAGAACCCCTGGGCAAATTCTGGACAAACTCCAGGTGAACTTTGACGTGCGATCTGTCTCCGAGGTAAAGATGCGCTTCTTTTCCAGACGACAACTACCTGGTGAGACCCTGCGGGACTATGCTTTATCCCTCCAAGAGGCGTTCAGAGCTGTGGTGCAAGTGGATCCACGTGAAAATGTGGACTCTGATAAAATCTTGCTTGACCGCTTCATAGAAGGGGCGGGTACCACATTGCTCCAGAGTCAGTTGCGAATGCTTGCTGCACAACATCCCAGCATCACGTTTGCTGACTTCAAGGCCCTTGCCATCCAGGTCTTGGGACAGGAGCAGCCCCAGCCGAGCCCAGTCATCTGTGCTCCCTCACCTGGACCCTCAACAAGAATTGCTCCAGTTGTCCTGCCACTACCTCTGGGTGCCTCACCTGCTGCCCAAACTGCGCAGACTACACCAGCAGACTCCATTGATGACCTTCTGGCCCGAGTGGATCATCTGACCCGTGCCATGGAACAGATCACCGTCCGTCTAGATCGTCTGACCCAGCCGTCTTCATCGTCCAGTGATCCTTTGCGAAGTCTCAACATCTCACCTGAGTCGCCACCCAGACGTCCGTCTTCAGTGAAACCTCCGCAGAGTGAGAGGCCATACTGTACCTATTGCCATAGATATGGACACACCAGGCCTCAGTGTTTTCAGTTAAACGGGCCACCCCCGAGGCAGCGGGCCGCCCCTCGGGAGGAAAGAAGAAGGGCCCAGGTGAATCTTCAGTGCCATTGTCACGCTTCGTCTCAGCCTGCCCACACATCACAATCCAGGTGAACGGCGTCCCTCTGACAGCGTTGGTGGACACTGGATCTCAGGTAACAAACCTGTGCAAGCAGGTGTTCCTTGAACATTGGGACTTAGGTGTGTTGAATAGAACACCTGACACATGGATAAATCTGTGTGCCAGCAATGGACAGCCCATACCACAGCAGGGTTATTGGGAACCCACTATCCAGATTGGGGACTTGAAACTGCCTAGACAGGGTGTAATTGTCACTGATGTAGAGGATGATAGGTTTGCAGTTGTAATATTAGGCATGAATGTTTTACGCCATTGCTTTGCAGAAGTGTTGGATGCCTTGCATGCCTCTCTCCTTACAGCTTCTCCCAGTGACCAGCAGACCATTCAGCGGGCCATTCGTGTACTCAATGCCCAGCACAAGTTCGCCAACAAACAAGGTGAAATTGGTCGAGTCCGGATCCAAGATACCTGTCCAGTAACCCTACAGCCTGGAACAGAAACTATGGTGTGGTGCCGTGCCCGTCCGGGCATAGAAAATCAGGACTACGAGGCCTTGCTACAACCCATACAGGTAGATGGCCAACCACTTGTCATGGCTGCCCGCAGCCTTGTCACAGTTTCCAATGGACGTGTTCCTGTCCGCTTAGTCAACTTGGGCGATGCTCCCGTGAACCTCCACAAGTTCCACTCTGTGGCCCTGCTACACCGGTTAGCACCAGAAGACATTCTCTCTGGTGATTCTACCGCCACACAGCGTTCCACCCAAGCTGCTGAGAACATTCAGAATGGAGCCACGAAGTCCTGGTGGGATGAATTGAACGTGGGAGACGCCAATACCCCTATAGAGCACATCAATGGGGTTCGCAATGTGGCCAAGCGTTACCAACAGGCATTCAGCAAACACCCATTGGACTTTGGTAAGACCACGACCATACAACATCGCATTCTGACTGGCGACCACCATCCAATCAAGGAGCGTCACCGTCCAATACCACCCGCGATGTACCAACCGGTGAAAAAGTTGATCCAAGAGATGCGAGATGCTGATGTCATCCGGGAGAGTAACAGCCCCTGGGCAGCCCCGCTAGTCCTTGTCAAGAAGAAAGACGGAACCCTACGATTTTGTGTGGACTATCGTAAACTCAACAACGTCACGCACAAAGACGCATACCCATTGCCGCGGATTGAGGAATCTCTAACGGCTTTGGGATCAGCTACCTGTTTCTCGACCCTGGACTTAACCAGTGGATACTGGCAAGTCCCTATGGCGCCTGAAGATCGTGAAAAGACTGCGTTTACGACCCCGATGGGACTCTTTGAATTCAATAGTATGCCATTTGGGCTATGTAATGCCCCAGCCACATTCCAACGGCTTATGGAGAGGTGCCTCGGCCATGAGAATTTCCAGAGTGTGCTACTGTACCTGGACGATGTTATTGTATTCTCCCGGACATACCAAGAACTCCTTCGTCACCGGTTCGAGGTATTCAAGAAACTTATACTGCACGGCCTAAAGGTGAAGCCCTCCAAGTGCTACCTGTTGAAACCCCAAGTTCACTACCTTGGGCATGTCGTGAGCGCACAAGGCGTCCAACCTGTTCCTGAAAAGATCACTGCAGTCCAGAACTGGCGAAGACCAACTACTGTCAAAGAAGTCCGAAGCTTCCTTGGATTCGCAGGTTACTACCGGCGTTTCATACCACACTTCGCCCAAGTAGCCGAGCCTCTGAATGAGTTGTTGCGCGGTTGTCCCAGAGAAAACTACAACCGAAAGCTTCCGGTAGACTGGACAGCGCGTCAAGAGGAAGCCTTTCAAGCGCTTAAAGCACTTCTGACGCAACCACCAATTCTAGCCTATCCCGACTACAGTCAGCCATTCCGCTTGTACACAGATGCAAGTCACCAAGGTTTGGGTGCAGTGTTGTCCCAGGTTCAGGACAACAAAGAGCGAGTCATCGCCTACGCCAGCAGGAGTCTGAGAGGCGTGGAGAAGAACGACCAGAACTATAGTTCTTTCAAACTCGAACTTCTGGCGCTTGTCTGGGCCGTGACAGAGAAGTTTAAAGACTACCTGGCTGCCACACCCTTTACCGTGTACACAGATAACAATCCGTTGGCGCATCTGGACACTGCTCGACTGGGAGCCCTTGAACAACGGTGGGCCTCAAGACTCGCGAATTACAAGTTCTCTGTCAAGTATCGCAGTGGCAAGTCCAACGCTAACGCTGATGCACTCTCAAGGTTGCCTGTGGGAGAAGAACCACCCCGAGAAGACATCTGGGAAGAGGTGGAGATGCCACCATTCTACAACAAGTTTGCCCAACAGGTTGCTATTGGTGTCCCTGTAGAAGGAGAATCTCTGGCGAAAACAGCTGCCGAATCCCTCCAGGAGCCATCTCTGTGGAAAACGTTCCAAGAAGAGAGCAGAGTTTTAGGAGAATTGTCAGATTTCCTGCTTACAGGAAGAATACCAACCCGTGTAAAGAGAGGTCTTCATGACGTGGAATTAAAACGCCTTTGGCGACAGAGGAAGCGCCTGTTTGTCCAATGAGGCCTTCTACATAGAAACACTCTTGATCCTGTCACAGGTGAAAGGCTTCATCAGATCCTTGTACCAAGAAGAGACGCACAGATGATACTTGAGGCGTATCATGACAGATCCGGTCACTTCGGGGTACAAAAGACCGAAGCTACCATCCGTCGTCGCTTCTATTGGGTTGGGATGAGGAGTGACATTGAGAGTTGGTGCCGAGAGTGTCCCGCCTGTAGTATCACCAAGTAAGGTCGAAGAGATCAGAAGGCCCCTCTACATCCAATTAAGACTCAAAAGCCGTGTGAAATTGTTGCTCTGGACCATGTGAAGTTGGGTCCCACATGTTCCTGCTACAGCTACGCTCTGACAATGGTGGATCATTACTCCAAGTTCCTTGTCATCGTGCCTGTCAGAGATCTTACAGCAAGAACTATGGCTGAGACCTTCTACGCAGAGTTTGTCCGCCATTACGGTTGTCCTGAGCATATCCTCACCGACCGTGGATCGGCGTTTGAATCCCAATTGTTCCGTGAGCTGTGTCAGTTCCAAGACTGCAAGAAGTTGCGAACCACAGCGTATCACCCTCAAGGGAATGGTATGTGCGAGAAGGCAAATCAAGTGATCATCGGCATGCTAAGAACAGCCGCAGTTACACCTGGTGTTGAGTGGCCTGAGCGTATCAAGGACTTGGCCTATATTTACAACAACACACCCCAAACATCTACGGGATACGCACCATTTTATCTAATGTTTGGAAGACAAGGTCAACTTCCTTCAGACTTAACCCTTGGTGTGAAGGTCCCTGACACCATCAATCCACTACCCATAACAGACTGGGTTGTTGAACACCGCCGACGTATGGAGGAAGCTAAAGAGATAGTTGAAACGCGCATGGATGAGGTTCGTAGGAGACAACAGGAGGATTACAACCATCACGCCCATGCAGCGCCCCTGAAAGTTGGCGACCGTGTATGGTTAAGGAATAACCATCGGAATGGGAAATTGGATCCATTCTGGGAGAAAGAACCATACAGTGTCATCTCCATACCATATCCTGAATCCGACGTGTATGAGATCTCTAAACCTGGGAGACAGCCCCAAGTAGTACACCGGAACCGTCTGAAGCTGTGCCTTAAAGAAGGACTACCCACAGAGGTGCCCCCAGCTGAGACAACGAGTACAGAGATCTTGTCACCTTCTGAAGCGAAAGAGAGACCCCCAACGTTAACTGAGCTTATGTGGGCGCCTAAACTACTACCATTTAGCTGTTATCCACCAATTGCTCTAGTGCAAGAGAATCCTTCGACAGATGATTTAATTGATTTCAGTGACTCTGTTCCTGATTCAAATCTCGTTCCACTTAGGCGTTCTGAGCGTACCACAAAAGGCATACCTCCAACACGCTATAGTGATGCCATGGCTGTCCTTGGGTAAAAGAGGTTAACTGTCTCTGCTTCTGTATATATGTTATTCCTGCTCTGATTACATTAATGTTTTTCCTGTGTGTATATACAGTATATATATAATATCTTGCCATGTAATATAGTATTTACATTTATATGCAACAATCCAAGCCATAGTGCCTGGCTCACCGAGCCAAGGAAGTTCTGTTACCCCATTGCGGTATGGACATTCGTGCTAGAGTGCCCACTCTTCCTTACAGAAAGGACTGTTTATTGTTTCTCAGAGAGACTCTCATGATAATGGACACTCACAAAATTTGTGCCAGAGAGCCTCTGGACCCATTTGCACTACTGTTCTTTCTATATGGACTGTCTGATGGTACCACCAAAAGGTTCCATAAGTCTGAGTTTAATTATCTCTCCGTTACCCTTCAGACTTGTCATGGACATTCCAGGACTATGCCGGGAGGTCTTACCTCAAGTTTCTAAGTATTATATTTTTCTAAACTGTTAGTGACATTTGCACTTTATTCGTATTTATTAACGTTATGTTACATTTCTCACCTTCACCCCAGCCCGTCGCCGAGGTCGGCTCAGTGAAAGAGGGGGAGTATGTGGCATCCCAGAGCTGGCTATGGCTGGGCTGAGGGTGATCTCTGTGCATTGTATTATTTGCTGTTGCTTCATAGCCTGTGTGACATAGCAGGGGGTCCTGAGTCTCACACAACACAGCGCCACCTAGTGAGCCTCACACATGCATTACACCTCCCATAGGATTGAATAGTAACCAAATGTCCAATGGGAGGACATCGCCTGGGAAAAGGGGAGGAGTCAGCTGATCACTGGGTCCCCATGGTAACACCCCTGCAGGAAGGTCCTGCGTGTGAGGAGTTAGAAGTGTGGAGTGTTAGGAGGAGGAGGTGAGGAGATAAGTGTGATGTCCTGTGAAGAAAGCAGTGAGTTTAGTGCAGGAATCTCAAGTCCTAGACAGGCCCAGGAAGGTTGGAGAGCTGACATACTCCAGCTATTCAGAAGATCCTGTCCCCTGTCTGCCTAGCCATCGCCCTGAAGGAAGTCAAGCATCATTATCTTGTCAGCCTGAGACTGTGGAGAGAACATTCTGGAACACGTGCTCCATAGCCAGTATCACAGGATCCAGGGGCCAAGGCCAGACCTGTGGAATATCCTGCCACCCTGACTATTGCACCCCGAAACTCTGAGCTATCAGGACCACATAACGTGAGTGGGGAATATTATGTGCTAGTATCATGGTGGGCATCCTCCTATGGGCCAAATAGGAGCCCAGACGCACCTTAGGGCTGTAACACTGAAGTATAAGGGGCTAGGAACACCTTTCATCAAGTCTACCCTGCACCCCAGGACTTTGCTGTGTCACCAGGCGTACCCCGTTGTTTTGTATTGAAGAAACTGTTTAAGCATTTGTGCCTCCACACCCATGGAAGTAAAAGTTCAACTTTACAACCGTTTCTGTGTCTGACTCTGCACCGACAACATCAGGGCGCCCCAAACACCACCAGTCGGCACAGTATAGGGGAAGCTCCCCGGGGGAACAATCACCACCAACATTTGTGCAGCCCCCTCATCACCGGTACCAGTGGTGGTAACGTGGGACAGCACTAGCGCTGCGCCCTCGTGCCCAGAGACCGTGACAAGTCTGCGCTGTTTGCACCCCCGCAATCCCAACTGCAGCGTTACCTTCCATCTGGTCACCGCACATTCCTCTGAGAAGGATTACATACTACTCTGCTCGTCACCAATCCTAATCCAGAATAGACATGTTCCTAGCCCAGAGTGATATGCTTCTTAGAGTACAAAGTTGTGAAATAGGAAATATCACGTGGTCAGACCACGCACCTATCATACTTAGAATCCACTTATCTGGCACAATGGCTCCCCCCGTGTCATGGTGAAACAATACATATGTCATGTCTCTGAAATTGGTAACCAAGAAACTGAACACTGACATTGCCGAATTCTTTAACATTAATTCCCCCTCGGTAGAGGACAAGTTTTGCCTCTGGAATTCACATAAAGCATTTGTTAGGGGTCTAATGATTCAGCATGCCTCGCGCTTTAAGCGCAACCGACTGCAAACGATGAAGGAGCTACTTGCTTCTATTGCAACTCTAGAGCAGAAACATAAAATTGACCCTAATCCTGCCCTATTGAATGCTTTGCGGAAGGCCAGGGATGACTTGAGTGCCCACCTACTGGTGGACTTTGAAAAACACTCTAAACGCGTAAAAGCCTCTTATTACATGTCATACAATAAAGCTAGCAAGCTAATGGCACAGAGAGTCAAGGCAGCGAGGATTAAATCTAAAATTCCATTTCTTGTGTCTAAATCGACCACAGCAAAAATCTTCCACCCTCAACAAATTGCTGATGAATTCAGTAAATATTATCAGGACCTGTAGAACTTGAAAGATGACTCAGATACCACGCAGCCTTCCATGATAGATATTAACCGATTCCTATGCTCCTTGCACCTTCCCTCTGTTACCCCTGCACAGCTGCAGTCTTTAAATGTTTCTATTTCCACTCAGGAGGAGGCTAGGGCAATAGATGGCTTAAAACTTAATAAATCTCCAGGCCCAGATGGGTTCTCTGGGGAATACTACAAGCTGTTCAAGCCACTTATCCTTGCTCACCTTACTGAGGTGTTTAATTTAGCAATGGTGACAGGAAACTTTACCCTTGAGATGCTATCCGCAACGATTGTGACTCTACCCAAACCAGGCAAAGACCCCTCCCGACCCTCTAACTACTGGCCCATATCACTATTAAATGCGGACGTTAAGTTGTTTGCGAAGGTACTTGCGAACAGACTCCTCGATGTCATGCCCACACTGATAGGAGGGGATCAGGTTGGATTCACTAAGGGGAGACAGGCCCCAGACGGCACGAGGCGTGTGATCGCGCTGGTTGCGGCGGGCGCCTTCTCTGCTCCTGTCCCTGGATGCGGAGACGGCGTTCGATAGGGTACATTGGGGCTATCTTTTCGAGGTTCTCCATAAATTTGGTTTTTCTGGTCCCATAGCTACTGCAATCTCTGCACTCTACTCTAACCCATCCGCACAAGTGCTGGCGAATGGGGTCCTGTCCTGCCCCTTCGCCATTACCAATGGCACGAGACAGGGGTGCCCATTGTCCCCTTTGATATTTTCATTAGTAATGGAGCCTCTGGCCGAAAGGATCCGGACACATCCGGATCTGTCTGGTATCAGGTTGGACCGGACAGACCACAGAATTAACCTATTCGCGGATGATGTGATTCTGTCCCTCACCTACTCTAATAACATGCTCTGTACTGTATCTCAAATTCTGAAATATCATATTATAAAGTTAATGAATCCAAGTCCCAGATTTTAGGAATTGGTATGTCTCAAAACAATATACACCACATCAAAAACACATCGCCCTATCAATGGTGCTCGCACTCTATACCTTATCTGGGGATACGGCTCACTCCAAACCCAAAAGATTTAGTTAAGGCCAACTTTCCAGGCATGCTGGCTATCCTCCAGAAGGAGCTTGATGGGTTAGCTAAATTTGAGCATAGTTGGATGGGAAGAATAGTGTTATACAAAATGTTGATCCTTCCCAGGATACTTTACTATTTAAGAACATTAGTGATACCGATACCAAAGTCCACCTTCCTGAGTTTCCAAAAACAAATGATGTCCTTTATATGGAATGGTGGTAAACCCAGAGTAGCACTACATACACTGTTTAAAGCAAGAGACAATGGGGGTATGGGTGTACCAAACTTGTATCACTATTATTTAGCCATAGTTTTAGGTCAACTCCAATTTTGGTTTACAACGAACCATGACAAACTGTGGCCAGCTATGGCGGCTCAAATGGTTCGGACTACCGATTGGGAGGGTTACCTATTAGCATCAGGACCCAGGAGCGGATCTTCCATATCTGCTCCACCGGCTGTACAGGCTACGATTGGGGCATGGCATGCTTTGTGTACTCTGCAGGATGGGGATGCTCCTAAGGTAGCACTAAATCTGCCCATTATGACGCTCCCTCACGAGATACCACACTTATCCCTAGACGTGTGGCGCAGATGTGAGGTAAAGTATGTCTCTGACCTGTATAGGGGTGGCACTAGGGCACCCTTCTCCATGTTGAAGGAGACATATGATCTGCCCGCAAAGGAGGCATATACAGTCATGGCCAAAAGTTTTGAGAATGACACAAATATTATATTTTCACATGATCTGCTGCCCTCTGGTTTTTATGTGTGTTTGTCAGATGTTTTTATCACATACAGAAATATAATTGCATTCATATTATGAGTAACAGAAGCTTATATTGACAGTTAGAATGAGTTAATGCAGCAAGTCAATATTTGCAGTGTTGACCCTTCTTCTTCAGGACCTCTGCAATTCTCCCTGGCATGCTCTCAATCAACTTCCGGACCAAATCCTGACTGATAGCAGTCCATTCTTGCAGAATCAATGCTTTAATTTTGTCTGAATTTGTTGGGTTTTTTTGTCCACCCGTCTCTTGATGATTGACCACAAGTTCTCAATGGGATTAAGATCTGGGGGAGTTTCCAGGCCATGGACCTTAAATCTCTATGTTTTGTTCCCTGAGCCATTTAGTTATCACCTTTGCTTTATGGCAAGGTGCTCCATCATGCTGGAAAAGGCATTGTTGAGTGTCAAACTACTCTTGGACGGTTGGGAGAAGTTGCTCTTGGAGGACATTCTGGTACCATTCTTTATTCATGGCTGTGTTTTTAGGCAAGACTGTGAGAGAGCCGATTCCCTTGGCTGAGAAGCAACCCCACACATGAATGGTTTCAGGATGCTTTACAGTTGGCATGAGACAAGACTGGTGGTAGCGCTCACCTCTTCTTCTCCGAATAAGCTGTTTTCCAGATGTTCCAAACAATGGAAAAGGGGATTCATCAGAGAAAATGACTTTACCCCAGTCCTCAGCAGTCCACTCCCTGTACCTTTTGCAGAATATCAGTCTGTCCCTGATGTTTTTTCTGGAGAGAAGTGGCTTCTTTGCTGCCCTCCTTGAGACCAGGCCTTGCTCCAAGAGTCTCCGCCTCACAGTGCGTGCAGATGCACTCACACCTGCCTGCTGCCATTCCTCAGCAAGCTCTGCACTGCTGGTAGCCCGATCCCGCAGCTGAAACACTTTTAAGAGACGGTCCTGCCGCTTGCTGGTCTTTCTTGGGCGCCCTGGAGCCTTTTTGGCACCAATGGAACCTCTCTCCTTGAAGTTCTTGATGATGCGATAGATTGTTGACTGAGGTGCAATCTTTCTAGCTGCAATACTCTTCCCAGTTAGGCCATTTTTGTGCAGTGCAATGATGACTGCACGTGTTTCTTTAGAGATAACCATGGTTAACAGAAGAGAAACAATGATGGCAAGCACCAGCCTCCTTTTAAAGTGTCCAGTGGTGTCATTCTTACTTAATCATGACAGATTGGTCTCCAGCCCTGTCCTCATCAACACCCACACCTGTGTTAATGGAGCAATCACTGAAACGATGTTAGGTGGTCCTTTTAAGGCAGGGCTGCAATGATGTTGAAATGTGTTTTGGGGGATAAAGTTCATTTTCTAGGCAAATATTGACTTTGCAAGTAATTGCTGTTAAGCTGATCACTATTTATAACATTCTGGAGTATATGCAAATTGCCATTAGAAAAACTGAAGCAGTAGACTTTGTAAAAATTAATATTTGTATCATTCTCAAAACTTTTGGCCATGACTGTACATATACTAGATTGACTTCCTACTTGTCTGACACGACCTCGACTCAGCTGCGCTTACCGCAGTCGGCCGCCGACCTCTTACACCCACAGGCTTCCCCAGCGGCTTATACTAAAACCCTGCATCGAACTTTGAATATGGATTGCACCTTTCGCAAGACTAAACACATGAACCTTTGGGAAGAGGACATAGGCAGTAGATTTGAGGCCGGCCACTGGCGGGAGGCGATCAGATGAGCTAAGCGATCCACAGTATGTGCCTCACATTGGGAGCAATATAGCAAACTACTTCTACGATGGTATTACCCTCCTTTACGCCTAGCTAAGTTCTACCCATCGTGTTCACCTCTTTGTTGGAGGGGATGCGGGGAGACCGGCTCTTTATTCCCTGTGTTCTGGCACTGCCCACTCATTCAGCCCTTTTGGGTTTCTGTGTTTTCATTGGTTAATGGCCTGTGTGGTGGAGTGGTGGGGTATACACCTGAACTGGCACTCCTCCTGCTGGGCATCCACATGATACCTGGTAGACATAGAACATCGTTTGTCAGGTGCTAGGGGCTGCCCGCCTACTTATTGCGAGAAGATGGAAGTTTACTGCATGCCCGGCCTTGACAGAGTTAATTTCAGCGGTGTCCTTGAACTATCAATACGAGCGCATTTGTGCATGTAATGGAGGGGGCCTGGATAGATTCAGGACACACTGGGAGTCGTGGGCAGAGGCATTCCCCCCACCGTACACTCATTGACGGACTATACGGCGAGGCCTTCTCTGTCACTAGGGTATTACATTTTACTTTACTTCTATGGCCTCTGGGGGCCACTCTGATTTGTTATTCCTGGAACACCTATATACTATCTAATTAAGTAATTGGAAAATTGATACCTGGTAGCTGATGGGTCTCCCCCTTTGTTTACGGGGCGAACCGACTACTCTGTGGGTTGGGGGATACGATCCGACTTTATTTGTTCTCTAGGCCTGGACTATGTTTTGTGTTTTATGTTCTTTTGTTGTTTTGCCCTCCGCTTTTCACCTTATCCTCCACTAGCCCGTTCCCCACCTCCTCCTTCTCATTGCAAAACTTGATTGTCGCTCCATACGGCCTTATCGTGTTAGGTTTATCATATGTTTGGAAAGACTTACTTGCTCTTACTATGCATTATCACTATATGTATTTTATTCATGGATGTACCTCATCTGAGTATATTGTATTGTACTGCGATTATGATGTATATGAGGCCATAACTGTGCCCTTGTTCTTTGATGTGTTTACAACTTGTAATGTATTCCTGTTAAAAATTTCAATAAAAAACAAGCCCTTTAACAAAGACATCTTTTTAAAGTTTAGAAACCGCCCTAAAAGGTTCTGTCATTCGTTTCATCCTGGTTTTCCTGCTGATACATTCCATTTAATTAGTATTGGCAATTGTCTGTGTCCTTAAGAGGTTTATTAAAAGTCTGCCTATGAGCAATAAACTCTGTAAGGCTGAGGCTCCAGCTTGCGGAAACGCAGCTTTTTTTGTTGCTGATTTTGTTGCCGTTTTTTTGAGCCAAAGCCAGGAGTGGATTGAGGACAAGGTAGAAGTATCAGAACTTTCTAGATATTTTCCATTCCTTTTGCAGCCATTCTTGGCTTTGACTCAAAAAACTGCAACAAAATTTGCAAAAAAAAAAAGCTGCGTTTCCGTAACGTGGGGCTTTAGTCTAAAGAAAGTTTTTTATAAACCACAAAGAAAAAAAAATAAGAAAAATTTAAAAAAACAGGACAATACATGGCTTTAGTGAAAAATCCATTTTATTTTTACATTTTAAGCACAAAAGAAAGAGCAAAACATTATACTGGAGAAATCTTTGTTAATAGCAATAAAGCCAGTTCTGCTAAACTAGAACATCATTTCCTGTACAATGTATGTCCGGCTATCACCAGGGAAATGTGCAGCAGTAAGAGGCAAATAATAGGAGCTGATGGGGTTCACCACCCACTCACTGTCTCTATAGTATGGAGTCTCTTTAGACCCTCAGGAAATAATTAGCAAAGACAACGGGGATGTAAGTATAAGACACAGGCCTCAGCTGTCCCTGATGTCACTCAGGAGACCAGAAGAGGGCCAAAGAGCAAACCTCCCAACTCTAAAAAACAGAAAGAGGGACCCCCACTTCTACTTTGACTCTGCCCATTCACATCCGTTTCTTTTGTACCCCCACACAGTATAATGCCCCTACAGTCACCCCCACATTATAATGTCATCCTCCTGGTGCTCCCACAGTTTACTGTCCACCTCCATCTGCCTCAGTTTAATGCCTCCACCTCATCAGACCCCCCCCCCCCCCACAGTTTAATGTCCCCTCATCTGGCCACCCAGTTTAAGGTCTTCCTGCTGGTAACAAACCAGCAAAAGCACTCAAAAATAAAAAAAACACTGCTCCTCCCCTCTCCTCTACCGCTCTGTCTGAGGTCTCGTCTCTCGGGGTCTTCAGGGAGAGGCAGGTGCAATGCGAGTGAAGAAATCACATCGCACCTACAGCTCCCAGGGCCGGGAGGTGGCTGTCCGCTGACGGCTCCTGCTTCAACGATGCATTCAACTCATCTGTGTACAGAGAGGACGCAGATGAATTGAAGACGGGACATACCTCCAGCCGACTGCGACAGTCTCGCTGAATCCGAGATGGTTGGGAGGTATGCCAAAGAGGACTAGATCCGTGCCAGAGCCCAAGTTAAAGTGATTAATTCTATTCTTATATTTACTCACTTCAGGTCTGAATAGCCCCAAGAGTATAAAAGTAGTGGCGAAGCCTCAAATTTCGGGTTTGGCCAAACCCAAAATTGTTTGGACATTATACTGTGTGCAAGGGACGCTATGTGACATACTGTCACAGGGATCTTTGGCATGAATGGGGGGACCTCGCTTTCTGAACAGCCAAAGGTACCCTAAATCCACCTGAATGGTAAGTAATGAATGCAGCTTACCACTTGCTCCTTAAAAATAACTTAGCTTGAGGCCATTTTATTATAAGTGGTCGCACTGTGAGAGTCATTTTATACAGGGTGGGCCATAAGTATGGATACACCCAGATAAAATGGAAGTGGTTGCTGATATCACCTTACCGTTTGTGGCATATTAGTACATGGGAGGGGGGAAACATTTGAGGCCGGGTGACGCCCATGGCGGCCATCTGCAAAGCCGCCATTTTGGATTCAACTTTACGTTTTTCAATGGGAAGGGGGTCATGTGACACCTCAAACACATGTAGAATTGCACAAGAAAAACAATGGTGTGCTAATTTTTAACGTAGCTTTATTCCTTATTGAGTTATTGACACATTTATGACATGGAGCAACGACAGTAACCCACTAAAGCACAGGTGTCAAACACAAGGCCCGCAGGCCGAATCCGGCCCGCTGCCTTCTGCTATCTGGCCCGGCCTCACGCAATACAAGAGCAATAAAGATGGCGGCCGCCTCACTTCGCCTCATTAGCAGTGCACCCCTGGGCGGCCGCCATCTTTATTGCCTCAGGCAGCACTGTCCCTCACTGTCTGGGGGGCAGCATTTTTACTATTTAATGTAAACCAGCCCAGGACAGGCCGCTTTAAAAAAAAAAAAAAAACAGAGCTGAGCGCGGCCTGTCCTGGGCTGGTTTAAGAGACGTCGCATCTCAGCGCAGGCGGCGATACAATGACGTCATCGCGCCGCCTACGCTGAGACACAGACGTCGCGGACAAGAAGAGGAGGCAGCGGCTGCATCAAGGCATCGCAGGTGAGTATAACTTTTTTTTATATATAAATAGGCCGTAACCTGCTGGAGTATCCCCAGCAGGTCACGGCCTATTTATTTACCTACCCCGCGTCTGCTCGTGGCCGCCTCCGCTTCCCCTTCTGCTATGGGACGCAGAAAGGGAAGTGGATGCCGCTGTGAGCAGCCGCGGGCATCGGAAGTGAGGCCGCAGGCATCGGGAAGTGAGGCCGCGGGCCTCAGATACTACTATTATTATACTCCGGGGTATTTTCAGACCCCGGAGTATAATATTCGGGGGCCCAGGGGAGGTGAGGGAACATAAAAACATATCCTACTTACCTCTCCTGCGATCGGTGTTACTCCGAGCAAGCTTGAGGCCTCTGGTGACGTCATCAGGTCGCGTCGCCGGCCTGATCACGTGACGTGTGTGCGTAATTAAACAGGGCCGAAAGCTGCAAGGAGTACACCGGTGTCCAGGATAGGTAAGTAACACTGGTTTTTATGTTTGTCACCTCCCCTGGGTCTCCGTTCATTATACTCTGGGGTCTGAAAAGACCCCAGAGTATAATAATAGTTCATGGTTTGGCCACTATGGGGCATAATACCCTGTGCAGGGGCCACTATGGAGCATAATACAAGTGCAGGGGCCATTATGGAGCATAATACCGTGTGCAGGGGCCAATATGGAGCATCATACCGTGTGCAGGGGCCACTAGGGAGCATAATACCGTGCGCAGGGGCAGCTGCGAGTCATAATACAGTGTGCAAGGACTGCTGTGGAACATTATAGTGTGTGTAAATGGGGTGCTATAAATAGGGGCTATGACGCCTGTTTATATTATACGCTGTCTAATAGCTCGCTTAACTGTTAAGAAGTTACTTTTATACACGTGTAAAATAATCTTGGCCCTTCAAGGTACCCCGTGAGGCTGAAGTGGCCCCCGGGGAAAATGAGTTTGACACCCCTGCACTAAAGGATGTGCTCAAAGTGCTGCCCATTGTGTTGAATTGTCAACGCGATTCTCTTTTCACACTCTTGACACACCAAGAACAAGGCTATGGTATACACTGTGAAGATCCGGGATGTGGGGCACCTGAAACAACGGATACAGGAGGCCTGTGGTAGCTTTTCTTCTGCGGTATTGCTCTCGGTGTGTCAAGAATGGGAGAAGAGAATGCTAAATCCTAGTGGGCTTTTTGCTGTCTACAGTATATGACACCTTTTTATGGCACCCACACAATATCTAACCCCTTTTTACGGCCCCCACGCAATATCTGACCCCCTTTTTTTGACCCACACAGTATATGAACCGTTTTTATGGCACCCACCACAATGTGACCCCTTTTTATGGACTCCACACCATATCTGACCCTTTTTTATGGCCCCCACACAGTATATGACCCCCTTTTTAAAGCCGTGAATGACCCCCCCCCCCCTTTTTGTTTCTTTTCACACTCCCTTCCCCCCCAGCAACTAAAATTAGGAACCCCCCGCCCTTCACCATAGAGTAGTGGCCAATAGGATCGTGGACAGGTGAGGAAACACTGTCTTGGCCGCCCTTCAGTGTGCACCGTAGCCGACTTGTACGTAGCATCCCGGCATTCTTCAGCGTTGTGACGTAACCGTAGTGCGTCGAGAGGTGAGTAAAAATTATCAGCAGCTGCTTATTACAATAAAACATGCAATAAGGCCATCATGGAGGGTGGGCCCCTGGGTAGAAGCCATGGACTTAATCACACTACAGCACCAGCACCTAGGGATCTAGTAGTGAGGGCTACACATCATATACTATACAGGACACATGAGGTAGAAGCCATGGACACCATCAGTCTACAGCACCAGCACCTAGGGATCTAGTAGTGAGGTCTACACATCATATACTATACAGGACACATGAGGTAGAAGCTCTGGACACCATCAGTCTACAGCACCAGCACCTAGGGATCTAGTAGTGAGGGCTACACATCATATACTATACAGGACACATGAGGTAGAAGCCATGGACTTAATCACACTACAGCACCAGCACCTAGGGATCTAGTAGTGAGGTCTACACAGCATATACTATACAGGACACATGAGGTAGAAGCCATGGACTTAATCACACTACAGCACCAGCACCTAGGGATCTAGTAGTGAGGTCTACACAGCATATACTATACAGGACACATGAGGTAGAAGCTCTGGACACCATCAGTCTACAGCACCAGCACCTAGGGATCTAGTAGTGAGGTCTACACAGCATATACTATACAGGACACATGAGGTAGAAGCTCTGGACACCATCAGTCTACAGCACCAGCACCTAGGGATCTAGTAGTGAGGTCTACACAGCATATACTATACAGGACACATGAGGTAGAAGCTCTGGACACCATCAGTCTACAGCACCAGCACCTAGGGATCTAGTAGTGAGGGCTACACAGCATATACTATACAGGACACATGAGGTAGAAGCTCTGGACACCATCAGTCTATAGCACCAGCACCTAGGGATCTAGTAGAGGAGTTCTCACACCATTGAGGTCACTTTCTTCTACCCACATAAACCTAAAAAAAAAGCAAAAACCAGAGGAGCGTCCATATTTTCACGTGACAGCAAAAGCACAGGCCCCTGTAATGCTAAAAACCAAAATGATAGCCTTGATAAAATGGCTGACAAGCCAAGTCATGTAACCTTAGTTTCAACGCTGTATAGTGTCTAGTTAGACAGAAAGCAAGATCAGAGTTCAATTCTGTTCTATGTGATGTTTACATGCATATTAAGCGAGCTTAAAGTTTAACTAGATAATGTCTAGATAGACATGAAACCAGTTCTAAGGCTCAGCCCTGTTTGACTTTAGGTTTCAAAGGTTCAGCTCTGTTTGACTTTGTGTTTACATGTCCATAAACGCCAGCTTAACGATTAACCTTGTATGAAGCATAGTGTCACAAGACATATTCTGGTGAAACCTGGCCTATTTTGCAAGAATGTGAGCTTGGAGATGAGAAAAGCCTTACAGAGGTGTATACTCCTCTGTAACCCGCCCACTCTATGACACACACAAAGGGTATATAAAGACGGATGATATCCCCCAGCCATATGTTGCAATCTTGATAGCAGATTGGGGACGCCTGCTGCTGCATACCTGTTACAATGGCTTGATGATATTTTCCTGAAGCTACCCTTATCAGAATTCATCAATGAAGCTGGGCAGTGTTGTAAGTGCTGATTTAATATACCTTTCAATATTCTTTTAAGTGTGGATTTGATTATATCATAGTTTGCTTAATTTTGATTATCTTGCTATACCTTGCTTTATTGCTAGTGTAGATTATACCGTGCTTTATTGCAGGTTTTGATTATTTCACAGGTTGATTAACCTTGGTATACCTTCTGATATACCTTTAAGTGTTGAAAGTGTGGATTTAATTACATTCTAATATCTTTTATACTTTTCCTTGTTGTAAGACCTTTTTGATATCTTCTTATACTCATCTTAATAAATTGTTAAACTATTGTTGATAGTCAGGTGTTTTATTCTATAACTTTATTCTATTATACTGAATCCAAAGAATCTTTTTCCCTTGGCAAAACAGCCCCATGAAAAACAAAACCGTGAATACAGCCCCTCATATTTTAAATGTTAGTTTCAATGAAACTGCCCCATTTGTCAAAGCTTGTACCCCCATTCCTCCCCATCTTCCTCACACGCAGCCTGCACCCCCACGTCCCTCCTCTTGCTCACGCGCAGCCTGCACCCCCACGTCCGCCCACCTTCCTCACGCGCAGCCTGCACACCCCACCTTCCCTCACGCGCAGCCTGCACCCCCCCACCTTCCTCACGCGCAGCCTGCACCCCCCATCTTCCCTCACGCGCAGCCTGCACCCCCCACCTTCCTCACGCGCAGCCTGCACCCCACCTTCCTCACGCGCAGCCTGCACCCCCCCCCCCACCCTTCCTCACGCGCAGCCTGCACCCCCCCCCACCTTCCTCACACGCAGCCTACACCCCCCCCCACCTTCCTCACGCGCAGCCTACACCCCCCCACCTTCCTCACGCGTAGCCTGCACCCCCCCCACCTTCCTCACGCGCAGCCTGCACCCCCATCTTGCTCACGTGCAGCCTGCACCCCCACCTTCCTCACGCGCAGCCTGCACCCCCACCTTCCTCACGCGCAGCCTGCACACCCCCCCCCTTCCTCACGCGCAGCCTGCACCCCCCCCCCCCCACCCCCCCTCCTCCTCACGCGCAGCCTGCACCCCCCCCCCCTCCTCACGCGCAGCCTGCACCCCCCCACCTTCTTCACGCGCAGCCTGCACCCCCCCACCTTCCTCAAGCGCAGCCCCCACCCCCCACCTTCGTCACGCGCAGCCTCCATGTCCCCCCAGCTTGCTCACGCACAGCCTGCACCCCCAGCTTACTCGCGCACAGCCTGCACCCCCAGCTTGCTCGCGCACAGCCTGCCCCACCCCCAGCTTGTTCGCGCACAGCCTGCACCCCCAGCTTGCTCACGCACAGCCTGCACCCCCAGCTTGCTCACGCACAGCCTGCACCCCCAGCTTGCTCACGCACAGCCTGCACCCCCAACTTGCTCACGCACAGCCTGCACCCCCATGTCCCAACATCTTGCTCACACACAGCTTGCACCCCCATCTTGCTCACACACAGCCTGCACCCCCACGTCCCCTCTCTTGGTCACGCACAGCCTGCATCCCCATGTCCACCCATCTTTCTTACACACAGCCTGCACCCCCAGCTTGCTCACGCACAGCCTGCACCCCCACGTCCCCTCTCTTGGTCACGCACAGCCTGCACCCCCATGTCCCCCCAGCTTGCTCACGCACAGCCTGCTCCCCCCAGCTTGCTCACGCACAGCCTGCACCCCCACGTCCCCTCTCTTGGTCACGCACAGCCTGCACCCACATGTCCACCCATCTTTCTCACACACAGCCTGCACCCCAAGCTTGCTCACGCACAGCCTGCACCCCCACCTTGCTCATGCGCAGCCTGCACACCCCCCCCCCTCCCCCACGCGCAGGCACACCCCCCCAGCCTCCCTCACGCGCAGCCTGCATCCCCCACCTTCCTAACGCGCAGCCTGCACCCCCTATCACCTTCCTCACGCGCAGCCTGCACCCCCCCACCTTCCTCACGCGCAGCCTGCACCCCCCATCTTCCTCACGCGCAGCCTGCACCCCCCCCCTTCCTCACGCGCAGCCTGCACCCCACCACCCCTCATGCGCAGCCTGCACCCCCCCCCCACCTTCCTCACGCGCAGCCTGCACCCCCCCACCTTCCTCACGCGCAGCCTACACCCCCCCACCTTCCTCACGTGCAGCCGCCCCCCCCCCTGCACCCCCCCCCCCCCCTCACGCGCAGCCTGCACCCCCACCTTGCTCACGTGCAGCCCCCCCACCTTCCCACGCGCAGCCTACACCCCCACCTTCCTCACGCGCAGCCTGCACCCCCCCCCTCACGCGCAGCCTGCACCCCCCCCACCTTCCTCACGCGCAGCCTGCACCCCCCCCCCCTCCTCACACGCAGGCCGCACCCCCCCACCTTCTTCACGCGCAGCCTGCACCCCCCACCCTTCCTCAAGCGCAGCCCCCACCTCCCACCTTGGTCACGCGCAGCCTCCCCATGTCCCCCCAGCTTGCTCACGCACAGCCTGCACCCCCAGCTTACTCGCGCACAGCCTGCCACCCCCAGCTTGCTCGCGCACAGCCTGCA
Source organism: Leptodactylus fallax (assembly GCA_947044405.1). Taxonomy (NCBI): domain Eukaryota; kingdom Metazoa; phylum Chordata; class Amphibia; order Anura; family Leptodactylidae; genus Leptodactylus; species Leptodactylus fallax. The sequence continues at coordinate 21,851 of CAMRHE010000573.1, forward strand.
CCCCCAGCTTGTTCGCGCACAGCCTGCACCCCCCAGCTTGCTCACGCACAGCCTGCACCCCCAGCTTGCTCACGCACAGCCTGCACCACCAGCTTGCTCACCACCACCAGCTTGCTCACGCACAGCCTGCACCCCCAGCTTGCTCATGCACAGCCTGCACCCCCATGTCCCCACATCTTGCTCACACACAGCTGCCCCCCCCATCTTGCTCACACACAGCCTGCACCCCCACGTCCCCTCTCTTGGTCACGCACAGCCTGCATCCCCCCATGTCCACCCATCTTTCTTACACACAGCCTGCACCCCCAGCTTGCTCACGCACAGCCTGCACCCCCACGTCCCCTCTCTTGGTCACGCACAGCCTGTACCCCCATGTCCACCCATCTTTCTCACACACAGCCTGCACCCCCATGTCCCCCCAGCTTGCTCACGCACAGCCTGCTCCCCCAGCTTGCTCACGCACAGCCTGCACCCCCACGTCCCCTCTCTTGGTCACGCACAGCCTGCACCCACATGTCCACCCATCTTTCTCACACACAGCCTGCACCCCCAGCTTGCTCACGCACAGCCTGCACCCCCACCTTGCTCATGCGCAGCCTGCACCCACCCCCCCACCTTCCTCACGCGCAGCCTGCACCCCCCCCCACCTTCCTCACGCGCAGCCTGCCCCCCCCACCTCCCTCACGCGCAGCCTTCACCCCCACACCTTCCTCATGCGCAGCCTGCACCCCCCCACCTCCCTCACGCGCAGCCTGCACCCCCACCTTCCTCACGCGCAGCCCCCACCCCCCCACCTTCCTCACGTGCAGCCTCCATGCCCCCCCAGCTTGCTCACGCACAGCCTGCACCCCCAGCTTGCTCACACACAGCCTGCACCCCCACATCCCCTCTCTTGGTCACGCACAGCCAGCATCCCCATGACCACCCATCTTTCTCACACACAGCCTGCACCCCCATGTCCCCCCCGCTTGCTCACGCACAGCCTGCACCCCCAGCTTGCTCACGCACAGCCTGCACCCCCCAGCTTGCTCACACACAGCCTGCACCCCCATGTCCCCCTAGCTTGCTCACGCACAGCCTGCACCCCCAGCTTGCTCACGCACAGCCTGCACCCCCACGTCCCCTCTCTTGGTCACGCACAGCCTGCACCCCCCATGTCCACCCATCTTTCTCACGCACAGCCTGCACCCCCACGTCCCCCCAGCTTGCTCACGCACAGCCTGCACCCCCACGTCCACCCATCTTTCCTCACGCACAGCCTGCACCCCCCACGTCCCCCCAGCTTCCTCACACACAGCTTGCACCCCCATCTTGCTCACGCACAGCCTGCACCCCCCACGTCCCCTCTCTTGGTCACGCACAGCCTGCACCCCCATGTCCACCCATCTTGCTCACGCACAGCCTGCACCCCCACATCCCCCCAGCTTGCTCACGCACAGCCTGCTCCCCCAGCTTGCTCACGCACAGCCTGCTCCCCCAGCTTGCTCACGCACAGCCTGCTCCCCCAGCTTGCTCACGCACAGCCTGCACCCCCCAGCTTGCTCACGCGCAGCCTGCACCCCCACCTTGCTCACGCGCAGCCTGCACACCCCCCTCACCTTCCTCACGCGCAGCCTGCACCCCCCCCCCCCTCCTCACGCGCAGCCTGCACCACCCCCCACCTTCCTCACGCGCAGCCTGCACCCCCCACCTTCCTCACGCGCAGCCCTGCACCCCCCACCTTCCTCACGCGCAGCCCCCACCCCCCCCACCTTCCTCACGCGCAGCCCCCCCCCCCCACCTTCCTCACGCGCAGCCCCCCCCACCTTCCTCACGCGCAGCCCCCCCCCCCCCCCCTTCCCCCCCTCACGCGCAGCCTCCATGCCCCCCCAGCTTGCTCACGCACAGCCTGCACCCCCAGCTTGCTCACGCACAGCCTGCACCCCCAGCCCCTCTTGCTCACGCACAGCCTGCACCCCCATGTCCCCACATCTTGCTCACACACAGCCTGCACCCCCACGTCCCCTCTCTTGGTCACGCACAGCCTGCACCCCCACGTCCCCTCTCTTGGTCACACACAGCCTGCACCCCCACGTCCCCTCTCTTGGTCACGCACAGCCTGCATCCCCATGTCCACCCATCTTTCTCACACACAGCCTGCACCCCCATGTCCCCCCAGCTTGCTCACGCACAGCCTGCACCCCCCAGCTTGCTCACGCACAGCCTGCACCCCAAGCTTGCTCACACACAGCCTGCACCCCCATGTCCCCCCAGCTTGCTCACGCACAGCCTGCACCCCCACGCCCCTCTCTTGGTCACGCACAGCCTGCACCCCCCATGTCCACCCATCTTTCTCACGCACAGCCTGCACACCCACGTCCACCCATCTTGCTCACGCACAGCCTGCACCCCCACGTCCCCCCAGCTTCCTCACACACAGCTTGCACCCCCATCTTGCTCACGCACAGCCTGCACCCCCACGCCCCCTCTTGCTCACGCACAGCCTGCACCCCCCACCTTGCTCATGCACAGCCTGCACCCCCACGTCCCTCCTCTTGCTCACGCGCAGCCTGCACCCCCATGTCCCCCCACCTCCCTCACGCGCAGCCTGCACCCACCCCCCCCCCACCTTTCTCACGTGCAGCCTGCACACCCCCCACCCACTACGCACTGTGCTGTACAATCCAGAATAGCTCCGCCCACACAAGAGTCTGATCACGTGGTCATGACATCAGCAGAGGTCCTTTAGCCCACTAGGATTTAGCATTTACCGTAGGGTTGCGACTAGAATGGAGTTGCTCCTGGTAGCTCCTCCCTCCAGCAACTCCAATCTACTGTAGTCACCTCACTAGTGAACGGTCTAGCATGGAGTTGCTGGAGGGAGAACCTGCTAGAAACAACTCCAATGTAGACAGTTCATTACTGAGGTGACTAGAATGGAGATATTACAGGAGCGGCCGCCAGAAACTCCAATCTATTCCCCTCACTACAGGAGAAGCCGGAGAGGAGTCTCTATAGGGAGGATCCATAACTGGCCAAGAGGGACATTATATATATATATGTGATTATCAATAGGAATGGAGGAAAACACATTCCTGGACATATATACAGATGGCACTCATAAATTATATATATATATATATGCATATAATTTATGAGCGCCATATGTATATATAATTTGCACCAGACCAGTTCTGAGACATTGTGCGGATATGGTGTGAGCAGGGCGGTGACGCGTTTTTTATATCTTGCGCCACTTTTTTGTTCTAAGTGATAATGGAAATCTATGGCAATTCACAAATGACAAAGATCTTAGATTCTTACATATCGCTGTGTGCCTGATTTATGAGTATATAGTTACTCTAGGTAGGTTTACAGTCTCGGTGTATTCTGTAGTTACTATAGGTAGGTTCATGGTCTGGGTGTATTCTGTAGTTACTATAGGTAGGTTCATGGTCTCGGTGTATTCTGTAGTTACTATAGGTAGGTTCATGGTCTGGGTGTATTCTGTAGTTACTATAGGTAGGTTCATGGTCTGGGTGTATTCTGTAGTTACTATAGGTAGGTTCATGGTCTGGGTGTATTCTGTAGTTACTATAGGTAGGTTCATGGTCTGGGTGTATTCTGTAGTTACTATAGGTAGGTTCATGGTCTGGGTGTATTCTGTAGTTACTATAGGTAGGTTCATGGTCTGGGTGTATTCTGTAGTTACTATAGGTAGGTTCATGGTCTGGGTGTACTCTGTAGTTACTATAGGTAGGTTCATGGTCTGGGTGTATTCTGTAGTTACTATAGGTAGGTTCATGGTCTGGGTGTATTCTGTAGTTACTATAGGTAGGTTCATGGTCTGGGTGTACGGGGCTCTGTAGTTACTATAGGTAGGTTCATGGTCTCGGTGTATTCTGTAGTTACTATAGGTAGGTTCATGGTCTGGGTGTATTCTGTAGTTACTATAGGTAGGTTCATGGTCTCGGGGTACTCTGTAGTTACTATAGGTAGGTTCATGGTCTGGGTGTACTCTGTAGTTACTATAGGTAGGATCATGGTCTGGGTGTATTCTGTAGTTACTATAGGTAGGTTCATGGTCTCGGTGTACTCTGTAGTTACTATAGGTAGGTTCATGGTCTGGGTGTATTCTGTAGTTACTATAGGTAGGTTCATGGTCTCGGTGTACTCTGTAGTTACTATAGGTAGGTTCATGGTCTGGGTGTACTCTGTAGTTACTATAGGTAGGTTCATGGTCTCGGTGTACTCTGTAGTTACTATAGGTAGGTTCATGGTCTGGGTGTACTCTGTAGTTACTATAGGTAGGTTCATGGTCTCGGTGTACTCTGTAGTTACTATAGGTAGGTTCATGGTCTGGGTGTACTTTCTGTAGTTACTATAGGTAGGTTCATGGTCTGGGTGTACTCTGTAGTTACTATAGGTAGGTTCATGGTCTCGGTGTACTCTGTAGTTACTATAGGTAGGTTCATGGTCTGGGTGTACTCTGTAGTTACTATAGGTAGGTTCATGGTCTGGGTGTACTCTTAGTATAAGGTAGTCACTGTTATCTGATACTATATAGGTTCATATAGTTACTATAGGTAGGTTCATGGTCTGGGTGTACTCTGTAGTTACTATAGGTAGGTTCATGGTCTGGGTGTATTCTGTAGTTACTATAGGTAGGTTCATGGTCTGGGTATATTCTGTAGTTACTATAGGTAGGTTCATGGTCTCGGTGTACTCTAGTGGTGTACTCTGTAGTTACTATAGGTAGGTTCATGGTCTCGGTGTATTCTGTAGTTACTATAGGTAGGTTCATGGTCTCGGTGTACTCTGTAGTTACTATAGGTAGGTTCATGGTCTGGGTGTATTCTGTAGTTACTATAGGTAGGTTCATGGTCTGGGTGTACTCTGTAGTTACTATAGGTAGGTTCATGGTCTCGGTGTACTCTGTAGTTACTATAGGTAGGTTCATGGTCTGGGTGTACTCTGTACTTACTATAGGTAGGTTCATGGTCTCGGTGTACTCTGTAGTTACTATAGGTAGGTTCATGGTCTGGGTGTACTCTGTAGTTACTATAGGTAGGTTCATGGTCTCGGTGTACTCTGTAGTTACTATAGGTAGGTTCATGGTCTGGGTGTACTCTGTACTTACTATAGGTAGGTTCATGGTCTCGGTGTACTCTGTAGTTACTATAGGTAGGTTCATGGTCTGGGTGTACTCTGTAGTTACTATAGGTAGGTTCATGGTCTGGGTGTATTCTGTAGTTACTATAGGTAGGTTCATGGTCTGGGTGTACTCTGTAGTTACTATAGGTAGGTTCATGGTCTCGGTGTACTCTGTAGTTACTATAGGTAGGTTCATGGTCTGGGTGTATTCTGTAGTTACTATAGGTAGGTTCATGGTCTGGTTGTACTCTGTAGTTACTATAGGTAATAATAATAATAATAGTCCTTTAATAGTCCCACAGTGGGGAAATTCAGTGTGTTACAGCAGCAAAGATAAGATAAGCAGATACAAATACAACATGTACAGGAATGTTCCAAGGTGAGAGGCATTACATTAATAGCAGACAGACAGATAGAAAGTAGCGGGGGGGGGGGGGATTTAACAGGCAGATATTTCAGTTCTCTGTATGTAATGATCTCCGCTTAGGTCGGTGTTGGTTGTACAGCCTAACCGCGGTGGGGAGGAAAGACTTCCGATAGCGCTCCTTCTCACACCTAGGGTGGAGCAGTCGGTCACTGACAGTACTGCCCAGCGCTATCACAGTCTCATGCATGGGATGGGACTTATTCTCCCGCATGGAGCTCACCACGGACAGTATCCTTCTGTCACCCACCACCTGCACTGGGTCCAGTGGGCTCCCCAGGACAGAGCTGGCCCTTCTAATCAGCTTGTCAAGTTTATTTCTGCCCCTGGTTGATATACTGCTCCCCCAGCAGGCCACTCCAAAGAAGATGGCTGATGCCACTACCGAGTTGAAGAAAGTTCTAAGAAGTGCCCCTCGGATTTCAAAGGCTCTCAGCTTCCTCAGCAGGTAGAGCCTGCTGTGGCCCTTCCTGTACAGGGCCTCCATATGATCTGCCCAGTCCAGCTTATTATTAAGGAGCACACCCAGGTACTTATAAGTGTTCACAATCTCGATACCCGTCCCCAGGATGTCCACTGGTTTTGGAGGGCGTCTGCCTTTACGGAAGTCCACCACCATCTCCTTGGTCTTCCCCGCGTTAATCTTCAGGTGGTTCCGGTGGCACCAGTCCACAAAATCCTGGTTCAGTTCCCTGTACTCCCTGTCATCATCGTCTGTGATGAGACCCACTATTGCAGAGTCGTCAGAATACTTCTGTAGGTAGCAGCTGGATGAGTTGCACCTAAAATCTGCAGTGTACAGTGTGAAGAGGAAAGGGGCGAGAACCGTACCCTGAGGTGCCCCCGTATTACAGATCACGGTACCTGACACACAGTCTTGGGCTCTCACGTATTGAGGTCGATTTGTGAGGTAGTCTAGGATCCAGTTGGAGAGGTGGTGGTCCACTCCAGCAAGGCCCAGCTTGTCTCTCAGTAACCTGGGCTGTATGGTGTTAAAAGCACTGGAGAAATCAAAGAACATTATTCTCACCGTGTTCCCTGGTTTTTCCAGGTGAGACAGAGCCCTGTGCAGAAGGTGGATGATGGCATCATCTACCCCAATGCCCGGTCGATAAGCAAACTGGAGAGGGTCCATAGCGGGGCTCACTAGAGGGCGAAGATGTGTGAGAACCAATCTCTCTAAGATCTTCATCAAGTGGGATGTCAGTGCTACAGGTCTGTAGTCGTTGAGGTCCATAGGGTGGGGTTTCTTTGGAACTGGTACCACACAAGAAGAGTTCCATAATTCAGGGACTATTTCCTGCCTCAGGCTCATATTATACATATATGTAATTATACCACACAGCTGGTCCCCACAAGTCTTAATTAGCCTTGCACTGATGTCATCTGGCCCTGCGGCTTTCCTCGCCTTGATCTTTTTCATCTCCTTCCTCACCTGGGCCCGTGTGAAGGTCAGACTGTGGCCAGATAAAGATGGATTTCTGGATTTACTGGTCTGTTGGGAAGTAGCCGCATGGGGTGAATGGGATGAAGTCATTGTGGTGAGGGGAGCTGAAGGACATGCTGGGGTGGGAGGAGCTGGTGTGTGATCAAATCTGTTGAAGAATAGGTTTAGTTCATTAAGCCAATTAACATCTGCCTCATTCTGGCAGACAGACTGTTTATGACCCGAAATTGACTTAAGCCCCTCCCAGACCCCCCTTATGTCTTTTCTTTCCATTTGCTTTTCCATTTTTTCCTTATAACTGGATTTTCCTTGCCTGATTAGATGCCTCAGCTCCTTTTGTACTTCCCTCAACCCCTCCTTATCTCTTGTCCTGAATGCCATCTTTTTCTCCTTAAGTCGTGTTTATATATCAGAGCTAATCCATGGTTTGTTGTTGGAGAAGCATCTCACCACTTTTGTGGGTACTGTGTTGTCCACACAAAAATTAATGTAGTCCGTTATGCAGTGTGTGAGTCCTTCTATATCTTCTCCATACGAATCCTGCAAAACTTCCCATGCGGTTGTGTCAAAACAATCCCTCAGAGCCTCATTACTCTCCTCGGACCATATCCTCACTGTGCGGGTGACAGCTGGTTCTCTACGTACAAGTGGCTTGTACACAGGTCAGAGATGCACTAGGTTGTGATCCGATCTCCCCAGGGGCGGTAGGGCTGATGAGTTATATGCCTCCCTCGCGTTGGCAAAGAACAAGTCCAGTGTTTTGTTGTCTCTTGTGTGGCAGGTTACATACTGTGTGAAACTGGGAAGTGTGGATGATGGAGAGGCGTGGTTGAAATCGCCAGACACAAGAAGGAGGGCCTGGGGGTGCTGAGACTGTAACTGGCTCAGCGTGGCTTGTAGGACCTCGCAGGCAGCGTCAGCTTTCACAGAGGGGGGGACATATGCAGCTATCACGATGACATGTGACAGGTAGGTTCATGGTCTGGGTGTACTCTGTAGTTACTATAGGTAGGTACATGGTCTGGGTGTATTCTGTAGTTACTATAGGTAGGTTCATGGTCTGGGTGTATTCTGTAGTTACTATAGGTAGGTTCATGGTCTGGGTGTATTCTGTAGTTACTATAGGTAGGTTCATGGTCTGGGTGTACTCTGTAGTTACTATAGGTAGGTTCATGGTCTGGGTGTACTCTGTAGTTACTATAGGTAGGTTCATGGTCTGGGTGTATTCTCTAGTTACTATAGGTAGGTCCATGGTCTGGGTGTACTCTGTAGTAACTATAGGTAGGTTCATGATCTGGGTGTATTCTGTAGTTACTATAGGTAGGTTCATGGTCTGGGTGTACTCTGTAGTTACTATAGGTAGGTTCATGGTCTGGGTGTACTCTGTAGTTACTATAGGTAGGTTCATGGTCTGGGTGTACTCTGTAGTTACTATAAGTAGGATCATAGTCTGGGTGTATTCATGTAGTTACTATAGGTAGGTTCATGGTCTCGGTGTATTCTGTAGTTACTATAGGTAGGTTCATGGTCTGGGTGTATTCTGTAGTTACTATAGGTAGGTTCATGGTCTCGGTGTAGTCTGTAGATACTATAGGTAGGTACATGGTCTCGGTGTATTCTGTAGTTACTATAGGTAGGTTCATGGTCTCGGTGTATTCTGTAGTTACTATAGGTAGGTTCATGGTCTCGGTGTATTCTGTAGTTACTATAGGTAGGTTCATGGTCTCGGTGTATTCTGTAGTTACTATAGGTAGGTTCATGGTCTGGGTGTACTCTGTAGTTACTATAGGTAGGTTCATGGTCTCGGTATATTCTGTAGTTACTATAGGTAGGTTCATGGTCTGGGTGTACTCTGTAGTTACTATAGGTAGGTTCATGGTCTCGGTGTACTCTGTAGTTACTATAGGTAGGTTCATGGTCTCGGTGTATTCTGTAGTTACTATAGGTAGGTTCATGGTCTCGATGTATTCTGTAGTTACTATAGGTAGGTTCATGGTCTGGGTGTACTCTGTAGTTACTATAGGTAGGTTCATGGTCTGGGTGTACTCTGTAGTTACTATAGGTAGGTTCATGGTCTCGGTATACTCTGTAGTTACTATAGGTAGGTTCATGGTCTGGGTGTACTCTGTAGTTACTATAGGTAGGTTCATGGTCTCGGTATATTCTGTAGTTACTATAGGTAGGTTCATGGTCTGGGTGTACTCTGTAGTTACTATAGGTAGGTTCATGGTCTCGGTGTACTCTGTAGTTACTATAGGTAGGTTCATGGTCTCGATGTACTCTGTAGTTACTATAGGTAGGTTCATGGTCTGGGTGTACTCTGTAGTTACTATAGGTAGGTTCATGGTCTGGGTGTACTCTGTAGTTACTATAGGTAGGTTCATGGTCTGGGTGTATTCTGTAGTTACTATAGGTAGGTTCATGGTCTCGGTGTACTCTGTAGTTACTATAGGTAGGTTCACGGTCTCGGTGTATTCTGTAGTTACTATAGGTAGGTTCATGGTCTGGGTGTACTCTGTAGTTGCTGCAGGTAGGTTCATGGTCTGGGTGTACTCTGTAGTTACTATAGGTAGGTTCATGGTCTGGGTGTACTCTGTAGTTACTATAGGTAGGTTCATGGTCTGGGTGTATTCTGTAGTTACTATAGGTAGGTTCATGGTCTTGGTGTACTCTGTAGTTACTATAGGTAGGTTCACGGTCTCGGTGTATTCTGTAGTTACTATAGGTAGGTTCATGGTCTGGGTGTACTCTGTAGTTGCTGCAGGTAGGTTCATGGTCTGGGTGTACTCTGTAGTTACTATAGGTAGGTTCATGGTCTGGGTGTACTCTGTAGTTACTATAGGTAGGTTCATGGTCTGGGTGTATTCTGTAGTTACTATAGGTAGGTTCATGGTCTGGGTGTACTCTGTAGTTACTATAGGTAGGTTCATGGTCTCGGTGTATTCTGTAGTTACTATAGGTAGATTCATGGTCTCGGTGTATTCTGTAGTTACTATAGGTAGGTTCATGGTCTGGGTGTACTCTGTAGTTACTATAGGTAGGTTCATGGTCTCGGTGTACTCTGTAGTTACTATAGGTAGGTTCATGGTCTCGGTGTATTCTGTAGTTACTATAGGTAGGTACATGGTCTCGGTGTATTCTGTAGTTACTATAGGTAGGTTCATGGTCTGGGTGTACTCTGTAGTTACTATAGGTAGGTTCATGGTCTGGGTGTACTCTGTAGTTACTATAGGTAGGTTCATGGTCTGGGTGTATTCTGTAGTTACTATAGGTAGGTTCATGGTCTCGGTGTATTCTGTAGTTACTATAGGTAGGTTCACGGTCTGGGTGTATTCTGTAGTTACTATAGGTAGGTACATGGTCTCGGTGTATTCTGTAGTTACTATAGGTAGGTTCATGGTCTGGGTGTACTCTGTAGTTGCTGCAGGTAGGTTCATGGTCTGGGTGTATTCTGTAGTTACTATAGGTAGGTTCATGGTCTCGGTGTATTCTGTAGTTACTATAGGTAGGCTCATGGTCTGGGTGTACTCTGTAGTTACTATAGGTAGGTTCATGGTCTGGGTGTATTCTGTAGTTGCTGCAGGTAGGTTCATGGTCTTTTTTGGTTATTTGAGCACCAGAATGTGAGGCCTCCTACTGAGAGGACAGTAACTCAGGATAGGTAATGCCGGGCCCCCCTGCTGATCTCCGCTGCGGTACAAGCTGTAGTGGTGAGTGTAGGTACCGCAGCGCTGCCCCATTAGTCTCTGTACCAGAGATCTGGAGGGGTATCAGGTGTTGGGCCTGGCCTATCCTGAGAAAGTGGATAAATCCTTAAGGGGAGGCGACCCACGTGGCCTATACGCTACGGTTTGCCAGCGGCAGAAACGTGGCAAAAAAAAAAAAGCGAATCCCGTCCCCACTTTGCAGTAAAATACACACAGCGGACACACCATCATGGTTTTGGAAATCGCAGCATGTCAATTCTACCTACGGAAACCCCGGAAGCTTCCGTATGTGTATAATTGAAGCAGAAAGTCCGCAGAGGAAATCTGCAGCTTTTTTGCTGCGGGACGCTACGTGGGCCCTTAGCCTGAACCACAGTCATGTCAAGCTTGTGATTAACCCCTTCTTGGGTAATCAGCAATTCAATCGCTTAGATGGAATCACTGATTGCAGGAGGTTTGGGGGAGTCCTTGGTGAATACATTGGGGGGCAAGTTATATTAATGAATATGCGGGCAGAACACAGACAGCCTGCTATGCAAATAAAGTATAGCAGCCCTAATGTTCCTTAGGGCTGCACCTGCTATACAGAAAGAGTATAGTGACGTTAACATTTGTTAGAGTTGCTAACTCATGGACTAGAAAGGGTTAATTACAGTCATAACTTGACCACAACTAAACCTAAGTGCAGGGGTTAGTCACGGTCAAGGGTTTACACTTGGTCAAGAAACACAGACAAGTTATGTCTTGGATTCGCCCCTTCTAATGCAGGGACTCCTCCTGCTTTGAAGGAGTCCCTACATTGTGGGTAACCTCTTTATACAGCAATGAGTGTCAGTTTGGTGCCAGCAATCATTGCAGGGTTGGAAATTGTTTATGCATACAGCTCACACCCTGGATATGAAAGGGTGATGCATTAGGCTGTGGGGGCCATTCTATTTATAATGCAGGAGGAGTGGGAATACATTTAGCATAGGGGCACAGGAGGGCACTACTGTATGTTATACCTCCAGCGTCTCTGTGCTATGTAACCAGAACCACGTGATTTACACTGCCCCACAACCCTGCCTACACACAAGCAGCCCCCCATCCCCCTGGACCCCCACAACCACCTCCTCCAGACATGCAGGGACTCCACACACACTCGAAATGTGACATTCCCCCAGGAACCCTCCACCAACACACAGATGGCAACCCCCCTACAAAAACCCGACCCACTCCCCCAACAACACACAGACGCAGGAGTGTAACTACCAGGGTATCAGCAGTAGCAGCTGCCACAGGGCCCAGGACATTTTTTTTTTTCTTTTAATAGGCTGTTACCTTCTGGAGTAACCCCAGCAGGTAACGGGCCCTATTTACTTACCAATCCCCGCTCCTGCTCATGGCCGCCTGCGCTTCCCATGCTGCGGAAGCGGAAGTGACTGTGAGCAGGAGCGGTAAGTGAGGTCCAAAACCCACAAACACTGCTATCATTATACTCTGGGGCCATTTCAGACCCCAGAGTATAATGATCGGAGGGCCAGGGGAGGTGAGGGAACATAAAAACAACATTACTTACCTCTCATACGCTCCGAAGGCTTCGGGCCTGTTTGGTGACGTTACGTGGGCCGGGCCTGCGTCGTGCTATGGGGCATAATACTGGGTGCTGAGGCCGCTATGGGGCATAATACTGTGTGCTGGGGCCGCTATGGGGCATTATACTGGGTGCAGGGGCCGCTATGGGGCATTATACTGGGTGCAGGGGCCGCTATGGGGCATTATACTGGGTGCAGGGGCCGCTATGGGGCATTATACTGGGTGCTGGGGCCGCTATGGGGCATAATACTGGGTGCTGGGGCCGCTATGGGGCATAATAGTGTGCGCAGGAATGCGGTTTGTGCGGGGGGGGGGGGCCACGATTCAGGGGGGGACCCCCATGTCAAATGTTCGCCTTGGGGCCCAGCCATTCCTAGTTATGCCACTGCACAGACGGCAGTCCCTCATGGATCCCCCACATGCATTGAGACAGCAGCCTACCCAGGGACCCCCACAGCCTACCCTCACACACAGGCAGCACCCCCAGAGACCCCCCCACTTACATGAAGACAGCACCCCACACAGGCGTCAGCCTCTCAGGGACTCCCCTTCCCAAAGCACAAATGGCAGCCCCTAGGGACCAGAACCACACACACACACACACACACACACAGACGACAAGCCCCCAGGACTGGACTCCCCTAGCACACAGGCGGCAGCCCCCCGGGGACCAGACCCCCTCAGCCCACAGGTGGCAGCCCCACGGGAACCAGACCCCCTCAGCCCCCGGGGTCCAGATCTCAACAGCACACAGGCGGCAGCCCCTCAGGGTCCAGATCACAACAGCACACAGGCGGCAGCCCCCCAGGTACTGGAGACCCCAGCATACAGGCGGCAGCCCCCAGGTACTGGAAACCCTAGCACACAGGCACCCAGACCCCCTCAGCACACAGGCCACAGCCCCCCAGGAACCAGACCCCCTCAGCCCACAGGCGGCAGCCCCACAGGAACCAGAGCCCCTCAGCCCACAGGCGGCAGCCCCACAGGGACCAGAGCCCCTCAGCCCACAGGCGGCAGCCCCACAGGGACCAGAGCCCCTCAGCCCACAGGCGGCAGCCCCACAGGGACCAGAGCCCCTCAGCCCACAGGCGACAGCCCCCCCGGGAACCGGACCCCCTCAGCCCCCGGGGTCCAGATCATAACAGCACACAGGCGGCAGCCCCCCAGGTACTGGAGACCCCAGCATACAGGCGGCAGCCCCCCAGGGACCGGACCCCCTCAGCATACAGGAGGCAGCCCCCCATGGACCGGACCCCTCAGCATACAGGTGGCAGCACCCCAGGGACCGGACCCCCTCAGCACACAGGTGGCAGCCCCCCAGGGACCGGACCCCCTCAGCACACAGGAGGCAGCCCCCCATGGACCGGACCCCCTCAGCATACAGGCGGCAGCCCCCCATGGACCGGACCCCCTCAGCATACAGGCGGCAGCCCCCCAGGGACCGGACCCCCTCAGCATACAGGCGGCAGCACCCCAGGGACCGGACCCCCTCAGCATACAGGCGGCAGCACCCCAGGGACCGGACCCCCTCAGCATACAGGCGGCAGCCCCCCAGGGACCGGACCCCCTCAGCATACAGGAGGCAGCCCCCCAGGGACCGGACCCCCTCAGCATACAGGCGGCAGCCCCCCAGGGACCGGACCCCCTCAGCATACAGGCGGCAGCCCCCCAGGGACCGGACCCCCTCAGCATACAGGCGGCAGCCCCCCAGGGACCGGACCCCCTCAGCATACAGGCGGCAGCCCCCCAGGGACCGGACCCCCTCAGCATACAGGCGGCAGCCCCCCAGGGACCGGACCCCCTCAGCATACAGGCGGCAGCCCCCCAAGGACCGGACCCCCTCAGCATACAGGCGGCAGCCCCCAGGGACCGGACCCCCTCAGCATACAGGCGGCAGCCCCCCAGGGACCGGACCCCCTCAGCATACAGGCGGCAGCCCCCCCAGGGACCGGACCCCCTCAGCATACAGGCGGCAGCCCCCCAGGGACCGGACCCCCTCAGCATACAGGCGGCAGCCCCCCCAGGGACCGGACCCCCTCAGCATACAGGCGGCAGCCCCCCAGGGACCGGACCCCCTCAGCATACAGGCGGCAGCCCCCCAGGGACCGGACCCCCTCAGCATACAGGCGGCAGCCCCCCAGGGACCGGACCCCCTCAGCATACAGGCGGCAGCCCCCCAGGGACCGGACCCCCTCAGCATACAGGCGGCAGCCCCCCAGGGACCGGACCCCCTCAGCATACAGGCGGCAGCCCCCCCAGGGACCAGACTTCTCCCAGCACACAGGCAGAACCCCCACACGTACACAGGTGGCAGCACCCCAAGGACCACCATCAGCAACCCCCCCCCCCACACACACACAGAGGCAGCACCGCAGGAACCCCCCACTTACATGAAAATGAGACCTGCACACCACTCGGACCCACCACCAGCACCCCCAGGGACCCCCAAACATGCACACAGGTGGCAGCGCCCTGAGACCACCTCCAGAACCCCCTCTTACACACAAGCAATACCCCAGGAACCCCACACACAAAGTCAATACCCCAGGGATCCCACACAGACACATGCAGCAACCCCCCAGGGACCTGAAGCCCACAAGACCCTGCCCCCATTACATGCAAGCAGCACCCCAAGTACCCCTGCCCCCCTTTAAATGGCAGCAGTACCCCAAGAAGTACACCAAGGACACATGCTCCCATATTTAGATGCCAATGGCACCCCAGAGACCCATGTCTCCATACCCTTTAGTTGCCAGCAGCACGCCAGGGACCCCAGCTCTCTTTCAGATGAGAGCAGCACCCAAAAGACCCCTCTCCTGGCACCCCAATGACTCCTATACCACCCTAATCATCAACCCAATCCCCCAGACTCTCCAGGATACAGTCCCATGTAAATACATCACTCCCTCCCCTCAGCCTCCTCCAATATGCAGTCCCATGCAAAACACTCCTATCCCTCCCCTTCCATCCTGCAGTCCCACAAACCAGTCCTCACAGCTTTCTGTTCTCCATCTACACGAGCTCCGCTCCTGCTTCCTCTATACAGCACAGAGACCCCGCCCTCATCGGAGAGGCTCCGCCCCTTCCGGTGACATCATCCCTACCAGGAACAACTCCACTCTAGTCACGACCTTTACCGTAGCTGTACCCGAGGAGGTAAGTGCTCGCTCTCAGCCCTTCTCATACATTCAGTCCCCCTCATTTCCAGTCTGCAGCCTCTTCTATGGTCAGACTTTTGGCTCGGTGTCGCCCCCTAGTACTGGCCACATGTTCTCCTCCCTCTCCCCAGCACGGCCTCAGCTCCGCTCCCCCCTCCTCTGTAGCTCCATATGTATCTGCACTACATGGACACTAATGGACACCCAAACTTCCCAGTGGAGCCGAGTAATAGAAAGTGACTCTCCCTGTAAATCGGGGGCACTGTCTGAGGGGGAGGGGGGACGTCTCGTCTTAGCGGCAGCTGTGACATCTAAGTGTTGGGTAAAGCTGGTAGGGGATGAGGTTGGTGTGATAGATGGGAATGGGGTCGTCTGGGTCATAGATGTACTTACCATAAATGAGGTCAGTACATGTGCGGAGGCGATATGGGGGTGTACAATAACAATTGGGGGAACAACATGAAAAGGCATTCGGGTACATCAGCAGAAGTGCCAAACCAGAAGCAACTATTAGTGTAAGTAAAGGAAGTGGCTGATCCTAAGAGATTACTAGAATTACATAGTGATGGCCATGAAATAAGATCTGCCTGGGATCCGCAGTAAGATGTCTGACCAAGCAAAGCTACGTGAGGAGTCCTTACATCTGTAAGATGGAGCGCAGCTCTGCAGGATCACTTCATGGCGTGAATCCACCTCTGTCACCAGACACCTTGTATGACATAGGCTGAGAAATAACAAGAGGGACAGGAGGTAGAAAACCCCAGAATAGGTGACATTATGTAGAATATAAGAAGTCCCGGTATCTTCTGGTGGAGCTTTATGAAGCCGGAGCGTCGCTCTTTGAGCTTTAGGTGTATGTATAGTTTACCACGGTGCGGGTGTCGGTGGAGGTTGTAAGCCGAGAGAATCAGTCGCCAGCGCTAAAGTCAGGTAAGTATCCAATGTGATGTGAAGATCCTCACATAGCCGTTACATATCTGATGACATCTCGCTGTAGAGCGTCTTCCATTTACAGAAACTGAAATTCCAAAGGGAAATAGTCAGCAGTATGGAAGTTGTTTATGATGAAGCGTTGCGGTGAGAGGTTTCAACAGACGTCTCTCTGCCAAGGTTGTTGCAGCTAGGTCTTGAAATATACTGCTTGGTGCAGGGGATGGTGCTTGCTGGGAGGAGTAGTACGACGACAATTGTAGACAGCTAGAGTAACTGCCGTGTGCAGCTCGGACAGCAGTTAGATGGACTGGCAGTGACTGGTAGGTTGTCTCAGGTATCTGGAGCCATGCTGACTGCAGTGCATCCCACATTTACTGGAGGGTGCATGGGAGAGGATCCATAGAACGAACACAACGGACAAGGTGGCCCCACAGATGCTCAATTGGGTTCAAGCCTAGGAAATAAGGGAGCCAGGGAAGTACTTGGAAGTCTTGGTCTTGCTCTTCCAACCACTGTCGGACATTTCTAGACGTTATTTAGCAAGAAGACTTGATTTGTCCCATAGAAGACAAGGTAACCCTTGTCCCTTGTCCCTTCCCTAAGGCAACCCTTAGCCAATCAATGGTGGTCCAATTCTAATATGGCCGTGTAAATTGAAGCCTTTTGTTTGCTAGCATAGGTACAATCGAAGCTCCATACACATTAGTGTTCACTGAACTGTTGTTTTAGACACATCTGGTAGCTCCGGTTCATTTTCATGCTGAGCTGCTCCACTGTAGTGTGCCGATCGGCCCTCACACACCTTCATAGCTGACGTTCAACTTTCACATCAGTGGCACGTGGCTCTATACAGTTTCCATGTTGGTTATTCCCAAATGTTGTTTGACTCAGACCTTTCCTTCACCACCCATATCCAATCACTCGCACGCTCATGTCATCTCCACCTCAAAAACATCTCCAGAATCCGCCCTTTCCTTACCACAGATACACTAAAGACACTTATTGTTGCCCTGATTCACTCTCGCCTTGACTACTGTAACTCCTTACTAATCGCTCTTCCCCTTGCTAATCTCTCCCCTCTACAATCTATTCTGAATGCGGCGGCCAGGCTCATCTATCAGTCTAGACGCTACAGCGATGCCTCCGGTCTGTGCTGGTCACTACATTGGCTGCCTATTCAATACAGAATACAATATAAACTTCTCCCCCCTCATCCACAAGGCTCTCCATAATGCTGCACCTCCCTACATTTCCTCCCTCATCTCTGTCTATCGCCCATCCTGTACTCTCCATTCACTCAATGACCTAAGACTAACATCCTCTATTATCAGAACCTCCCACGCTCGTATACAAGACTTCTCCCGAGTTGCACCACTTCTCTGGAATGCTCTATCCCGGACTATCAGATTAACACCCAATTTCCACAGCTTCAAGCGCAAACTAAAGACACATCTTATCAGACAGGCCTATCACATGTCCTAATGTAAACCCTTCTGTAGTTAGAATCCCTAAAACGTCCCCTCCTCTGTTCACGCTCCCGCATTACCTCACATGATATGATGTCGTATCAGACTAACTTTATATGTCCAGGCACCATCTGCACGTTACAGGACACGACTGATGACGGCTCATACAGCTTTATATATGTGTAATGACAGTAACCTCTATTACAGAATTGTCTGACCATTGTACAAGCAATGCTACCTCCGATGCCGCCCCTGCTACCTCCTGTGTCACCCCCTCTACCTCATAGATTGTAAGCTCTTGTGTCACCCCCTCTACCTCATAGATTGTAAGCTCTTGTGTCATCCCCTCTACCTCATAGATTGTAAGCTCTTGTGTCACCTCTACCTCATAGATTGTAAGCTCTTGTGTCACCCCCCCCTCACCTCTACCTCATAGATTGTAAGCTCTTGTGTCACCTCTACCTCATAGATTGTAAGCTCTTGTGTCACCTCTACCTCATAGATTGTAAGCTCTTGTGTCACCTCTACCTCATAGATTGTAAGCTCTTGTGTCACCCCCTCTATCTCATAGATTGTAAGCTCCTGTGCCCGTTGAGCAGGGCCCTCAGTCCCAGTGTGTGAATTGAATATTTCTTTGTAATGTATCTTTTTTGTCAGTTCTTAAACCCTACAAATTGTACAGTGCTGCGGAATATGTTGGCGCTATATAAATAAAAATTATTATTATAATGGTGCCATTTCTCCACTCACAATACACTTTCACCAAAGCAGCACATGAACAGTTCACAACCTGCGCTGTTAGAGGAATACTGTCACCCTTGGCCCGACAGCCAATAATCATCCCTTTTGACATCTCTGTTAAATTGTCCCCTTTATCCATGACAACAAGGAGATTCTGTTCAGCCTATCACACACCTTATATACCCACCAAGCCAGCCCACAACAAGTCACTTCCTTCCTGAGCTACACGCTGCCGACGTCAGAAGTAGGAGGTGGTCATAATAATGTGACTCATCTGTTCTATGTATTACATGGGATTCCGTGTAGTGATTACATTGTCTCATCTTCTCTCCATTCAGGTTCCTACAATATAGAATCCTCTCAGTATCTTCTATATAAGAGAATATTCCTGATTGATCCATCAAGGATGGAAAGAGACAGGAACAAGATGGCGGAAAGTCTATTAAATCTCACCCTAGAGATCATCTACCAGCTTACTGGAGAGGTGAGAGATTCTGATGATGTCACATTACATCATTCTTATCTATAGTAATAACAGATGATATGACTGGAGAGGTGATGGACTCTGGACATGTATGTAGTGATATTTATTAATGTGTCTCCCCATAACCAGGATTACACAGTAGTGAAGAAGACCTCTAGTGGGCGCTGTCAGTCCCCTGTGTATGAAGGATATGGAGGAACCCTGAGCCTAATCCCGGGGCCTCCACCTCACCCCCTGATACAGGAGGAGATCAATGGACAGAAGATCCTAGAACTCACCAACAAGATGCTGGAGCTGCTGACTGGAGAGGTGACACTGCTGGGAATGCTGGGACATTATACAGTAACTGGAGGGGTCTGGGTGATGACTGTATCATTGTGTTGTCAGGTTCCTATAAGGTGTCAGGATGTCGCTGTCTATTTCTCCATGGAGGAGTGGGAGTATTTAGAAGGACACAAGGATCTGTACAAGGAGGTGATGATGGAGGACCACCAGCCCCTCACATCACCAGGTAATAGACATGACTATATACACATGGACTTCCATTATTTGTATGTACAGAATGAATTCAGTCCCTGTCTGTGTTTCCTACAGGTAGATCCAGTAAGAGGACAACACCGGAGAGATGTCCCAGTCCTCTTCTTCCACAGGATGATCAGGTAGATGGAGATATTCCCTATGATGTGTAGACGGGCTGTGAAGTCCTTGTGGTCAGTCTTGTTGTATCCAGCAGTATTATATGGTTATATACATGGGCGGTGTCATTGAGCCGCCATCTAATATGTTTCTCCAGCTTCTCAGAGACCTGCAGCTACTGTCAGGACATCTTTGCTCTTCATGCGGATTAATGATCTAGAACATTCTCTGTGACTTCCCCATTTGTTCGGTGACTTTTACATTATTTGTTTCACAGATTTTCCATCAGGATAAAGATCTGGATGACATTAATGCTCTATCTATGACAATAAAGGAAGATCCCTATGTGAGCGGTGATGAGGAGTGTGAGGAGGACATTCCTACAGGTAACCGCCCAGGTGAGGAGTCACCACTATATAAAGCACAGAAGGGTCACTCATTCTATTCAGTCATTTTTTAGACTATTTGTTGTTCCCCGATTAAGCTAAAATACTAATAATACATGAATATAAATGTGATACCGCTATAGGGGATAATAAATGTAGTATAGAATATAACGTACAGCAGGAATATGGACTTGACATCTATGTGATCGAGGTAAATTTCTTCCTCACCGGCTGTCAGTACTCGGGAATGGAAAGAATTTACCAGAATTATATAGCAGATTATTTCAGGTAGCGGAAAAAATAATCCTCCTGCTCGATCTTCAGGCAGATTCCACCTCAGAGCTCTATGGAAATAAATGGGAGGTGGAAAATACCGCCTGGCCAGTAAGAAATTTGATGGAGATTCGGTGGCTGATTTGGTAAAGCGGAAAAATTCTTCTTCTGAATTCCTGAAGCATCTTCTACAAATTTCACTGTGTAAGCCTCACCTTAGACCCCAATCACACTATGGAATCCGGACTAGATAATCTGGTCCGTACTTCAGTCACATTTCCCACCTCGAACTCTGTCCACACACCAGGACTCCCCGTATCTTAGTGATGTATGAAGCTAGGAGTCCCTGCTTCCTTGTGACTCCACAGACCCATACTACATACTGTATGGGACAGCAGATCCGCGGTGAGTTCGGGCTGGGAAATCCAGCTGATGTGGTTTGGATTCTATTGTGTGTATTGGGTGTAATACAGTAAGATTTATGGCATCCTATAGTATTATTCCATATAAGTGGCCATATTTAAGTAGCTATGTATTGTGTTCACCTCTACAGTGACCTAGAGCAGTGGTGGCGTCTCCTGCCCCGCTTCATTACTATTCACTATCACTGACCTCCGTCTCAGCACAGTGAGTACTAATGAAGTAGGCCGCGCTGCCATCGTTTGCTGCCTGTGCCACTGACTTCACTTCTTCACACGGTCTGAAGCGTCTCAGTCAGCGGCAGCTCAGTGGGGAATATACTTATAAGGTTATGTTGTTCAATAATAGTAATATCAGTTTTCTTTTTGTCAGATGACTGTACCAGGAGCTCAGAGGGACATCTGATATCTACAGATTATAAAGCAGAGGATCATGGTATCACACAAGATCCATATGAAGAACATGGCATTACCCCAGGTATACCCTCAGCCCTTCAGGAGAAATATCTTTCTTCTAATTCATCACAGTCTGTTAAGCAAAATGAAAGCTGCAGAAAGGGTGTTATACATCAGAGAACTCACACAGGAGAGAAGCCTTATTCATGCCCAGAGTGTGGGAACTGTTTTACTTGGAAATCACATCTTGTTATACATCAGAGAACTCACACAGGAGAGAAGCCTTATTCATGCCCAGAGTGTGGGAACTGTTTTACTCGGAAATCATATCTTGTTATACATCAGAGAACTCACACAGGAGAGAAGCCTTATTCATGCCCAGATTGTGGGAAATGTTTTACTCTGAAATCATATCTTGTTATACATCAGAGAACTCACACAGGAGAGAAGCCATATTCATGCACAGAGTGTGGGAAATGTTTTAATGCTCAATCAGACCTTGTTACGCATCGGAGAATTCACACAGGAGAAAAGCCATATTCATGCCCAGAATGTGGGAAATCTTTTAATAGGAAATCACAACTTGATCGGCATCACATAATTCACACAGGAGAAAAGCCCTATTCATGCCCAGAATGTGGGAAATGTTTTCCTCGGAAGTCAGACCTTGTTGATCATCAAAGAACTCACACAGGAGAGAAGCCATATTCATGCACAGAGTGTGGGAAATGTTTTAACTCTAAATCAGTCCTTATTAGGCATCAGAGAATTCACACGGGAGAAAAACCATATTCATGCCCAGAATGTGGGAACTGTTTTACTTGGAAATCACATCTTGTTATACATCAGAGAACTCACACAGGAGAGAAGCCTTATTCATGCCCAGAGTGTGGGAAATGTTTTAACTCTAAATCAGCCCTTGTTAAGCATCAGAAAATTCACACGGGAGAAAAGCCATATTCATGCCCAGAATGTGGGAACTGTTTTACTTGGAAATCAGATCTTGTTATACATCAGGGAATTCATACAGGGGAAAAACCATATTCATGCCTAGAATGTGGGAAATGTTATGCTCGGAAATCAGACCTTGTTGATCATCAAAGAACTCACACAGGAGAGAAGTCATATTCATGCCCAGAATGTGGGAAATGTTTTACTCGGAAATCACATCTTGTTAAACATCAGAGAATTCACACAGGGGAGAAGCCATATTCATGCCCAGAATGTGGGAAATGTTTTACTCTGAAATCAAATCTTGTTATACATCAGAGAATTCACACAGGAGAGAAGCCTTATTCATGCCCAGAGTGTGGGAAATGTTTTAACTCTGCATCAGTCCTTATTAGGCATCGGAGAATTCACACGGGAGAAAAGCCATATTCATGCCCAGAATGTGGGAAATCTTTTAATAGGAAATCACATCTTGTTCGGCATCACATAATTCACACAGGAGAGAAGCCATATTCAAGTCCATAATGTGAGAAATGTTTTACTAAGAAATCAAATCTTATTAGACCTCATAGAATTCACAAAGGGGAGAAGTGGATTGTAAGTGGATTTTCAACCTGAACTCATTAACCCGTCTAGGTATTAAGAAGGAACTTACATGCACTGTTAAATTATTTATTTTACTTTAACCCCTTCACGCATTCTCATGTACATGTACATGGCAGAATGTGGGTAGTTACAGCATCCCCATGTACACATGTATGATGGTGATCGAGTGGTCTCAGAAGGAGAGCCCGTGTGATCACCGTAGGAGCCCAGCTGTATCTGACATCCAGGCTCCTCTTGCAACAGCGAGGACGGTGATAACACTGATCCCCACTGTTTAACCTTTAAGATACCGCTGTCAATAGCGACCGCAACATCTTAAGTGTTTGTTAGTGACTCTGAATGCCGTGGGTGCCATCGGGAGCTGGTGTTAGCTGTAACTGACAGCTAACACCCGACAAACATGACCGTGGCATCCAAGGGGTTCCATCGTGATAGATGCCCCCCTTGGCACCCCCCACGGCGAGATGGGGGGGTTGCTGATATGAATCTTCTGCAGCCCAGGGTCTAGCCAGTGACCCCAGGCTGCTAGTAGCTCCCAGTACCTGCTTGAGCCTGTCCAGGAACTGCATAGGCTGACTTCCTCTATAGATTGCAATAGACATGTATTGCAGTCTATAGTACTGAACCAGCGATCAGTGCATCGCTGATTCAGGTCTCCTAGTGGGACATATAAAAAAAAGTAACAAAAAAAAAATTATGAGAAAAATTAATAAAGTTAGGAAATAATGATTTTTCACCATCTCTCATTAAAAATAAAAAGCTATAAAAAGTGATCAAAAATTACGTGTACCCCAAAACAGTACCAATAAAAAGCACAGATCGTCCCGCAAGAAATAAGACCTCAACCATCTCTGTCAACTAAAATAAAATAATTACTACACATCTCAGAAGATGGTGATGCAGAAATAATTGATTTCTTTCTCCAAATTGGTTTTTGTTGTGCAAAACTAGTAACGCATAAAGAAACAATATAAATGAGGTATCGCCGTAATCGTACCGACCTGCAGAATAAGGGTAATATGTGACTTATGCTGTACGCTGTGTGGAAAATAAATTAAAATGTAAAAGAAACACCAGAGTTGATGGTTTTTTTTTTTAATCCACCAAGAAAGAGTTCATAAAATGTATTCTATAAGTTATAGGCACCCAAAAATAAGGTCATTCCAAAATGCATCTTATCCCGCAAACAACAAGCCCTCATATGGCGACATCACCAGGAAAATAAAAAATATAGCTCGTACAATGTGAAGACAAAACCCCAAATATCTCCAAATCATTAGAACACAACTGGCTGCGACTGGAAGGGAATGTATAAGCTGTGCGAGCGGATATCAGGGGACACCCCAGATTTAGAGGTTACGAGGGGAAATAAACTAAAAGTGACCCCCAATCATAGGAGCTACTGGGGAAATAGTAGGGAGTTTAGTGTACCCAATGTACTCCGCACAGCTTATATATTCACTCTTCACCATCCGCTGTGCAGTCACGTCTGGGATACTAAAGCTCACTACACCCCCTGATAAATTCTTTGAGGGGTGCAGTTTTCCAAAATGGGGTCACTCCTTAGGGGATTCCACTTTACTGGTACTTTAGAGGCTCTGCAAACATGACATGGGGTCCAGATACCAAACATCTAAATCTGTGCTCCAAAAGCCACATAGCGCTCCTTCCCTTCTGTGCCCAAATTATAGTTTATACCCCCATGTATGACACTGGTGTACCCAGGATAACGTACTTAATGTCATATGTGGTATAAACTGCTGTTTGGGCACAGAAGGGAAGGAGCGCTATTTGGTTTTTGGAGCACAGGTTTACACGGTTTGGATTTTGGACGCCATTACACTTTTGTAGAGCAAATGCCAGTAAAGTGGAATCCCCTGACATGTGACCCCATTATGGAAACGACACCCCTGGAGGTATTAATCTGGGGTACAGTGAGTATTTTTAACTCCCAAGTGTTGCTATAATTTATTCTCCAGAAATGAATACGCAGCTGATGGTGGAAGATGAAAATGAAAATTTTTCCAGGAATACGTCATCTCAGTGTGTAATATGTTGTGTCCGGCTTGTATCAGAGACGAACGCTCCAAAAGCTGTTGTGCCCGGGATACCCGCTTAACAGTTTTTGGAGTGTGTGTCTCTGCTGACACAAGTTGGGCACAACATATCGGGCACTGAAATGGCGAATCTATAGAAAAATTGCAATTTTCACTTTTCATTATCAGCTGTGCATTTATTTCTGGAAATTCAATTAATGCAACATTCAAGGGTTAAAAATGCTCACTACGCCACTTGATAATTCTCCTGAGGGGTGCAGTTTCCAAAGTGGGGTTATGTGTCTGCGGGTTCTACTTTACTGCCAATTCAGGAGCTCTGCAAAGTGGCATGGTGTCCAAAAACCAAACTGTGCTCCAAAATAGCGCTCCTTCCCTTCTGTGCCCGGCTGTGCCCAAACAGCAGTTTATACCACATATGGCATTAATCATGTTATCCTGGGTACACCAGTGTCATACATGGGGCATAAACTGCAGTTTGGGCACACAGCAGAGAGCAGATGTCAAGGAGCGCAGATTTACAGTGAGTACGGAAAGTATTCAGACCCCTTTTAAATTTTTCACTCTTCGTTTCATTGCAGCCATTTGCTAAAAGCAAAAAAGTTCATTTTATTTCTCATTAATGTACACTCAGCTCCCCATTTTGACAGAAAAAAACCCAGAAATGTAGATATTTTTGCAATTTTTAAAAAAAAGAAAAACTGAAATATCACATGGCCATAAGTATTCAGAGCCTTTGCTGTGACACTCATATATAACTCACCTGCTGTCCATTTCCTTCTGATCCTCCTTGAGATGGTTCTACTCCTTCATTGGAGTCCAGCTGTGTTTAATTAAACTGATTGGACTTGATTAGGAGAGGCCACACCTGTCTATATAAGACCTCACAGCTCACAGTGCATGTCACAGCAAATGAGAATCAGGAGGTCAAAGGAACTGCCCAAGGAGCTCAGAGACAGAATTGTGGCAAGGCACAGATCTGGCCAAGGTTACAAAAGAATTTCTGCAGCACTCAAGGTTCCTAAGAGCACAGCGGCCTCCATAATCCTTACATGGAAGAAGTTTGGGACGACCAGAACTCTTCCTAGACCTGGCCGCCGCCAAACGGCCTCGGGGGAAGAGCCTGGGGGGGGGGTGGACCCAAAGACACTGTGGCTGAGCTCCAGAGATGCAGTAGGGAGATGGGAGAAAGTTCCACAAAGTCACTATCACTGCAGCCCTCCACCAGTCGGGGCTTTATGGCAGAGTGGCCCGAAGGAAGCCTCTCCTCAGTTTAAGACATAGGAAAGCCCGCATAGAGTTTGCCAAAAATCACATGAAGGACTCCCAGACTATGAAAAATAAGATTCTCTGGTCTGATGAGACGAAGATTGAACTTTTTAGCGTTAATTCTAAGCGGTATGTGTGGAGAGAACCAGGCCCTGCTCATCACCTGCCCAATACAATCCCAACAGTGAGACATGGTGGTGGCAGCGTCATGCTATGGGGGACAGGACGACTGGTTGCAAGTGAAGGAAAGATGAATGCGGCCAAGTACAGAGATATCCTGGAAGAAAACCTCTTCCCGAGTGCTCTGGGCCGAAGGTTCACCTTCCAACAAGACAATGACCCTAAGCACACAGCTAAAATAACAAAGGAGCGACTTCGGAACAACTCTGTGACCATTCCTGACTGGCCCAGCCAGAGCCCTGACCTCAACCCAGAGACCTGAAAATGGCTCCACCAACGTTCACCATCCAACCTGACAGAACTGGAGAGGATCTGCAAGGAAGAATGGCCGAGGATCCCCAAATCCAGATGTGAAAAACTTGTTGCATCATTCCCAAGAAGTCTCCTGGCTGTACTAGCTCAAAAGGAAGCGGCTTCTACTCAGTATTGAGCAAAGGCTCTGAATGCTTATGGCCATGGGAGATTTCAGTTTTTCTTAATAAATTTGCAAAAATATCTACATTTCTGTTTATTTCTGTCAAGATGGGGAGCTGAGTGTACATTAATGAGAAATAAAATGATCTTTTTTGCTTTTAGCAAATGGCTGCAATGAAACAAAGAGTGAAAAATTTAAAGGGGTCTGAATACTTTCCGTACCCACTGAACATTGTTGGTTTTTGGACGCCATGTAACATTGGTAGAGACTCTAAAAATGCTCCTACAAAATGGGGTCATTTCTTGGGGAATTCCAATTTACTGGCACCTCCAGGGCACCGCAAAAACAACATGGCGTCCAGAAAATCTCTCTAAATCTGTACTTGAAAAGCTAAAAAGTGCAGTGCTCCTTCCCTTCTGAGCCCTGCTGTGTGCCCAAGCAGCAGTTTACTTCCACATATACAACTTCTTTCTTCCCGGGATAGCCCACTTCATAGTTTTAGGAGTTCATGTCTCTGATGACACAATCTGGGCGCAATGTATTTGTGGGGAAAATTCGAAATCCTTATCAAACCATGACATCACCGATCATCTAAAACAAAATAAGAATAGTTTTATTTGTGAACAAATAGGAACACACACATAGCCACATAGCATGCAAGCTATAGTGTGTCTGCCCACAGACTTACAATAGACACAGGTTTTTATATCTTACTAGTCACATGATTATATGGGTTGGCTTTTTCACAATATACAAAAACATATGCTGACATCATATATAAAACATGAAATACAATTGGTTAAAAATAAATGGGTGTTCTGCATGGCTAGCACGTGCACTGTCCGGTATCCGCCATCTTAGATGTTTAAGCATCTGATCAGATTAGCTCATCTGGTCATAAAACCTTGAATGTCCCGTAAAACATTTTTAATGAGATTTCTTATCTTTTAAACACAATAACTATACGTTCAGTATATAAATCACACAACTAAGTCTACAGACATGAGGGGAGTTTTCCATCCTCTGTCAGACTGATTAATTACTGTCTCATTCTAATCCTTAATATCAATCACTACACATACTTATATGATATAATGTAAAACTTAAACATTCCTAACAGTATTGGGCACTGAAATGGCATATTTCTTAAAAAATTTAAATTTTCACTTTGTACATTATTTTCAGGAAGCACTCCTGGGCTCAAAATGATAATGCCCCTAGATAAATTCCTTGAGGGGTGTAGTTTCTAAAACGAGGTCATTTTTTTGGGGTTCCCATTGTATTGGTACTTTAGGGGCTCTGCTAATGCGACATGGCACCTGAGAACTATTCCAGCAAAATCTGCCCTCCAAAAGCCAAATAGCGCTCTTTCCATTCTGAGCCCCGCCATGTACCCATACAGCAGATTATGACCATATATGGGGTATTGCCGGGTTTAGGAGAAATTGTGTAACAAACTTTGAGGAGCTTTTTCTCCTTTATCTTTATCTTCCAAATAAAAAATTTGGGACTAAATTGACGGTTCATTTTTACGTCCCAATGTTCATAAAATCTGTGAAAAGGCTGTTGGGTCAAAATGCTCACTGTACACCTTGATAAATTCTGAGAGGGGTGTAGTTTCCAAAATGGGGTCACTTTTTGGGGGTTTCCTTTGTATTGATACTCTAGGGGCTCTGCAAATGAGACATGGCACCCGAAAACTAATCCAGTAAAATCTGCTTTTCAAACATCCAGTGTGGCTCCTTCCCTTCTGTGCTGCCGTGTGCCCAAACATCAGTTTTACACCCACATGTGGGGTATTTCTGTGCTCGGGAGAAATTGTATAACATACTGTGAGATGTACAGTGCCTTGCGAAAGTATTCGGCCCCCTTGAACTTTTCAACCTTTTGCCACATTTCAGGCTTCAAACAAAGATATAAAATTTTAATTTTTTGGTGAAGAATCAACAACAAGTGGGAGACAATTGGGAAGTGGAACGAAATTTTTTGGTTATTTTAAACTTTTGTAAAAAATAAAAAACTGAAAAGTGGGGCGTGCAATATTATTCAACCCCTATAGGGAAACCGCCGGGGTTTCTGTAGGTATAGTTGACATGCTGCGATTTCCAAAACTGTAATGGTTTTGGAAATCACAACGTATCCGCTTTGCGTATTTTTCCGCAATTTGTGGATGGGATTCGCTAGAATCCGATCTACTTTGCAGTAACTGTAAAATGCTGCAGTTTTTGCTGCGACGTTTACTCCACGTGGGGCCCCGGCCTAAAGGGCTTTTCCCAGGAGCATAACCATATGTAAATTTGTAGACAATTAAAAGTTAAACATTTTTGCAAATATAAAAAATGAAAAATTTTTGCATAATTTTCAACCATCTTAGTGGTGACATCTTTTGTCTTGATCGGTTGCCAATGGATCTGACCATGAATGGAGGAGTTTTCCTTATGTCCTGTGACTTCTCAGTCAATATAACAATACTTTACTGGCAAACGATAACCTTACCCATCAGATTAATAGAACACACTCTGATAAACGGGGACTGTAAATTAATTCTGATTTAACTCTTTGTGGGCAGGCTCGGGCGGCAGGTATCGGCTGTGTCACTCTAGCCGGACTCTGTACAGCTGCCTCCTAACATATTCTGGCTCTTTGCTCACGGGAGCCCTAAGGCTTGTGGAAACTCCCACTCACGTGTTTCAGAGCTCTAGAAGGAACACTCTCCTGGAGACTCAACAGTTTCAAGTTGCTACAGTGGGACACATTCTGTTAGACTTTATCATGATAATCATGTACAGCACACGATCCTACTTATTTTTGGTTCACGTACTATTTTTTTTTTTTTTTTTTTTTTTTTACATCTGTGAAAGACAGATTTTTTATTTTTTTTACATTTATAATGCAGAGGTTGTGAGTTCGTGCCTCACCTGGAGCACAAGATTTTCTCATAGATTGTAAGCCCTTGCGGGCAGGGCCCTCAAATCCTATTGTGCGAATTGATTTATTATTCTGTAATGTCTCATTTTGTCTGTACTTGAACCCTACAATTTGCAAATTGCTGCGGAATAAAACTTATTTTATATATATATAAAAACAGATAAAGGTGACAAAGCAAGAAAACAGTTGTAAAATTAAAAAGCATAAAAACAGAAAAACCTTATGATTTACAGTCCTTGTGATTCTGTGGAGCTTAGAATAATAATAATAATAAATAATAATACATTTTATTTATATAGCGCCAACATATTCCGCAGCACTGTACAATTTGTAGGGTTCAAGTACTGACAAAAAAGATACATTACAGAGTAATAGTCAATTCACACACTGGGACTGAGGACCCTGCTCGCAAGAAGAAAGATGGCCACCACGCAGCTCGGCTGGCTCCAATGGTGTGACACAGTTCTGGAAAGCAGAGTTTTTGTAATGATGAGCTCCTGGCTCATTTAGACACGCCAGGGTGTCCCCCTCCTCGCTCTTCATAAGGTGGGAAATGAAATGATTCATCCACATCTGGAAAAGCTAGGGAGTGAACTGCTCATCTCTGGTTGAAAAACTTGAGTACCACCACACCTTTGAGTTCAGGATGAAATTCCTGTTACATTCCCCACTCCCCCTTCACCACAGATGTACATACATAAACAATATAGCTCATTAATGGTATATACAAGTATACAATCATAGCAAAGTAAACAAGCTGACCCATGCAGTGTGTTATAATCGAATACTGGTAGGTTACCCTTTCAAGGCTAAATCTAATTTTATTTCTAGATTTTCATCAACTAGAGTTTTTTTTTTTAAATAAATACAGTCTCAGAAATGTCGCCAATATATGAGCAGACTATGCATAGCAATGTTGCCAATATATGAGCAGGCTAAAGTAGGTGGAGGAAACACTTCAAACCATCCACCAATGCAAGTACTAATACTAACAATAAAAATGTGAGTGGAAACAGCAATACTACATCAGGTATTGGCAACCCAGCCCGGAGTGGTATTGTACTTCCTGAGAATATGAAAAGATGAAAATGTCACCTGTTTAACCCAGGAGATAGTGTGTCCCCACCTTCAAAATTCTAAAATAGAGAAATCGCCAGGTGTAGATGGCATACACCCCCGAGTTCTGAGGGAACTATGTACAGTGATAGACAGACCCTTATAGCTAATATTTAAGGATAGCAAATGTGGTGCTATTTTCAAAAAGGGGTCTGAAAGTGAGCCTGGAAACTATAGGCCGGTAAGTTTGACCTCTATGGTGGGTAAACTATTTAAAGGTTTTCTAAGAGATGCTATCCTGGAGTATCTCAGTACTAAGTATAGTATACCTAATGCCTAGCCTGCCAGCTGAAAATGCTGGACTATCTTCCCATAGTGATAATGAGGTAGAAGATCTTGTTCTTCTTCCTCTAATAGTCATCTGCACCACTATTTACTGAATACAGTAATCATTCACCATAAACTGATGATCCAGCATGTGCCACAGTGTCACTTAAATTGCACTTCACCTTACAACCATGAAATGAGGGAGGGGAGTGTAAGCAATGGCTTGCCATGGTGAAGCTGAGGGCCAGAGATGGTGTGGTCCAATGTGGAGGAACAGGAGGGAGGCCACATCAACATTGTATTGGCAGAGTAATAATTATTATTACACAATATCAAGAAAAATTTGGGGTACATTCAGCGTGCCTGGCCTGCCAGTTGATAAAGATAGAATATCTTCTGAAGTGGAAAAGAATTTAATGATCATGAGAACAGCACTTCTGGATTATCCTGCCAGTTATCCCTAAATGGGACCAAATTCCACATCAACATTGAGTTGGCGGAGAGGAAATTTAAAAGATTTCAAAGAAAATTTGTGGCACACCATCGTCATACCTGCAATTTTATCTCCTTCCCGACATCCGCCGTAATACTACAGCGGATGTTGGGTGTTTAAATATGGCGGCCGCTCAGGAGTTGAGCGTCCGCCATAGCCACCGGATCTCTGCTCTTTTATACAGCAGAGACCAGGTGTTAATGCCCACGATCAATGCCCGCACTGCCTCAGCCAACTTGAAGAGGTGCCACAAAGGCAGAAAAGGATATGCTGTTCTTACTCCATTAAAGCCCTCTAACTCACTCCCGTAACTTCTAAGCTATCTAACCTTAACCCTCACCGCTCTACTGAACCACCTGCAGATCCTATGACAGAGCCTGAGCCTACTCTACAACAAGTCTCTGACCAACTTCTTCTAACTATAACTACTAGCAACAACCTTTATGGGGAAAATTGGTGAAGTTAAAGTGGACCTCGGTTTGCTACAACAAGATCTACATAACGTCAGAGACACGGTTAAAGAAGCAGACATGCATTTCGGCTCTTGAAGATCTGGTGAACCCCATTTCGGTGTGAGGTGTGATGATCTGGAAAACTGACTCCACCACAATATTGTCCGCATCTTGGCCTTCCTAGAAAGAGAGAGGGCGCTAATCCTGCAGAGTTCCTGAAATCCTTGTTCAGATCGGAGTTTCCTGAGTTTTCCTTTTTACTCTGCCTTGCGATTGAACGAGCTCACAGAGTTCCTACACGTCACCTACCACCCAGAGCTCCTCCTCGTCCCTTGATGGCCAGAATACTTTATTGGCCCAGCTGGCCTAGCCAGTTTCCAGATCTCAACCCCATAGAAAACCTTTGGAGGGAGTTGAAAGTCCGTGTTGCCCAGCGACAGCCCCAAACCATCAGTGCTCTAGAGGAGATCTGCATGGAGGAATGGGCCAACATACCAGCAACAGTGTGTGCCAACCTTGTGAAGACTTACAGAAAACGTTTGACCTCTGTCATTGCCAACAAAGGAAATAGAACAAAGTATTGAGATGAACTTTTGTTATTGACCAAATACTTATTTTCCACTATAATTTGCAAATAAATTCTTTAAAAATCAGACAATGTGATTTTCTGGGTTTGTTTTCTCATTTTGTCTCTCATAGTTGAGGTCTACCTATGATGACAATTACAGGCCGGCCTCATCTTTTTAAGTGGGAGAACTTGCACAATTGGTGGCTGACTAAATACTTTTTTCCCCCACTGTATACCTCACACCTACTCCTCCACACTTGCTAGTCAACAACATACCATAGACAGAACACTTTTCCAGCTCCTCATGCTTCTGTTTCCCAGTTATTGATGGTACCTACACACTTGAACTTTGTGAACCTCAGAGATTTATTGGTAACCATTGTTTCTTACACAATCGTATTTTAGTCCCTTTATATCCATCTGTCCTATTGTTATAGTATGTCCAGGACTCTAAAGGGGGAGGTGTGATGATTCTGCTTAAATATGGCTATAACTCAGAGATGTATTTTGATCTCTGGGTATAGTATCTCCCTTCTTACCTGCATTTGTTCATAATGTGCGCAGCTATAAGCCTAGTTGTATGTTATCAGTAGAAGCAACACTGGAACAATAGGGCTTTGTATCCATCCCAGCAGGGCTCCATTGTATTCCTACACAGCCTTGTGTGATCAAACAAACATGCATTGTCCAGCCTGAACTGATAGATCAGATATGGTTGATAACATTGTATCATTCCACTTCGTCTCAGCTCAATACAAAGGATCTGGACTTGAGTGCGTTATTCAATCAGACTTGCTGCCGCCGGTGACCTCATTCTGGGAGGTGGCATAAAGGGTATAAAAGATGAGGTAAGAGGCAATGGGAGGAGATTGGGCTGAGACTACAAGAGTTTACTGAGAGACTGTGATGAGAGCATGCAGGCTGGAATATACTGTGATGCCACATGCTAGGAATTAATGCCACAGGCCAAGAAGCCTCCACTGGGTTACTCACACATACCAGAGCATGTGTGAGTGTTGGACTATAGAACCACATCAAGGAGATGTGTGGTAAAGTAACTATTCCACCTTTATTCCCTTTTATTTTAAGTACTGTATATTGTAAGTAGTAACTGTTAATGCTTGCATACATCTGCATATCTGTTCTGAACTGCATGTGTTAGATGTTAATACCAACCCATTTAGGGGTTAATAAATATATAAAATTTAGAAAGCTTGTCTTGTATTTATCTTGTGAACCCAACACTCACTGGCGGTGAGTGTGGTTTTATATGAAAGAAGACTCAGGTGTGAGCCACAGCGGTGTTGGCGCACTGAGGATCTTTCACATTGGTGGCAGCGGTGGGATCTTAGGATAAATGGTGTGTGTTGGTGACCTTTATCACTCACATGCTGGGGATTGTAGTAATCCTATGAGACAAGCTCGAGATACAGATACAGTGAAAGTTTGATACAGTGCTGTTCCCCTCCCTTACTCTTTGTATTCTATCCTATCTTTTATTTGGCAAATACCAGTGGATGGCTAGTGGGCTCAGAAGCAGAGCTCAAGAATTGCTGAACCAGGCTTTTGGAGATCCTGAGCGTATGGCTGAAATGGAGGTAGCCACAGCTATGCAGAGTCCTGATTTTGGGGCTAGGCCAGGAAGTGCGGCAAGCAGCCCGGTCCCAAGGATTACTTCACCAGGAGGGACCAGTAGCCCCAGCCTTGTCGGGGGAATGGCTTCATACTGGCAAATGGCCCTGCAGCAAGTAGGCACCAGTGACCCTAACACATACCTGCAGGTGTTAGACTGTTTTCTGGAAGCTGTAGAACGAGAACGGCGGGCTGAGCGGCAGGCTGATCGTGAGGCAGCAGAACGGCAGGCTGATCGTGAGGCAGCAGAACGGCAGGCTGAGCGGCAGTATCAGCTTGAGCTCAAAAGGATGGAGCTCTCCCAGCAGGCGAAAACTCCAACAACCCTGCAGAGACCCTCAAGTTGGAAGGAGAAGCCAGGCCGGAGTTCACCACAGCCGTCTGTCGTCAGGTCGGGTGAGACAAACTATGCCCCGGGTGGTCCCTACCCTGTCCCAAGAACTCTGGGCGCCCGTATGACCTTCCCCAAACCCCAAGGGGAGGTGCGGCGGGGCCATGCCTTTAACCAGACAGGACATTTCAAGGTGGAGTGCCCCAACTGCCCTGAGAACTTCCCTGCTTCCCAAGCCACAGCAGGTGGCCCATCTGTGTATCTGGACTGGGGTGCAGGAAAAGGAATGCGGACTGTGGGACTATTGACTGATTTGCCTGCTAATGTACTGTTGGGAACTGATTTAGGACCTATGATGTCCCAATATGGGGTGGGGAGCACCCCAATTTATTGTGATCAACTGTCTATGATTAATGTTGATAATGTGTCTGTCATATCTGCAGAGAGGGCCCGTAACCCCCCCTCTGAGATACTTCCCATGGCAGTAAGTGTAAATGCTAATGAGTTGCCTTCAGCTGAGAGCAGGGAAGATGCAAATGAGCTTCCTGCAACCCAGCTCAGCAAAAATGTTATTCATGCTTTGTTCACCCCCGTGCTAGGAACCAGTGAGACCTTGTCTGTAGACACACCCACATCTGCGGGGGCGTCACCCTCCCAGCTTGTTAACATGTCTACTGCAGATCTCATTGAGGCCCGGTGTGAATTAACAATTGCTAATGAATGTACTGTCAATGTAATTGCCAATGCTTGTTGTGAAAGTGTACAGGATAGCTCTTCTGAGTCACTGGAAGCGACTTCTACTATTTCGCCCAGTGCATCCGATAAGCACCCACCTGCTGACCATGTGCCAGGTGGTCAGGTAGGCTATGGGGATCTCATGGCCGATCCAGGTGAGGGACGGACTTCTGGTAGTGCGGTGTTAGCCTGCAGCCAGAGTGCTAAAAGGGTGGAGGGTGTTCCGACCCTTGAACCATTGCCTACACCACCTGGAGTCAGTGCTGAGACCGCCATGACTAGCCTCACTCCCTTGAAGCCGGAGGAGTCCGGCTGGTATGAGACATACACGTCTCTTCTGTCCAGTTCTATTCCAGGAGCGCCCATGGCCCAAGTGCAGATAGCATGGGGTACTGGAGGTGTGATCCAAGAAGGGGGTATGTCAAATGTATTACCTGTCAATGTATTGTGGGGAGATGGTTTGGGGAAACCTGATCTCAGTCAGTTGCCCAAGGTATCACCATCACCCACCCAAGTACAGGAGGAACAGGGTGTAGGCCCAAAGGGGCAAGGCGTCTGGGAGAGAGGACAGGGTCCAAACATACCTGTGCCAGAACCAGAGGTGCCCCTAGGTTTGGAAGCAAAGGGGAAGGTGCAGAATCCCCTAGAACTCTCCCAACTAGCGGCTAGTGTGAGAGAGACCCTGAGAGACCGCCGGGATGGGGTCTCTAAACTGGTATCCCAAAGACCTGGGGTTATGAGTGTGGCTCCACAGGGTGCCAGCACTCAGAAAGCGGACCCAGAACAGGCAGGAGGTAGCCAAGTGTACGTGGATCAGAGCCTGGGCCTTAGAAGTGTCCCTAGTCAGACTAGAGAGACAGAAGGGTCCGGCAGCTATGTAACATGCACCTCTCTTTTGTCTCACTCCAGCCAAGAGTTCAGAGATGCTGTCCAAGCTGACCCTAGTCTGGACATATTGAAGGCGTGTGGCGCTCAACCACCCTCGGGGTCTGACAAGGCCCGAGTCTGCTGGGACCCCGGGGGAAGGTGAGGGAGCCTTGGGGCCAGAGCCTGAGAAGCTGTAGGTGGAGGTGCTTTCAGAAGAGGGGCGTAGGCCCCTACTTCCTGCAAGCCCCATCTAAAGGGGGAGGTGTGATGATTCTGCTTAAATATGGCTATAACTCAGAGATGTATTTTGATCTCTGGGTATAGTATCTCCCTTCTTACCTGCATTTGTTCATAATGTGCGCAGCTATAAGCCTAGTTGTATGTTATCAGTAGAAGCAACACTGGAACAATAGGGCTTTGTATCCATCCCAGCAGGGCTCCATTGTATTCCTACACAGCCTTGTGTGATCAAACAAACATGCATTGTCCAGCCTGAACTGATAGATCAGATATGGTTGATAACATTGTATCATTCCACTTCGTCTCAGCTCAATACAAAGGATCTGGACTTGAGTGCGTTATTCAATCAGACTTGCTGCCGCCGGTGACCTCATTCTGGGAGGTGGCATAAAGGGTATAAAAGATGAGGCAAGAGGCAATGGGAGGAGATTGGGCTGAGACTACAAGAGTTTACTGAGAGACTGTGATGAGAGCATGCAGGCTGGAATATACTGTGATGCCACATGCTAGGAATTAATGCCACAGGCCAAGAAGCCTCCACTGGGTTACTCACACATACCAGAGCATGTGTGAGTGTTGGACTATAGCACCACATCAAGGAGATGTGTGGTAAAGTAACTATTCCACCTTTATTCCCTTTTATTTTAAGTACTGTATATTGTAAGTAGTAACTGTTAATGCTTGCATACATCTGCATATCTGTTCTGAACTGCATGTGTTAGATGTTAATACCAACCCATTTAGGGGTTAATAAATATATAAAATTTAGAAAGCTTGTCTTGTATTTATCTTGTGAACCCGGCACTCACTGGCGGTGAGTGTGGTTTTATATGAAAGAAGACTCAGGTGTGAGCCACAGCGGTGTTGGTGCACTGAGGATCTTTCACACCAGGGCTTTTTGCTCTTCTCTTTCTTCATGTGTTCAATAATTTTTTCCTGTGTCATTTCTCATTATTACACATAATTTATGGATATCTCTGGTTTGATTTCTTTGCCTGTGTGTATTGGATGGGTTGTTACCGACATCTGGTGAGACTTCATGTAATGTATATACACATGTGGACAAAATTGTTGTTCCCCCTCCCTCATTTAATGAAAGAAAAACCCACAATGGTCACAGAAATAACTTGAATCTGACAAAAGTAATAATATATAAAAATTCTATGAAAATGAACAAATGAAAGTCAAACATTGCTTTCCAACCAGGCTTCAACAGAATTTAAAAAAAAAGAAAACTCATGAAACAGGCCTGGACAGAAATGATGGTTCCCTTAGTTTAATATTTTGCTGCACAACCTTTTGAGGCAATCCCTGCAATCAAACGATTCCTGTAACTGTCAATGAGACTTCTGCACCTCTCAGCAGGTATTTTGGCCACTCCTCATGAGCAAACTGCTCCAGTTGTCTCGGGTGTGAAGGGTGCCTTTTCCAGACGGCATGTTTCAGCTCCTTCCAAAGATGCTCAATAGGATTTAGGTCAGAGCTCATAGAAGGCCACTTCAGAATAGTCCAATGTTTTCCTCTTAGCCATTCTTAGCTGTGTGTTTTGGGTCATTATCCAGTTGCAAGACCCATGACCTGCAACTGAGACCAAGCTTTCTGACACTGGGCAGCACATTTCTCTCGAGAATCCCTTGATAGTCTTGAGATTTCATTGTATCCTGCACAGATTCAAGACACCCTGTGCCAGATGCAGCAAAGCAGCCCCAGAACATAACAGAGCCTCCTCCATGTGTCACAGTAGGGACAGTGTTCTTTTCAAGATATGCTTCATTTTTCCGTCTGTGAACATAGAGCTGATGTGCCTTGCCAAAAATTTCGATTTTTTGTCTCATCTGTCCATAGGACATTCTCCCAGAAGCTTTGTGGCTTGTCAACATGTAGATTGGCAAATTCCAGTCTGGCTTTTTTATGATTTGTTTTCAACAATGGTGTCCTCCTTGGTCGACTCCCACGAAGTCCACTTTGGCTCAAACAACGAGGGATGGTGCGATCTGACACTGATGTTCCTTGAGTTTGAAGTTCACCTTTAATCTCTTTAGAAGTTTTTCTGGGCTCTTTTGTTACCATTCGTATTATCCTTCTCTTTGATTTGTCATCAATTTTCCTCCTGCGGCCACGTCCAGAGAGGTTGGCTACAGTCCCATGGATTTTAAATTTCTGAATAATATGTGCAACTGTAGTCACAGGAACATCAAGCTGCTTGGAGATGGTCTTATAACCTATAATTTTCTTTCTAAGCTCCTGAGACAACTCTTTCCTTCGCTTCCTCTGGTCCATGTTGAGTGTGGTACTCACCATGTCACCAAACAGCACAGCGAGTATCTGTAGCCCTATATACAGGCCACTGACTGATTACAAGATTGTAGACACCTGGGATGCTAATTAGTGGACACACCTTGATGTAACATGTCCCTTTGGTCACATTATTTTCAGGGGAACCGTCATTTCTGTCCAGGCCTGTTTCAGGAGTTTTCTTTTTTTTTTTAAATTCTGTTGAAGCCTGGTTGGAAAGCAATGTCTGACTTTCATTTGTTCATTTTCATAGAATTTTTATATATTATTACTTTTGTCAGATTCAAGTTATTTCTGTGACCATTGTGGGTTTTTCTTTCATTAAACGAGGGGTACCAACAATTTTGTCCATGTGTGTATATAATCCCTTTCCCTTCAGTCTCCTTCACTATACAGTCCCATGTAAATAAAAAAAAAAACTAAATCCCCTACCTCAAATCCTCCTCACATACAGTCCCATATACATACAGCTCCATGCAGGAAAGTAACTCCCATCCCATGCATGAGACTGTGATAGCGCTGGGCAGTACTGTCAGTGACCGACTGCTCCACCCTAGGTGTGAGAAGGAGCGCTATCGGAAGTCTTTCCTCCCCACTGCGGTCAGACTGTACAACCAACACCGACCTAAGCGGAGACCAATACACACAGAGAACTGAAAGATCTTCCTGTTTGTGATGTCCCCCACTCCTACTTCTTATCTGTCTGTCTACTATCAATGAAATGCCTCTACCTTGGAACATTCTCGTATATATTGTATTTTTATTGTATTATCTTTGCTGCTGTAACACACTGAATTTCCCCATTGTGGGACTATTAAAGGATTATTATTATTATAAATCCATCACTCCCTCCCTTCATCCTCCTCACATACAGTCCCATGTAAATCCAGTACATGCTCTTTGCCTCCATTACCTCACTAGAGCTGTACTGCAGGAGACCCCGCCCCTCCTCGTAGTGGCTCCGCCCCTTATGTGACATCATCATCTGTACCAGAAACTGTCAGCTCCATTCTGGTTTTGTCCTCTGTGCTCACCACAGCTGCGGTACCGGAGGAGATAAATGCTCACTACAGTCCTGTCACCATAGATACTGTACAGGAGCAGGTAAGTGCTCACACTATGACTGTCCCAGCCTATGGAGGACTCTCTCACTGCTTTTTAACCCTTTAATGACGCAGGGTAGTTTGCATGTTGATGCTCGGCGACTTTTTCCATATTTTGCTTCCCCACCTTTGTTATTTTCTGTGCACATCGCTATGTGAGGGCTTATTCTTTGTACTTTTATTTGCCACCATTTTGGGGTACATCTAATGTTTAGCTTTTATTTACGTGGTTTGGGGGTTCATGTTAAATATCTCACAATTCTATCATCATGTTTTGCATTTTGTTGTTCCGGCGTTCACTCTGCATTATACATGACATGGCGGCTTTGTCCGGCGGGGTCACTACGATTACGGCGATGCCAGATTTATATTGGTTTTATTACGTTTTTCGACTTTTACAAATAAAACGTCACTTTTTGAAAATGAGTGATTTTCCTGGGGTCATCGTATTCTGACACCTATCACTTTATTACTTTATTGTTGAGATCTGTCAGGGCTCTTTATTTGTGGGACACGTTGTAGTTTTTATTAATACCAATGTATGTATGACTTTTTAACCACTTTTTATTGAGATTTTTTTGGGAAAGAGAAGTGACCAAAATACATTATTTTGCACATTGCGGTATGTTTTTTTTTGTTGTTGTTTTTTTTTACAGATGTACAGGATAAATAACGCTATTTTTGTATAGTGCAGCCTTATACGCACCATGGGACTCCTAACATATTTTTTTGTTGTTTACGTTATATGTATTTTAAATGTAAAGTTTTTTTTTTTAATCTTTTTTGTATTTGTTTATTTTTTATTCAATATTTTTAATTTTTCCCTGTCTCACAAGGGGACTTGAATCTGGTATCACTGATCCCCACTGTAACGTACTGCGATATATAGTATTGCCGTTCCTGTGTCCGCGGCATTACACCACCGCTCAGCGCGGTGTAATAGTATGGTATAGAAGAGGAAGGGGTTAAAGGGGTTCACCAGTTGTCTCTTCCTCTCACTTCCTGTATTCTTCCTCTTGGTGGGGGGAGGCAGCTTTGACTGTGTGATGAATAGGACACTATGAAGCAGTTCACTAGATGTAGACATTGCCTTTATCATGAGAGATTATTTATTATCATTACTAGAAATCTAATATAAATGCAGATCAAATAATATGCACAGTAAATGTCTATTACATTACTAGGAGTTGGAGAGAAAAACTAACTTATGCTAGGTTCACACTAGCGTTCGGGTCCGCATGGGGACCCAACAGACGGAAAACCTGTCTGCTTAAAAAGTGGTTACACATTGAAACCTGTAGACCCCATTGACTATAATTTCCAGACCAGGTTTCTGACGATTTTATACTGAAGCCTCCTTGCAGGATTCTCCTACAAAGACTCCAACGCTAGTGTGAATCCAGCCTTACAGGCTGCAGAGGAGACCAGGGACCTGCAGTAAACGCAATGTTCTCTTTGTGTGTACATTGCTATGCTGACGACACCCAGACATTACCTCCCTGTTGTCCAGAGTCCCAGAATGTCTAGCAGCCGTAGCCTCCTTTCCCTCCTCCCACTTTCTCAAACTCAACATGGAGAAAACGGAGTTCATCATCTTTGCCCCATCTTGCACGGCCCCCTACCTGACCCATCTATCAAAGTTAATGGAACCACTCTCACCCCAGTCCCACGGGTCCGTTGCCTTGGGATAACCTTAGACTCGGACCTGTCCTTCAAGCCGCACATCCGAACCCTCAACACCTCCTGCCGCCTCCAACTCAAGAACATCCATCGAATCTGCTCCTTCCTCACCCCTGAAACTACAAAGATGCTGGTCCATGCCCTCATAGTCTCCCCGCCTCGACTACTGTAACACCCTTCTCCATGGCCTCGCAGCTAACACTCTCGCCCCCCTCCAGTCCACCTTAAACTGTACTGCTCGCTTAATACACCTCTCCCCCCGTTCTTCATCGGCTGCTCCCCTCTGCCAATCCCTTCACTGGCTACCCGTTGCCCAGCGAATAGAGTTCAAACTACTAACGCTGACATACAAAGCCATCCACAACCTGTCCCCTCCATATATCTCCGACCTAATCTCCCGCTACCTGCCCACACTTAACCTCCGATCCTCGAAAGATCTCCTACTCCGCTCTGCTCTTATCCGCTCTTCACACAACCGTCTCCAAGACTTCTCCCGTGCATCCGCCATACTCTGGAACTCATTACCAAGACACATAAGACTGACCCCCACAGTCACAAGCTTCAAGAAGGCCCTGGAGACTCACCTATTCAGGAAGGCCTACAACCCCCAATAACACTACTGTCACCACACCATCATCTGTACAGCCTCTACCCCCACCTTCTGTCTCTATCCCTCTTCCCTCATAGACTGTAAGCCCTTGCGGCCAGGGCCCTCTATCCCACTGTGCCAGTGATCACTGTTTGTATTATCTGTTTTGTATATTTTGTGTACCGTATGTAAACCCTCAAATGTACAGCACCATGAAATTATATAATAATGTACAGAGCACCATGAAATTATATAATAATGTACAGAGCACCATGGAATTAATATAATAATGTACCGAGCACCATGGGATTAATATAATAATGTACTGAGCACCATGGGATTAATATAATAATGTACTGAGCACCATGGGATTAATATAATAATGTACCGAGCACCATGGGATTAATATAATAATGTACCGAGCACCATGGGATTAATATAATAATGTACAGAGCACCATGGGATTAATATAATAATGTACCGAGCACCATGGGATTAATATAATAATGTACCGAGCACCATGGGATTAATATAATAATGTACAGCACCATGGGATTAATATAATAATGTACAGCACCATGGGATTAATATAATAATGCACAGCACCATGGAAATAATATAATAATGTACAGCTCCATGGAATTATATGGTCGCCTATATAAATAATTACAGCCCATAATATAATAATATACAGCCCAAAAACCACACCAAATAGATAACAGACCCATGGAATTTAGTAATAAACAATAATAATAATAATATATAGATAGATAACAGAGACTGCTGGAGCTGATTGTCCTGCCTGCAGAGCTGCAGATAACAGAGAGCAGTGAGTCATGGCTGTATCCTGTCTTATCAGATATATATGCCTGGGCTCCATGGAAACCTTGTGTAAACAATGGAAGGAATAATTAACATAGCAGGCAAACAAAGCCACATTACTAACTCAGTGTATTTAGGAAGAGCCTTGAATAAGCTAGCAGGATACAAAGGATCCTTGAGACGGGAGTAGCCCTTTCATTTCTGCAGGAGAATTGTACTTTGTAAAGGTACCATTTAATATTCCATATAATGTACTAAGTGGAAATCCTTTTCACGCTGTATTTATGACTTGTGCCCGTTTAAAAAGGGGCAAAAAAGGTGCAAATGCCCTCCAGTCCATGGGAAGTGTAAAAAAGCCTGTCAGATCAGAAAGCATTAAAAAGGGGCAATTACGCAATTTTCGAACAAAAAAGGGGCAAAGTGCACATGGCTTGTAAAGGTGCATCTAAACTAACTAATGTGCACAACATTTAACAAGGAGGCGCCAACATCATAACCACTGTAACACTAGTCTAAAAAACATGTTTATAATTTTTTCTCCTTTGCCATTGCTTTTTCCTTTCTTCCCTCCGTTTTCCCCTTTAAGGCTGAAGCCCCACATTGCGTAAATGCTGCGCTTTACATTACCTGCAAAGTGGATGGAACTCTGGCTAATCCATCCACAAATTGCAAACGTGTTTTGGAGAATTGCAGACTGTCAATTATACCTGTAGAAACGCTGCCATTTTCCGTATAGGTAAAATAGGGCCAGAAAGTCCGCGGAGGAAAACTCTGCGAAAATGCAATGAAAAACGCTGCGGGAAAAAAACACGATGCATTTCTGCCGTGGTATTTGATGCCTGCTGTCTTTCTCCAAGTAATTTATCTTTTCAACAAGCGAGTACACGGACATTACACATTATGCATTAAGGTATTGACTGCGTCATTTTTAAAGATTTATTTTTTTTAATGTGGGCACATATGGCTTTATAACTGAGCGGTTTGGGACACTAAACCCCCAAAACTATGGATGGTTTAGTGTCCCAAATCACCCTGACAGGTTCCCTTTAAAGTGTGCGCTACGACCATCTCAAATGGTAGTGTCTAATAAAGAAAAAACAGTCCTGCCACTATATTAGTCGCAACTTACAAATGAAGGCAAAGGCCCCACATAGCGGGCCACAGCAAAACAAGCGATGCGGGAAAAACATCTTCGGCAATGGTTTTTTCCGGCATCGATTTTCATTTTGCTTCCCTTACACCGATAGGGAAACCGCCAGGGTTTCTGTAGGTATAGTTGACATGCTGCGATTTCCAAAACTGTAATGGTTTTGGAAATCACAACGTATCCGCTTTGCGTATTTTTCCGCAATGTGTGGATGGGATTCTCTAGAATCCGATCTACTTTGCAGTGACTGTAAAATGCTGCAGTTTTTGCAGCGACTTTTACGCCACGTGGGGCCCCGGCCTAAAGGGGTTTTCCCAGGAGCATAACCATATGTAAATTTGTAGACAATTAAAAGTGAAACATTTTTGCAAATATAAAAAATGAAAAATTTTTGCATAATTTTCAAAATTTTCTCTAACCATCTTAGTGGTGAAATTTTTTTGTCTTGATCGACCATGAATGGAGGAGTTTTCTATGTCCTGCAACTTGTCAGATTCTCAGTCAGTACAACAATACTTTACTGGCAAACGATAACCTTACCCATCAGATTAATAGTACACACTCTGATAAACGGGGACTGTAAATTAATTCTGATTTAACTCTTTGTGGGCAGGCTCGGGCTTCAGGTATCGGCTGTGTCACTCTAGCCGGACTCTGTACAGCTGCCTCCTAACATATTCTGGCTCTTTGCTCACGGGAGCCCTAAGGCTTGTGGAAATTTCCGTTTACGTGTTTCAGAGCTCTAGAAGGAACACTCTCCTGGAGACTCAACAGTTTCAGATTGGACCCATTCTGTTAGACTTTATCATAATTGTGGACATTACACGATCCTACTTATTTTTGGGTCATGTACTGTCTTTTTTTTTTTTACATCCGTAAAAGACAGATTTTTTTTATTTATTTATTTTTTTTACATTTATGTACTTTACTGTGTCTCTGGCATCCATGTGATTTTCATGGATCTCAGATGTCTGCAGGCACCTAATAAAGTTAAGGTGTTCTTGTGCAGTCTGTGAATAACATGGACATCACACGTATGAAACGGACATATGAATGAG
Organism: Leptodactylus fallax; assembly: GCA_947044405.1. NCBI lineage: Eukaryota > Metazoa > Chordata > Amphibia > Anura > Leptodactylidae > Leptodactylus > Leptodactylus fallax. The sequence continues at coordinate 66,827 of CAMRHE010000573.1, forward strand.
GCCTAAGTCGTCTCTACTTTATGTAAGATACTGGTCGTTTTCATTAGTTCAGATCTTCAGATCAGACTCCACAGTTAGTTCCAGTGCAGACTGTGAGAGATCTGTCAGTGATACTAGTCGCTGTTCCAAGGCAAAGCTAAGGTGGAAGTCAGCTCCATCTTATAAATTGTCAGCTCAGTAACTTCAGTCTCCTTCTTGCCTTTGGAGGGTTTCTTCCAACTCCTCATAAGTACTTTGTCCCAGATTGTAGGTCAGTGGAAAGGAAAGACTGTGAAACTTTGTACAGAGAGGAGGAATGTGCCATGTATATCCATGTACTAGCGGCTGCAGAAAGATTTCCTACTCCCATTTCCTTTATTGTGAAGTTTGGATGGACGATCCAGCAGGATGTTTCTTCTTTCCACTGGCTGATTTTTTTCAGCTAACGGAAAATGGAGAGTCTGCCTCCCATTAAAATAGTGGGAGGTGGAAAAAATTGGCTTTATATTATCTAGTAAATATATTTATTACATGGGATTCCGTGTAGTGATTACATTGTCTCATCTTCTCTCCATTCAGGTTCCTACAATATAGAATCCTCTCAGTATCTTCTATATAAGAGAATATTCCTGATTGATCCATCAAGGATGGAAAGAGACAGGAACAAGATGGCGGAAAGTCTATTAAATCTCACCCTAGAGATCATCTACCAGCTTACTGGAGAGGTGAGAGATTCTGATGATGTCACATTACATCATTCTTATCTATAGTAATAACAGATGATATGACTGGAGAGGTGATGGACTCTGCACATGTATGTAGTGATATTTATTAATGTGTCTCCCCATACCCAGGATTACACAGTAGTGAAGAAGACCTCTAGTGGGCGCTGTCAGGCTCCTGTGTATGAAGGATATGGAGGAACCCTGAGCCCAATCCCAGGGCCTCCACCTCACCCCCTGATACAGGAGGAGATCAATGGACAGAAGATCCTAGAACTCACCAACAAGATGCTGGAGCTGCTGACTGGAGAGGTGACACTGCTGGGAATGCTGGGACATTATACAGTAACTGGAGGGGTCTGGGTGATGACTGTATCATTGTGTTGTCAGGTTCCTATAAGGTGTCAGGATGTCGCTGTCTATTTCTCCATGGAGGAGTGGGAGTATTTAGAAGGACACAAGGATCTGTACAAGGAGGTGATGATGGAGGACCACCAGCCCCTCACATCAGCAGGTAATAGACATGACTATATACACATGGACTTCCATTATTTGTATGTACAGAATGAATTCAGTCCCTGTCTGTGTTTCCTACAGGTAGATCCAGTAAGAGGACAACACCGGAGAGATGTCCCAGTCCTCTTCTTACACAGGATGATCAGGTAGATGGAGATATTCCCTATGATGTGTAGACGGGCTGTGAAGTCCTTGTATCTCTTTCCTTCGTTGCTGACTTACAATATTTATTTCACAGCCTCAGGATAAAGATCTGAACAATGTTATGGCCACAGCAATAAAGGAAGATCCCTATGTGAGTGGTGATGAGGAGTGTGAGGAGGACATTCCTACAGGGAACCGCCCAGGTGAGGAGTCACCACTATATAAAGCACAGAAGGGTCACAGATTCTCCTTATTTTTTGTAAAATCAGCTCTTTGTTTTGTCAGATTTTTCATCTGTATTTTCCTCCACAATATGCTATAAACGGAACCTGTCACATGATACTACAGCACAATGTGCAGACAGCCTGGTATAGAGCAGGAGGATCTGAGCAGATTGATATATAGATTTGTGGGAAAAGTCTGACATGAAGGTCCGTTAGGTTCACGGGGACTCCAGGGCTGTAGGAAGAGGCTTCACAAAGCGGACTGATGTGTTTCTATGCACAACGTTTCTAGGGGTTACGCTCCCTTCTTCAGACCTCATGCATGTATTTGCCAGATTAACCTCCTCTATGTGGTGATTCCATGAGTTGTGTCAGGGGTTGTAGTATTCTGACACCACGTCTATCAACTTGAATTAGAAGTCATCTTTTCAGTTTTGGCAGTAAATACCACTGACCCCTCAGTATTGACCATTTTTATTTAAAAAGAAGAAGACACCTATCTAGATTTCTCATGAATCAACCCAAAAATTTAAAGCAAAAAGCAATTACTCAATAATCTGATGTAAGCCGTGTGACGAAAGCCTCGGGGAGTGGCAGGCTTATGATGAATACTGAGTACAGACCTCTACTTCCAGAATCTTCCTCCCTCCATTTACATAGGATAGCTCTGACATTCGTGTCATCTTCAAGGCAGATTATTGGTCATTTGTCAGCCGAAGATGCTGGAATTGGACATTTTGACCAACAAAAATCTGTATATGGTCAGCATTAAGGATTTTTTTTTTTTTTATATAAGACAAGCAGGTTAATTTTTTTCTTCTTTAGTCATTAAAATAATTTTGTTCATTTTTGTGATGCATAGGGCTTTATTGTTCTACCATTTATTTTTCTAGTAGTATAATGTTGTACCATGTTAGCCATAGAAAGTAGTGGAAGAAATCAGGCGATACCTTTTAGTGGCTAACTGAGTATATTTGATAGTAAGCTTTCGAGAGTGCTAGCCCTCTTCTTCAGACATTATGTAACACAAGAAACTGAAAATTCACACTATTTATACACATACAAGACATGGATCTTCAAAGGATCTTGGAATAACAAAAGGCAATATAAGTAAAGAAGTTATTTACAACAGGTCAGGAAATAAACAGTCTGGAAAATTTGTGGTGCGTGACAGAGGGATCTGTTATCTGTTTGCTATCAGGAGGTGATTTGTGACCCTTACAGTTCATACATAGTGTGACATGAAACTGGTATGAATATTAAGTCCAAATTACAGAGTTTGAAATTTTTGCATTAACTTATATACCCATTCCTTTCTCTCCCTCTGCGTCTTAAAATGTCCCATTAAAACCACAACTCGCAGATCTTCAATAGAGTGGTCTTCTCCGGAGAAATGTGCGGCCACTGGGCGATCTGTTCTGCTGTTATTAATGGTGGATCTGTGTGAGTTCATGCGCTGACTAAGTCTCTGCCCTGTTTCCCCCACATAGAGGCCTGTGTTGGGGTATTGCACACACATTATGAGGTACACCACATTGGAAGACCTGCAGGAAAATGTCCCCCTAATTCTGTGCCCCTGTTGTGACTGTGGGACAGGTACACGCACCACCACACCTATGATTTACCTTCGTTATATTAATGATATCCTTGTCATCTGGACTGCAGGTGAGGAGGCCCTACTTCAATTCCATAATGACTTCAATGACTTTCACCCTACCATCAACCTTAATCTTAGCTATTCAGGGAGTGAAATTCACTTTCTTGATACCACAATATACATTAAAGACCACCGGCTACTCACATCAATATACCACAAACCCACAGACAGAACGGCCTACCTGAGAAACGACAGCTTCCACCCCAAGCACACAAGACAATCTATAATCTACAGCCAGGCTATACGATACAATCGTATTTGCTCCAACAAAGCAGACCTGGACAAGCACCTCCTGGATCTGAGGATGAAATTTCTCCGATTGGGACACAAACCAAAAGTGACGGACAACCAATTAAACAAAGCGGCAGCCATTAACAGAGACAGTCTGCTCACATATAGAGAGACCCAGAAAGATGCCCGAGTGCCCCTAGTTCTCACCTACAACCCACAGCTGGAGATCCTACGAAGGATTGCCAAGGAGCTCCAACCTGTGCTACATAGGGACAACAGACTCAAGGACATATTTCCAGTCCCCCCTCTCCTTTCCTTTCGACAACCACCAAACCTGAGGCGTATTATTGTCCGGAGTGCCCTGAAGGCCCCAACTGAAAATGGCACCTCACCTTGCCTACATAAAAGGTGCATGACCTGCAAGCACATCCACACCACTGACAGTGTACCTATCCCACAGTCACAACAGGTGCACAGAATTAGGGGGACATTTTCCTGCAGGTCTTCCAATGTGGTGTACTTCATAATGTGTGTGCAGTGTCCCACCACAGGCCTCTATGTGGGGGAAACAGGGCAGAGACTTAGTCATCGCATGAACTCACACAGATCCACCATTAATAACAGCAGAACAGATCTCCCAGTGGCCACACATTTCTCTGGAGAAAACCACTCTAGTGAAGATTTGTGGGTTTTGGTTTTAATGGGACATTTTAAGATGCAGAGGGAGAGGAAAGAATGGGAATATAAGCTAATGCAAAAATTTCAAACTCTGCAATTTGGACTTAATATTCATGCCAGTTTCATGTCACACTATGTATGAACTGTGAGGGTCACAAATCACCACCTGATTGCAAATAGATAACAGATCCCTCCGTCACACCCCCCCAAATTTTCCAGACCTGTTGTAAATAACTTCTCTACTTATATTGCATTTTGTTATTCCAAGATCCTTTGAAGATCCATGTCTTGTGTGTGTATAAAAAGTCTGTGAATTTTCAGTTTTTTGTATTACACAATGTCTGAAGAAGAGAGCTAGTACTCTCGAAAGCTATCACATTTATTTTTCTATAAATCTGTTTTCCATCAGCTCTCGGGCCCATCACACCTTCATGACCAGTTTTCAAAAGTGAAACAAACAGTGCAAATATACAAAAAGAAGCAAATTGTATGCAGGGCTTGATAAATGATTGATATTTTTCACAATTTTTCCTTACATGCTGCTAAAATTTTTTATTTGTGTCACCCTTCCTGTTTCTGTATAGGGGATATATAGTTCTAGGTAATTGAGGATGTGGTTTGGGTAACCTGAGGGTTCTTTGTAATTTTTTGTGTATCTTTTACGTATCATGCTTCTCCTAAGCCCTTGAAAGACATCTGGGGGGAAGTACTGTATAATATTTTATGTATTTTATTGCTAATTTTCAAGTAACTTTGGCTGACATAATGACCCGGTTAAATAGGAAATCCAGCGTTCTGCAAAACACTGCAGATCTTGTTCTTGTTTCCAGATGATCAACATACTAAGCCTCCAGGCCACTTCTAAAATCCAGAGAAGTGTAAAGGACATGAAGAACTTCTTGCTTTTTTGGTACATACTCCTAGCTTTGCCAAACATCATGATCTACTGGTCCATGCTCGGAGGTTAACTGTTATATTGTTATCTGTTTTACCACCAATGTTTTAGTTATTACTTGAAGTTTAGGAAAAGCCTTACAAATTTTTAAAAAGAAATGTTATAAAATATCAATATAATTTCCATTGTTGTATTTTGTTAAAAATTATTTTTGTTCTTGGCAGATCCATATGAAAAGTACGCCATTACTCCAGATATACCCTCAGTCCTTTCGAAGAAGGAACCATATGAAGAACATGCCATTACACCAGATATACCCTCAGCAATTCACAGCAAAGATCTATCATCAGATCCTGTTACCCATGTCCTGTCTACTGATTCAGCACAGACTGTTGAGGAAAATCAAAGTTGCGGAGAAGTTGTTGTGCCACAGAGCATTCAAACAGGGGAAAAGCAATTTTCATGTCCAGAATGTGGTAAATGCCTTGCCAATAAGTATTCTCTTGTTGCGCATAAAAAAAATTCACATAGGGGCGAAGCCATTTTCATGTTCAGAATGTGGGAAATGTTTTATTGAAAAATCAAATCTCCAGAAACATCAGAGAATTCACACAGGAGAGAAGCCTTATGTATGTTCAGAATGTGGGAGATGTTTTACTTTGAAAACACATCTTGATAGACACTTAAGAATGCACACAGGAGAGAGACCATATTCCTGTTCAGAATGTGGCAAGAGTTTTATCCAGAAAGAAAATCTTGTCGAACATCAAATACTTCACACAGGAGAGAAGCCATATTCATGTTCAGAATGTGGAAAATGTTTTGCTGACAAATCATATTTTATTAAACATCGGAGACTTCACAATGTGGAGAAGCCATATTCATGTACAGAATGTGACAAATGTTTCACCCGGAACTCAGAACTTGTTAACCACCTGAGAATTCACAACTTGGAGATGAAATATGCGTGTTTAGAATGTGGGAAATCTTTTACCCAGAAATCAATTCTTACTAAACATCAGAAAATTCACACTGGAGAGAAGCCATCTTCATGTTCAGAAGGTGGCGAGAGTTTAATCCAGAAACAAATTATTGTCAAACAGAAAAAAAAAGAAACTGAAGAGAAGCCATTTAAATGTTCAGAATGTGAGAAAGTTTTTAACTGTAAATCACTTCTAGTTACACATCAGAGAGTTCACACTGGGGAGAGGCCGTTTTCTTGCTCAGAATGTGAAAAAAGTTTTATCTATAAATGTGATCTTGTTAAACATCAGCGACTTCACACAGGGGAGAATTTATTTCCATGCCCAGAATGTGAGAAATCTTTTACTACTAAATCACAACTTACTAGACATCTGAGAGTTCACACAGGGGAGCGGCCATTTCCATGTGCATGTGGAAAGTCTTTTCGCGACAAGTCAACGCTAAAAAGTCATGAACTAACTCATATAGCACGTATCAAGCCCACACCCACAGTGTCCACCAATGTTGTACCTGTAAATCTGACCTTGTTAGACATCCCACCGGGCAGTAGTCATTATGTTTTCTTATCTCCTTAAACTTGTTTTATTGATATTTAGTACGAGAATAAAATGCACCCATTAGGCTGGAATCTCACCTCCATGTGGTGGCACTTTTTGACGTAGGATTTGATGTATGTTCACAGGGAGGAATTTGGTGCTGAATTTTCTAAGCAGAAAATTTCTGCTTCAGGAATTTGAAGCAGATTGGGCTTGACAAAAACTGACGAGGATTTTGATGCTGAATTTGGAGCGGAATTTGAAGCAGAATTTGGAGAAGAGTACCACTGTATTTTGTCTTTATTGGGCAGGCATAAATTCCAAATTCTACAAGCGGCGGACTAGTGGAGCATAGTTAAAGGGAGTCTATCATTCAATATACCCTTTTTAAACTAAACACAAGGTGGAATAGCCTTTATAAACAGCTCCCAGCTGTTTTTGAATTATTTTGGGTTATGCTAATGAATCCCCCGGAGCACAGGGGGCGTTTCCCCTCAGAGCACAGCAGCATCATACCCTGCATGCCGCCTCCTGGCCCTTTCTTTCACGCCCCTCTCTTCACTGCTTCAGCAGCAGCAAGTGTCTTAACGAGAGTACTGCACAGGCGCAGTACACTCGTAATTCTAAGGAGTACTGAGCTACTTAGAACTACACGAGCGTACTGCTCCTGCACAACCCTTTTAAGCCATTTTCTTTGGGCAATAGTGTTTTCTTTTTCTTTTGTTAACCAATACATACAAAGTGCCATTATCACAGCAAAAAAAAAAAGCTGACTGATATAGTGTGTTTTAGTCTATAGTGGAAAATCTCATTTTGTTAAGGCCCCACATAGTGGAAATGCAGTGTTTTTTGTTGTAGATTTTACTGTGTTTTTTTTACAGCAAAGTCTGGAGTGGCTTGAAAATGAAATGATTCATCCACATCTGGAAAAGCAGGGGAGTGAACTGCTCATCTCTGGTTGAAAAACTTGAGTACCACCACACCTTTGAGTTCAGGATGAAATTCCTGTGACATTCCCCACTCCCTCTTCACCAGAAATGTACATACATAAACAATATAACTCACTAATGGTATATACAAGTGAGGTTGTTACTGTCTGCACCGGTGGGTTCATGTTCTCTCTAGGTCAGCAGCCATGCAACTGGGTTCTAACTATGGCACCACTGATGCTGACAGCCATAGTTTCCAATGGAAGGGACTTAGCCCAAGTTTCCTGTGCCTTTAGCACAACTGTAACTTAAACATTAGCCAGTGGCAGTTCATGCGTGACACCTGTCGTTTGTTAGTTCCCTTTGAGGAGGCCACTTTGTTAGTCAGTCGTCAGGACTACGGGATGAACTACGTCATTCCACTGATTCACATCCTGGAAAAGATGCTTTACAATCTGTCTGGTCAGGGGACTGGAGATTTGGTGTCTACATCTCAAGATCACATGAGCCCTGTGGGGGCTGAACTGGAGGAGGATGAGGATGACATTGGAGCACAAACAATCTGTAGCCAAATGGATGGAGATGAGGAGCAGGAGCAACCAGAACAGCCAGAGGAAGATGAGGAGGATGAGGAAGATGACCCAGGCACACCATGGCAGTATGCAGTGGAGATGGATGCAGCGAGTCCCTCGGAGTCACTTGCACAAATGTCCTGAAGCATGCTGACTTCCTTGCGCAGTGCCAGCCAAATTGTCACCATTCGGCAGAGGGATGATTACTGGCTCGCCACCATGTTAGACCCTCGCTACCTGGGAAAAATGGGGGCCTTTTTTACACCTGCTGAGAGGGAGGACAAACTGAACTACTATAGAGACATCCTATGTAATAAGTTGGCTGCTGCCTATCTGCGCCATCGTCCATCCTCTCACAGGTCCGACCAGGCCCTGAGCGCTCACCTTGCACTGCCATGACAGCTGTGGGAGGGGGTGGGGGTGGCAGGAGCAGTATCAGCTCCATCAGCAGCAGCCTGAGCCTAGAGTCGCAGATGAGCAACTTTCTTCACCCGCACAGGGAAGAAACTGCTCATCAGCAGCTAGACATAGAGCAGAACCTGAACCAGTATGTGGTGACATACTTAGAGGGAACCTGCCACCCATCATCGAAGATCTGCTGGACTACTGGGCAGCCAAACTGGATTTGTGGCCACAATTGGCTTAGTTTGCCCTGGAAAAGCTGTCCTGACCAGCCAGTAGTGTGGCATCAGAGCGGGTGTTTAGTGTGGCGGGGGCCATAGTTACCCCAAGAACTCGCCTGCACACCCAAAATTTGGAGAGACTGACCTTTGTGAAGATGAATCAGGAGTGGATCAGCCAGGATTTCCACCCACCAATGCCTGATGCAGCAGATTAAATGATCCATGCTGCCTCACCACACTCTGCCACTGATTCACTGTATGGCCTCCTAAGGCTGTTGCTACCTACACATTATAGAGACATGCTATGTAGCAAGTTGGCCGCTGCCTATCTGCACCATCGTCCATCTTCTCACATGTCTGACCGGGGGGGCCCTGAGAGCTCAATTTGCACTGGCATGGCAGCTGTGGGAGGGGGTGGCAGGTGCAGTATCGGCTCCATCAGCACAATGGGAACAAAATGGCGAATATGGTCCTCCTTATGGGTTTAGACACTAATAAATACCTTTGAATAAGCGATAACCACTAAGAATTATTGAATTATTATTGACAATACTATTTTAAAAATGGCCTGCAAGTTTATACTGGTAACAAAATGGCGAATATGCTCGTTATGTCTTTCCCCACCTTAAAGGTTTTTTTTTTTTTTACAGATAATTCAGTTTCCTTTGGCACAATAGTACTTACTAATGTTATGCCTTGAAAGAACAGTGAATAAGCCCCTTATAATAAACGCCTTTAAAAAGTCATTTTTTATAGATACGTGCAGATATTAGTGTATGATAATTCACTGTTTTTTGCACTGTTTTTTTGTTCCACCTTGAAGACACAGCTATGAGTAATGAGCAGCAGTATAATGGCAGTGAGTGCTGCAATGTGAATTATGCTGCAAATTCTTGCTGTAATTGACCCTGCAACCACCCCAAATTCTTCTCTCAATTCCTCCCTATGCTTCCCCTACAGTTCTAAGGCTCAGCCTCTTTCCCTGAACTTCTATATGTTTTCTAAGTCTTTCCCTAGCTCCTGCTGACGTCTGTCCCTACTTACAAATCTCCAAACAAGGCTAATTTTTATATTCACAGCTCCCCTCCATCTTCCCATCATACACCTCACAGCCCCTCTCCTCCATCATACACCTCACAGCTCCCCTCCATCATACACCTCACAACTCCCCTCTCTCTCCTCCATCACACACCTCACAGCTCCCCTCCCTCTCCTCCATCATACACCTCACAGCTCCCCTCCCTCTCCTCCATCATACACCTCACAGCTCCCCTCCCTCTCCTCCATCATACACCTCACAGCTCCCCTCCATCATACACCTCACAACCCCTCTCCTCTATCATACACCTCACAGCCCCTCTCCTCCATCATCCCCACCTCCCCCCTCCTCCCCCCAGCCCCTCCCTCTCCTCCATCATACACCTCACGCCCCCCTCCCTCTCCTCCATCATACACCTCACAGCCCCCCCCACATCCCCAGCCCCCCCCCCCCCCCGCCCCCCCCCCCCCCCTCCTCCACATCACCCACACCCGCCCCCCCCCCCCCCCCCCACATACACCCCCCCCCCCCCCCACACACCCCACAGCTCCCCCCCTCTCCTCCATCATACACCCCGCCCCCCCCCACCCCCCCCCACACCCAGCTCCCCCCCCTCTCCTCCATCATACACCTCACAGCTCCCCTCCTCTCCTCCCCTCACACACCCCACAGCTCCCTCTCCTCCATCATACACCTCACAGCCCCCTCTCTCTCCTCCATCATACACCTCACAGCTCCCCCCTCTCCTCTCCATCATACACCTCACAGCTCCCCTCTCTCCTCCATCATACACCTCACAGCTCCCCTCCCTCTCCTCCATCATACACCTCACAGCTCCCCTCCCTCTCCTCCATCATACACCTCACAGCTCCCCCCCCCTCTCCTCCATCATACACCTCACAGCTCCCCTCCCTCTCCTCCATCATACACCTCACAGCTCCCCTCCCTCTCCTCCATCATACACCTCACAGCTCCCCTCCCCCCTCTCCTCCATCATACACCTCACAGCTCCCCTCCCTCTCCTCCATCATACACCTCACAGCTCCCCTCCCTCTCCTCCATCATACACCTCACAGCTCCCCTCCCTCTCCTCCATCATACACCTCACAGCTCCCCTCCCTCTCCTCCATCATACACCTCACAGCTCCCCTCCCTCTCCTCCATCATACACCTCACAGCTCCCCTCCCTCTCCTCCATCATACACCTCACAGCTCCCCTCTCTCCTCCATCATACACCCACCCTCCCCTCACAGCTCCCCTCCCTCTCCTCCATCATACACCTCACAGCTCCCCTCCCTCTCCTCCATCATACACCTCACAGCTCCCCTCTCTCCTCCATCATACACCTCACAGCTCCCCTCCCTCTCCTCCATCATACACCTCACAGCTCCCCTCCCTCTCCTCCATCACACACCCCACCCTCTCCTCCCCCCCCTCTCCTCCATCATACACCTCACAGCTCCCCTCCCTCTCCTCCATCATACACCTCACAGCTCCCCTCCCTCTCCTCCATCATACACCTCACAGCTCCCCTCCCTCTCCTCCATCATACACCTCACAGCTCCCCTCCCTCTCCTCCATCATACACCTCACAGCTCCCCCCCTCTCCTCCATCATACACCTCACAGCTCCCCTCCCTCCATCAACACCCACAGCCCCTCCCTCTCCTCCATCACACCCCACAGCCCTCCCTCTCCTCCATCATACACCTCACAGCTCCCCTCCCTCTCCTCCATCATACACCTCACAGCTCCCCCCTCTCCTCCATCATACACCTCACAGCTCCCTCCTCTCCTCCATCATACACCTCACAGCTCCCCTCCCCCTCCCCCACAGCCCCCTCCCCCCCCCCCCCCCTCTCTCCTCCATCATACACCTCACAGCTCCCCTCCCTCTCCTCCATCATACACCTCACAGCTCCCCCCTCTCCTCCATCATACACCTCACAGCTCCCCTCCCCCCCCCACCACACACCCCCCCCCCACAGCCCCAGCCCCCTCCTCTCCTCCATCATACACCTCACAGCTCCCCCTCTCCTCCATCATACACCTCACAGCTCCCCTCCCTCTCCTCCATCATACACCTCACAGCTCCCCCCCCCTCTCCTCCATCATACACCTCACAGCTCCCCCCTCTCCTCCCTCCATCATACACCTCACAGCTCCCCTCCTCTCCTCCATCATACACCTCACAGCTCCCCTCCCTCCTCCATCATACACCTCACAGCTCCCCTCCCTCTCCTCCATCATCACACCCCCCCTCACAGCTCCCCTCCCTCTCCTCCATCATACACCTCACAGCTCCCCCCCTCTCCTCCATCATACACCTCACAGCTCCCCTCCCCCCTCTCCTCCATCATACACCTCACAGCTCCCCCCTCTCCTCCATCATACACCTCACAGCTCCCCCCCTCTCCTCCATCATACACCTCACAGCTCCCCTCCCTCTCCTCCATCATACACCTCACAGCTCCCCTCTCTCCTCCATCATACACCTCACAGCTCCCCTCCTCTCCTCCATCATACACCTCACAGCTCCCCTCCCTCTCCTCCATCATACACCTCACAGCTCCCCTCCCTCTCCTCCATCACACCTCCCCCCCCCTCCTCCACATACACCTCACCCTCTCCTCCATCACACCCACAGCCCCCTCTCCTCCATCATACACCTCACAGCTCCCCTCCCTCTCCTCCATCATACACCTCACAGCTCCCCTCCTCCCCCCATCATACACCTCACAGCTCCCCTCCCTCTCCTCCATCATACACCTCACAGCTCCCCTCCTCTCCTCCATCATACACCTCACAGCTCCCCTCCCTCTCCTCCATCATACACCTCACAGCCCCCCCCCCTCTCCTCCATCATACACCTCACAGCCCCCCCCTCTCCTCCATCATACACCTCACAGCTCCCCTCCCTCTCCTCCATCAACACCACACACCTCACGCTCCCCCTCTCCTCCATCATACACCTCACCCCCCTCCCTCTCCTCCATCATACACCTCACAGCTCCCCACCTCCCCTCCCTCTCCTCCATCATACACCTCACAGCTCCCCCCCTCTCCTCCATCATACACCTCACAGCTCCCCTCCCTCTCCTCCATCATACACCTCACAGCTCCCCTCCCTCTCCTCCATCATACACCTCACAGCTCCCCCTCTCCTCCACAACCCTCTCCTCCATCATACACCTCACAGCTCCCCCCCCTCTCCTCCATCATACACCTCACAGCTCCCCCCCCCCCTCCCCCCATCATACACCCCACAGCTCCCCCCTCTCCTCCATCATACACCCACAGCTCCCCCCTCTCCTCCATCATACACCTCACAGCTCCCCTCCCTCTCCTCCATCACCCCCCCCTCTCCTCCATCATACACCTCACAGCTCCCCCCCCTCCATCATACACCTCACAGCTCCCCTCTCTCCTCCATCATACACCTCACAGCTCCCCCCCCCTCTCCTCCATCACACACCTCACAGCTCCCCTCCCTCTCCTCCATCATACACCTCACAGCTCCCTCCCTCTCCTCCATCATACACCTCACAGCCCCCCCCCTCCATCATACACCTCACAGCTCCCCCTCTCTCCTCCATCATACACCTCACAGCTCCCCTCCTCTCCTCCATCATACACCTCACAGCTCCCCTCCCTCTCCTCCATCATACACCTCACAGCTCCCTCTCTCTCCTCCATCATACACCTCACAGCTCCCCCCCCTCTCCTCCATCATACACCTCACAGCTCCCTCCTCCATCTACACCCCACAGCTCCCCTCCCTCTCCTCCATCATACACCCTCCCCTCCCCCTCCATCACACACCTCACAGCTCCCCTCTCTCTCTCCTCCATCCCTCCATCATACCCTCCTCCCCTCTCTCTCTCCATCATACACCTCCACAGCTCCCCTCCCTCTCCTCCTCCATCATACACCTCACAGCTCCCCCCTCTCCTCCATCACACACCTCACAGCTCCCCCCCTCTCCCCTCCCCTCCCCCCTCTCCTCCATCATACACCTCACAGCTCCCCTCCCTCTCCTCCATCATACACCTCACCCCTCCCCCTCTCTCTCCTCCATCATACACCTCACAGCTCCCCCCCCTCTCCTCCATCATACACCTCACAGCTCCCCTCTCTCCTCCCTCTCCTCCATCATACACCTCACAGCTCCCCTCCCTCTCCTCCATCATACACCTCACAGCTCCCTCCCTCTCCTCCATCATACACCTCACAGCTCCCCTCCCTCTCCTCCATCATACACCTCACAGCTCCCCTCCCTCTCCTCCATCATACACCTCACAGCTCCCCCCCTCTCCTCCATCATACCCCCACAGCTCCCCTCCCCTCTCCTCCATCATACACCTCACAGCTCCCCCCCTCTCCTCCATCATACACCTCACAGCTCCCCTCCCTCCTCACAGCTCCCCTCCCTCTCCTCCATCATACACCTCACAGCTCCCCTCCCTCTCCTCCATCATACACCTCACAGCTCCCCTCCCTCTCCTCCATCATACACCTCACAGCTCCCCTCCCTCTCCTCCATCATACACCTCACAGCTCCCCTCCCTCTCCTCCATCATACACCTCACAGCTCCCCTCCCTCTCCTCCACCTCTCCTCCATCACACACCCTCACAGCTCCCCCCCTCTCCTCCATCATACACCTCACAGCTCCCTCCCTCTCCTCCATCATACACCTCACAGCTCCTCCTCCTCTCCTCCATCACACACCTCACGCCCCCCCCCCCCCCCCTCCTCTCCTCCATCATACACCTCACAGCTCCCCTCCCTCCCCCTCCCCCATCATACCCCACAGCTCCCCTCCCTCTCCTCCATCATACACCTCACAGCTCCCCTCCCTCTCCTCCATCATACACCTCACAGCTCCCCCCCTCTCCTCCCCCCCCAGCTCCCCTCCCTCTCCTCCATCATACACCTCACAGCTCCCCTCCCTCTCCTCCATCATACACCTCACAGCTCCCCCCCTCTCCTCCATCATACACCTCACAGCTCCCCTCCCCCTCTCCTCCATCATACACCTCACAGCTCCCCTCCCTCTCCTCCATCATACACCTCACAGCTCCCCTCCCTCTCCTCCATCATACACCTCACAGCTCCCCCCCCCCCCCCACACACACCCCCCCCACAACACCCCACCCCCTCTCCTCCATCATACACCTCACAGCTCCCCCCCTCTCCTCCATCATACACCTCACAGCTCCCCCCTCTCCTCCATCATACACCTCCACAGCTCCCCCTCCTCCACACACACCTCCCTCCCTCTCCTCCATCATACACCTCACAGCTCCCCCCTCTCCTCCATCATACACCTCACAGCTCCCCTCCCTCTCCTCCATCCCACCCCCTCCCTCTCCTCCATCATACACCTCACAGCTCCCCCCCCTCTCCTCCATCATACACCTCACAGCTCCCCTCTCTCCTCCATCATACACCTCACAGCTCCCCTCCCTCTCCTCCATCACACACCTCACGCTCCCCTCCCTCTCCTCCATCATACACCTCACAGCTCCCCTCCCTCTCCTCCATCATACACCTCACAGCTCCCCTCTCTCTCCTCCTCCATCATACACCTCACAGCTCCCCTCCCTCTCCTCCATCATACCCCCCACCTCACAGCTCCCCCCCCTCTCCTCCATCATACACCTCACAGCTCCCCTCCCTCTCCTCCATCATACACCTCACAGCTCCCCTCCCTCTCCTCCATCATACACCTCACAGCTCCCCTCCCCTCCCCTCCTCCATCATCACACCTCCCCCCCCCTCTCCTCCATCACACACCTCACAGCTCCCCCCCTCCCCTCCATCACACACCCCACAGCTCCCCCCTCTCCTCCATCACACCTCACAGCCCCCCCCCCCCCCCTCTCCTCCATCATACACCTCACAGCTCCCCTCCCTCTCCTCCATCATACACCTCACAGCTCCCCTCCCTCTCCTCCATCATACACCTCACAGCTCCCCTCCTCTCCTCCATCATACACCTCACAGCTCCCCTCCCTCTCCTCCATCATACACCTCACAGCTCCCCCCCTCTCCTCCATCATACACCTCACAGCTCCCCTCCCTCTCCTCCATCATACACCTCACAGCTCCCTCCCCCCTCCCTCTCCTCCATCATACACCTCACAGCCCCCCCCCCCTCTCCTCCATCATACACCTCACAGCTCCCCTCCCTCTCCTCCATCATACACCTCACAGCTCCCCTCCCTCTCCTCCATCATACACCTCCAACAGCTCCCTCCTCTCCTCCATCATACACCTCCACCCTCCCCTCCCTCCTCCATCATACACCTCACAGCTCCCCTCTCTCCTCCATCATACACCTCACAGCTCCCCTCCCTCTCCTCCATCATACACCTCACAGCTCCCCCCCTCTCTCCTCCATCATACACCTCACAGCTCCCCTCTCTCTCCTCCATCATACACCTCACAGCTCCCCTCCCTCTCCTCCATCATACACCTCACAGCTCCCCTCCCCTCCTCCCCCACCCACAGCTCCCCCCCTCTCCTCCATCATACACCTCACAGCTCCCCTCTCTCCTCCATCATACACCTCACAGCTCCCCCCCCCTCTCCTCCATCATACCCCCCTCCCCACAGCTCCCCTCCCTCTCTCCTCCATCATACACCTCACAGCTCCCCCTCTCTCCTCCATCATACACCTCACAGCTCCCCTCCCTCTCCTCCATCATACACCTCACAGCTCCCCCTCCTCTCCTCCATCATACACCTCACAGCTCCCCTCCCTCTCCTCCATCACACACCTCACAGCTCCCCTCCTCTCTCCTCCATCATACACCTCACAGCTCCCCCCCTCTCCTCCATCATACACCTCACAGCTCCCCTCCCTCTCCTCCATCATACACCTCACAGCTCCCCTCCCTCTCCTCCATCATACACCTCACAGCTCCCCCTCTCTCCTCCATCATACACCTCACAGCTCCCCTCCCCCCTCTCCTCCATCATACACCTCACAGCTCCCCCCCTCTCCTCCATCATACACCTCACAGCTCCCCCCCCTCCTCCATCAACACCTCCCCTCCCCTCTCCTCCATCATACACCTCACAGCTCCCCTCTCTCCTCCATCATACACCTCACAGCTCCCCTCCCTCTCCTCCATCATACACCTCACAGCTCCCCCCTCTCCTCCATCATACACCTCACAGCTCCCCCCTCTCCTCCATCATACACCTCACAGCTCCCCTCTCCCCCCCCCACACCCACAGCCCCCCCCCCCACACCCCCGCCCCCTCTCCTCCATCACACCTCACAGCTCCCCTCCCTCTCCTCCATCATACACCTCACAGCTCCCCTCCCTCTCCTCCATCATACACCTCACAGCTCCCCTCCCTCTCCTCCATCATACACCTCACAGCTCCCCTCCCTCTCCTCCATCATACACCTCACAGCTCCCCTCCCTCTCCCTCCATCATACACCTCACAGCTCCCCTCCCTCTCCTCCATCATACACCTCACAGCTCCCCTCCCTCTCCTCCATCATACACCTCACAGCTCCCCTCCCTCTCCTCCATCATACACCTCACAGCTCCCCCTCCCTCTCCTCCATCATACACCTCACAGCTCCCCTCCCTCTCCTCCATCATACACCTCACAGCTCCCCTCCCTCTCCTCCATCATACACCTCACAGCTCCCCCCTCTCCTCCATCATACACCTCACAGCTCCCCTCCCTCTCCTCCATCATACACCTCACAGCTCCCCTCCCTCTCCTCCATCATACACCTCACAGCTCCCCTCCCTCTCCTCCATCATACACCTCACAGCTCCCCTCTCTCCTCCATCATACACCTCACAGCTCCCCCTCCCTCTCCTCCATCATACACCTCACAGCTCCCCCCCCTCTCCTCCATCATACACCTCCACAGCTCCCCCCCCTCCTCCTCCATCATACCCTCCTCACAGCTCCCCTCCCTCTCCTCCATCATACACCTCACAGCTCCCCCCTCTCCTCCATCATACACCTCACAGCTCCCCTCCCTCTCCTCCATCATACACCTCACAGCTCCCCTCTCTCTCCTCCATCATACACCTCACAGCTCCCCTCCCTCTCCTCCATCATACACCTCACAGCTCCCCTCTCTCCTCCATCATACACCTCCTCCCCCCCTCTCCTCCATCATACACCTCACAGCTCCCCTCCCTCTCCTCCATCATACACCTCCCCCTCGCTCTCCTCCATCATACACCTCACAGCTCCCCTCCCTCTCCTCCATCATACACCTCACAGCTCCCCTCCCTCTCCTCCATCATACACCTCACAGCCCCTCCTCTCCTCCATCATACACCTCACAGCTCCCCTCTCTCTCCTCCATCATACACCTCACAGCTCCCCTCCCTCTCCTCCATCATACACCTCACAGCTCCCCTCCCTCTCCTCATACACCCCAGCTCCCCCCTCTCCCCATCATACACCTCACAGCTCCCCCCTCTCCTCCATCATACACCTCACAGCCCCTCTCCTCCATCATACACCTCACAGCTCCCCTCCCTCTCCTCCATCATACACCTCACAGCTCCCCTCTCTCCTCCATCATACACCTCACAGCTCCCCTCCTCTCTCCTCCATCATACACCTCACAGCTCCCCTCTCTCCTCCATCATACACCTCACAGCTCCCCTCCCTCTCTCCATCATCACTCATACACACCTCACAGCTCCCCTCCCTCTCCTCCATCATACACCTCACAGCTCCCCTCTCTCCTCCATCATACACCTCACAGCTCCCCTCCCTCTCCTCCATCATACACCTCACAGCTCTCCCTCCCTCCCCCTCACCCCCCCCCCTCCATCATACACCTCACAGCTCCCCTCCCTCTCCTCCATCATACACCTCACAGCTCCCCTCCCTCTCCTCCATCATACACCTCACAGCTCCCCTCCTCCCCTCCATCACACACCTCACAGCTCCCCCCTCTCCTCCATCATACACCTCACAGCCCCCTCCTCTCCTCCATCATACACCTCACAGCTCCCCTCCCTCTCCTCCATCATACCACCTCACAGCTCCCCTCCCTCTCCTCCATCATACACCTCACAGCTCCCCTCCCTCTCCTCCATCATACACCTCACAGCTCCCCTCCCTCTCCTCCATCATACACCTCACAGCTCCCCTCCTCTCCTCCATCATACACCTCACAGCTCCCTCTCCTCCATCATACACCTCCCCCCCCCTCTCTCCTCCATCATACACCTCACAGCTCCCCTCCCTCTCCTCCATCATACACCTCACAGCTCCCCTCCCTCTCCTCCATCATACACCTCACAGCTCCCCTCCCTCTCCTCCCCCTCCTCCACCATCATACACCTCACAGCTCCCCCCCTCTCCTCCATCATACACCTCACAGCTCCCCCCCCCTCCCTCTCCCTCCATCATACACCTCACAGCTCCCCTCCCCCCTCTCCTCCATCATACACCTCACAGCTCCCCCCCCTCTCCTCCATCATACACCTCACAGCTCCCCCCTCTCCTCCATCATACACCTCACAGCTCCCCTCCTCTCCTCCATCATACACCTCCCGCTCTCCTCCATCATACACCTCACAGCTCCCCTCCCTCTCCTCCATCATACACCTCACAGCTCCCCTCCCTCTCCTCCATCATACACCTCACAGCTCCCCTCCCTCTCCTCCATCATACACCTCACAGCTCCCCTCCCTCTCCTCCATCATACACCTCACAGCTCCCCCCCCTCTCCTCCATCATACACCTCACAGCTCCCCCCCTCTCCTCCATCATACACCTCACAGCTCCCCTCCCTCTCCTCCATCATACACCTCACAGCTCCCCTCCCTCTCCTCCATCACACACCTCACCGCCCCCTCTCCTCCATCATACACCTCACGCCCCCTCCCTCTCCTCCATCATACACCTCACAGCTCCCCTCCCTCTCCTCCATCATACACCTCACAGCTCCCCTCCCTCTCCTCCATCATACACCTCACAGCTCCCCTCCCTCTCCTCCATCATACACCTCCACCGCTCCCCTCTCTCCTCCATCATACACCTCACAGCCCCCCCCCCCTCTCCTCCATCATACACCTCACAGCTCCCCTCCCTCTCCTCCATCATACACCTCACAGCTCCCCTCCCTCTCCTCCATCATACACCTCACAGCTCCCTCCCTCTCCTCCATCATACACCTCACAGCTCCCCCCTCTCCTCCATCACCACACCCCACAGCCCCCCCTCCTCCATCAACACCC
The DNA here is from genome assembly GCA_947044405.1 of Leptodactylus fallax. Taxonomy (NCBI): domain Eukaryota; kingdom Metazoa; phylum Chordata; class Amphibia; order Anura; family Leptodactylidae; genus Leptodactylus; species Leptodactylus fallax. Next base: position 86,800 of record CAMRHE010000573.1, read on the forward strand.
CTCCCTCTCCTCCCATACACCTCACAGCTCCCTCCCTCTCCTCCATCATACACCTCACAGCTCCCCTCCCTCTCCTCCATCATACACCTCACAGCTCCCCCCTCTCTCCTCCATCATACACCTCACAGCTCCCTCCCTCTCCCCCATCATACACCTCACAGCTCCCCTCTCTCCTCCATCATACACCTCACAGCTCCCCTCTCTCCTCCATCATACACCTCACAGCTCCCCTCTCTCTCCTCCATCATACACCTCACAGCTCCCCCCTCTCCTCCATCATACACCCACATACACCTCACAGCTCCCTCTCCTCCATCATACACCTCACAGCTCCCCCTCTCCTCCATCATACACCTCACAGCTCCCCCCCCTCTCCTCCATCATACACCTCACAGCTCCCCCCCCCATCAACAGCTCCCCTCTCTCTCCTCCATCATACACCTCACAGCTCCCCCTCTCTCCTCCATCATACACCCCACAGCTCCCCCTCTCCTCCATCATACACCTCCCTCTCCTGCTCCCCTCCCTCTCCTCCATCATACACCTCACAGCTCCCCCCCCTCTCCTCCATCATACACCTCACAGCTCCCCTCCCTCTCCTCCATCATACACCTCACAGCTCCCCTCCCTCTCCTCCATCATACACCTCACAGCTCCCCTCTCTCCTCCATCATACACCTCACAGCCTCTCCTCCCCCTCCTCCATCATCACAGCTCCCTCCCCTCCTCCATCTCCCCTCCTCTCCTCCATCATACACCTCACAGCTCCCCCCCCCCTCCTCCATCATACACCTCACAGCTCCCCTCCCTCTCCTCCATCATACACCTCACAGCTCCCCTCTCCTCCACCCTACACCTCACGCCCTCTCTCCCCTCCATCATACACCTCACAGCTCCCCCCCTCTCCTCCATCATACACCTCACAGCTCCCCTCCCTCTCCTCCATCATACACCTCACAGCCCCCCCCCTCTCCTCCATCATACACCTCACAGCTCCCCTCCCTCTCCTCCATCACACAGCCCCCCCCCCCCTCCTCCATCATACACCCTCACAGCTCCCCCCCTCTCCTCCATCATACACCTCACAGCCCCTCCCCTCCTCCATATACACCTCACAGCTCCCCCCTCTCCTCCATCATACACCTCACAGCTCCCCCCCTCTCCTCCATCATACACCTCACAGCTCCCCTCCCTCTCCTCCATCATACACCTCACAGCTCCCCTCCCTCTCCTCCATCATACACCTCACAGCTCCCCTCCCTCTCCTCCATCATACACCTCACAGCTCCCCTCCCTCTCCTCCATCATACACCTCACAGCTCCCCCCCCCCCATCATACACCTCACAGCCCCCCCCTCCTCCATCAACACCTCACAGCCCCCCCCCCCCCCCCTCTCCTCCATCATACACCTCACAGCTCCCCCTCTCCTCCATCATACACCTCACAGCTCCCCTCCCTCTCCTCCATCATACACCTCACAGCTCCCCCCCTCTCCTCCATCATACACCTCACAGCTCCCCCCCCTCCCTCCATCATACACCTCACAGCTCCCCTCCCTCTCCTCCATCATACACCTCACAGCTCCCCTCCTCTCTCCTCCATCATACACCTCACAGCTCCCCCCCTCTCCTCCATCATACACCTCACAGCTCCCCTCCCTCTCCTCCATCAACCCCCCCCCTCCTCCTCATACACCTCACAGCCCCCCCCCTCCTCCATCATACACCTCACAGCTCCCTCTCCTCCATCATACACCCACAGCTCCCCCCCTCCCCACCTCACCCTCACCCGCCCCTCCCTCTCCTCCATCATACACCTCACAGCTCCCCCTCTCCTCCATCATACACCTCACAGCTCCCTCTCCTCCATCATACACCTCACAGCTCCCCCCCTCTCCTCCATCATACACCTCACAGCTCCCCTCCCTCTCCTCCATCATACACCTCACAGCTCCCCCCCTCTCCTCCATCATACACCTCACAGCTCCCCTCCCTCTCCTCCATCATACACCTCACAGCCCCCCCCCCCCTCCTCCATCATACACCTCACAGCTCCCTCCCCCTCCTCCATCACACACCTCACAGCCCCCCCCCTCCTCCATCATACACCTCACAGCTCCCCCCCTCTCCTCCATCATACACCTCACAGCTCCCCTCCCTCTCCTCCATCATACACCTCACAGCTCCCCTCCCTCTCCTCCATCATACACCTCACAGCTCCCCTCCCTCTCCTCCATCATACACCTCACAGCTCCCCTCCCTCTCCTCCATCATACACCTCACAGCTCCCCTCCCTCCTCCTCCATCATACACCTCACAGCTCCCCTCCTCTCCTCCATCATACACCTCACAGCTCCCCTCCCTCTCCTCCATCATACACCTCACAGCTCCCCTCCTCCTCTCCTCCATCATACACCTCACAGCCCCCCTCCCTCTCCTCCATCATACACCTCACAGCTCCCTCCTCTCCTCCATCATACACCTCACAGCTCCCCCTCCTCCCCATCATACACCTCACAGCTCCCCTCCCTCTCCTCCATCATACACCTCACAGCTCCCCTCCCTCTCCTCCATCATACACCTCACAGCTCCCCTCCCCTCTCCTCCATCATACACCTCACAGCTCCCCTCCCTCTCCTCCATCATACACCTCACGCCCCTCCATCACCTCACACCTCCCCTCTCTCCTCCATCAACACCTCACACCCCCTCCATCAACACCTCACCCCTCCCCCCTCTCCTCCATCATACACCCCACAGCTCCCCTCCCCATCACACCCACAGCTCCCTCTCCTCCATCATACACCTCACAGCTCCCCCCCTCTCCTCCATCATACACCTCACAGCTCCCTCCCTCTCCTCCATCATACACCTCACAGCTCCCCTCCCTCTCCTCCATCATACACCTCACAGCTCCCCCCCCCCCCCCCCATCACCACAGCTCCCCCTCTCCTCCACACACTCCCCCCCCCTCTCCTCCATCATACACCTCACAGCTCCCCTCCCTCTCCTCCATCATACACCTCACAGCTCCCCCTCTCCTCCCTCCTCCATCATACACCTCACAGCTCCCCTCCCTCTCCTCCATCATACACCTCACAGCTCCCCCTCCCCCTCCAACCCCCCCCACAACCCCACACTCCTCCCCCTCCTCCATCATACACCTCACAGCTCCCCTCCCTCTCCTCCATCATACACCTCACAGCTCCCCTCCCTCTCCTCCATCATACACCTCACAGCTCCCCTCCCTCTCCTCCATCATACACCTCACAGCTCCCCCTCTCTCCTCCATCATACACCTCACAGCTCCCCTCCCCTCCTCACACCTCACAGCTCCCCTCCCTCTCCTCCATCATACACCTCACAGCTCCCCTCCCTCCATCATACACCTCACAGCTCCCCTCCTCTCCCTCCATCATACACCTCACAGCTCCCCCCCCTCTCCTCCATCATACACCTCACAGCTCCCCCCCCTCTCCTCCATCATACACCTCACAGCTCCCCTCCCTCTCCTCCATCATACACCTCACAGCTCCCCTCCCTCTCCTCCATCATACACCTCACAGCTCCCCTCCCTCTCCTCCATCATACACCTCACAGCTCCCCCCCTCTCCTCCATCATACACCTCCCCCTCCCTCTCCTCCATCATACACCTCACAGCTCCCCTCCCTCTCCTCCATCATACACCTCACAGCTCCCTCCCTCTCCTCCATCATACACCTCACAGCTCCCCCCCCCCCGCTCCCCCCCCTCTCCTCCATCATACACCTCACAGCTCCCCTCCCTCTCCTCCATCATACACCTCACAGCTCCCCTCCCTCTCCTCCATCATACACCTCACAGCTCCCCCTCTCTCTCCTCCATCATACACCTCACAGCTCCCCTCCCTCCAGCCCCCCCTCTCCTCCATCATACACCTCACAGCTCCCCTCCTCTCCTCTCCTCCATCATACACCTCACAGCTCCCCTCCCTCTCCTCCATCATACACCTCACAGCTCCCCCTCCTCCCTCTCCTCCATCATACACCTCACAGCTCCCCTCCCTCTCCTCCATCATACACCTCACCCCCCCCCCCTCCTCCATCATACACCTCACAGCTCCCCTCCCTCTCCTCCATCATACACCTCACAGCTCCCCCCCCCCCCCACAACACCTCACAGCTCCCCCTCCCCACAACACCCACACCCCCCCCACAACACCCACCTCCCTCTCCTCCATCATACACCTCACAGCTCCCCTCCCTCTCCTCCATCATACACCTCACAGCTCCCCCCCCTCTCCTCCATCATACACCTCACAGCTCCCCTCCCTCTCCTCCATCATACACCTCACAGCTCCCCTCCCCCTCTCCTCCATCATACACCTCACAGCTCCCCTCCCTCTCCTCCATCATACACCTCACAGCTCCCCTCTCTCCTCCATCATACACCTCACAGCTCCCCTCCCTCTCCTCCATCATACACCTCACAGCTCCCCTCTCTCCTCCATCATACACCTCACAGCTCCCCTCCCTCTCCTCCATCATACACCTCACAGCTCCCCTCTCTCCTCCATCACACCTCACAGCCCCCCCCCCCCCCTCTCCTCCATCATACACCTCACAGCTCCCCTCCCTCCTCCATCATACACCTCACAGCTCCCCCCCTCCCTCCATCATACACCTCACAGCCTCCTCTCCTCCATCATACACCTCACAGCTCCCCCCTCTCCTCCATCATACACCTCACAGCTCCCCTCCCTCTCCTCCATCATACACCTCACAGCTCCCCTCCCTCTCCTCCATCATACACCTCACAGCTCCCCTTCCTCCCTCTCCTCCATCATACACCTCACAGCTCCCCTCCCTCTCCTCCATCATACACCTCACAGCTCCCCCCTCTCCTCCATCATACACCTCACAGCTCCCCCTCCCCTCCCCCCTCCTCCATCATACACCTCACAGCTCCCCTCCCTCTCCTCCATCATACACCTCACAGCTCCCCTCCCTCTCCTCCATCATACACCTCACCCCCCCCCCTCCCCACATCCACCCCCCCCCTCCCCCCCTCTCCTCCATCATACACCTCACAGCTCCCCCCCTCTCCTCCATCATACACCTCACAGCTCCCCTCCCTCTCCTCCATCATACACCTCACAGCTCCCCTCCCTCTCCTCCATCATACACCTCACAGCTCCCCTCCCTCTCCCCCCCCCCACACCCCACAGCTCCCCCCCCCTCTCCTCCATCATACACCTCACAGCTCCCCCCCTCTCCTCCATCATACACCTCACCCCCCCTCTCTCCTCCATCATACACCTCACAGCCCCCCCCTCTCCTCCATCATACACCTCACAGCTCCCCCCCTCTCCTCCATCATACACCTCACAGCCCCCTCCCTCTCCTCCATCATACACCTCACAGCTCCCCTCCCTCTCCTCCATCATACACCTCACAGCTCCCCCCCTCTCCTCCATCATACACCTCACAGCTCCCCTCTCCTCCATCATACACCTCACGCCCCCCCCCTCTCCTCCATCATACACCTCACAGCTCCCCTCCCTCTCCTCCATCATACACCTCACAGCTCCCCCCTCCTCCATACACCTCACAGCTCCCCTCCCCACAACCCCACCCCAAGCTCCCTCTCTCCTCCATCATACACCTCACAGCTCCCCCCCTCTCCTCCATCATACACCTCACAGCCCCTCTCTCCTCCATCATACACCTCACAGCTCCCCCCCCCCTCCATCATACACCTCACAGCCCCCCCTCTCCTCCATCATACACCTCACAGCCCCTCCCTCTCCTCCATCATACACCTCACAGCTCCCCCTCCCTCTCCTCCATCATACACCTCACAGCTCCCCCCCTCTCCTCCATCATACACCTCACAGCTCCCCCCCCTCCCCACAGCCCCCTCTCTCTCCTCCATCATACACCTCACAGCTCCCCTCCCTCTCCTCCATCATACACCTCACAGCTCCCCCCCTCTCCTCCATCATACACCTCACAGCTCCCCTCCCTCTCCTCCATCATACACCTCACAGCCCCCCCCTCCTCTCCTCCATCATACACCTCACCGCTCCCCTCCCTCTCCTCCATCATACACCTCACAGCTCCCCTCTCTCTCCTCCATCATACACCTCACAGCTCCCCTCCCTCTCCTCCATCATACACCTCACCCCTCCTCTCCCCACCCCCCCTCTCCTCCATCATACACCTCACAGCTCCCCCCCTCTCTCCTCCATCATACACCTCACAGCTCCCCTCCCTCTCCTCCATCATACACCTCACAGCTCCCCTCCCTCTCCTCCATCATACACCTCACGCTCCCCCCTCTCCTCCATCATACACCTCACAGCTCCCCTCCCTCTCCTCCATCATACACCTCCCCTCCTCTCCTCCATCATACACCTCACAGCTCCCCTCCCTCTCCTCCATCATACACCTCACAGCTCCCCTCCCTCTCCTCCATCATACACCTCACAGCTCCCCCCCCCCCCCCCTCTCCTCCATCATACACCTCACAGCTCCCCCCTCTCCTCCATCATACACCTCACAGCCCCCTCCCTCTCCTCCATCATACACCTCACAGCTCCCCTCTCTCCTCCATCATACACCTCACAGCTCCCCTCCCCTCCTCTCCTCCATCATACACCTCACAGCTCCCCCCCCTCACACCCACAGCTCCCCTCTCCTCCATCATACACCTCACAGCTCCCCTCTCTCCTCCATCATACACCTCACAGCTCCCCTCCCTCTCCTCCATCATACACCTCACAGCTCCCCTCCCTCTCCTCCATCATACACCTCACAGCTCCCCTCCCTCTCCTCCATCATACACCTCACAGCTCCCCTCCCTCTCCTCCATCATACACCTCACAGCTCCCTCCCTCTCCTCCATCATACACCTCACAGCTCCCCCCTCCTCCACATACACCTCTCCTCCATCATACACCTCACAGCTCCCTCCTCCTCCATCATACACCTCACAGCTCCCCCCTCTCCTCCATCACACACCCACCCCCCCCCCCACAACACCCCTCCCTCTCTCCTCCATCATACACCTCACAGCTCCCCTCCCTCTCCTCCATCATACACCTCCCTCCTCCCCACACAGCTCCCCCTCTCCTCCATCACACACCTCACAGCCCCCTCTCTCCTCCATCACACACCTCACAGCTCCCCTCCCTCTCCTCCATCATACCACCCACAGCTCCCCTCCCTCCTCCATCATACACCTCACAGCTCCCCTCCCTCTCCTCCACACCCACAGCTCCCCCCCCTCTCCTCCATCATACACCTCACAGCTCCCCTCCCTCTCCTCCATCATACACCTCACAGCTCCCCCCTCTCCTCCATCATACACCTCACAGCTCCCCTCCCTCTCCTCCATCATACACCTCACAGCTCCCCTCCCCCTCCCCCCCCCCATCATACACCTCCACAGCTCCCCTCCCTCTCCTCCCTCATCACACACCTCACAGCTCCCCCCCCTCTCCTCCATCATACACCTCACAGCCCCCCCCTCTCCTCCATCATACACCTCACAGCCCCCTCCCTCTCCTCCATCATACACCTCACAGCTCCCCTCCCTCTCCTCCATCATACACCTCACAGCTCCCCTCTCTCCTCCATCATACACCTCACAGCTCCCCCCTCTCCTCCATCATACACCTCACAGCTCCCTCCCTCTCCTCCATCATACACCTCACAGCTCCCCTCCCTCCCCCCATCACCCACAGCCCCCCTCCCTCTCCTCCATCACACACCCACACCCCCTCCTCTCCTCCATCATACACCTCACAGCTCCCCCTCCCCCCTCTCCTCCATCCTCCACCTCACAGCCCCCCTCTCCTCCATCATACACCTCACAGCTCCCCCCCCTCTCCTCCATCATACACCTCACAGCTCCCCCTCCCTCCATCATCACACCTCACGCTCCCCTCCCTCTCCTCCATCATACACCTCCCTCCCCTCCCTCCTCCATCACACACCTCACAGCTCCCCCCTCTCCTCCATCCCCCCCCCACCCCACCTCACAGCCCTCCCTCCTCTCCTCCATCATACACCTCACAGCTCCCCTCCCTCTCCTCCATCATACACCTCACAGCTCCCCTCCCTCTCCTCCATCATACACCTCACCTCCCCCTCCCTCTCCTCCATCATACACCTCACAGCTCCCCTCCCTCTCCTCCATCATACACCTCACAGCTCCCCCCCTCTCCTCCATCATACACCTCACAGCTCCCCCCCTCTCCTCCATCATACACCTCACAGCTCCCCTCTCTCTCCTCCATCATACACCTCACAGCTCCCCTCCCTCTCCTCCATCATACACCTCACAGCTCCCCTCCTCTCCTCCATCATACACCTCACAGCTCCCCCCTCTCCTCCATCATACACCTCACAGCTCCCCCCCCTCTCCTCCATCATACACCTCACAGCTCCCCTCCTCTCTCCTCCATCATCTTACACCTCACAGCTCCCTCCCTCTCCTCCACACCTCACAGCTCCCCTCCCTCTCCTCCATCATACACCTCACAGCTCCCCTCCCTCTCCTCCATCATCACACCTCACAGCTCCCCCTCCTCTCCTCCATCATACACCTCACAGCTCCCCCCCCTCTCCTCCATCATACACCTCACAGCCCCCTCTCTCCTCCATCATACACCTCACAGCTCCCCCCCTCTCCTCCATCATACACCCCACCCCCCTCCCTCTCCTCCATCATACACCTCACAGCTCCCCTCCCCTCTCCTCCATCATACACCTCACAGCTCCCCTCCCTCTCCTCCATCATACACCTCACAGCTCCCCTCCCTCTCCTCCATCATACACCTCACAGCTCCCCCCCTCTCCTCCATCATACACCTCACAGCTCCCCTCCCTCTCCTCCATCATACACCTCACAGCTCCCCTCCCTCTCCTCCATCATACCCCACGCTCCCCCCCCTCCTCCATCACACACCTCACAGCTCCCCTCCTCTCCTCCATCATACACCTCACAGCTCCCCTCTCTCCTCCATCATACACCTCACAGCTCCCCTCCCTCTCCTCCATCATACACCTCACAGCTCCCCTCCCTCTCCTCCATCATACACCTCACAGCTCCCCTCCCTCTCCTCCATCATACACCTCACAGCTCCCCTCCTCTCCTCCATCATACACCTCACAGCTCCCCTCTCTCTCCTCCATCATACACCTCACAGCCCCCTCCCTCTCCTCCATCATACACCTCACCCCTCCCTCTCTCCTCCATCATACACCTCACAGCTCCCCTCCCTCTCCTCCATCATACACCTCACAGCTCCCCTCCCTCTCCTCCACTCACCTCCACCCCCTCCACAACACCTCACCTCCCCTCTCCTCCATCATACACCTCACAGCTCCCCTCCCTCTCCTCCATCATACACCTCCCCCCTCCCAACACCTCCAGCTCCCCTCTCTCCTCCACACCTCACGCCCCCCCTCTCCTCCATCATACACCTCACAGCCCCTCCCTCTCCTCCATCACACACCCCACAGCTCCCCCTCCCTCTCCTCCATCATACACCTCACAGCCCTCCCTCCCCTCTCCTCCACCAACACCCCTCCCCTCCCTCTCCTCCATCATACACCTCACAGCTCCCCCCCCCTCTCCTCCATCATACACCTCACAGCTCCCCTCCCTCTCCTCCATCATACACCTCACAGCTCCCCTCCCTCTCCTCCATCATACACCTCACAGCTCCCCTCCCTCTCCTCCATCAACACCCCCCTCCCCTCCCTCTCCTCCATCATACACCTCACAGCTCCCCTCCCTCTCCTCCATCATACACCTCACAGCTCCCCTCCTCCTCCATCATACACCTCACAGCTCCCCTCCCTCTCCTCCATCATACACCTCACAGCTCCCCTCCCTCTCCTCCATCATACACCTCACAGCTCCCCCCCCTCTCCTCCATCATACACCTCACAGCTCCCCCCCTCTCCTCCATCATACACCTCACAGCTCCCCTCCCTCTCCTCCATCATACACCTCACAGCTCCCCTCTCTCCTCCATCATACACCTCACAGCTCCCCTCCCTCTCCTCCATCATACACCTCACAGCTCCCCTCCCTCTCCTCCATCATACACCTCACAGCTCCCCTCCCCCTCTCTCCTCCATCATACACCTCACAGCTCCCCTCCCTCTCCTCCATCATACACCTCACAGCTCCCCTCCTCTCTCCTCCATCATACACCTCACAGCTCCCCTCCCTCTCCTCCATCATACACCTCACAGCTCCCCTCTCTCTCCTCCATCATACACCTCACAGCTCCCCTCCCTCTCCTCCATCATACACCTCACAGCTCCCCTCCCTCTCCTCCATCATACACCTCACAGCTCCTCCCTCTCTCTCCTCCATCATACACCTCACAGCTCCCCTCCCTCTCCTCCATCATACACCTCACAGCTCCCCTCCCTCTCCTCCATCATACACCTCACAGCTCCCCTCCCTCTCCTCCATCATACACCTCACAGCTCCCCTCCCTCTCCTCCATCATACACCTCACAGCTCCCCTCCTCTCCTCCATCATACACCTCACAGCTCCCCTCCTCTCCTCCATCATACACCTCACAGCTCCCCTCCCTCTCCTCCATCATACACCTCACAGCTCCCCTCCCTCTCCTCCATCATACACCTCACAGCTCCCCTCCTCTCCTCCATCATACACCTCACAGCTCCCCTCCCTCTCCTCCATCATACACCTCACCGCCCCCCTCTCCTCCATCATACACCTCACAGCTCCCCTCCTCTCCTCCATCATACACCTCACAGCTCCCCTCCTCCTCATCACCTCCCCCCCCCTCCTCCATCATACACCTCACAGCTCCCCCCTCTCCTCCATCATACACCTCACAGCTCCCCTCCCTCTCCTCCATCATACACCTCACGCTCCCCCTCCCTCCTCCTCCATCATACACCTCACAGCTCCCCTCTCTCCTCCATCATACACCTCACAGCTCCCCTCCCTCTCCTCCATCATACACCTCACAGCTCCCCTCCCTCTCCTCCATCATACACCTCACAGCTCCCCTCCTCTCCTCCATCATACACCTCACAGCTCCCCTCCCTCTCCTCCATCATACACCTCACAGCTCCCCTCCTCTCCTCCATCATACACCTCACAGCTCCCCCCCCTCCTCCATCATACACCTCACCCCCCCCCCTCTCCTCCATCATACACCTCACAGCTCCCCTCCCTCTCCTCCATCATACACCTCACAGCTCCCCTCCCTCTCCTCCATCATACACCTCACAGCTCCCCTCCCTCTCCTCCATCATACACCTCACAGCTCCCCCCCCTCTCCTCCATCATACACCTCACAGCTCCCCTCCTCTCCTCCATCATACACCTCACAGCTCCCCCTCCCTCTCCTCCATCATACACCTCACAGCTCCCCCCTCTCTCCTCCATCATACACCTCACAGCTCCCCTCTCCTCCATCATACACCTCACAGCTCCCCTCCCTCTCCTCCATCATACACCTCACAGCTCCCCTCCTCTCCTCCATCATACACCTCCAGCCCCTCCCCCCATCTCCCCACGCCCCCCCCCCCCCCCACCTCACCCCCCCTCCCCCCCCTCCATCATACACCTCACAGCTCCCCTCCCTCTCCTCCATCATACACCTCACAGCTCCCCTCCCTCTCCTCCATCATACACCTCACAGCTCCCCTCCCTCCTCCATCATACACCTCACAGCTCCCTCCCTCTCCTCCATCATACACCTCACAGCTCCCCTCCCTCTCCTCCATCATACACCTCCACAGCTCCTCTCCTCCATCATACACCTCACAGCTCCCCCCTCTCCTCCCCCCCCCTCCTCCATCATACACCTCACAGCCCCCTCCTCTCCTCCATCATCCCTCCCCCCTCCTCCCTCCATCATACACCTCACAGCTCCCCTCCCTCCCCTCCATCATACACCTCACGGCTCCCCCTCTCCCCTCCATCATACACCTCGCCCCCCACCTCCCCTCTCTCCTCCATCACACACCTCACAGCTCCCCTCTCTCTCCTCCATCATACACCTCACAGCTCCCCTCTCTCCTCCATCATACACCTCACAGCTCCCCTCCCTCTCCTCCATCATACACCTCACAGCCCCCCTCTCTCCTCCTCTCCCTCCTCCCCTCCATCATACACCTCACAGCTCTCCCCTCTCTCCTCCATCATACACCTCACAGCTCCCCTCTCTCTCCTCCATCATACACCTCACAGCTCCCCCCCCTCTCCTCCATCATACACCTCACAGCTCCCCTCTCTCTCCTCCATCATACACCTCACAGCTCTCCTCCCTCCTCCATCATACACCTCACAGCTCCCCTCCCTCTCCTCCATCATACACCTCACAGCTCCCCTCTCTCCTCCATCATACACCTCACAGCTCCCCTCTCCTCCATCATACACCTCACAGCTCCCCTCCCTCTCCTCCATCATACACCTCACAGCTCCCCTCCCTCTCCTCCATCATACACCTCACAGCTCCCCTCCCTCTGCACAATATCGCCTCGAATCTCTTCATACAACCAAAGCCACGCCTTCCCTGTCACATGACTTGAGATTATCACGTGACCCTCTGACGTTTGAAGTTCCTAACAGAGAGCAGTATTAACTCTTCCATCACACAGTACATCACTCCGCGCTCTTTGCTTCCATTACCTCACTAGGGCTGTAATACAAGAGACCCCGCCTCTCCTCGTGTTGGCTCCGCCCCTTATGTGACGTCATCATAATCATCCGGACCAGGAACAGTCAGCTCCATTCTGTGCTCACTACACTCCTGTCACCATAGATACCGTACAGGAGGAGGTAAGTGCTCACTACACTCCTGTCACCATAGATACCGTACAGGAGGAGGTAAGTGCTCACTACAGTCCTGTCACCATAGATACCGTACAGGAGGAGGTAAGTGCTCACTACACTCCTGTCACCATAGATACCGTACAGGAGGAGGTAAGTGCTCACTACAGTCCTGTCACCATAGATACCGTACAGGAGGAGGTAAGTGCTCACTACACTCCTGTCACCATAGATACCGTACAGGAGGAGGTAAGTGCTCACTACAGTCCTGTCACCATAGATACCGTGCAGGAGGAGGTAAGTGCTCACTACAGTCCTGTCACCATAGATACCGTACAGGAGGAGGTAAGTGCTCACTACAGTCCTGTCACCATAGATACCGTACAGGAGGAGGTAAGTGCTCACTACACTCCTGTCACCATAGATACCGTACAGGAGGAGGTAAGTGCTCACTACAGTCCTGTCACCATACATACCGTACAGGAGGAGGTAAGTGCTCACTACAGTCCTGTCACCATAGATACCGTACAGGAGGAGGTAAGTGCTCACTACACTCCTGTCACCATAGATACCGTACAGGAGGAGGTAAGTGCTCACTACAGTCCTGTCACCATAGATACCGTACAGGAGGAGGTAAGTGCTCACTACAGTCCTGTCACCATACATACCGTACAGGAGGAGGTAAGTGCTCACTACACTCCTGTCACCATAGATACCGTACAGGAGGAGGTAAGTGCTCACTACACTCCTGTCACCATAGATACCGTACAGGAGGAGGTAAGTGCTCACTACACTCCTGTCACCATAGATACCGTACAGGAGGAGGTAAGTGCTCACTACACTCCTGTCACCATAGATACCGTACAGGAGGAGGTAAGTGCTCACTACAGTCCTGTCACCATAGATACCGTACAGGAGGAGGTAAGTGCTCACTACAGTCCTGTCACCATAGATACCGTACAGGAGGAGGTAAGTGCTCACTACAGTCCTGTCACCATAGATACTGTACAGGAGGAGGTAAGTGCTCACTACAGTCCTGTCACCATACATACCGTACAGGAGGAGGTAAGTGCTCACTACACTCCTGTCACCATAGATACCGTACAGGAGGAGGTAAGTGCTCACTACAGTCCTGTCACCATAGATACCGTACAGGAGGAGGTAAGTGCTCACTACACTCCTGTCACCATAGATACCGTACAGGAGGAGGTAAGTGCTCACTACAGTCCTGTCACCATAGATACCGTACAGGAGGAGGTAAGTGCTCACTACACTCCTGTCACCATAGATACCGTACAGGAGGAGGTAAGTGCTCACTACAGTCCTGTCACCATAGATACCGTACAGGAGGAGGTAAGTGCTCACTACAGTCCTGTCACCATAGATACTGTACAGGAGGAGGTAAGTGCTCACTACACTCCTGTCACCATAGATACCGTACAGGAGGAGGTAAGTGCTCACTACAGTCCTGTCACCATAGATACTGTACAGGAGGAGGTAAGTGCTCACTACACTCCTGTCACCATAGATACCGTACAGGAGGAGGTAAGTGCTCACTACACTCCTGTCACCATAGATACCGTACAGGAGGAGGTAAGTGCTCACTACAGTCCTGTCACCATAGATACCGTACAGGAGGAGGTAAGTGCTCACTACAGTCCTGTCACCATAGATACCGTACAGGAGGAGGTAAGTGCTCACTACAGTCCTGTCACCATAGATACCGTACAGGAGGAGGTAAGTGCTCACTACAGTCCTGTCACCATAGATACCGTACAGGAGGAGGTAAGTGCTCACTACAGTCCTGTCACCATAGATACCGTACAGGAGGAGGTAAGTGCTCACTACACTCCTGTCACCATAGATACCGTACAGGAGGAGGTAAGTGCTCACTACACTCCTGTCACCATAGATACCGTACAGGAGGAGGTAAGTGCTCACTACACTCCTGTCACCATAGATACCGTACAGGAGGAGGTAAGTGCTCACTACACTCCTGTCACCATAGATACCGTACAGGAGGAGGTAAGTGCTCACTACAGTCCTGTCACCATAGATACCGTACAGGAGGAGGTAAGTGCTCACTACAGTCCTGTCACCATAGATACCGTACAGGAGGAGGTAAGTGCTCACTACAGTCCTGTCACCATAGATACCGTACAGGAGGAGGTAAGTGCTCACTACAGTCCTGTCACCATAGATACCGTACAGGAGGAGGTAAGTGCTCACTACACTCCTGTCACCATAGATACCGTACAGGAGGAGGTAAGTGCTCACTACAGTCCTGTCACCATAGATACCGTACAGGAGGAGGTAAGTGCTCACTACACTCCTGTCACCATAGATACCGTAAGGGGGCCCCCAGGAGGAGGTAAGTGCTCACTACACTCCTGTCACCATAGATACCGTACAGGAGGAGGTAAGTGCTCACTACAGTCCTGTCACCATAGATACTGTACAGGAGGAGGTAAGTGCTCACTACACTCCTGTCACCATAGATACCGTACAGGAGGAGGTAAGTGCTCACTACAGTCCTGTCACCATAGATACTGTACAGGAGGAGGTAAGTGCTCACTACACTCCTGTCACCATAGATACCGTACAGGAGGAGGTAAGTGCTCACTACAGTCCTGTCACCATAGATACTGTACAGGAGGAGGTAAGTGCTCACTACAGTCCTGTCACCATAGATACTGTACAGGAGGAGGTAAGTGCTCACTACAGTCCCGGCAGGATTATTATTAACCCCTTTAGGACCAGACAAGTCTAGGACTTAACTCCAGTCAGTAATTTATTTACTGGTTTTCTTCACACTGCACAGAACAGGCTGGGGCGGTTCTGCTTTGTGTCATGTAATAGGTGCAGAGCTGCAGTACCCGGCTCCACCACTCTGCAGTAGACGGCGCTGTGGTTCTGGTTCTTTTTCCATCTCGTCCACAGCAAAAGCCTCTGGTGCCGGCTGATTGGTGCAGCTCCTGTGGGTGCTCACTCACCTCTCCTGGACATGTGGTGGTCCCCGGTATCCTTTTCTGACCTCTGGCTAACGTCACACGCTCCATGGTCACTCATCACAGGTGAGGTGTGATGTTGGCCAGAGTCCAGAAGACGAGATCTCAGGGTATAGTAATGTCAGATGGCCGAACCTCATGAATGTTCATCGAAATGAATCCCGTGAGGTTCGCCCATCTCTAGTCATCAGTATAAAAGAGCACCGGGGGCCAGAAGAGCCCTGTAAGAATTCTGTAACTCTTAATAAATGCAATAAATAAGGCAGATCTTCCATCTGGGGGATTCTCCAGTCTTAGGCTGGTTGCACACGACCGTGGGTTTACCGTCGGCCGAGAAGTAGAGGGACAGGCGGCACATGGTGAACACGTGGATGTCGCCCGTGGACCGGTCGTGTTTCCGCGGCCCCTTTCATTAAATGAATAGAAGCCACGGAAGCAGGGCCCCGAATTGGACAGGAATAGGACATTTTCCATATTTTGCGGCTCGGACTATCGGCCCGCACACGTGACCATGTAATTAACAGTCATGTGTACTGGCCCATAGAAATGAATGGGTCAGTGTGGTATCTGGTATCTGCAAGGGGCTTTAGTCAATTCCCTCTTTGAAATGTCTCCATATTTGTAGCCCCATTAGTGGACACTAGAGGGTGCTGTAGTCTTACAATGGACATTGGAAATTCACTAATTGTTCCAAATAGGGCCCAGGGATAGGACCGAAAATAATAAATATGTTCTTTTTCCGACTTGAGGAGGATTCGCACTGCTCTTTAACCCCTTCCTGCCAAAGCCATACTTCAATTTCTGTTTTTAATTTCCACCTACCATACCCCATCAATTTTTTATTTTTCCGTTCACAGAGCCATATGAGGGCTTAATGTTTGTGGGACAAATTGTTCTTCATAATGGTCCCATTTATTATTCTGTACGATGTACTAGGATGCTGAAAAAAAATTCAGAATGGGGTGGAATTGGAAAAAAACTGCGTTTGTGCCTGTCTTATTGACTTCCTTTTTCACTGTGCAACCAAAATGTCGTCACTTGTTTTCTGTGGGTCGGTACCATTGTGGCGACACCAAATTTATATAGCTTTGTTCCCTACGTTTTAACCCATTATCTGCTTCAGGTTGGGGCTATTTTACCTGGTTCAGGACTGGACACATTTTCGGGTTTTTTCGTACATGAGGCTTTGAGGACTATAACATTTTTTTTTTTTTTTTCATTTGGGTTATTTTGATTATTTTCGCGTCTTTTTCCAGTGATTTCAGGGCTTCATTTTTACGTTTTGATTTTTTTCAATGTTTTTCCTTTATTTTAATATCCGAGAAAATGTAAACAAAAAAGTTTTTCACATTTTTAATTTTTTTTTTTTTTTAAAGTGTAACTACATTTTCGGACAACTTTTGATTTTCTGGCAATCTTCGTGTCTTTAATACATTTTGTAATAACTTTATTAACAGATTTTTTCTCCTTTCTGTGACATCATCCTCTCTTTATTCTTCCCCTTGCTTCTGTATTGAGAGCTGTGTAAGGAGCAGGGGGCTGTGTAACGTAGAGAACGGTAAAACGTACAAAGTTGCTTTTGGTGTCATATGAAAGAGGAAATTCTTTTCTTTCACATGACACTAGGCTGCAGTCCTATCTAAATTATTTCGAGAGATATTATAAAAAGTAAGTTTGTACATTTTATAATGTTCGAGACTGTATGAAGTGGCCCCTCCCACCTCATTTTCGCTACATGTTACACAGCCCCCTACTCCATAAACAGCTGTCAATACAGAAACAAGGGGAAGAATAAAGAGATGCAGGGGACAAAATGTGTTAATAAAGTTATTACAGAATTTATTAGTGACACAAATATTGCCAAAAAAGTTGTCCAAAAGTTTAGTTATACTTTAAATATTTACGGGGTTTTTTAGGTGACACTTACTGTTGTGTCACCAGGGGCGGGGCTAGAACCTGTGACGGACTGTGGTAGTGGCAGGCTTTTTCATTCAGTTCCCAGTGCCCTAGTGGTCATGTGACTGCTGGGTCAGAGTGGAGCCGCATCATGGTGGTTCCCATAGCCATGCACACAGCGATTACTGAGCACTGTGTACACATCAGTCGGGAAGGCAGGGACGGTAATAAACCATCCCAGCATTCCCTATGGGATGTCCGGCTGTAGTAACATCCATCTTCCCCATATTACATCTGCACGATTTCAGGCAGCGGCCTTACCTCACAAGGATGTTCGGGTACGTTCCTGCCCGGATGTATAAGGTCTAGGGGCAGGTCAGAACTGGTTAAACTAAATGCAAAGCTTTGCAAAAAAAAATATTCTTGAAGTCATTATAGTCTGACGCCTGTAACTTTTTTATATTTCCGTGTACGGGATTGCATAAGGCGTCTGGGGCCAGATGTACTTTTTAGTTATACCATTTTGGGGAATGTCTGACGTTTTGTTTGCTTTACATCCAAATTTATATGGGAGGCGAAACAGCGAAAAAATATCAACACTCCAATTAGTGAACAAAATAAAAGTGGATTTATTCCAATTGCTACATAGATATCATTATTTATACCTTTGTTATTTTCTGATCACTAATTCAATGTAATGGCAATGTATTGGGAAATTCTTAGACTTCTATTACAGGCGCCCGACTGTCGTATTAACGGATCGCTGGTCCTGGCTCTCACTCCCAGGGGGGAAATCGGCACCTTGGTCAGCTTTAACCAAGGTGTTAGGGGGTTAATGCCTGCTATTAGTGACGGTATTAATTACAGCAGGTATATTACAGCGGAGACCCGGTGGCTATGCCGGCCTCTCAGCTCCAGGGTGGCCGCCATATTTAAATCCCTGACACTAATAGTACGAGGGTGTTGGGAAAGGGTTAATATTGTATAAGTAACTAGAAAAATATAGTTTGCTGCATATTTACTGTAAGGTTAAGGCCCCACGTTGCGGAAACGCAGCTTTTTTTTTGTTGCAGATTTTGTTGTGGTTTTTTGAGCCAAAGCCAAGTATGGCTGCAAAAGGAATGGAAAATATATAGGAATTTCTTAGACTTCTCCCTTCTGCTCAATCCACTCCTGGCTTTGGCTCAAAAAACCGCAACAAAATCTGCAACAAAAAAAGCTGCATTTCCGCAATTTGGGGCCTCAGCCTAATA
Source organism: Leptodactylus fallax (assembly GCA_947044405.1). Classification (NCBI taxonomy): domain Eukaryota; kingdom Metazoa; phylum Chordata; class Amphibia; order Anura; family Leptodactylidae; genus Leptodactylus; species Leptodactylus fallax. The sequence goes on from CAMRHE010000573.1 coordinate 105,775, forward strand.
AGAATTCAGTCACTGGCCTTTTTGTAAATAAGAGGAGCTTTGCAGTTGACCATGGTTGTCAGCCATTTATGAAGGAGTCGGAGTAGGAGTCGGGCTGTGGAGAAGTAGAGGAGTCGGAGTTGGTGGTTTGGCCTACCAACTCCATAGCCCTGCGTAGGATGTCTGAGACCCCATGCACATGACTGAGTGTGCCGACCGAGGTGGAGGGGGTCAGTTTTGTAGTGGAATGCACTCAGATGACCCTCAGAGCGACATCCGAATGTTGTCCAACTGCTTTCCTGTATGCACTCCCCGCTATGGGGGCTTGTGATCCGTTCTGTTCTGATGACACGGAGCAGGATAGGAATTCACTGCTGAGGCCTGGAGTCATCTGAATTCGGTCTCTTTATTCAATCTTGCAAGCAAGGAGACAAGATATAAGAGCAAGACGTCTGACCAAATCATTGTCAACATAAGTATTTCTAGTATTATAACCACATAATACTATTAGCTGTTACAATCTATAATTTACATACATGACAGAAAGTTTTCTGCGCCATTACAGATTATTGTTTTCAGCTTGTTACTAGTTATCTGATTGTGGTTCGTCCTGAGGCTGTTATTGGGACAGAGTGTAACACGCCCACAGGCTCAGCAGACAAGGCCATATATATATATCTATATATATATATTTATATAGATATATATATATACAGTCATGGCCAAAAGTTTTGAGAATGATACAAATATAAATTTTTACAAAGTCTACTGCTTCAGTTTTTCTAATGGCAATTTGCATATACTCCAGAATGTTATAAAGAGTGATCAGCTTAACAGCAATTACTTGCAAAGTCAATATTTGCCTAGAAAATGAACTTTATCCCCCAAAACACATTTCAACATCATTGCAGCCCTGCCTTAAAAGGACCACCTAACATCGTTTCAGTGATTGCTCCATTAACACAGGTGTGGGTGTTGATGAGGACAGGGCTGGAGATCAATCTGTCATGATTAAGTAAGAATGACACCACTGGACACTTTAAAAGGAGGCTGGTGCTTGCCATCATTGTTTCTCTTCTGTTAACCATGGTTATCTCTAAAGAAACACGTGCAGTCATCATTGCACTGCACAAAAATGGCCTAACTGGGAAGAGTATTGCAGCTAGAAAGATTGCACCTCAGTCAACAATCTATCGCATCATCAAGAACTTCAAGGAGAGAGGTTCCATTGGTGCCAAAAAGGCTCCAGGGCGCCCAAGAAAGACCAGCAAGCGGCAGGACCGTCTCTTAAAAGTGTTTCAGCTGCGGGATCGGGCTACCAGCAGTGCAGAGCTTGCTGAGGAATGGCAGCAGGCAGGTGTGAGTGCATCTGCACGCACTGTGAGGCGGAGACTCTTGGAGCAAGGCCTGGTCTCAAGGAGGGCAGCAAAGAAGCCACTTCTCTCCAGAAAAAACATCAGGAACAGACTGATATTCTGCAAAAGGTACAGGGAGTGGACTGCTGAGGACTGGGGTAAAGTCATTTTCTCTGATGAATCCCCTTTTCGATTGTTTGGCACATCTGGAAAACAGCTTATTCGGAGAAGAAGAGGTGAGCGCTACCACCAGTCTTGTCTCATGCCAACTGTAAAGCATCCTGAAACCATTCATGTGTGGGGTTGCTTCTCGGCCAAGGGAATCGGCTCTCTCACAGTCTTGCCATGAATAAAGAATGGTACCAGAATGTCCTCCAAGAGCAACTTCTCCCAACCGTCCAAGAGCAGTTTGGCGCTCAACAATGCCTTTTCCAGCATGATGGAACACCTTGCCATAAAGCAAAGGTGATAACTAAATGGCTCAAGGAACAAAACATAGAGATTTTGGGTCCATGGCCTGGAAACTCCCCAGATCTTAATCCCATTGAGAACTTGTGGTCAATCATCAAGAGACGGGTGGACAAACAAAAACCAACAAATTCAGACAAAATTAAAGCATTGATTCTGCAAGAATGGACTGCTATCAGTCAGGATTTGGTCCAGAAGTTGATTGAGAGCATGCCAGGGAGAATTGCAGAGGTCCTGAAGAAGAAGGGTCAACACTGCAAATATTGACTTGCTGCATTAACTCATTCTAACTGTCAATATAAGCTTCTGTTACTCATAATATGCATGCAATTATATTTCTGTATGTGATAAAAACATCTGACAAACACACATAAAAACCAGAGGGCAGCAGATCATGTGAAAATATATTTGTGTCATTCTCAAAACTTTTGGCCATGATTGTATATATAGAGGATTATTATTATTTATATACCACCATTAATCCCATGGTGCTGTACATTATTATACTAATTCCATGGTGCTGTACATTATTATATTAATCCCATGGTGCTGTACATTATTATACTAATTCCATGGTGCTGTACATTATTATATTAATTCCATGGTGCGGTACATTATTATATTAATCCCATGGTGCTCTGTACATTATTATATTAATCCCATGGTGCTCTGTACATTATTATATTAATCCCATGGTGCTCTGTACATTATTATATTAATTCCATGGTGCTGTACATTATTATATTAATTCCATGGTGCTGTACATTATTATATTAATTCCATGGTGCTGTACATTATTATATTAATCCCATGGTGCTGTACATTATTATATAATTCCATGGTGCTTTACATTTGAGGGTTTACATACAGTACACAAAATATGCAGAACAGATAATACTAACAGTGATCACTGGCACAGTGGGATAGAGGGTCCTGCCCGCAAGGGCTTACAATCTATGAGGGGAGAGGATAGAGACAGAAGGTGGGGGTAGAGGCTGTACAGGTGGTGGTGGTGACAGTAGTGTTATTGGAGGTTGTAGGCCTTCCTGAATAGGTGAGTCTTCAGGGCCTTCTTGAAGCTTGTGACTGTGGGGGTCAGTCTTATGTGTCTTGCTAATGAGTTCCAGACTATGGGGGATGCACGGGAGAAGTCTTGGAGACGATTGTGTGAAGAGCAGAGCGGAGTAGGAGGATCGGAGGTTACGTGCGGGCAGGTAGCGGGTGATTAGGTCGGAGATATGTGGAGGGGACAGGTTGTGGATGGCTTTGTATGTCAGCGTTAGTAATTTGAACTCTATTCGCTGGGCGATGGGTAGCCAGTGAAGGGATTGGCAGAGGGGAGCAGCCGATGAAGAACGGGGGAGAGGTGTATTAAGCGAGCAGTACAGTTTAAGGTGGACTGGAGGTGGGCGAGAGTATTTGTGGGGAGGCCATGGAGAAGGGTGTTACAGTAGTCTAAGCGGGAGATTATTAGGGCATGGACTAGCATCTTTGTAGTTTCAGGGGTGATGAAGGAGCGAATTCGATGGATGTCCTTGAGTTGGAGGCGGCAGGAGGTGTTGAGGATTTGAATATGCGGCTTGAAGGATAGGTCAGAGTCTAGGGTTATCCCAAGATCTAAGCCCCTTAACCCCTTAAGAAGTTATTATCATATTAGTGTTATCCTTGATCCAGTGTATACGTGGTTATTTTGACCCCTACAATAAAGGTCCTATGGAACCTAAAGATACTTCTGGACGAGCAGTGATCAGCTGTCAGTGCTCATTCTGCACCATCCATATTACACAGGTCAACGCAGAGGACATGCAGAAGGAACGGTGGCTAAAGCAATGGTTCCCCCGCCATATACTTTCATGGTCCATCAGCAGCAGAGCCCTTATTAGACCAAGGGATGTGTTATCGTCGAACTATGATTTTTTTTTTTTTATCTGCTGAAATGAGTCAATCTCCCGATCACTTGATTGTCGGCATTAATAGGACAACTATCGGGAATAAAAACTTTAAGAAGCCTTCATTCCCAACAAATGACTGTTAAATCACCCTGTCTAATAAGACCCACCAGAAAGGGCACCTTGATGGTGAGGCCTTATACACATGTGATGGCTCCCCGTGTGTGACTGCCAGCATACAGACTGATATGATATACCCTGCAGTTATGGACATTCCATATTTTGGTATTTGATGCCCGCTGTCTTTATCTTTTTAACAATATGGATCCCATCTATACTGCTAGTTTATGGGATTTCAAGACTTTTCCTAAATACATTGCTTTACTAACACTACTTTGTTTCCTGCTATGTGAGATTATTCCTCCCATTGTTTACACAGAGTTTATATGGAGCTGATCTTATCTCTCACTATAGGACAGATGAGGTAGCTCCTCACTGCTCCTAGCCAGCTTCCACTTATCAGGTCAGCTAATTGAATTTTGCTGATAAGGGCTGAGACAGGGGGTTTGTTCATTGTCTATTATTTCCCAATGCAAACACAGACCTAGCAGTGAGTTTATTGCAAGCTGACTCTTGGTCCTGCAGCAAGTAAGTTTGTTTCACTCTCCAACCCTGTGTAAGGTAATATACATTTAGGGCATGTTCACACAGAGTTTTTTGCAGCCTGAAAAAATCTGATTCAAGAATTAGTAAATTGATTTCAATGGGTTTTTCAAGGCAGAGTCCGCCTGAAGATAGGTCATGTTGCTTATGTTTTTCCCTCTAGCTGAAAAAATCTTCTTTTGACTCCCACTGTAATGAATGAGAGGCATTTTTTGAGGCGGATTCCACCTCAAAATCAGCCTGCAACAAACTACGTGTGAACATAGCCTTACTGTGCATATTATTTGATCTGCATATAAAGTAGATTTTTAGTAATGATAATAAATAATCTCTAATGGTAAAGGCAAGGTCTATATCTAGTGAGGTACTCATAGTGGGATATTGTGCATATAGTTCTCCATATATATATATATATATTATAATGTATATGACACTTGTCCAAGCTGACCATATGTATTTGAGCTAGCAGAGCTGGCTTTGTCACCGACTGACACACACAGCATCAGCAAGGAATTCTCATCTCATAACAAACCCAGCTCTGTTGCATCAGCTTCATATACCGTGCCTTGCAAAAATATTCATACCCTTTCAACTTTGTTCCATTTTCTCACCTTACAACCACAAACTTAAATGTATTTTCTTGAGATTTTCAGGTGGCTCTACAAAGTATTGATATAGAGGGGCTGAAGACTTTTGCACGTCACACTTTTCAAATTTTTATTTAGTTAAAATTGTGGATACCATGTATAATTTTCCTTTCACTTCACAATTATCTGATACTTTGTGTTGGCTATCACTGAAATTCTCAAGAAAATACATTTAAGTTTGTGGTTGGAAGGTGACAAAATGTGAAAAAGTTCAAGGGATATGAATACTTTTCCAAGCCACTCTATGTGCATCTTGCGTGGACACTATTTTTTGCATATTATACTGTGGGGGCCACTGTAGAGTATATTATACTGTGTGGGGCAATTGTGGAGCAGATTAGACTGTTTGGGGCCACTGTGGAGCATATTATACTATTTGGGTGTCACTGTGGAGCATATATTGTGTGGGGCCAACTGTGGAGTATTATACTTTGTGGGGCCACTGTGGAGCATATTATACTGTTTGGGTGTCACTGTGGAGCATATATTGTGTGGGGGCCACTGTGGAGTATTATACTTTGTGGGGCCACTGTGGAGCATATTATACCGTGCAGGGTCACTGTGAAGCATATTATACTGTGTGGGGCCACTGTGGAGCATTATATTGTGTGGGGGCCATTGAGCATTATACTGTGTGGGGGCCATTGAGGAGCATATTATACTGTGTGGGTCCACTGTGGAGCATATTATAATGTGAGTGGTCACTGTGGAGCATATTATACTGTGTGGGGCCATTGTGAAGCATATTATACTTTGTGGGGTCACTGTGGAGCATAATATAGCATGTGGTTGCCAGTGTGGAACATATGAACCACAGTCACTTCAAACAGTTGATCAGCAGAAGCCCTGGATATTGGAGCCCCACTGATCTCTTAGACTGTTAGGACTGTCACAGATCAAAATGTTTCCCAGAATAAGGCATGATTTGCCTAGCAGCATCGGGGGCGCACACGCAAGGCCAGCGGCGCTGAGGTGATGTCATCTCGCAGCTAGGCTTGCCTGTCTATCAAAGAGTGAAAACCTGCCCACCAACTTGCCGTGGAATACAAGAAGTGAAAAGAAGATAGAGGTGGCAAGTTGGTGAGTGGGGAAAATGGGAAAACCCCTTTAACCCCTTAATGACTCGGCCATTTTTTGTTTTTGCATTTTCGTTTTTCCCTCCCCACATTCCAAGAGCCATAACTTTTTCATTTCTCAGTTCACAGAGTCACATGATGGCTTATTGTTTGCGAAACAAATTGTACTTTGTAATGTCACTATTCAATATGCTGTGCAATGTACTGGGAAGCTGGAAAAAAATTCAGAATGAGGTGCAATTGGAGAAAAACTGCATTTGCGCCAATTTCATATGGGTTTAATTTTTACAGCATTCACTGTGTGGTAAAATGACGTTACCTGTATTCTGCGGGTCAGTACGAACATGGCGATACCAAATTTATATAGTATTTGTAATGTTTTGATACCTTATAAAAAATTAAAAACTTTGCTAAATAGAGAAAAAAATTTTGTGTCGCCATATTGTGTCACCTGTAACTTTTTCATATTTACATGTATGGAGCTGGGTAAGGCGTCTTTTTATGCGGGACAACATGACATTTTTATTGATACCATTTGGGGAAAGATCTGATGGTTTGATCACTTTTTATTCAATTTTTTTATAGGAGACAAAGTGTTGAAAAAAACGCTATTTGGCCATTTTGATTTTTTTTCCCCGCTACGCCGTTCACCGTATGGGATAAATATTTTAATAGTTCGGGTATTTTGGAGCGCAGGGGGGATACCTAAAGTGTTTATGTTTACTTTTGTTTATTTACTTTTATATCTGATCTAGGGAAAGGGGGGGTGATTTGAACTTTTGTGTTTTTTAAAATTTTCATACTTTTAAAAACTTTTTTTTTTCTACTTTTACTTGTATGATCAGACTCCCTAGGGACCTTGAAACCGAGGGGGTCTGATCGATCATACTACTGTATCGCATTGAATAGCAAAATGCCTTCACTGCTATTAGACGCTGCCTCTGGCATCGCGTAATAGAGCTAATGTAATGACAGGCCTGGGAGACTTCAGTAGGCTCCCGGCTGTCATGGCAACCAAGCGCCGCCCTCCGATGACTCCTGAGCTCCTGAGCGCTCTCCATACATCGTCATGCGACTCAGGACGTACTATTACGCCATGGGTGGTTAAGGGGTTAATGGGTTGACTGTTTCCTTTTTAAAGAGAATATATCAGGTTTGTAACACTAAACCCCCTCCATGAGAACCTGTGTGTGCTTTAGTGTCCCAAATCACCCTGACAGGTTCCCTTTAAAGTGGCTACAGCCATCTCAGATGGTGGTGTCAAGATAAAGGAAAAACCTTCCTACCACCATATAAAGTCCCAACTTACAAATTAAAGGGGTTTTCCCAGGAGCATAACCATATGTAAACTTGTAGACAATTAAAAGTTAAACATTTTTGAAAATATAAATTATGAAAAATGTTTGCAGTTTTAAAATTTTTCTCTAACCATCTTAGTGGTGACATCCTTTGTCTTGATCGGTTGCCAATGGATCTGACCATGAATGGAGGAGTTTTCCTTATGTCCTGTGACTTCTCAGTCAATATAACAATACTTTACTGGCAAACGATAACCTTACCCATCAGATTAATAGTACACACTCTGATAAACGGGGACTGTAAATTAATTCTGATTTAACTCTTTGTGGGCAGGCTCGGGCGGCAGGTATCGGCTGTGTCACTCTAGCCAGACTCTGTACAGCTGCCTCCTAACATATTCTGGCTCTTTGCTCACGGTAGCCCTAAGGCTTGTGGAAACTCCCACTCATGTGTTTCAGAGCTCTAGAAGGAACACTCTCCTGGAGACTCAACAGTTTCAAGTTGCTACAGTGGGACACATTCTGTTAAGACTTTATCCACACTCCATTTTAATCATGGACAGCACACAATCCTACTCGTTTTCGGGTCATGTACTGTCCATGGTTAATCCATTTTTTTTTTTTACCTCTGTGGTTTGCAAATAGTCCAAAATAGGTCATGTCTCTTACTTTTACAATGCACCATTAGTCTGTGGAAAAAACAGATGTCTGCAGGCACCCAATAAAGTTAAGGTGTGTTGGCAATAACAGGGACGTAGTGTCTTTCCATTTCTATGGCAAGTCATTTGTAGTCCAGATCAGACTGAGAGATCTGTCAGTGATTCTTGTCGCTGTTCCAAGGCAAAGCTTCAGAGAAAGTCAGCGCCATCTTATAAATTGTCAGCTCAGTATCTTCGGTCTCCTTCTCCCCTACGGAGAGTTTATTCCCACTCCTCAGCAGATACCGCTCCATATATATGTCCTGTACCACCCTAGGTTTGTCTCCCCGGTGTAGGGCACTTTTTCCCAGCTTTCAGGTCAGTGGAGTGGAAATACTGTGAAACTCTGTGCAGAAAGGAGGTATATACCATGTATATCCACGTACTAGCGGCTGCAGAGAGATCTCCTACTCCCATTTCTGTTATTGCGAGGCTCGGAAGATCGATCGAGCAGGATGTTTCTTCTATTCACTGACTGATTTTTTTTCAGCTAGCGGAAAATGGAGAGTCTGCCTCCCATTAAAATAGTGGGAGGTGGAACTTTTTAAAAAATTGGCGGTGTGAACCTGGCTTTATATTATCTACTAAATATATTTATTACATGGGATTCCGTGTAGTGATTACATTGTCTCATCTTCTCTCCATTCAGGTTCCTACAATATAGAATCCTCTCAGTATCTTCTATATAAGAGAATATTCCTGATTGATCCATCAAGGATGGAAAGAGACAGGAACAAGATGGTGGAAAGTCTATTAAATCTCACCCTAGAGATCATCTACCAGCTTACTGGAGAGGTGAGAGATTCTGATGATGTCACATTACATCATTCTTATCTATAGTAATAACAGATTATATGACTGGAGAGGTGATGGACTCTGGACATGTATGTAGTGATATTTATTAATGTGTCTCCCCATAACCAGGATTACACAGTAGTGAAGAAGACCTCTAGTGGGCGCTGTCAGGCTCCTGTGTATGAAGGATATGGAGGAACCCTGAGCCCAATCCCGGGGCCTCCACCTCACCCCCTGATACAGGAGGAGATCAATGACCAGAAGATCCTAGAACTCACCAACAAGATGCTGGAGCTGCTGACTGGAGAGGTGACACTGCTGGGAATGCTGGGACATTATACAGTAACTGGAGGGGTCTGGGTGGTGACTGTATCATTGTGTTGTCAGGTTCCTATAAGGTGTCAGGATGTCGCTGTCTATTTCTCCATGGAGGAGTGGGAGTATTTAGAAGGACACAAGGATCTGTACAAGGAGGTCATGATGGAGGACCACCAGCCCATTTTCCATCAGGATGAAGATCTGAAGGACATTAATGCTGTATCTATGACAATAAAGGAAGATCCCTATGTGAGTGGTGATGAGGAGTGTGAGGAGGACATTCCTACAGGTAACCGCCCAGGTGAGGAGTCTCCACTAAATATACCACTGAAGAGTCACAGATTCTCCTTATTCACCAGCAGTGACAATTTTGTGTGAAATTTTTTTCATGTTTTGTAATCTGTCAGATTTTTCTCCACAATATGCAGTAAATGGAGTCTTTCACATGATACTACAGCACAATGTGCAGACAGCCTGGTATACAGCAGGAGGATCTGAGCAGATTGATATATAGATTTGTGAGAAAAGTCTGACATGAAGGTCCATTAGGTTCACGTGGACTCCAGGGCTGTAGGAAGAGGCTTCACAAAGCGGACTGATGTGTTTCTACGTCATGCACAACATTTCTAGGGGTTACACTCCCTTCTTCAGGTATAAGCCATGTATATGCTGGATTATCCTCCTCTATGTGGTGATTCCATAAGTTGTGTCAGGGGTTGTAGTATTCTTACACCATGTCTTGTATAAGAAGTCATCTCTTCAGATGACACCAATCTAGATTTCTCATGAATCATCCCCAGGCAAAAAGCAATTACTTATCAATCTAATGTAAGCCGTGTGAGGAGAACCTTGGGGAGGGGCAGGAGCCTCACAATATGTTAAGTTCCAGACCTCTACTACACATGATAGATCCGACATTCGCATCATCTTCAAGGCAGATTACCGGTCATTTGTCAGCCGAAGTGGCTCGAATTCGACATTTTGACCCACAAAAATCTGTATATGGTCAGCTTTAAGGATTTGTTTGATTTTTTTTTTTTTTCAAGACAAGCAAGTTTATTTTTTTTTCTTTATTTAAATAATGTTGTGCCTTTTTCTTTGATACGTACAGCTTTATTTATATGTAATTTCTATCCTTTTCTTACAAATCTGGTATCCATCAGCTCTCGGGCCCATCACACCCACCTTCATGACCACTGTTCAGAAGTGAAACAAGCAGTGTAAATCTGCAAAAAAGAAAGCTAACTTTATGCAGGGCTTAATAGATGATTGATATTGATATTTTTTCTTATACGCCACTAAAATTTTAATCTGTCACCTTTTCCTGTATAGTGGATATACAGTGGGTGAAATAAATATTGAACACGTCACCAATTTTCTAAGTAAATATATTTTTATAGGAGGACTTGGCTAGCCTTTGAGTGGGACGGACGTGTCTTTCCTGAACTCCGTGGCATTGCGCTAAATATTTGGGCAATTATAACTATTCTAATTGACCTCAAATACCTTTGGACTTGACCCCCAAGTCCACAGTTTCTGAATTGGAGCATTTAGCAGGCTAATCTTGAGGCCTGCTGTGCCAACTTGTGACGGTACTTTGGCGGCAATTGGGAGAGTGCCAGCTCCATCTTGCTTCCCTGAGATGGGAGGTGAGGAGTTCCGGGACCCAGGCACTTTCTGTGACCCCCTGCAGTCAGACATCCAGAACCCTTGAGCAGATGATCAGGGTGTTGTGACCATATGTCTCACCGAGCCAGAGCCACCATTATTTCCTGCGGGAGGTATGTCCCTAGTGCCCCCAGTGCACTCACCTGCATCTGAACTCTAAATCCCTGCTGGGTGAACTGCCCAAGACACTCTCCTCCCTATGGGGACTTTGCATCCCGAGCCTCCATTACAGTGACTTCCCTGCTGCCTTATAAACAAGTACCATAGATGCAGCCCTATTCAGTACAAGCATAAGATGGTGCTGTGGGACCACCTAGTTGTCATTCTTCGGTCTGCACCCTCCATTGAATGAGACAGAAAACCTGAACAGTTTATTGTGCATTCACTTTACCATATTCTGGAGGACTTTCTGTGATTTATTCCAGACAGAACCCTGAGCCAGATGGCGGACCCCTGAAACGCAACCATCAGGTCAGTGGGAGACGCCTGGCTTTTCTGCTCCCCGATAACTGTTTGATTACTCCTACATTGCTGCTGGATCCACAAGAAGAGCCGGTCACATGTGGCTATGCCTCAGCCCAAACTGAAGAGGTGCTGCGAAGGCAGGAAAGGATATGCTGTTCCTACTCCATTAAAGTCATCTAACTCGCTCCCGTAACTTCTAAGCTAGCTAAACTTAACCGTCAAAATTTCTACATACCAATCTAAGCATCGCAGGGCGAGACAACTGGAGACCAGGACTAAGCCTCCATCCGCGATGGAGGTTGCCAAGCTCTAAAACTTTGCCAGAGTATCTGGGGAGGGAGGTGGAGGGCCCTCCCCGCCTCACCGCTCTACTGAACCACCTGCAGATCCTGTGACAGAGCCTGAGCCTACTCTACGAAAAGTCTCTGACCAGCTTCTTCTAACTAGAACTACTAGCAACACCACCTTTGTGGGGAAAATTGATGAAGTTAAAGTGGACCTCGTTTTGCTACAACAAGATCTACATAACGTCAGAGACACAGTTAGAGAAGCAGACATGCATTTCGGCTCTTGAAGATCTGGCGAACCCCATTTCGGAATGTGTCACTGCTTTTGAGAGGAAAGTTGACTTGTGGCACCAGAGGTGTGAAGATCTGGAAAACTGACTCCACCGCAATATTATCCGCATCTTATCCTTCCTTGAAAGACAGAGGGCGCTAATCCTGCAGAGTTCCTGAAATCCTTGTTCAGATCGGAGTTTCCTGAGTTTTCCTTTCTACTCTGCCTTGCAGTTGAACAAGCTCTGAGAGTTCCTACATATCACCTACCACCCAGAGCTCCTCCTCCTCCCTTGCTGGCCAGAATGCTTTATTGGCCCAGAGGAAACAGGAAATCAGATTTGAAAATTCTTCCATCTCCCTCTTCCCTGATTTCTTGGTCAAATTACAGAAGAAGAGAGCCACCTTCATGGCAATGAAACATTGTCTCAGAGTTGTTCAGCTGCTATACTCTATGGACTATCCAACCTGACTTGAGTAGTCGATGGTGAGAAAGTCATCTTCGTCATATAACCGGCAGAGGCGGAAGACTGGGTTATGCGAAGACCCAATCCAAATCCATGATTGGTATCGTATTCTTCATGCACAGTTATGGTTGGCTATCATTATGCTGTTGAAATTATTAATCAATCCATTATTCTGACTTTAGGTCATTACCCTACACTTTCGCAGCATTATAGAGGCATGGGTATGTCGGAACTAAAGAGGAGACTTATTATCCTGAGCACTCCAGCTACTATACCTCACACCTACTCCTCCACACTTGCTAGTCAACAACATACCATAGACAGAACACTTTTCCAGCTCCTCATGCTTCTGTTTCCCAGTTATTGATGGTACCTACACACTTGAACTTTGTGAACCTCAGAGATTTATTGGTCACCATTGTTTCTTACACAATCGTATTTTAGTCCCTTTATATCCATCTGTCCTATTCTTATAGTATGTCCAGGACTCTATTCCGTTATTTATACCTCTATCTGAAGCCTCCTGATATCCTTGGTGGGCACCTCCTCATTAGCATCCACAACCTTAAACAGTGGGAGATCTTTCTCATGTCCTCCATACTAAATGTTATTTATATATGATCATTTCACTGTACCGTGCTGAAAGTCACGGGATTGTTGTGGTTATTTTGTCTCTTTGACTGTGTTTCAGCTTCCACCACACAGGCTACACAGGCAACCCCATAATCTGCTACGACTTACTATAACAAACGTTTTGATGTTTACATTGTTGTTTGATGTTTTGAACTTTTGCACACATCATTGCATAACGCCCTACTGGTTGAGGGGAAGAATTATTAGTGAAAAAGGTTGATGATGAAGCTTCAAGACGACTCCTGTATGGAGACACTGGTGGCCGCATTGCTCAGGTGGTATTTTGGCCCATTCTTCCACACAAACACTCTTCACATCCTGAAGGTTCGGTGGGCTTTTTCTGTGAACGCTGAACTTTAGTTCCGTCCATAGATTTTCTATTGGATTCAGGTCAGGTGATCGACTCGGACATTCTAGTAGCTTTATTTTCCCTCTTCCTTGGCTGTGTGTTTGGGATCATTGTCTTGCCCTCGTTTCATCTTCATCTTCCTGATAGTTGTAGCATTTTTATTAGGAATGTCTTGGTATATTTGTCCATTCATCCTTCCTTCAATTCTAAGAAGTTTGCAAGTGCCATATGCTGAAAAACAGCCCCACACCATGATGTTCTCATCTCCAAACTTCACTGTTGTTCCAGTGTTTTTGGAGTCATATGCAGTGCCTTTCGGCCTCCAAACATGGTGTGTATTATGGCATCCAAAGAGTTCAATGTTGGTCTCATCTGACCAGACTATATTCTCCCAGAGTGTTGCAGGCTTGTCTTGAACATGCTTTCTGGGGGGCGGAGCCTTTCCGTTGAACGAGATGGCAGCTTGATCTGTAGCTCTGCCGCTCGAGTGCCCACAGACACCCTTTTAAATAGCGAGAACAACTCAAGAAAAGTCAAAATAGGGAGAGATCGTACCAGTGAAGCTTCTGACACGCCGAGGTCCCAGCAATCTCAGGCAGTCATGCAAAAATTTCTGAGGAAGAAGGTGGCCCGCTCGCCAGGCTCAGCGGTTAAGATGGCGCCTGATGAAAGCAGCGGCGCGGAGGAGGCAGTAGTGGATTCAGACACTGATGGCGCATGGACAGAGCACAATTCCGATTCAATCACGAAAGGTTTCCTATGCAGGGTGCTGACACAGGCCGTTGCACCGGTCTTAGCGGAGCTAGGAGAGCTACGGGCAGACATGAAGTCTATGGGACGAAGGGTGGAGCACCTGGAGGGCACTCATAAAGAAGTGCTAAAATGTTCCAAGGAGATGACACTCCAGTTGAACACACACACCGACCACCTGAATAAGACTCACCTGCTCTTGGAGGATCTAGAAAACAGAAGCCGCCGCCGTAACGTCCGGATTAGAGGACTTCCGGAGGCCTGCACTGGTGACAAGCTTTCCGAGGTGGTCGCCGCCATTTTCACTCGACTTCTGGGGAAGGATAACACAGGTTCACTAAATATCGAGCGTGTACACAGGGCGCTCAGGCCCAAGCCAGAGGCCTCAGACCCTCCGAGAGATGTTATTTGCGCCATGAGCTCCTCGGCTGACACCGCTGCGGTCCTCCATGCCGCGAGAGACTGCCTGAAGCTGATTTATGAAGACACAGAGATACGGATTTTTCAGGATTTGGCGCCCTCCACGCTGCGGAAACGCCGAATCCTTAAACCACTGCTGGCTGCTCTCAAAACTAAAGGGCTGGCCTACGCGTGGTTGTTCCCCTTTGGCTTATCAATTCTTAAAAATGGGAAAAGAAATATCCACACCCCGAGCGACCTTGAAGAGGCCTGGCCGATACTGGATATACCGCCGATGGAGGTACCTTCCTGATTGCCAATCCAAAGAGAAGCCATGGCCCATCAAGCACTTCCAGCACCCTGCTCTCCACGTGCCCCTGACAAACTGAGGTCCCCGAGGGGGGAGAAGACTACAGCCAGAAAGCGAGATCTGGATCTGGCCGTTAAAGAGAAATGAGACTTACTTGGGCGGACCGATTTGTGACAAGGTTTCAGATATGTATGACCCGCCTGTTCTTAGGGACTGTTCTGCCAGTATATTAAGTAATTAGTTAGCCTTAATTAGGCTTTTTGTGCTTCTCGCAGAGGTACATAACTCTCCAGATGTGTGCTCCTCTGGAGCTTATATATGTATATACTGGGAATGCATTCTCGAATATACGGAGACTACGCATCACTGTTCATTGTGTTATTACTGTTCTCCAGTATTAGAAATACTAGTAAGTTAACATCTCAGTGCTCAATTTCTCCCCCCCACCACCCTTCCCTCTCTAGCCTTACAATCTCTCTCACTTCTCACACCCTCGCCCTTGCCCCCACGTCCCTCGCCTCTTTCCTCCCGATAACCTCTTTTCTGGCAATCCCCGCGGTGATCGCTCCCGCCTACCCTTGGCTTTTGCTCAGTTAAATAGGAAACCATGGATATTGTGCATGGAGGGGTGCGGGGGTCCTCATTGTTGTGGGCCTTCCCCCCCTTTTTCTCCTAGAACTGTTGTTGAGGCATTGTGGGGAGCCTGATAGTATATACCTGGTGTCCTCACACACTTGGCATTCGCATAGCCCTAACCCCCCCCCCCCCCCCTTAATTGTTAACTTTTAACTATTATAACCTTCCACGGTTCTTTAGATACGTCTACTCCCCTAAGCGACCACAGCATATGGGTGCCCGTCTGGGACTCTGTGCGATCAGGATTTACTCCCACCCCTGTTTATTGTACTCAGACGGGCTAACTGTAGATTCCTGAGGGGTACTAGGTGTCGGTGGATAAACAGATCTACTCCACTGACCTCTCCAACCTTTAGGTTTTTTTTTTTTTTTTCTTTTTTAAAAAAAGAAAGAAGAACGAAAAAAAAAAAAAAGAAAACCTCCTCCTCCCCTTACGAACACACCCCTTCTGGTCCCTTACCCACGTCCTCTACTGGTCTCCTTTTCCTCTCTCTTACGTTCTTGGCTTTTATTTAATTTCTTTCTTCTGTGTGGACATTCCGGAACTGCAGCTAACATACAGTACTCATGGCCAAACTGACCTGTGTATCTTTCAATGTGAAGGGATTCAATTCTCAAAACAAAAGACATCATACTCTTCTTCTACTGCGCAAACAGCAAGCGAGTATTGCCTTTCTACAAGAGACCCATTTTAAAAGCCACCGTATCCTGCAGCTACCAAAATCGCACTACTCTCAATGGTTCCATACCTGCCACCCCACGTCGGCATCAAAGGGGGTATCGATACTTATCCATAAGAACATTCCTTTTGTCTGCTGGCAGCAGTACTCAGATTCTGAGGGAAGAACCCTACTCATGAAAGGCACCATTGCCTCAAGACCATTCACATTTGCAAACTTATACGCCCCAAACAAGGGACAAATATCCTGGCTTATAGCCACACTACAGACCCTAAAGCTGTTTGCGGAAGGCACTATCATACTAGGGGGAGACCTAAATCTCGCGCTCAATCCGTCGTTGGACTCCTCTTCTGCCACTTCTCCCTTCTCCCAGAGGGCATTGAACAGACTTAGGGCAGCCTTGCATGACTTGCAGTTGATAGACGTATGGCGCTCCCACCACCCTTCCACTAAGGACTACACATTCTACTCCGTTACTGGGAAGTCATACCACAGACTGGACTACCTGTTTGTCTCCAAGAATCTACTACAGTTCTCCTCTGCAGCCTGTATAGGGGTGATCACAGTCTCGGACCACGCTCCTGTCCTGGCGGTAGTGGAGGTGAAACAGCTGCCGAGGGCCTCGACGACATGGCGATTTAATGAATCCCTCTTGGACTCAGATGTTAATGTTCAACTCCTATCCAAGCACCTGGAGGAATTCTTTGAGCTAAATACCACTCCAGATATTGGCCCAACTGTGCGTTGGGAATCTCACAAGGCATACATTAGAGGGATTCTCATCTCAATGGCTGCTCAGAACAAGAGGCAACGGCAAAAAGAGCTAGACGAACTACTAGTACGTATCGCGGATATTGAACGTACCCACAAACGCTCCTTGACTGAACAGACACAGAAGGAACTGTTACTGCTTAGAGAAAAATTGAGAGACCTCCTAAACGCCAGGGCAGCGAAGCTACATCTTCACTACAGAAAACTGCTCTACGCTCATGGAGATAAGGGAGGACGCCTCATGACCAACCTCATCCGCAAAGAGAGGAACAAGTCTTTCATTGTCTCGATCAAAAAGGCCTCGGGAGGGAACTGTTCTGCAACTGAGGAAATTGCCTCGGAGTTTGTAACTTTCTATTCCCATCTGTACAATCTCAAGGACAGTCCAACTGAAATGTCTGATGCAGAAAAACTTGAGAAGACCCAGGCTTTCCTTCAGAGCCTGAACCTACCCTGCATTCCTGCAGAATCTTCAGCTACTCTACTAGAACCGATCTCTTTAAAGGAACTAACGGTGGACTGGGACTTTATGAGAGCTGCCTTGGAGAAGTTTGGACTCCCTGCCCAGTTCATAGCTGCCATTTTTTCCTTATACGCACAACCCTCGGT
Source organism: Leptodactylus fallax (assembly GCA_947044405.1). Classification (NCBI taxonomy): domain Eukaryota; kingdom Metazoa; phylum Chordata; class Amphibia; order Anura; family Leptodactylidae; genus Leptodactylus; species Leptodactylus fallax. The sequence goes on from CAMRHE010000573.1 coordinate 123,255, forward strand.
GAGACTCCGGATCAATGGAACGTCATCAAGCAGCTTCAGTATCTCCAATGGAACGAGACAGGGGTGCCCGTTGTCCCCTACCTTGTTCATTCTGGTACTGGAAACCCTATTGCAGGCAGTGAGACAAGATCCTAGGATTCAGGGAATGCCGGTTGGAGACTCGGTCCTGCATGCCACAGCATTTGCGGATGATGTATTGCTCTTAATCACAAATCCAGAGACGGGAATGTCAGCCTTAGTGGAGGTCCTCAAGGATTATGGACGACTCTCACGCTACAAGGCTAATCTCACGAAATCTGAGGTGCTTAATATCACACTATCTAAGCAGTCAGTTACTAGACTCCGAACTTGTACTCCATTCCTGTGGGCACAATCTTCAATCAAATATTTAGGTGTCCACTTAACACCCCGACTAGATGAGATGTACTAAAGGAATTTCCCGCCGCTGCTTGACTCTGTTAAGCGCAACCTAGCCTCCTACACCACTCTTCCACTTTCATGGTTCGGAAGGAAGAACCTCATACAGACTTATCTGATGCCCAAATTGTTGTATCACCTGTCCATGCTTCCAATTGTCGTACCTACCGCGTTCTTTAAGTCACTACGTAGTATATTCACTAGATTTGTTTGGAGGCAGAGGACTCCCAGGCTGGCCTGGACGCTTCTAACTAAAGCAAGACGAGCGGGGGGTATTGGCCTCCCAGACCCCCAAAAATATTATAAAGCCGTACAACTGAGTTGGTGGGCCGAACTGGCGTCACCTCTACAGACACCTATCGCGGCAGATCTCATGAAGAAGTTGCTCTCAATAAATTACGCTGCTGCCCTTTGGACTCCGACGCTCTATCAGAATAAGGTGGCAAAATCTTGCCCAGTCCTACAGGGCGCCTCAGTGACATGGAATGAGTTGAGCTCCAAATTGGCCCCTCACCCCTCTCCGCTACTCCCGTTGGGGTTGTTACCACGGCTACTTGGAAGTACCGCAGAAGCTTATCCATCTCTATGGGCCAAATTGAATAGCCTGACGCTGAGAGAGGTCTCCTCTGAGAAGGGCCTACTACCTCTGGAAGAAATTCTCCGCCTGTTGCCCGACCTTGCACTGTCCTTCTTGCACAAACATCATCTACGTGGCCACCTGGAGATGTTCCAGAAGAAATTTCAGACCCGCTGTGCACTGACTGCCTTTGAAAAACTTCTACTGTGGAAAACTAGAATAATGAGAAAAACCTCGCACCTGCTCCATCAATTTGTAGACCCAATCTCTTTCTACAAACCCGCATTCATCTCTTCATGGGAGGGGGAGTTGGGGCTCGAACTGTCGAGGGAAGAAGTGGAATTCGCCCTACGCAACTCCCACGGTTTCTCACAGTGTATACGTCTTCAAGAGAACCATTATAAGTTATTTTCCCGCTGGTACAGAACACCAGACTGGCTCTTCCACAAAAATCTGACAGCCAGCAATAAATGTTGGAGGTGCTCGGAGTAGCCAGGAACCTACCTGCACCTGTGGTGGACCTGTCCGCTTATCCAACCTTTTTGGTCGGTGATCCAAGACCGTATACGCTCCCTCGGGAATCCTGACTTCACACTGGCTCCAGCCATGATATTCGTGTCCATACGAACTGCTGCATACAGGCCAGCTAGAAACTGTCTCATCTCTCATCTCCTAGCTGCAGCAAAATCAATCATACCACTGTATTGGCTTCAGCCTGAGACTCCGCCTGTGGCCCTCTGGAAAGAAAAGATGCATCAACTAGCACGGTTCGAAGAACTGCTGAGCTGGTCTCACAGAACACGAGCGCTTCCTGAAGATATGGTCCCCATGGCTGGCCCGCACAGCTGGCTGATCTAGCTAGACATGGTATGGCCCAACCAGACAGGAGCGGCTCCAGAGGCAGAACCCGCGTGCCCAGAAGTGAAGTGAGTTGACACAGAGCTTCAGTTTCTCCCATGTCCTCTTGTCTCTCTCCCTCCTCTCTCTACATACCACTCCGCACTCTCTTTCATTGTCTCCACTTCTACCTCCTATGGGTAGATCACACCTCCTTCTGTTTCCGTCTATGTTTCCTTTCCTTTCTTCTCCCTCACCTAGTCTCCCCATACTAACACACCCCCTCTTCCCCCCCTCCCCCCTCCACCCCATCTAGGAACCACATCGCACTAGACTAAGATAAGGTATATGAGAGTCTATTAGGCTCCGGGCCGAATAAGGGTCCCGCAGTAACAATATGGTTAATGTGATGATTCTTTGTTATACCTGCTTTTGCCACTACATTAAGCTTGTACAACCATATGATATGCAATGCGTGTTTTGTATATGCTTTCTTTGAAAACGTTAATAAAAAACTTACATTAAAAAAAAGAAAAAAAAAAGAACATGCTTTCTGTTCAACAATAGAGTCTAACGTGGTGAGCGTGCGTACAGGCCATGGAGGGTGAGCGCATTACTTGTTTCTTTGAAACAATTGTACCCGTTGATTCCAGGTCTTTCTGTCGCTCTCCACAGCTGGTCCTTGGCTCTTGGACAACTCTTCTGATAATTCTTTTCATTCCTCTGTCTGAAAACTTGCACAGAGCTTCCGGTCGTAACCGGTTTATGGTGAAATGATGTTCTTTCTACTACCGGATTATGGCCCCAACAGTGCTCACTAGAACCTTCAGTAGCTGTAGCTAGCTAGTATCTTCTGTAACCAAGGCTATCAGTTTAAGGTTGTGAAGGTCTTGAGACAGCTCACTGGTTTTATCCATCATGAGATGTATCTTTTGGGGCCCCTTAGTAATGAGACACCTTTTTATAGGCCATCAGTTGGACCCGCTGATATTATTTGTCACTACGTGTCAGGATTGCTTTTTAATTCCTGGTAGATTTTGGCTGCTGTCAGAACTTTCCAGGGTTTTTTGCTCTTCTCTTTCTTTATGTACTCAATACTTTTTCCCGGTGTCTCTTCTCATTATTACGCATCATTTATGGACATCTCTGGTTTGATTTCTTTGCCTGTGTGTATTGGATGGGATGTTACTGGGGAGAATTTCATGTCAATGGCACCCTTAGAAATAGATTTACTAATTGCGACTGTTCTGTACTTATTTCAACCACTGTATACAAGATCTATGTAACTGAGGATGTGGTTTGGGTAATCTGTGAATTCTGGAAAATTTTTTTTTTTTTACATATCATACTTCTCCTAAGACATTCTTAAAAGACATCTGAGGGGGGATTTTAACAATTTATTTATTTTATTGCTGATTTTCGCTATAACTTTGGCTGACATTATGACCCAGTTATATAGGAAATCCAGCGTTCTGAGACATGCTGCAGATCTTACTCTTCTTTACAGCACCCAGTGATCAACATACTAAGCCTCCAGGTTACTTCTAAAATATAGAGAAGTGTAAAGGACATGAAGAACTTTTTTTTTTTGTACATACTCCGAGCTTTGCAAAACATCATGATCTACTGGTCCATGCTCGGAGATTTACTGTTATATTTTTATCTGTTTTAACACCAATGTTTTAGTTATTAATTAAATTTTGGGATCAGTTTTAAGAATGTTTTTAAAAAGTATTATAAAATATCAATATAATTTCTGTTGTTATATTTTCTGAAACTAATCAGTTTTCTTCTTGTCAGATGACTGTACCAGGAGCTCAGAGGGACATCTGATATCTACAGATTATAAAGCAGAGGATCATGGTATCTCACAAGATCCATATGAAGAACATGTCATTACCCCAGATATACCCTCATCTCTTCTGAAGAAGGAGCCATATGAAGAGTGCACTTTCACCCCAGATATACCCCCAGCCCTTCAGAAGAATGAGCCATATGAAGAACATGCCATTACCCCAGATATACCCTCAGATTTTCACAGAAAAGAGCTATCATCGGATCCTGTTACACATGTCCTATCTTCTAATTCAGCACAGACTGTTAAGGAAAATAAAAGTCGCGGAGAAGGTGTTGTACATGAGAGAATTCACACAGGGGAGAAGCCATTTTCATGTCCAGAATGTGGTAAATGCCTTGCCAATAAGTATTCTCTTGTTGCACATCAAAAAATTCACATAGGGGCGAAACCATTTTCATGTTCAGAATGTGGGAAATGTTTTATTGAGAAATCAAATCTTCTGAAACATCAGAGAATTCACACAGGAGAGAAGCCTTATTTATGTTCAGAATGTGGGAAATGTTTTACTTATAAAACACATCTTGATAGACACTTGAGAATGCACACAGGAGAGAGACCATATTCATGTTCAGAATGTGGCAAGAGTTTTACCCAGAAACAAACTCTTGTCGAACATCAAAAAATTCACACAGGAGAGAAGCCATTTTCATGTTTAGAATGTGGGAAATGTTTTACTGAGAAATCCCATCTTGTTAAACATCAGAGAACTCATAATGTGGAGATGCCATATTCATGTACAGAATGTGGGAAATGTTTCACCCGAAATTCAGAACTTAATAACCATCTGAGAATTCACAACGTGGAGATAAAATATTCATGTTCAGAATGTGGGAAATTTTTTACCCAGAAATCAAATCTTGCTAAACATCTGAGAATTCACACAGGGGAGAAGCCATTTTCATGTTCAGAATGTGGGAAATGCTTTAGCCAGACGTCACATCTTGTTACACATCAAAAAATTCATACAAGAGAGAAGACAATTTTACTTTCTGAATGTGGAGATAGTTGCAGCCAGAAACAAACTCTTGTTGAAGATCCAACAGTTCATACAGGAGAGAAGCCATATTCATGTTCAGAATGTGGGAAAAGTTTTACTGAGAAATCAAATCTTGTGAAACACCAAAAAATTCACATAGGGGCAAAGCCATTTTCATGTTCCGAATGTGGGAAATGTTTTATTGAGAAATCAAATCTTCTAAAACATCAAAGAATTCACACAGGAGAGAAGCCTTATTTATGTTCAGAATGTGGGAAATGTTTTACTTATAAAACACATCTTGATAGACACTTGATAATGCACAGAGGAGAGAGACCATATTCATGTTCAGAATGTGGCAAGAGTTTTACCCAGAAACAAACTTTAGTCGAACATCAAAAAATTCACACTGGAGAGAAGCCATATTCATGTACAGAATGTGGGAAATGTTTCACCCGAAATTCAGAACTTACTACCCATCTGAGAATTCACAACGTGGAGATAAAATATTCATGTACAGAATGTGGGAAATGTTTCACCCGAAATTCAGAACTTACTAACCATCTGAGAATTCACAATGTGGAAATACAATATTCATGTTCAGAATGTGGGAAATTGTTTACCCAGAAATCAAATCTTGCTAAACATCTGAGAATTCACACAGGGGAGAAGCCATTTTTATGTTCAGATTGTGGGAAATGCTTTAGCCAGACGTCACATCTTGTTACACATCAAAAAATTCATACAAGAGAGAAGACATTTTTACTTTCTGAATGTGGAGATAGTTTTAGCCAGAAACAAACTCTTGTCGAACATCCAACAGTTCACACAGGAGAGAAGCCATATTCATGTTCAGAATGTGGGAAAAGTTTTACTGAGAAATCAAATCTGGTGAAACATCAAAAAATTCACACTGGAGAGAAGCCATTTAAATGCTCAGAATGTGAGAAATTTTTTACCTCTAAATCACTTCTAGTTGCACATCAGAAAGTTCACACTGGGGAGAGGCCGTTTTCTTGCTCAGAATGTGAAAAAAGTTTTATCTATAAATGTGATCTTGTTAAACATCAGAGACTTCACACAGGGGAGAATATATTTCCATGCCCAGAATGTGAGAAATGTTTTACCACTAAATCACAACTTACTAGACATGTGAGAATTCACACAGGGGAGAAGCCATTTCCATGTGCATGTGGAAAGTCTTTTAGTGACAAGTCAACTCTAAGAAATCATGAACTAACTCATATAAAACGTGGCACGTCCACACCCACAGTGTCCACCAATGTTGTTCCTGTAAATCTGACCTTAATAGACATTGGAGAGCCCACACCGGGGCAGTAGCCATTATGTTTCCTTTTCTTCTTAAACTTATATATGAACACTGTTGCTTGCCATCTGGACTCTGATTTGCATTTTTCCTGAGTCTTGCTGAAAAATGTTTTATCTATAAATCAGATCTTGTTAAACATCAGAGAATTCACACAGGAGAGGAGCCATCTTCATGCCCAAAATGTCAGAAATGTTTTACTTATAAATCACATCTTGTACACGCGGAAAGTATTTTTGCAATAACTCAACATCAACTAACTCATATAGAATGTGGCACGTCCGCACCCACAGTGTCCACCAATGTTTACCTTTAGATCTGTAGCCATTATGTTTTCTTTTCTTCATGAACTTGTTTTAATGACATTTAGTACAAGAATAAAATACAACTGTTAGACTGGAATCACATCTCCTTTATGTGGACGTTCTTAATGCAGTTTTTTTGAGCCAAAACCTGATGTTATAGGTAACGAATTGGATTCGACTCGAAAGTTGCAAAAATTTTATTTTTGAATAAAACCGAAACCTTTACAATTCATTTCGTTGAACTAAAATGGCCACCGCAACATTATTTATGCAGTTAAAATACAGAGAAGAGGAATCACATGTGCTCTGTGATGTAAGCTGGCTTCTGGTATCACCTAACAGCCAATAACGAGACCTTACAATGCTGATGTCACAGACACAATATAAGATTTTGCAGAGGAAGACTGAGCCATGATCCCCCTATTCTGAATTTTTTTCCAGATTCCCAGTACATCCTACAGAATAATAAACCATTGCGAAGTATAGTTTATCCTGCAAACATTAAGCCCTCATATGGCTCTGTGAAGCGGAAAAATAAAAAAGTTATGGGGTCTGGAAGTCGGGGAGTCAAAAATGAAAATTGAAAAATGCCTGCGGCAGGAAGAGGTTAAAGATATAGGGAACACTGGATAAATCTATGTGTAGAATAAATGACAGAGATCTGCTGCAGCTACAGAGAGCACACACAGCTCTGCTACATGCAAATTATACACACAACCCTGATACAAGGACATCACACACTGCCAGATGCATTACACAGATACTACTGTATTACATACACAACTCTACTATACACACATACAGCAGAACTACATACAATTCACACACAGATGACTCCGCTACATACACGTCGCACACATAGGGCTCCGCTACATACACGTCACACACAGATGACTCCACTACATACACGTCACATGCAGACGGCTCCGCTACACACACATCAGACACAGACGGCCCCGCTACATACACGTCACACACAGACGGTTCCGCTACATACACGTCACACACAGACGGCTCCGCTACAAAGACGTCACACACAGACGGCTCCGCTACACACACGTCAGACACAGACGACTCCGCTACATACACGTCACACACAGACGACTCCGCTACATACATGTCACACACAGACGGCTCCGCTACATACACGTCACACACAGACGGCCCCGCTACATTACACGTTGCACACAGACGACACCGCTACATACACGTCACACACAGACGGCTCCGCTACATTACACGTTGCACACAGACGACACCGCTACGTACACGTCACACACAGACGGCTCTGCTACATTACACGTTGCACAAGGCTGCACTAAATAGACATCATACATAGATGGATCTACTACATACACATCAGACACATAACTTTAGCTCATTGACAAAAGAGACTTGAGCATGTTACTAATCACATGACTATGACATCATCACAGGTCCTTTAGCCCACTAGCAGTTGAAGTTATGACAGCAGAACCAGATCATGTGACTCGTTGACTCCTCCCATACATGTGACATCATCACAGGTCCTATAACCATGGTTACTGTACAGGAGGAGGTATATATATGGTGGGCGCTCACAGTCCTGGCAGGATTCTAGTTGTCTCAGGACTCGGCTATAAGGGCTGTTCCTTCCATGGCTGAGATGACAATATTTGTGTCTTTTGCCGTCTGAGGTGTTGGCAGTTCCGGTAACAGTCGGCGGCGGTTGTTCTGGGCTGTTTCCATCCCTCCCATAGAGGTAAATAGTAGTTGGGGCCTTCACCCTACGGTATAAATCACATGATGGCTTTATTCTACAGGTCGCTACGGTTACACTGATACCACATTTATACAGGGTTTAGGTTTTATTACTTCTATGCTAGAAAGAACTTACTAAATCATTTCTTCTTGTCTCGCCATATTCTGAGAGCCTGAACTTTCATCTTTCTCTTTCTCCGGAGCGGTGCGAGGGCTCGGTGTGTGTGGGATGACTTGTAGTTTTCATTGGTCTCTTATTCACATATAGAAACGTTTTTGATAGTTTTTATTCCTGTTTTTAGTTATTTTTATGGCATTTACCCTGTGGGATAAATAATGTGATAATTTTATAACTTGGTCATTACAGATGTGGAGGAAACAATTATGGATTATTGTTCTGTATATTTTCTTTAAAATTAAATTATGTGCAAAAATTTTTTTTTATTTAAAGCTTTTCTAAATACATTGAATTATTTCTGGCAATTTATTGATGGAAAAATGTTGAACTCTTTTATTTAAAACCTTTTTTCTATTTTATACTTGTATGGCCAATTTTTAAAAAGCGGGTGGAGCTTAGTGGAGGGGGCGTGGTTACCTACAATCTGACAATTTTACTAATGTTGAGACAAGAAATTGGAATAAATCCTAGTAAAAATCTACTTATATCGAGCATTGATTTTATTTTGTAATATATCTGAATATGAATATTTTGTAGACTCTAAACAAATGCACCAAATTTATTCCCATCACTTGTAGTGAAAGAAGCTGCAGAGGAAGTCGGCGCCATCTTGTAAATGATCAGCTCAGTATCCTGGAATCCCCTATAACCGTTGAGGAGCTTTCCGTGGCGATTAAACATACGGCCACGGGTAGAGCCCCTGGACCAGATGGCCTGCCCCTCGCTTATTACGAAAAATTTGGCCCTGATCTTGGCCCCCAGTTGATAACCGTTGTTAATTCCCTTGCTGCCGGTTTAGCTTTGTGTCGTGACTCGCTCCGGGCACACATTGCGGTAATTCCAAAGCCTGGTAAGGACCCCCTCCTCTGCCTCAGTTATCGCCCTATCTCCCTCCTGAATGTCGATCTCAAAATTCTCGCTCTGCGACTGACGCCCCTGTTAGGCGACATAATTCACCCTGATCAGGCTGGCTTTATGCCAGGACAAGTGGCCAGAGACAAGACTACCAAAGCTATTAATCTCATTCACGGCGCCAGATTATCGGGTAGACCTCTAGTACTTCTCTCTATAGACGCAGAGAAGGCCTTTGATAGGGTAAATTGGCAGTTCATGCAGGAAACCCTATTGCACGTGGGTCTCCGAGAGAATATGATGAACTGGATCTTAGCCTTATGCTCCCATGCTTCGGCATTGGTTAGGGTAAATGGGTTACTCTCCCAACCCTTCCCCATTGCCAATGGCTCTAGGCAGGGATGCCCCTTGTCGCCCCTTATTTTTATCCTGACTTTAGAGCCATTCCTTTGTCATGTTAGGGCACATCCCGATATTTCGGATGTTGCCCACTCTGCCCGTCTCTATAAAGTGGCGGCATACGCTGACGATTTATTGTTTTTTTCTCTCTTCCCCCCCCCCCCCCCATGTCTCCATTCCCATATTGATGTCCGCTTTCCGGGACTACTCCCAGCTATCTAATTTTCAGATTAACTTTTCTAAATCTGAGGCGCTTAATGTGACTCTCCCTACTTCTCAGGTCTCCTCCTTGAGCCAGTCCTTCCCCTTCCGCTGGGCGACCCGCACTCTAAAATATTTAGGGGTCCATCTCACACCTGACCCAAAAGACCTCTTTTGCCACAATTTTCCACCCATTCTGGCCTCAATCCGTGCTGACTGTAATAGATGGACTACCAGGACATTTACTTGGTTTGGGAAATGAACATCCTGCCACGTCTCCTATACTTAATGCAGGCTTTACCCATCCATATCCCTGCATCCTTTTTTCAGACACTTTCCACCATCCAGCTAACATTTATTTGGTCGGGCAGACCAGCAAGAGTTGGCAGGTCGCTCCTCTTTTGTCCGAAAAATTGTGGTGGCCTATCACTTCCTGACGTGAAGTCGTATTACCTCGCTGCACATCTGGCCCATGTAGTCGGCTGGTGTAGACACAGTTCAGTCAAACCCTGGATATACATAGAACAAGCATTCTCTGTGGTTCCGTTGCAGACGGCCCCATGGCTAGAGCCATCTTCCTTGATGGCCTTTCGTTCCCAACCCACCATCGGCCCCACACTTCGACTTTGCTCCAGACGCTCTATTCGCTCTCACTTCCTCCCTCTGAACTTTTCGTGCTAATCTATTTTGCGGAATCCTAGGTTTCCTCTGGGTGTCTCTGATAGGGTATTTTGCAACTGGTGTCGCCATGGGTTCTATCGAGCATGCCACTTCCGAGACGACTCCGGGTGGCGCACAACACTAAGCACTCAGCCCCTGACTGACTTGCCCCCTATCGATGTTTGGCGCGATATGTCATTTTATGCACTCACTCCCATCTCCGATAGAATATAGGTCGGAACCTACGTTTCTGGAACGCATTTGTGTGGGAGCTGGCCTTTTCCGCCATTCTCTCTCAGCTATCTATAGACTTCTGATTGACCCTATTGAAGGGTTTGTTCCCCCCCTTTATGTTGAAGTGGGAGGCAGACTTATCCCTTTCCCTCTCCCATGAGCAGAGGAGACGTATTTTCCGCCTCTCGCACGAGGCCTCCATCAGTTCTCGCTACCAGGAGGCTAGTTTCAAGACCCTGTCCCGTTGGTATAGGGTCCTCACAAGGTTGCATCTGTTTTTCCCACAGGTGTCCCCGACATGCTGGAGGTATGGGCGAGAGGAAGGTGATATGCTTCATGTCTTCTGGTCCTGTTCTGCCCTGCCCCATTTTGGGATGGCGTTAAACGCATTATTTTGCAACTTACTGAGACATCTCATAATTTGGGCCCAGCTCAGTTTCTTCTCCACCATTGCGAGTCTTCGGTGCGCACTTACAAGCGCTCATTACTCCACTTTTTGGTCCTCGCTGCCCGTGCCTGCATTCCGCAGTACTGGAGGCGAGTAGAACCTCCTCCTCTCTCCCTCTGGATTCTAAAGGTCAATGAGATTATGCGCATGGAAAACCTCACTTCCTTCCTGCATGACACGGTTGACGTCTTTAACAGGCGCTTCTGGGCTCTGGGCCTTCCTCTTAGTCTTGGGTGTGGTGCTTTGTACATGGTTTCTGCTATTGCCCTCGGTACTATAATTATAGTAATCGCATATTTGTTAATATCTGCGCCTATGTTGGGGATTGCGGGTCCGGCTGCTGAGGACCTGATATGGATGGTTCTCTGAACCCTCTTTGGGACTCTTATCTGGTATGTCTTTCTGTCCGCCCCCCCCCCTATTCACACAACTTAGCTACCCTCCCCCTCCCCTCAGTTTTTTTTTTCCCTTCTTCATCTCTTCCCTCCTCTCCCTCTTCTCTTCTCTGCTTTTGTCACCTTTTCTGCTCTCCTTCTTCTTTCTCTTCCTACTTCCTCAGCTCGTTTTCCCTTTTCTTCTTCTTCTTCCATACTCCTGTTACCCTGCTGGCTGGGTCTGTCTGGGGAGTTCCCCGGGTGGACCCGGTCCGCATTGTTTGCTTTTTGTGTATTGCTTTATTTTGAACCTTGTTGTATTCTTATAAAAATGTAATAAATATTTGAATTATAAAAAAAAAAAAAAAGATCAGCTAAGTATCTATTGCCCTAAGTTTATCTCCCCAGTGTAGGGCGCTCGTTCTACATTAGGTTAGTGGAGGAGAAGAGTCTGATACTGTGTGCAGAGAGGAGGAATGTGCCATGTATCTTCACATACTAGTGCCTGACCCGGAAGCCCCCCTTATAATCCCTACTAATTCTATTTATTACATGGGATCTTGTGAGGTTTTTACATTGTCTCATCTTCTCTCCATTCAGGTTCCTACAATATAGAATCCTCTCAGTATCTTCTATATAAGAGAATATTCCTGATTGATCCATCAAGGATGGAAAGAGACAGGAACAAGATGGCGGAAAGTCTATTAAATCTCACCCTAGAGATCATCTACCAGCTTACTGGAGAGGTGAGAGATTCTGATGATGTCACATTACATCATTCTTATCTATAGTAATAACAGATGATATGACTGGAGAGGTGATGGACTCTGCACATGTATGTAGTGATATTTATTAATGTGTCTCCCCATACCCAGGATTACACAGTAGTGAAGAAGACCTCTAGTGGGCGCTGTCAGGCTCCTGTGTATGAAGGATATGGAGGAACCCTGAGCCCAATCCCAGGGCCTCCACCTCACCCCCTGATACAGGAGGAGATCAATGGACAGAAGATCCTAGAACTCACCAACAAGATGCTGGAGCTGCTGACTGGAGAGGTGACACTGCTGGGAATGCTGGGACATTATACAGTAACTGGAGGGGTCTGGGTGATGACTGTATCATTGTGTTGTCAGGTTCCTATAAGGTGTCAGGATGTCGCTGTCTATTTCTCCATGGAGGAGTGGGAGTATTTAGAAGGACACAAGGATCTGTACAAGGAGGTGATGATGGAGGACCACCAGCCCCTCACATCACCAGGTAATAGACATGACTATATACACATGGACTTCCATTATTTGTATGTACAGAATGAATTCAGTCCCTGTCTGTGTTTCCTACAGGTAGATCCAGTAAGAGGACAACACCGGAGAGATGTCCCAGTCCTCTTCTTCCACAGGATGATCAGGTAGATGGAGATATTCCCTATGATGTGTAGACGGGCTGTGAAGTCCTTGTGGTCAGTCTTGGGTTATCCAGCAGTATTAGATGTTATTTATAATATTTCTTTTCACAGCTTCTGACTCGGGATAAAGATGTGAAGAATATTAATACTACAGAGCCCTATGTGAGTGGTGATGAGGAGTGTGAGGAGGACATTCCTACAGGGAACCGCCCAGGTGAGGAGTCACCACTATATAGCGCACAGAACAGTCAGAGATTCTCCTCATTTTGTGTAAATTATTTCAGTTTTGTGTTCTGTCAGATTTTCCTCCACAATATGCAGTAAATGGAGTCTTTCACATGATACTACAGCACAATGTGCAGACAGCCTGGTATAGAGCAGGAGGATCTGAGCAGATTGATAGATTTGTGGGAAAAGTCTGACATGAAGGTCCATTAGGTTCACGTGGACTCCAGGGCTGTAGGAAGAGGCTTCACAAAGCGGACTGATGTGTTTCTACGTCATGCACGGCGTTTCTAGGGGTTACACCCCCTTCTTCAGGTATAAGGCATGTATATGCTGAATGATCCTCCTCTATGTGGTGATTCCATAAGTTGTGTCAGGGGTTGTAGTATTCTTACACCATGTCTTGTATATGAAGCCATCTTTTCAGTTGACACCAATCTAGATTTCTCATGAATCATTCCGAGGCAAAGAACCTTGGGGAGGGGCAGGAGCTTCACAATATGGTAAGTTCTGTCATCTTATGATGTGTACTAGAAGAAGTTTCTGAGTCCAAACCTCTACTACACATGATCGATCTGACATTCGTATCATCTTCAAGGCAGATTACCAGTCAGCCGAAGTTGCTGGAATTGGACATTTTGAACCACAAAAATCTATATATGGTCAGCTTTAAGGATTTTTTTTTTTTTTTAATTTTTAAGAGAAGCAAGTTTATTTTTTTTTCCTTTATTCAAGTAATTTTGTGCCTTTTTCTTTGATACGTACTGCTTTATTTATATGTAATTTCTATCTTTTTTTCTTATAATTCTGGTGTCCATCAGCTCTCGGGCCCATCACACCCACCTTCATGACCACTTTTCAAAAGTGAAACAGGCAGTGTAAAACTGCAAAAAAGAAAGCTAATTTTATGCAGGTCATGAAATTTTTATGCCACTAAAATTTTTAATTTGTGTCACCTTTTCCTGTATAGTGGATATACAGTGGGTGAAATAACTATTGAACATGTCATCAATTTTCTAAGTAAATATATTTCTATAGGAGGGCTTGGCTAGCCTTTGAGCGGGACAGATGCATTTTTCATGAGCTCCGTGGCATTGCTCTAAATACCTCGATTTTGGGCAAGTCCACAGTTGATGAATTGGAGCGTTTAGCAGCTAACCCTGAGGCCTGTTGATAGCCAACTTGTGATGGGACTTTGGCGGCAACTGGAAGAGAGCCAGCACCATCTTGTTTCCCTGAGATGGCAGGTGAGAAGTTCCATGGACCGGCGCTTTCTATGACCCCCTGCAGCCAGACATCCAGAGTGGACCCAGGGACCCCTGGAGCAGATGATCAGGTTGGTGTGACCACAAGCCTCACTGCTGCACCTGCCATCACCAGGCCGGAGCCACCATTATTTCCTGTGGGAGGTATGTCCCTAGTGCCCCTAGTGTACTCACCTGCATCTGACCACTAAATCCCTGCTGGGTGAACTGCCCAAGACACTCTCCTCCCTATGGGGACTTTGCATCCTGAGCCTCCATTACAGTGACTTCCCTGTTACCTCATAAACAAGTACCATAGATGCAGCCCTATTCAGTACAAGCATAAGATGGTGCTGCAGGACCACCTAGTTGTCATTCTTCAGTCTGCCCCCTCCATTGAATGAGACAGAAAACCTGAACAGTTTATTGTGCAGTCACTATACCATATTCTGGAGGACTTTCTGTGATTTATTCCTGACAGAACCCTGAGCCAGTTGGCGGACCCCTGATACGCAACCATCAGGTCAGTGGGAGACGCCTGGCTTTTCTGCTCCCCGATCGCTGTTTGATTACTCCTACATTGCTGCTGGCTCCACAAGAAGAGCCGGTCACATGTGGCTATGCCTCAGCCCAAACTGAAGAGGTGCCGCAACGGCAGGAAATGATATGCTGTTCCTACTCCATTAAAGTCATCTAACTCGCTCCTGTAACTTCTAAGCTAGCTAAACTTAACCGTCAAAATTTCTACATACCAATCTAAGCATCAAAGGGCGAGACAACTGGAGACCAGGACTAAGCCTCTGTCCGCGATGGAGGTTACCAAGCTCTAAAACTTTGCCAGAGTATCTGGGGAGGGAGGTGGAGGGCCCTCCCCGCCTCACCGCTCTACTGAACCACCTGCAGATCCTGTGACAGAGCCTGAGCCTACTCTACGAAAAGTCTCTGACCAACTTCTTCTAACTATAACTACTAGCAACACCACCTTTATGGGGAAAATTGATGAAGTTAAAGTGGACCTTGGTTTACTGCAACAAGATCTGCATAACGTCAGAGACACGGTTAAAGAAGCAGACATGCATTTCGGATCTTGAAGATCTGGTGAACCCCATTCTGGAATGTGTCACTGCTTTTGAGAGGAAAGTTGACTTGTGGCACCAGAGGTGTGAGTGTGATGATCTGGAAAACTGACTCCACCGCAATAATGTCTGCATCTTGGCCTTCCTCGAAAGACGGAGGGCGCTAATCCTGCAGAGTTCCTGAAATCCTTGTTCAGTTCGGAGTTTCCTGAGTTTTCCTTTCTACTCTGCCTTGCGGTTGAACAAACTCACAGAGTACCTACATATCACCTACCACCCAGAGCTCCTCATCCCTTGCTGGCTAGAATGCTTTATTGGAAAGAATGAATACGTCATCCTGCAGCTGGTCCAGAGGAAACAGGAGATCAGATTTGAAAATGCTTCCATCTCCTTCTTCTCTGACTTCTTGGCCGAATTACAGAAGAAGAGAGCCACCATCACAGCAATGAAAATTGTCTGAGAGGTTCAGCTGCTATACTCTATGGACTATCCAACCTGACTTGAATAGTCGACGATGAGAAAGTCATCATCTTCACAGACCCGGCAGAGGCAGAAGACTGGATTATGCGAAGACCCAATCCAATTGGTATCATATCCTTCATACACAGTTATGGTTGACTATCATTATACTTTTGAAGTTATTAATCAATCCGTGATTCTGACCTTAGGTCATTACCTTATACCCATATTGGCGAACCTATGGCATGTGTGTCAAAGGGGTCACTTGGAGCCCTCTCTGTTGGCACGTGCGCTGTCTCCTCATTCAGACTTCCTGATCGCTCACTACACTGTCAGTGTAGGCCGCGGGTCCTCGGCTTACATTGACAGCAGAGTGTAACCTCTGCCCCGACACAGGTGTGATGATGTCATTCATCAGCGCCTGCAGTGATAGAAGAAGGAAGACGCTACTTACCTGCTCTTATCATACTGTGTGGGGGCCACTGTGGAGAATATTATACTGTGTGGGGTCCCACTGAGAAGCATATTATAATGCGTGGAAGCCACTGTGGAGCATAATTTACTGTTTGGCAGCTATTGTATTGTGTGGGGCCACTGTGAAGCACATTGTACCGCCTGGAGGCCACTGTGAAGCACATTGTACCGCCTGGAGGCCACTGTGGAGCACATTGTACTGTATGGTGGCCACTGTGGAGCACATTGTACCACCTGGGGGCCACTGTGGAACATATTGTACCGCCTGGGGGCCACTGTGGAGCACATTGTACCGTGTGTGGGCCCTTCACTATTTATATCACACAGTTTCATAGCAGACGGGATATTAGTACAGGCTGTAATAACATTTCACGGTCACTATAAAACAGATCCTGTGCAATGTAAATAGTGAACAGTAATTGTTCCAAAGTATAATGCAAAATTCTTACCTTTCAGCACAAAGTTGTTTGTATTATTGAAAGCTCTGTAAAGCTCCATTCATACAACCATATTTTGTGGGTCTGTAACTGTCCGCAATTGTGGATCCGCAGAGTATTAAGGTTAAATTGCCGTGTTGTCACTTTGTGATAAATTAGTGGGTTTTGGGATGCAGTTTGGGCACTCGGTCTCTAAAAGATTCGCCATCACTGCCCTATACTTTCGCAGCATTATAGAGGCATGGGTATGTCGGAACTAAAGAGGAGACTTATTATCCTGAGCACTCCAGCTACTATACCTCACACCTACTCCTCCACACTTGCTAGTCAACAACATACCATAGACAGAACACTTTCCCAGCTCCTCATGCTTCTGTTTCCCAGTTATTGATGGTACCTACACACTTGAACTTTGTGAACCTGAAATTTATTGGTAACCATTGTTTCTTACACAATCGTATTTTAGTCCCTTTATATCCATCTGTCCTATTGTTATAGTATGTCTGGGACTATATTCAGTTATTTATACCTCTATCTGAAGCCTCCTGATAACCTTGGTGGGCATTTCGCTGTACTGTGCTGAAAGTGCTATGTTAACTGCTTATGTAAAGTCACGGGATTGTTGTGGTTATTTTGTCTCTTTGACTGTGTTTCAGCTTCCACCACACAGGCTACACAGGCAACCCCATATCTGCTACGACTTACTATCACAAACTTCTTGAGGTTTACATTTGATGTTTTGAACTTTTGCACACATCATTGCATAACGCGCTACTGGTTGAGGGGAAGAATTAGTGGTGAAAAGATTTGTGATGAAGCTTCAAGTCGCTCCTTTATGGAGACACTGTTAGCCGCATTGCTCAGTTTAGGGTGGACTGGAGGGGGGCGAGAGTGTTAGCTGGGAGGCCATAGAGAAGGGTGTTACAGTAGTCTAAGTGGGAGATTATGAGGGTGTGGACTAGCATCTTTGTAGTTTCAGGGGTGAGGAAGGAGCGGATTTGATGGATGCTCTTGAGTTGGAGGCGGCAGGAGGTGTTGAGGGTTTGGATGTGCAGCTTGATGGATAGGTCAGAGTCTAAGGTCATCCCAAGGCAGCGGGCCTGTGGGACTGGGGTGAGAGTGGTTCCATTAACTTTAATAGATGGGTCAGGTAGGGCGGCCGTGCGAGGTGGGGCGAAGATGATGAACTCCGTTTTCTCCATGTTGAGTTTGAGAAAGCGGGAGGAGATAAAGGCGGCTACGGCTGCTAGACATTCTGGGACTCTGGACAACAGGGAGGTAATGTCTGGTCCAGAGAGATATATTTGGGTGTCGTCAGCATAGCAATGGTAATGGAAACCATGGGATTCTATGAGTTGGCCAAGGCCGAGGGTGTAGATGGAGCTGCTTCTCTCAGGACTTATTAAAAGACATCTGAGGGGGGATTTTAACAATTTATTTATTTTATTGCTGATTTTTGCTATAACTTTGGCTGACCCAGTTATATAGGAAATCCAGCGTTCTGAGAGATACTGCAGATCTTACTCTTCTTTACAGCACTAAAATCTAGAGAAGTGTAAAGGACATGAAGAACTTCTTGCTTTTTTGGTACATACTCCGAGCTTTGCAAAACATCATGATCTACTGGTCCATGCTCGGAGGTTCACTGTTATATTGTCATCTGTTTTAGCACCAATGTTTTAGTTATTAATTAAATTTTTAAATCAGTTTTAACCACTTCTGTACCGGGCCAATTTCTGGTCCAGGACCTTACACATTTTGGGGTTTTTTTGTATGTTCGGTTTTGAGGGCTATAACATTTTTATCTTATTCAACTAATTTCTGCATCTTTTTTCGGTGACACATAGGGCCTTATTTTTATGCTGTTTTTATTTTTCCATGTGTGTTTTTTTTTTTTTTTTTTTTTTTTTTTTTATGTCCGGGAAAATAATAATAAGGGTATTTTATTGGCATATTATTTTATTTACAATTTTTTAACTTTTCTATTTTTTTTTTTTTTTTTTTTTTTTTATATATTGTGTCCCCATAAGGTCATAATAGACCTTTGGGGACATCTGATTACCATTTTTTTTTTTTTGTGGGGGAAGCTGATTTCCCCTGTAACTGGGGCTGGTACATTTAGCCCCGGTTACAGGAGGAATACAGCCTCCTGCAACTTACTATAGAGCTGATCTGGATCCTGTAGGACCCAGCAGCTCTTACAGACGCTGCACCTGGCGGATCATGTGACCGTCGGGTCAGAGGGGAGCCGCAAGATGGCGGCACCCATAGCGCTGTATACACAGCGATCGAGAAGGCAGGAGAGGTAATAAACCTTCCCTGCCTCTCTGGGAGCTCCGGATGAAGTTACAGCCGGCTCCCCATTTCAGCAACTGCACGAGTTCTGCTTGTACGTATCGGTATGAACAAGGCAACCACCCCTTGGACGTATATAGTCTATGGGTGGTATGGAAGTGGTTAAAGGGGTTTTCCGGGCAAAAATTATTTTTTTAAAAAAGGTCTGTTAGTGCTATTAATGGGTTAATAAGTACACCCAAATACCTTTAGCAGCGCCTGGCATCTTCTGCATTTGTTTACATGGTTCGGCTTCCTGCTGTCTTAGCTGATGCAATGCATTCTGGTAGTTGTAGGGTCTAACACTATCTCCCTCTCACTCCTCCCCCCCTCCCTGTCTCCCTAGCTATTCCTTCCACTGCTAGCCCTTCCCAACTCACTCAGCCACCCCCTTACCCTATTATACTTTACCTGTTTTCTTCCTGTCTTCCTTCTGTGGGGAACGGCTCTTCTTATTTTTTTGACTGCAAGGGCGCAGCACTGTGCCGTAGTCTTCAATACATCTCTATTGCGCAGGCTCCCAGCTTGCACAATAGAGATGTAGTGTCAGCCTCAGCGATAAGCCGGGACTCTGGCTCTGTTGCGCATGCGCGTGATGACGTCAAGGAAGGAGGAGGAGCTGTTCTCCGCAGAAGGAAGACTAGACGAGAAGAAGATAGGTAAGTATGATGGAGTAGATGGGGTGGGGGTTTAGTATTGACAAAATGGATTGTCACCGGAATATCAGAAAATGTCCCTGGGGCGGTCACATGTGTAAATATACATTTTTGATTAATTATGTAATTTAGAAAGTAGGAGGGTGTTTAGATTAGTGTAGGGTTTTATAGTTATCCCGGAAACCCCCTTTAAGAATGTTTTTAAAAAGTGTTACAAAATATCAATATTATTTCTATTGTTATATTTTCTAAAATAATCAGTTTTCTTCTTGTCAGATGACTGTACCAGGAGCTCAGAGGGACATCTGATATCTACAGATTATAAAGCAGAGGATCATGGTATCACACAAGATCCATATGAAGAACATGTCATTACCCCAGATATACCCTCAGACCTTCTGAAGGAGCCATATGAAGAGTTCACTATTACCCCAGATATACCCCCGACCCTTCGGAACAATGAGCCATATGAAGAACATGCCATTAATACAGATCTACCCTTGGAACTTCACAGCAAAGAGCTATCATTAGATCCTGTTACACATGTCCTATCTTCTAATTCAGCACAGACTGTTAAGGAAAATAAAAGTAAAGGTGAGGGCGTTTTACATCAAAGAATTCAGACAGGGGAGAAGTCATTTTCATGTCCAGAATGTGGTATATGCCTTGCCAACAAGCATTCTCTTGTTGCACATCAAGAAATTCACATAGGACAGACGCCATATTTATGTTCAGAATGTGGGAAATGTTTTACTTATAAAACACATCTTGTAAAACATCAGAGAATGCACACAGGAGAGAGATCATATTCATGTACAGAATGTGGGAAATGTTTCACCCGGAATTCAGAACTTACTAACCATCTGAGAATTCACAACGTGGAGATAAAATATTCATGTTCAGAATGTGGGAAATTTTTTACCCAGAAAAGTCTTGCTAAACATCTGAGAATTCACACAGGGGAGAAGCCACATCAAAAAATTCATACAAGAGAGAAGACATTTTTACTTTCTGAATGTGGAGATAGTTTTAGCCAGAAACAAACTCTTGTTGAACATCCAACAATTCACACAGGAGAGAAGCCATATTCATGTTCAGAATGTGGGAAAAGTTTTACTAAGAAATCAGATCTTTTGAAACATCAAAAAATTCACACCGGGGAGAAGCCATTTTTATGTTCAGAATGTGGGAAATGTTTTACTTATAAAACAAATCTTGTACAACATCATAGAATTCACACAGGAGAGAAGCCATATTCATGTTCAGAATGTGGGAAATGTTTTACTTCGAAAACAACTCTTGATATACACTGGAGAATGCACACAGGAGAGAAACCATATTCCTGTTCTGAATGTGACAAGAGTTTTACCCAGAAACAAAATCTTGTCGATCATCAAAGAATTCACACTGGAGAGAGGCCATTTTCATGTTCAGAATGTGAAAAAAGTTTTATCTATAAATGTGATCTTGTTAAACATCAGAGACTTCACACAGGGGCGAATATATTTCCATGCCCAGAATGTGAGAAATGTTTTACCACTAAATCACGACTTACTAGACATGTGAAAATTCACACAGGGGAGAAGTCATATTCATGTGCATGTGGAAAGTCTTTTAGCGACAAGTCAACTCTAAGAAATCATGAACTAACTCATATAAAATGTGGCACGTCCACACCCACAGTGTCCACCAATGTTGTTCCTGTAAATCTGACCTTGTTAGACGTTGGAGAGCTCACACCGGAGCAGTAGACATTATGTTTCCTTTTCTTCTTAAACTCTGTTGCTTGCCATCTGGACTCTGCCTTGACCACACTACCTGCTACTCCACCACCAGCTTCATATTCACATAGTGGCATTACCGGTGTTCAATTACTTTGCCTCCACATGTTGATGGGGTTCCTAAGGCATATTGTGGATTTGTAAACAAGCGTGTGGCCACTTAAACTTGCACGCACACATCTTCCCTTATGACCAGACTAAGGTTGTCTTTATGGTTACACTGGTGAATCTGATTTGGGAATTTGGTGTTCCTGGGACATCTAATCTGCAATTCAGCCTGGAGATTTTCTGTACCATTGTACAGTCTTGCTGAAAAATGTTTTATCTATAAATCAGATCTTGTTAAACATCAGAGAATTCACACAGGAGAGGAGCCATCTTCATGCCCAAAATGTCAGAAATGTTTTACCTATAAATCATATCTTATTAGACATCATGTACATGTGGAAAGTATTTTTACAATAACTCAACATCAACTACCTCATAGAACGTGGCTCGTCCACACCCACAGTGTCCACCAATGTTTACCTTTAGATCTGTAGCCATTATGTTTTCTTTTTGAACTTGTTTTATTGACATTTAGTACAAGAATAAAGTATAACTGTTAGACTGGAATCACATCTACTTTTTTGTGGCCGTTCTTAATGCAGTTTTTTTGAGCCAAAACCTGATGTTATAGGTAACAAGTTAGATTCGACCCGAAATATGCAATTCATTGAACTAAAATGGCCACCGCAACATTATTTATGCAGTTAAAATACAGAGAAGAGGAATCACATGTGCTCTGTGATGTAAGCTGGCTTCTGGTATCACCTAACAGCCAATAACGAGACCTTACAATGCTGATGTCACAGACACAATATAGGATTTTTCAGAGGAAGACTGAGCCATGACCCCCCCTATTCTGAATTTTTTTCCAGATTCCCAGAACATCCTACAGAATAATAAACGGTACCATTGCGAAGTACAATTTATCCTGCAAACATTAAGCCCTCATATGGCTCTGTGAAGCAGAAAAATAAAAAAGTTATTGGCTCAGTGGTTAGCACTGCAGCCTTGCAGCGTTGGAGTCCTGGGTTCAAATCCTGCCAAGGACAACATCTGCAAGGAGTTTGTATGTTCTCCCCGTGCTTGCGTGGGTTTCCTCCGGGTACTCTGGTTTCCTCCCACACTCCAAAGACATACTGATAGGGAATATAGATTGTGAGCCCTATATGGGACAGTGACTGTCAATGTCTGTAAAGCGGAATATGATGGCGCTATATATATATATTTTTTTTTTCCAAGATGGCGCCGCTGGAGTGGCTGCCAGCTACAGCAGCTCTGAGACTCTCTATCTTATTTTTCTTTCTATGTCTCGTTTTGTACCTCTCTACTTAAGGACTTTGCACTATGAAGAAACACACACAAAGACTTGGACCCTTGTGATACTTTTTTTTTGTTTTTTATCTGTCTTTTTGTTCTGCTTGAAAATGGGATCTTTTGTGTATGCAGACAATTCCTTTGTCTATACAAGAGAGGAAATTCTGCAGCTCAGAGGCACAGCAGGGCGGCATACCATCTGGTCACACATCCCCCGCGAGCTTTGGAGAAAGAAAAAGCGGGTGAGGGGATGCAGAGCTGGTACTCTTCAGAGGATTAAAAAGAGGCGTTACCAACCAGCTGTTCCCTCCATCATCATGGGCAATGTGAGATCTCTTGCAAACAAGATGGATGAACTAACAGCGCTCACCAGGCATCATCAGGAGTTTCGGGTGTGCAGCATGATGCTACTTACAGAGACTTGGCTCACTGAAGTTACTCCTGACCCTCTGGTCTCCTTGGATGGTTTTAAAATCCTTCAGGCAGACAGGACAAGGGAGAGCGGTAAGAGGAAAGGAGGAGGGCTGGCAATGTTTGTGAATAATAGATGGTGTAATCCTAGGCACATTGTGATTGAGGAGCAAGGTTGCTGTAAGGACATTGAACTATTAGCTGTGAGCATGAGACCTTTCTACCTACCAAGGGAACTATCACATGTCATCGTGATAGCTGCATATGTCCCCCCCTCTGCGAAAGCTGACGCTGCCTGCGAGGTCCTACAAGCCACGGTGAGCCAGTTACAGTTAAAACATCCCCAGGCCCTCTTTCTTCTGTCGGGTGATTTCAACCATGCCTCTCCATCATCCACACTGCCCAGTTTCACACAGTATGTAACCTGCCACACAAGAGACAACAAAACACTGGACTTGTTCTTTGCCAACGTGAGGGAGGCATATAACTCATCAGCCCTCCCGCTCCTGGGGAGATCGGATCACAACCTAGTACATCTCCGACCTGTGTACAAGCCACTTGTACGTAGAGAACCAGCTGTCACCCGCACAGTGAGGATATGGTCCGAGGAGAGTGATGAGGCTCTGAGGGATTGTTTTGACACAACCGCATGGGAAGTTTTGCAGGATTCGTATGGAGAAGATATAGAAGGACTCACACACTGCATAACGGACTACATTAATTTTTGTGTGGACAACACAGTACCCACAAAAGTGGTGAGGTGCTTCTCCAACAACAAACCATGGATTAACTCTGATATAAAAACACTACTTAAGGAGAAAAAGATGGCATTCAGGACAAGAGATAAGGAGGGGTTGAGGGAAGTACAAAAGGAGCTGAGGCATCAAATCAGGCAAGGAAAAGCCAGTTATAAAGAAAAAATGGAAAAGCAAATGGAAAGAAAAGACATAAGGGGGGTCTGGGAGGGGCTTAAGTCAATTTCGGGTCATAAACAGTCTGTCTGCCAGATTGAGGCAGATGTTAATTGGCTTAATGAACTAAACCTATTCTTCAACAGATTTGATCACACACCAGCTCCTCCCACCCCAGCATGTCCTTCAGCTTCCCCCACCACAATGACTTCTCCTCATGCGGCCACTTCCCAACAGACCAGTAAATCCAGAAATCCGTCTTTATCTGGCCACAGTCTGACCTTTACACGGGCCCAGGTGAGGAAGGAGATGAAAAAGATCAAGGTGAGGAAAGCCGCAGGGCCAGATAACATCAGTGCAAGGCTAATTAAGACTTGCGGGGACCAGCTGTGTGGTATAATTACATATATGTATAATATGAGCCTGAGGCAGGAAATAGTCCCTGAATTATGGAAATCTTCTTGTGTGGTACCAGTTCCAAAGAAACCCCACCCTATGGACCTCAACGACTACAGACCTGTAGCACTGACATCCCACTTGATGAAGATCTTAGAGAGATTGGTTCTCACACATCTCCGCCCTCTAGTGAGCCCCGCTATGGACCCCCTCCAGTTTGCTTATCGACCGGGCATTGGGGTAGATGATGCCATCATCCACCTTCTGCACAGGGCTCTGTCTCACCTGGAGAAACCAGGGAACACGGTGAGAATAATGTTCTTTGACTTCTCCAGTGCTTTTAACACCATACAGCCCTGGTTACTGAGAGACAAGCTGGGCCTTGCTGGAGTGGACCACCACCTCTCCAACTGGATCCTAGACTACCTCACAAATCGACCTCAATACGTGAGAGCCCAAGACTGTGTGTCAGGTACCGTGATCTGTAATACGGGGGCACCTCAGGGTACGGTTCTCGCCCCTTTCCTCTTCACACTGTACACTGCAGATTTTAGGTGCAACTCATCCAGCTGCTACCTACAGAAGTATTCTGACGACTCTGCAATAGTAGGCCTCATCACAGATGATGATGACAGGGAGTACAGAGAACTGAACCGGGATTTTGTGGACTGGTGCCACCGGAACCACCTGAAGATTAACGCGGGGAAGACCAAGGAGATGGTGGTGGACTTCCGCAAAGGCAGAAGCCCTCCGAAACCAGTGGACATCCTGGGGACGGGCATCGAGATTGTGAACACCTATAAGTACCTGGGTCTGCTCCTTAATAATAAGCTGGACTGGGCAGATCATATGGAGGTCCTGTACAGGAAGGGCCACAGCAGGCTCTACCTGCTTAGGAAACTGAGAGCCTTTGGAATCCGGGGGGCACTTCTTAGGACTTTCAACTCGGTAGTGGCATCAGCCATCTTCTTCGGAGTGGCCTGCTGGGGGAGCAGTATATCAACCAGGGATAGAAATAAACTCGACAAGCTGATTAGAAGGGCCAGCTCTGTCCTGGGGAGCCCACTGGACCCAGTGCAGGTGGTGGGTGACAGAAGGATACTGTCCGTGGTGAGCTCCATGCAGAAGAAGAAGTCCCATCCCATGCATGAGACTGTGATCGCGCTGAGCAGTACTGTCAGTGACCGACTGCTCCACCCTAGGTGTGAGAAGGAGCGCTATCGGAAGTCTTTCCTCCCCACCGCGGTCAGGCTGTACAACCAACACCGACCTAAGCGGAGATCATTACACACAGAGAACTGAAATATCTCTCTGCCTGTTATATCCCCCCCCCCCCCCTGCTACTTCCTATCTGTCTGTCTGCTATTATTGTAATGCCTCTCGCCTTGGAACATTCCTGTACATGTTGTATTTGTATCTGCTTATCTTTGCTGCTGTAACACACTGAATTTCCCCATTGTGGGACTATTAAAGGACTATTATTATTATTATTAATAAATAAATTTGGAAGTCAGGGAGTCAAAAATGAAAATTGCAAAATACTTGCGGCAGGAAGGGGTTAAAGATATAGGGAACACTGGATAAATCTATGTGCAGAATACATGACAGAGATCTGCTGCAGCTACAGAGAGCACACACAGCTCTGCTACATGCAAATCATACACATCCCTGATATAAGGACATCACACACTGCCAGATGCATTACACAGATACTACTGTATTACATACACAACTCTACTATACACACATACAGAACTATATGCACATTACACACAGACGGCTCTGCTACATACACGTCGCACACCGACTCTCCTACATACACGTCACACACAGACGGCTCCGCTACATACACGTCACACACAGACGGCTCTGCTACATACACGTCACACACAGACAGCATCCCCCCTGCTACATACACGTCACACACAGACAGCTCTGCTACATACACATCACACACAGACAGCTCTGCTACATACACATCACACACAGACAGCTCTACTACATACACGTCGCCACACCGACTCTGCTACATACACGTTATACACATAACTTTAGCTCATTGACTAAAGACTTGATCATGTAACTGATCACATGACTATGACATCACAACAGGTCCTTTAGCCCACTAGCTGTTGAAACTATAACAGCAGGACCAGATCATGTTGACACCTCCCACATCTGTGACATCACCACAGGTCCTGTAAACACGGAGGTATATATACGGTGGTCGCTCACAGTCCTGGCAGGATTCTAGTTGTCTCAGGACTCGGCTATAAGGGCTGTTCCTTCCATGGCTGAGATGACAATATTTGTGTCTTTTGCCGTCTGAGGTGTCAGCAGTTCTGGAAACAGTCGGTATAAATCACATGATGGCTTTATTCTACAGGTCGCTACGGTTACACTGATACCACATTTATACAGGGTTTAGGTTTTATTACTTCTACGCTAGAAAGAACCTACTAAATCATTTCTTCTTGTCTCGCCATATTCTGAGAGCCCGAACTTTCATCTTTCTCTTTCTCCGAAGCGGTGTGAGGGCTCGGTGTGTAGTTTTGTAGTTTTCATTGGTCTCTTCTTCAGGTATAGAAAAGTTTTTGATAATTTTTATTTCTGTTTTTAGTTATTTTTATGGCGTTTGCCCTGCAGGATAAATAATGTGATAATTTTATAGCTCGGTCATTAAAGATGTGGAGGAAACAATTATGGATTATTGTTCTGTTTATTTTCTTTAAAATTAAATTATGTAGAAAAAAGAGACAGGAACAAGATGGCGGAAAGTCTATTAAATCTCACCCTAGAGATCATCTACCAGCTTACTGGAGAGGTGAGAGATTCTGATGATGTCACATTACATCATTCTTATCTATAGTAATAACAGATGATATGACTGGAGAGGTGATGGACTCTGGACATGTATGTAGTGATATTTATTAATGTGTCTCCCCATAACCAGGATTACACAGTAGTGAAGAAGACCTCTAGTGGGCGCTGTCAGGCCCCTGTGTATGAAGGATATGGAGGAACTCTGAGCCCAATCCTGGGGCCTCCACCTCACCCCCTGATACAGGAGGAGATCAATGACCAGAAGATCCTAGAACTCACCAACAAGATGCTGGAGCTGCTGACTGGAGAGGTGACACTGCTGGGAATGCTGGGACATTATACAGTAACTGGAGGGGTCTGGGTGATGACTGTATCATTGTGTTGTCAGGTTCCTATAAGGTGTCAGGATGTCGCTGTCTATTTCTCCATGGAGGAGTGGGAGTATTTAGAAGGACACAAGGATCTGTACAAGGAGGTGATGATGGAGGACCACCAGCCCCTCACATCAGCAGGTAATAGACATGACTATATACACATGGACTTCCATTATTTGTATGTACAGAATGAATTCAGTCCCTGTCTGTGTTTCCTACAGGTAGATCCAGTAAGAGGACAACACCGGAGAGATGTCCCAGTCCTCTTCTTCCACAGGATGATCAGGTAGATGGAGATATTCCCTATGATGTGTAGACGGGCTGTGAAGTCCTTGTGTCTCTTTCCCTCTCTCTCGTTGCTGACATATGTACGGCACAGCTATCAGTTTCCTGATGCCACAACGGATCCCATAGTTTTCTATTGGATCGGTTCTGACACAAGAGGCATTATTTCCGGTGCTGTATGGCGTCAGATCTGTGCCTCAGTCAGATGGAAAAATGCTATGTGCAGCATTTTTCCATCCGGGTCCATTAATATTTCTTCAGCACCAGATGCATGCTGGGTGCTGCCTGAAGATGGATGCGGCAGCAACCGGTATTCTGCGCAGTCCATCTACCGTGTTTCTCCAAAAATAAGACCTACCCCGAAAATAAGCCCTAGCTACATTTTCCAGGTTTTTTGGAGTACACTTGAAATATAAGCCCTACTCCAAAAATAAGCCCTAGCTAGTTTAACCCCTTCTCGACATCTGCCGTGCGATTACAGCGGATGCTGGGTCCTTAAAGATGGCGGCCGCTCTGCTGCAGAGCGGCTACCATAGCTACCGTATCAGGACCCAGAGTTAATGCCCGCGGTCATGTGTCTACTTTGATCACCGGCATTGTTGAGCGTGACTCCCCTCCTTCCCACCAAAGTAGCACAACCACCATAGTTACTGTAGGTTAAAGCCCGTGATCAGAGTGGACTCTGATCGCGGGTATTGTTAAGTGTGACCTCCCCTTCCCTCTACCCAGGTAGCACCACAGACCCCAGGTCCGGTCCCAACCACCTATAGCTACTGTACCGGGTCTCTGCTGTAATGTACAACGGAGTTCACTCTGATCACGGGCATTGTTGAGTGTGCCAGTCCCTGACCCCCCCCCCCCTCCCCAAATCCACCCCCGAAAGCGGAGCATCTATCCTTGGGGCCGGTATTCACTGGCCCCATACCTTTCTCTTTGCAGGTCGGCTTCCATGTGGCGAGATCGCGGGAGCCTACCTGTTCCTTTGACAGCCGGGAACCTTATGAAGCTCCCAGGCCTGTCATAGGAATATTACTATTGAGGCTGGTCTGACCAGCCTCAATAGTAATGTAGATAATCTCCCATAAACTGCAATAGGTTGTATTGCAGTCTATGGACAGATTGCAGGTTCAAGCCCCCTAGGAGGGTTAATAGTAAAAATAAGAAAAAATTAAAGTTAAAAAATATAAAAAAACGCCTGCTCTACAAATTTATAAAACTTTTTTTCCTCTAAGGTGAATGCCATAGCGGGATAAAAATTGAAATAAAAATTGATCTAATGTGTGATTGTTGTCCATGGAAAAAATTAAGACCTACCCCGAAAATAAGCCCTAGCCCTTTTTTCGGAGAAACTCGGTATGTACAGTAGTGAAGCCGGCAATTGAAATAGAAGACTCTGTGTGTAAAGAATCTAGAAAATACAGGAGGTCACTTTTTTAATTAAATTACTGAAAGAAATAAAAGTTTCAAAGATTCTAATTTATTGAGATGCCCCTGTACTTCCATCTTATGGATCCATCTTAAAGCATCACCCAGGGTGCATCTGGTGCTCCAGAAATTTTAAGGGAGTTGGATTGAAAAACACTGCAAGTAGCGTTTTTTCCATCCGATTGAGGCGCAGATCTAGAGCTATATGGTGCCAGAACTGATGTCACTTGTGGTAGAGCCAAGTCCATAGAGAACTTTGGGATTGATTCTGGCATCCGTTTCCCTGATAGTAACAACGTGCATATGTGAAAGCACCCTAATAGTAGTTCAGTACCCCTAACCTTATTGGCCTCGTGGATCATCATGGTAAAAACTGGTACTAATGCAACTGATATATGTGAACGGACCCTAACAATATTTATTTCACAGCTTCAGATTAAAGATATGATCAATTTTACGGCTACAACAATAAAAAAAGAGCCCTATGTAGGTGATGAAGAGTGTGAGGAGGACATTCCTACAGCGAACCGCCCAGGTGAGGAGTCACCACTATATAAAGCACAGAAGGGTCACTCATTCTCCTAATTTTGTGGAAATTTTTTAACACAATGGGACATTATACGGTGTGTAGGGGCCACTATAGGACATTATACTGTGTGGAGGGGTCACTGTAGGACATTATACTGTGTGTAGGGGCCACTATAGGACATTATACTTTGTGGAGGGGTCACTATGGGACATTATACTTTGTGGAGGGGCCACTATGGGACATTATACTGTGTGGAGGGGCCGCTGTGGGATATTATACTGTGTGGAGGGGCCGCTGTGGGATATTATACTGTGTGGAGGGGCCACTGTAGGACATTATACTGTTTGGAGGGGTCACTATGGCACATTATTCTGTGTGGAGGGGCCGCTAGGGGACATTATACTGTGTGGAGGGGCGGCTATGGGACATTATACTGTGTGGAGGGGCCACTGTAGGACATTATACTGTGTGCAGGGGCTGCTATGGCACATTATACTGTGTGGAAGGACCGCTATGGGACATTATACTATGTGGAGGGGCCACTATGGGACATTATACTGTGTGGAGGGGCCGCTATGGGACATTATACTGTGTGGAGGGGCCACTAGGGGACATTATACTGTGTGGAGGGGCCACTATGAGACATTATACTGTGTGGAGGGGCCACTATGAGACATTATACTGTGTGGAGGGGCCACTATGGGACATTATACTGTGTGGAGGGGCCACTAGGGGACATTATACTGTGTGGAGGGGCCACTATGGGACATTATACTGTGTGGAGGGGCCACTATGGGACATTATACTGTGTGGAGGGGCCACTATGGAACATTATACTGTGTGGAGGGGCCACTATGAGACATTATACTGTGTGGAGGGGCCACTATGGGACATTATACTGTGTGGAGGGGCCAATAGGGGACATTATACTGTGTGCAGGGGCCGCTATGGCACATTATACTGTGTGGAGGGGTCACTGTGGGACATTATACTGTGTGGAGGGGCCACTATGAGACATTATACTGTGTGGAGGGGCCACTGTAGGACATTATACTGTGTGCAGGGGCTGCTATGGCACCTTATACTGTGTGGAGGGGCCACTCTAGAACATTATTCTTAAATGGGTTGTCCAGAATTGGTTCAATAGGTTTTTACTATTTTTCTCCTCTGAAACCTAGGTGTCTTATCATCCGCTGCGTTTTATAAAGTGAAAAATATGGTACTTTATTAATAAATTTTGACTCCTTTGTGTGAAATCCTGCATTTAGCACTTTTTCTCCTACTTCTGTATTGTGAGCTGTTCCTGCTTCTCGTTGTGTATGGAGTACGGGCTGTGTGAAATGAAGTGAAAATGAGAGTGGGCGAAGCATTATAAAACCTAGAAACTTGCTTTTGATGTCATATGAAAGAGGAAATTCTCATCTATAGGGATATATCTTTATTGTATATGCAGCGCTGTCTATATTATTTCCAGAGCTATCACTGGTTGAACACACAGTCGATATTTCTATGCCGCTCAATACAAAAGCAAATGAAAGAATAAAGAGAAGATGGATTTCACAGAAAGTAGACACAATTTGTTAATAAAGTACATTACATTTTTTTTTTAACGACATAAATACTGCCAAAAAATCAAGTTGTGTGAAAGATATGTGACGCTTTAAAGATAATGTGGTGCTAAATTCATTTTATTTTTGTATTTAATTTAATTGTCCCCTCCTGCTCACACACAGCCTGCATCCCCACGTCCCCATCTTACTCACACAGTTTGCACCCCAATTTCTCCCTCTTGCTCAAGCATTCTGTCTTCTGTTTACCTTCCTCTTCCTCTATAACAGCCAACTGTTCTGTACAATCCAGAGTAGCTCCGCCCACCCAAGAGTCTGATCACATGGTCATGATATCATCAGAGGCCTTCAGCCTACCATTGCTGCACTGATGCCAGAAGCCGGTCTTCAGCAACATGGCGCACGTGTTCCCCCTAGAAATGAGCATTGATGAAGCAGCGTCGGTTTGAACTGCGCAAGCCACAACACATGCGCTGATCAAATCTATATCAACGCGAGCATAGAAGATGGGAGAGTAGGGACGGGAGCCGACCCCATGTCTGTATAGCATCACCTGTGTATGTGTCCTGCAGATGGTAGTAGAGATGGCAGCCCCCACAATCATCAAAATAAATTAATAAAATTATATTGTATCAATAAATGCATTGACTTAATATTCTTTTTAATTAAAACAAATAACATAATGGGAAAAAAAATTCTTTAAACATTGGACAAGCCTTAAAAATTGCATGGAATTTTTTTTTATATAGAAATGTTATAAAATATTAATATATTATATAAAAATAATCTGTTTACAGATGACTGTACCAGGAGCTCAGAGGGACATCTGATATCTACAGATTATAAAGCAGAGGATCATGGTATCACACAAGATCCATATGAAGAACATGTCATTACCCCAGATATACCCTCAGCCCTTCACAGCAAAGATCTCTCATCTGATCCTGATAAACAGGTCCTATCTTCTGATTTATCACAGACTGTGAAGGAAAATCAAGGTCAGGAAGAAGGTGCTGTACATCAGAGAACTCACACAGGGACTAAACCATTTTCATGTTCAGAATGTGGGAAATGCTTTAGCTACAAATCAGGTCTTGTTGAACATGAGAGAACTCACACAGGAGAGAAGCCATTTTCATGTTCAGAATGCGGGAAATGTTTTACTTATAAATCACATCTTCGTAGACACTGGAGAATCCACACAGGGGAGAAGCCATATTCATGTCCACAGTGTGGGAAATGTTTTTCTTCTAAAACATTTCTGATTAGACATCAGAAAATTCACAATATTGAGATGCCACACTCATGTTCAGAATGTGGCAAATCTTTTGCGTGGAATTCAGAACTTGCTGAACATCAGAGAACTCACACAGGGGAGAAACCATTTGTATGCCTAGAATGTGGGAAATGTTATACTCATAAATCAGATCTTGTTATACATCAAAGACTGCACACCGGGGAGAAACCATTCTCCTGCACAGAATGTGGAAAATGTTACAGAAAAAAGTCAGCCTTCAATGCACATCAGAGAACTCACACAGGGGAGAAGCCATATTCATGCTCAGAATGTGGAAAATGTTTTATTAAGAAATCTAATCTTGTTATACATCAACGAATGCACACAGGGGAGAAGCCATATTCATGCCCAGAATGTGAAAAATGTTGTAATAAGAAATCTAATCTTGTTATACATCAAAGAGTGCACACAGGGGAGAAGCCATATTCATGCCCAGATTGTGGGAAATGTTTTATTAAGAAATCTAATCTTGTTGTACATCAAAGAGTGCACACAGGGGAGAAGCCATATTCATGCCCAAATTGTGGGAAATGTTTTTCTTCTAAACCACTTCTGATTAGACATCAGAAAATTCACAATATTGAGAGGCCATACTCATGCTCAGAATGTGGCAAATCTTTTTCATGGAATTCAGATCTTGCTAGGCATCAGCGAACTCACACAGGAGAGAAGCCATTTTCATGCACATGTGGAAAGTCTTTTAGCAACAAGTCTGCTCTTATTCGACATCAACGAACTCATAAATAACATAGCACATCCACACCCACAGTGTACAACAATGTTCTTCCTGTAAATGTGACCTTGTTAGACATCACACCAGTCAGGAGCCATTATGTTTTCTTTACTTTTTGAACTTGTTTTGTTAACAGTTAGTACAAGAATAAAATACGTTCGTTAAACTGGAATCTCATAGTCAAACAATGGGTCTGTGTTCACACCTGCAATGCTTCCCCAGCCGATCCCTGTCTTAGTGTCCCTACCCTGCCTGAGCAATAAGGTTCTAGCATGATAGACTTGCTGTAAGGTGTGCCTGACATATGAACTGACCTCTTTTGACCCTTGGCTTGTTTGTGACCACACTCCTGTTTGCTGTTCTTGATCTGCCTCCCATGAGTGTTGACTACCTGGTTGAACCTCGTCACCTGCCCTGAGGTGGCATTCACCAATACCTTCAATAATCCTTATTTAGGGGTTCAAGCAAGCAACAAACACCAGTCATGTCCTCAGCCATGGGCTGTTTCATGCATTGTGTGATTCCAATGGATGGTGAGAAGAAGAGACTACCCTCGGCAAAGAAGATTTCTCTTTAAAACTGATCCTGTCGGGCCTCCTGGTTTCTGATGGAAACCACATCCCAGTTATTGCATTTCTGGACTCTGGTTCTGCCACCAAATTTATTCACCCATCTTTGGTTAACCAACGACAGATTCCCAGTGTTCCACTGTCAAAACCTCAGCAGGTGTCCTCTGTTACTGGTCATTGGTTTCTGTACTGGTCCAGACTACTACTGTGGCATGTGCTGGTTATGTCTACATGCCCCAGTTATTGACTGGGCTTCCGGGCAAGTCCTTTGAGCTTGTTATCATCGCATGCCTCTCTGATGGTATGGGGTGGCATTAGTGCCTATGGCATGGCACTATCAATGCTCAGCAGTATAGAGAGGTTCTAGAGCAACATATGCTCCCATCTAGGCAACGTCTCTTCCAGGGTAGGCCTTGTATATTTCATCAAGACCATGCTAAACCACTTACTGCATCCATAAAAACAGCATGGCTTTACACAAGAAGAGCCCGGGTTGTGAAAGATCCTCAGTGCGCCAACACCACTTTGGCTCACACCTGAGTCTTCTTTCATAAAAAACCACACTCACCGCCAGTGAGTGCCGGGTCCACAAGATAAATACAAGACAAGCTTCTAAATTTTATATATTTATTAACCCCTAAATGGGTCGGTATTAACATCTAACACATGCAGTTCAGAACAGATATGTACATATATGGAAGCATTAACAGTTACTAGTTACAAGATACAGTGCAATGAAATAAAAAGGGCATAAAAGTGAAATAGTTACTTTACCACACATCTCCTGGATGTGGCTTTGTAGTCCAACACTCACACATGGCATGTGGCGATCACCAGTGGAGGCAGCGGCATTAACTCCTAGCATGTGGCATCACAGTATATTCCAGCCTGCATGCTCTCATCACAGTCTCTCAGTAAACCTTTGTAGTCTGTCTGTAAAAATCTGTAGTCTGTGATGGTCTTAGTATTCTCTTGTAGTCTCAGCCCAATCTCTTCCCACTGACCTCTTACCTCATCTTATATACCCTTTATGCCACCTCCCAGAATGAGGTCACCGGCGACAGCAAGTCTGATTGACTAACGCACTCAAGTCAAGACTTTTTGTAAGGAGCTGAGACCAAGTGAAATGATACAATGTTATCAGCCATATCTGATCTACCAGTGCAGACTGATCAATGCATGTTTGTTTGATCACTCAGGGCTGTGTAGGAATTCAATGGAGCCCTGCTGGGATGGATACAAAGCCCCATTGTTACAATGTTGCTACTACTGCCAATATACACCTAGGCTTATAGCTGCACACATTATGAATAAATGCAGGTAAGAAGGGAGATACTATACCCAGAGATCAAAATACATCTCTGAGTTATAGCCATATTTAAGCAGAATCATCACACGGGTGGTGAACCGGCCATCTGCATTCCAGACCTTTCACCAACATTGCTGCAGAATTTACAGAAGTCCCAAAATCTTTGTTTGTGGTTCAAATTATGGTTAGTAAATTTCTCCTTCTGGCCTAGAGAGAGTCAATGGCTGGCCATGGAGAAAGCAACACACCGACACACAGATCAATGGAGAAGCATCTCAGAAATTCATTCCTTACCTCTTACAGTCATGACCTTTGATCAATATGACATGTACTTATATGGTCCATAAGATGTTAGTAGCCAGCAGGATGAGTTAGTAAGACTATGTAGATTATACGTATATTATCGGAAACATCACAGAATATCATAAAACAGAAGTATCAAAAGTCAGAAGCAAAATACCTCACGATTCTAATACAGAAATAAAAATCCAATTCAATTTAGAAAATATAGTCAAATATTCAATTCTAGAACATTTTCCTCCTCTTGTACATGACATGCTGAAGTCTTAGTGGTCCCCCTTAGTGTCTCCATTCAGGTCAGTTCTCCTGACCTAGGGTCTCCCTCTGAGCCATTCACCGTCTGAGGTGGGTTTTCCTGGACATTCATAACCAGAGGGGCATTGGGTGACTTTGCCCTAACACAACCCTCACGTTCCCATTCTCCACTGGCCAATAGATTATACTTTCCACAGATTGGACAAATCCATCCCTCGTTGCCTCTCTCTGATGGCGAAGGTGCCAATGAACAATGAGTTAATACCACATTAAGGGGGATAATCAAATGGGCCTCTCAAGTCTTCCCTTCACTGTCCACCCATACAGTGGCCCATTCACTGGTCTCCCACACTGTATGAGTGACCAGTGATGAGGCCATTATTTTGTGTAGGGGCCAATATCCTGTGGGGGGCATTAAAGGGGTTGTCCATATATTGAATCAACCGCTGTGGCACCCAGGGATGTGTAAAATTTAAGAAAAATAAAATCATATTCATCTGGGAAAAATATTTTTATAAATTGGTAGACCGGGTGTTTTTGGACTCAGGCAGTGGTGTAAGTACCACCGTAGAGGCTGCCACAGGGCCCATGATCTTAGGGGGCCCCTGCTGTTTTTTTTTTCCAATAGGTCATTACCTGCTGGAGTATCCCCCGCAGGTAACGTTCCCTATTTACTTACCAATTCTCATATCTGCTCACTGTCGCCTCTGCTTCCCCTTCTACCCTCCAGGGGGTACCATGCATCCCATATCACACATCGCTGGGGCCCCCTGGAGGGAAAAAGGGGAAGAGGCTCCCCCGACCACTATAGTGAACACCTCCTTCTTCTGCCTCACTCTCTCCCCCTGGCTGGAGGATCACTAGTACATGCACTCCTGGGCTCTCTGGATACTTCTACCACATATTGAGGTCAGGTGTTTGCAGCCATGAAGTTAGAAGGAGGTCTCAGCAGTCCTGTCTGCACTCACATAGCCTTGTCTCAGCTCAGACGCCATGTATGTGGTACTCGGGGACTCGGCCTTGCACTTCCTCACTGCTAGGCTTATTGTGGAGACGTCACACATGACATACAATTGGTGTACAATGAATCAGCACTTCCTCTTCTCCTCAGCTCGGCATCTCCCGCAGTGT
The DNA here is from genome assembly GCA_947044405.1 of Leptodactylus fallax. Taxonomy (NCBI): domain Eukaryota; kingdom Metazoa; phylum Chordata; class Amphibia; order Anura; family Leptodactylidae; genus Leptodactylus; species Leptodactylus fallax. The sequence continues at coordinate 160,404 of CAMRHE010000573.1, forward strand.
CAGACGTCACTGATACATCATGGAGATATTGTGTATAGTCCACACAATGAGTTGTATGGCTCTATGGTACACTGAAGGAGTTATACAAGGTACGGAAGGGGTTAAATAGCACAGGCAGCAAGGAGTTAATTATCTCCAGAAGACTGACCACTTCACAAGGCTGTCACATAGCCATTAGCCACAACCCCCAGCCTCTAAGGATACAAGATGTGAAGACTTCTGACCCACTGAAGGTCTGTGTCCAGTCTGGCATGGAAAGTCTTCGCTCGCTCCTTCCCTATTACAAGGGTAATGGTTTATTTATCTCAATTAACAAAATGAAGAAAAGAGAAATGTAAATTCCTTCAATATTTGCTGTGACCTTTGCTCTTTACCTTCCATCAGTTCTTCTAAGTACACTTGTAGACAGTTTTTAAAAGGACCTAGAAATACAAGCAGATACTTATCCTTCATGTAATACCGCTAGTGGGACAACAACCCCCAACATCCAACCAATGTCATTAAGAACTATCTTCAAGAAGTACATGGAGTCCTGGAAGTGATGATCCGGCCCCCACAGATATCGTCCTGATCTCATCATCATCCAGTCTGTCTGGGATGACATGAAGAGACAGAAGGATTGGAGCAAGCAACATCCACACAAGATCTGTGCTTAGTTCTCCAAGATGGTGGGAACAACCTCCCTGCAAGTGAACAGAGAAGAATTGATGAGGGCAAAGGTCACACCAGATATTGATGGAACTTATTGATGGAACCTCCACAGTGGCTATGCGGGGGTTGCCGGCCTTCTCCTAACACGGACCGGGACCTCTCTTCTTCCGGTTAATGTGGGTGCCTGTTGGAGACTATTTATTCCTCACTTCCGCTCCCGTTCACCGCTGGCTATTTGGTTTGTTCTGGATGTTAGCTCTCCTCTCCTGTGTTCCGTGTGTGTCCTGCCTGACTTCTTGGTTCCGTCCCCGGCTCTGCTCTCATCTCCTGACTTTGTACCTCCGCTCTCTCCTGCTACGACCTCGGCTTGCCTTCAGACTCCTGCTCCTTGATTACTATTTGGTCTCGCGCTGCTCTCCTGTTACCGACCCGGCTTGTTTGACCTCTCTCCTAGATTACCCCTCTGTACTGCGCAGACTTCTCGTTGACGACTAGGATTGGACGACTATTCTATTGTTGTACTGCTACCATCTTCTGGTTACTGCCCTCTGCATCTTTGGATCTTCATCTCCTTGGAAGTTTTCCGGTAAGTGATTTCAGTTTCTAGGTCTGCTAACACTAGTGGTGCGCTGTGCCTCCTGCGCCCTCTGACCTGTTACCGCCCTGCCCAATAGTAGTTTCCAAGTCCATCCCCACCATCAGGGGCTCTGGTGAACACCTCTGGGGGTCGGGGTTGGTGCGGCTTGGAGTGCGCTGGACGCTCGGCGCCGTTTTACCATTTGATCAGTTTGGTGCTGGGCCTCACTATTTAGGCCGGTACTGCATTTGATCCTTAACACTTACATTTCTCTTTTCTTCATTCACTTTACATTTTGTACAATGACAAAATTGTTAACCCTTCTATTCTTGAAAGCATTCTTGCAACATTTTCCATGCCTGCCTAAAACTTTTTGCATGCCAATACGTTTAACACCCTGGACAACCCCTTGATATCCTTCCTTTATATTTCCCATTCCTTTTGATTCCACTCCTGGCTTTGGCTCAAAACGCAATAGCAAAATCTGCCCCAAAAAACTCAACTTGTTGAGTCACAGTGCGACCTCGCGGGGGCTGTGACTACTAGTCGCAAAAGCATTGAACAGTGATTGAACTTTTTGAAACTAGAAGTCATGGCGGCCTCAGGGTCACAATGTGACGCCATTAACTAACATTAGTGAAGGGGTCACAGGACGACCCAGTAGTCACAGCCAAAGTCGCCGTATAGCCCTAATCTTAAACTCCAAAAAACTGCATCAAAAATGCAGGTGTGATTCCCGTCAAACATTTGTATTGTTCACATTCTGGACATAAAAATATCATGTTCTATGTGAGTTTTTTCATGTTTAATTAGAGATGACTTTCTGAGTAAAACCTTTCCCACATTCTGGACATGAATATGGCTCCTCTCCTGTGCGAGCTCTACAATGTGACATTAGGGCTGACTTTTTTTTTATAAAACACTTTCCACATATTGTAGATGTGAATGGCCATAGTTACCACACAGGGCTCAATACCTGCACTTACAGTCATGGATATAAATGCCCCTCTCACACAACACAGATATTCTCCCTCACGCCTATAAATTATCTCACTATCTGCCTGTAATTGGATAAGTCTGACTAAACTTTGTTCTACTTCTCCTACTCCTATGATCTCTAGCTCTGCTTGCAAGTTTCGCTGCTGTGTATTGCAGTAGAAAATGAAGTAAGCGCTTTGCATCATGCAGTGATGAATAACACATCCATAAAAAAGAAGTATTTCTCCCAGAAAATTATTGCAATTCCACATGTTTTCTTATAGACAGGTTTATTTCCTTTGTGTTTATTGGAACAACAGAAAAACCAGAGGAAAAAAAAGATGATATAATTTTATGCAAAACTCCAAAAATGAGCCAGACAAAAATCCTGGCACCCTCAACTTGATATTTGGTTGCCGGCCCTTTGGAAATAATCCCTGAAATCAATCACATCCTGTAACCATCCACAAGCTTCTTACACCTCTCAACTGGAATTTTGGAGCCTCTTCTTTTGCAGGCCTCTAATATTTGGGGGGCACCTTCTCTTCTCGCAACAGCAATTTTTTTTTACATTTTACCATATTTTGAAACAAAAAATATACAAAAATAAAACTAAAGCCCTATATATCACTGAATCCTCCCCCCCGGAAAAAAAAAAAAATTGTAGCCTTTAAAACCACATGAAGTAAAAAAACTGAAAATTTGTTTGGTCAAGATGTGGCAAACACAGAGAGCTCTACACACTGCACATCACACACAGCCAGCTCCGCTACATACATGTCACACACAGACAGCTCTGCTACATACACGTCACACACACACAGCACAGCTCCGCTACATACACGTCACACACAGACGGCTCCGCTACATACATGTCACACACAGACAGCTCTGCTACATACACGTCACACACAGACAGCTCTGCTACATACACGTCACACACAGACAGCTCTGCTACATACACGTCACACACAGACGGCCCCGCTACATACACGTCACACACAGACAGCTCTGCTACATACACATCACACACAGCACGGCACCGCTACATACACGTCACCACAACACCCCAACACGTCACACACAGACAGCTCTGCTACATACACGTCACACACAGACGGCTCCGCTACATACACGCACACACCCCACATACACGCACACCACACGTCACACACAGACGGCTCTGCTACATACACGTCACACACAGACAGCTCCGCTACATACACGTCACACACAGACAGCTCTGCTACATACACGTCACACACAGACGGCTCTGCTACATACACGTCACACACAGACGGCTCCGCTACATACACGTCACACACAGACGGCTCCGCTACATACACGTCACGCACAGACGGCTCCCCCGCTACATACACGTCACACACAGACAGCTCTGCTACATCCACACATCACACACAGACGGCTCCGCTACATACACGTCACACACAGACGGCTCCGCTACATACACGTCACACACAGACGGCTCCCGCTACATACACGTCACACACAGACAGCTCCGCTACATACACGTCACACACAGACGGCTCCGCTACTCACGCCCACCACCCCACATACACGTCACACACACACCGCCACCACCCGGCCGCTACATACACGTCACACACACATAACTTTAGCTCATCCAGAACAGATCCCCAATGCCTGATCATGTGACTCCTCCTGTAAAGCCAACTGATCACATGACTATGACATCAACACAGGTCCTTTTTCCTGAGCATATGGACCTGATCATGTGACTTTCTGACTCCTCCCACCCATGTGACATCATCACAGGTCCTGTAACTACGGTTACTGTACAGGAGGAGGTATATATATATATATATATATATAAAGTGGTCGCTCACAGTCCTAGAGTTTTTATTAACCCCTTTAAGACCAGACAATAATAGGACGTCATTGCAGTTACATTAGAATTAGAGAAACTCTCCGGACAATGTCAGTATTTTATTGTATATTTCGTGTATTCCGGCGATTCTAGTTGTCTCAGGACTCGGCTATAAGGGCTGTTCCTTCCATGGCTGAGATGACAATATTTGTGTCTTTTGTCATCTGAGGTGTCGGCAGTTCCGGTAACAGTCGTCGGCGGTTGTTCTGTTTCCATCCCTCCCATAGAGGTAAATAGTAGTCAGGGCCTTCACCCTACGGTATAAATCACATGATGGCTTTATTCTACAGGTCGCTACGGTTACACTGATACCACATTTATACAGGGTTTAGGTTTTATTACTTCTACGCTAGAAAGAACTTACTAAATCATTTCTTCTTGTCTCGCCATATTCTGTGAGTCGGAAGTTTTCAGGGGTTGTCCAGGAAAAAACGTTTTTTCTGTGTAGGCCGGGAATGGTGAAAAATAATAATAAAAAACATACTCACCTGTCCCCGATCCTGCAGCGCCATGGGGCTTTTCCTTAGGCCCTGATTGGCCTCAGTGGTCATGTGCCGCGGTGACTTCCGCTAGAAGAGCCCTGGGCCTCGGGGGACTGGACAGTAGCCTGGGACACCGGAGCACCGAAAACATGTGAAAGTGGTTTTTTTTGTTTTTTTTCCCCTGCCTTCTGCCACAGTACTAAAATATCCTGAACAATTCCTTTAATTTTTCTCCGGAGCGATGTGAGGGCTCGGTGTGTGAGGAATGATCTGTAGTTTTCATTGGTCCTTTTTTTGGGTACAGACAAGTTTTTGATACTGTTTTGGTGGTTTTTAGTCAATTTTATGGCCTTATCTATCGGGATAAATAATGTGATGATTTGTTCTGTTTAGTTTCTTTAAAAAAAGAAAATAGGTAAACAAAAGTTTTCTACATAAAATGGAGCAGATTAAGGGAGTGTTCACACAGAGGGATTTGCTGCTTATTTTGGGGCATTGTTATAGGATGACAGCAATGACGATAAATACTGAATCTGCCCTAACAAAGAATATATCAGCAAAATACTACAGAGTACTGCGAATACTTATAGACTAAAATTTACTCACCGAAATTTTCATTTCTTGGACGTCCTACGGCAGCACAATTACACAAGGGACTTGAAAAGTAATGAGATAATAGGGAGGGATGCCGGCCAACACTTCAAGCTCTCGTTTGCCAAATAAAGTCCCTCTGCTGTTATCGAATCGAGTCTGTAGTGCTTGATAAACATAGATGAAGACCAGGTTGAGGCCCTTCAAATTTGTTCTAGTGGAATATGTCCCACTTCTGCCCATGATGTGGACATGGACTAAGTGGAATGAGCTCTGACTTTGAGAGGAGATGGTTCTCAAGAGAAGACAATCTTCCAGGACTCTTCGATAGGGCTCTTTGCAAGAGAGAGTAGTGTAATTCGCTTATGCGCCTGACAGATGTTATGGCGACCAAGAAGAAGACTTTGAAGGTTAGTAATTTTATTGAAGCTTCTTGAAGAGGCTGAAATGGAGATTCCATCAGCGCATTAAGGACCACTGGAGGTCCCATAAAGGAGCTGGTTTTTGTGACAAAGGACTTTGATTTTTCAGTGCTTTGAACAAGGTTCTTATGAGATGATGACCAGAAAATTTATTTTGCAATTGAGCATTTATTGCAGTGAATTGGACCTTGAGAGTATTAAGCTTAAGTCCTTTGGTAAACCCTTCTGGAGAAACTGAAGCAGCGAGTTTATAGTAGATGGCTGTAAGGAGGACTTGGAACACCATGAATTATAAATGTCCCATATTCTGTTGTAGACCTTCACAGTAGATGGTTTGTGGCCTCTAGAAGGATGTTTATTAACTCAGACATGACCCCGATTCTCCTAAGTTTTCTCGGTCAGTCACCAGGCCGTTAGATGTAGATGTTGCAAGTTCGGGTGAAACACTCCTTTCTGAGATAGGAGACCTCGAAATACTGGAAGCTTCCAATACCTCCCCCTCGATTGAGACCAGGCTAGTGAGAATCAGGCCCAATGGGGCCAAAATGGAAGAGCTGCTATGACTTCTGCTTTGTCTTGTTGGATCTTTTTCAAGACACGAGGAATGAGTAAACATATAGGAGTCCTCCCCCCAGGTGGATGGACAAACCGTCCATTGCAACTGCTCGATGATCTTGACGCAACGTAAAATAGTACTTGCTGTTGGCATTGTCCTGGGTCGCCATTATGTTTAGCGTTGAGAAACCCCATTTCTCTGTCAACTTGGTGAAAATCAATTGGTTCAGACTCCATTCCCCTGGATGAAGTGTGTTCCGGCTCAAAAAGTCTGCAGTGTGATTCAGTGCTCCCTTGATGTGGGTAGCTGTCCAACGTGTGTTGTTCTGCCCAACTCACAAGAAGTCTGCACTCTCGGGACAAAGCTGAACTCTTTGTGCCTCCCTGCTTGTTTATGGAATAGACCGTGGAAATGTTGTCTGATTGTACAAGTACTCCGGAGCTGAGAAGATGATGCTGAAAATGCAATAGAGCCAGTCTCACTGCTGTTAATTCTCAGATATTGGATGAGAGTGCTTGTACCCAAAGGTGCTCCAAATGAGCACCCCAAGCGGAGGCTTCTGTAGTTACTATCTTCTGCTTTAGGGGAGCTATGGATTTCCCCTGATGAAGAGTCCTAGGAGTAAGCCACCAGAGGACCTCAGGATATCCTGTTGAAGATTTCTCATGTAAGCTTTGGTGCAAGGTACCCTCATCTATGATCCTCATCCCTTTCCGGATAGATAGATAGATAGATAGATAGTAAAGTAGGAATCTGACCGCCTTCTGTATGGCGGCAATCCTTTCTGGTGACAGAGAAATTGACATTTTCCTGGAGTTTATCATGAATCCGAGATACTTCAGTTTCTGAATTGGTATCAACTGTGATTTCTTGAATTTCACTAGAACTCCATGACTTTGAAGAAGGTTCAGAACTTCCTCCAGATGTTTATTTAACAGATGCTCTTAGGGTGCTTTCACTAGCCAATCGTCTTGTATGGTATAACATGTATTCCTTGAGTCTTAGTGCTGCTGTCAAGCAGGGCTGTGGAGTCGGTACGCCAAAGCCCCGACTCCGACTCCGACTCCTCAATTTCCCCTGACTCCGACTCCAACTCCGACTCCGACTCCACCAAAATAGGCACCGACTCCGACTCCACAGCCCTGGCACTGCTATACCTTATAGGTTCACTCAGAACTCAGTCCCATCATTGTATGAGGAATAGAACAGACCTTTACAGGACATTTCATCATTTTCAACATTTCATCATTTTCCCAAATTCTTCTGAAAATATATTCAGCACATACTACATTGTACTACTAACTGTACCAATTTATTATATATTTTGGGAGTCGGAGTCGGTCCATTTTATACCGACTCCGACTCCACCAAAATAGGCACCGACTCCGACTCCACGACTCCGACTCCACAGCCCTGCTGTCAAGACCACCACAATCTTTGTAAAACCTCTTGGAACTGTGGATGTGCCGAAGGGCAGACATGTAAACTGGAGATGATTGATACTGTGACCGGTCTGAATCGCTACGCAGGTAGGCACCGGTAAGGTCTATCTTGGAAAGAAAATCATCTTTCTCTAGTAACGTTGTCACTGACCGAAATGTCAACATTTTGAATGATTTTTTTTTCAGGTTATATTGATTGAGGAAAGTAAGATCTATCACCAACCTCCATTTTCCTCCAGTTTTTAGAACTGGGGATGTTCTGGAGTAGACGCCTGTTCCTCTCTGATGGTACGGGACCTCCTCCAAAACCCCTTTCTGAAGAAACTCTTGAAGGAGCTGAGTAACTACCGGCTGACCTGGAGGATCGATGAAGAAATGATCTGGAGGCACTGTCTTGAACTCTATGATGTATCCTCTTTTTATTGTTGAAGTCACCCAGTCGTCGGATGAAGTCTTGTACCACTGTGAAAAGAAAACTTTGAAATCTCCCGCCTACCTTCACCACCTGACTTTTGGCGTCAGAAGTTGCTGGATTTCTGATTACGTTTTTTCTTCTTGAAGGAATCTGAGTTTTCTTTCCTGAGTCTAGGGTTATGTTGTCTTTCATAGAATCGGTTGTTCCTTCTGAACCTGGGCGATTTCTTTCTTTGACTCCGAAAAAGTCTACGAAAATCTCTTTTCTTGGTATCCAGAAATTAGTGTTTTTGCCCTCATTTAGGGACTCTAAAATCTGTGATCGTTGTGGACCAAAGAGAGCTTCTGGTTGAAAAGGCAGACTGCAGAAATTATTTTTGGAAGGCGTATCCTCAGTCCAGAGCTTAAGCCAGAGCGCCCTTCTTGCGGCATTTGATAACGCTAGGCCTCTGGATGCAGATTTTATTGTATCCAAATGGGCTTTGCAGAGAAATTCTGAAGCGTCCTCCATCTGTGTCAGAGAACTGAGGATTTCTTACCTAGGGACTCCTTCTTGTAAGTCTCTGGTGAGATGACTGAGCCATATACGTAGTGACCTGGCTACTGGAATAGCTGACAATTCACACAGGCATCTACTACAACCCCTTTGTCTGGACTTATGGCTCCTCTTTCTGCTATCCCGCAGACATCTAAACAGAACACAAACAGATATCAGTGCTCCAGCATGTGAAGAGTTAAAGTGCATATTGGAATCAAAGCAGAGCTAAAAACAGCAGGGCAAACAAAATGGAGCAGCTCAGAACATTCAGCCTTACTTACCTCAGCAAGCAGAGGGCTGAGCAGGAGGCGAATGCGCCATGCTGCCGGTTACTGGCTCCATTTCTAGGAAGTGAACAATGCGCCTCATTCCAGTGCGCCGCATCATTTCTTGTGTGCCGTTACCTCATTTCTGGTGGTTTGCCCTCACTGTTGATGGATGCCAGTCCTAGAGCAACATGCGTCATTCTCGACGTGCGCGCATGCGCTATTTCCAGTGCGCTATGTGTAGTGAATTGCTGGGCGCATACTTCAAGGAGTACCCGAAGTGCCCCCATGTGCTACCAACCATGTTTAGTGGGGAACCCCTGAACAGGTAATTCCACCAACATGTGAACCAAGGCCAGTCCAAATAGAAAAGAATCGGCATCATCTTTGAACACCTTCGAAACTGAGGAACAGGGAGCCAGCCCTGTATACAGCTCGGAAGCCCAGCATCTGCCGAAAAATCCTTAACACATCCTGTCTCCTCGAGCACCTAGAGAGAAATAAATCATACAATGTGTCCTGCCTATTTCCTTAGTTTTATAGGAGAGGTCCTTGTTAATTCATTGATTGTTTGATTACTATGGCTAAGTAACCTGTGGTTGTACCTAGGGGGTTAAAACCCTTGTGTAATTGTGTAATTGTGCTGCCATAGGACGTCCAGGAAATTACTATTATTCAGCTGACAGATTATTGCTATTAAAAAAAGTTCAATCTTATAGATCAGCAAAGGGGAAGAGTCTGATACTGTGTGCAGAGAGGAGGAATGTGCCATGTATCTTCACATACTAGTGCCTGACCCGGAAGCCCCCCTTATAATCCCTACTAATTCTATTTATTACATGGGATCTTGTGAGGTTTTTACATTGTCTCATCTTCTCTCCATTCAGGTTCCTACAATATAGAATCCTCTCAGTATCTTCTATATAAGAGAATATTCCTGATTGATCCATCAAGGATGGAAAGAGACAAGAACAAGATGGCGGAAAGTCTATTAAATCTCACCCTAGAGATCATCTACCAATTTACTGGAGAGGTGAGAGATTCTGATGATGTCACATTACATCATTCTTATCTATAGTAATAACAGATGATATGACTGGAGAGGTGATGGACTCTGGACATGTATGTAGTGATATTTATTAATGTGTCTCCCCATAACCAGGATTACATAGTAGTGAAGAAGACCTCTAGTGGGCGCTGTCAGGCTCCTGTGTATGAAGGATATGGAGAAACCCTGAGCCCAATCCTGGGGCCTCCACCTCACCCCCTGATACAGGAGGAGATCAATGGACAGAAGATCCTAGAACTCACCAACAAGATGCTGGAGCTGCTGACTGGAGAGGTGACACTGCTGGGAATGCTGGGACATTATACAGTAACTGGAGGGGTCTGGGTGATGACTGTATCATTGTGTTGTCAGGTTCCTATAAGGTGTCAGGATGTCGCTGTCTATTTCTCCATGGAGGAGTGGGAGTATTTAGAAGGGCACAAGGATCTGTACAAGGAGGTGATGATGGAGGACCACCAGCCCCTCACATCAGCAGGTAATAGACATGACTATATACACATGGACTTCCATTATTTGTATGTACAGAATGAATTCAGTCCCTGTCTGTGTTTCCTACAGGTAGATCCAGTAAGAGGACAACACCGGAGAGATGTCCCAGTCCTCTTCTTCCACAGGATGATCAGGTAGATGGAGATATTCCCTATGATGTGTAGACGGGCTGTGAAGTCCTTGTGGTCAGTCTTGGGTTATCCAGCAGTATTAGATGTTACTTACAATATTTCTTTCACAGCTTCTGACTCAGGATAAAGATGTGAAGAATATTAATACTACAGATCCCTATGTGAGTGGTGATGAGGAGTGTGAGGAGGACATTCCTACAGGGAACCGCCCAGGTGAGGAGTCACCACTATATAAAGCACAGAAGGGTCACTCATTCTCCTCAATCCCCGACTGCTATAATGTTGTGTGTTCTGTCAGATTTTTATTCTGTATTTTCCTCCACAATACGCAGTAAATGGAGTCTTTCACATGATACTACAGCACAATGTGCAGACAGCCTGGTATAGCGCAGGAGGATCTGAGCAGACTGATATATAGATTTGTGGCTTTGACATTCCAACTATACAGACTTCCTGCAGATGAAGGTCTGTGGGACCAAAACGGGATCTGTTGAACGTTTGATGTCTAACCTACTAACGTTCTGCCGATAAAATCTTTTTTACAAGATTTTACAATAAAATTTTGATATATCTTTGCTATATGTGGAGTGCCGAAGTAGTTGTCACTATGGGACATTAGACTGTATATTAAGCGGCCACTATGGGACATTATACTGTACTTTCCTCTCCGCATCGTTCGTGCGGAAACCACATGGGGTCCGTGAGTTTCCCGGGTAAACCGCTTTTTTATGCGTATAGGTTTCTGTTTGGAGGGTCCCCATACGGAAACCCAAACGCAGATGTGAACCGGGCCTAACACCACACTTTCCTGTACAATCCAGAATAGCTCCGTCCACACAAGAGTCTGATCACATGGTCATGATGTCATCAGAGCATGCGCTGTTCAAATCTATATCAACACTAGCATAGAAGATGGGAGAGTAGGGACGGGAGCCGACCCCATGTCTATACAGCATCACCTGTGTATGTGTCCTGCAGGTGGTAGTAGAGATGGCAGCCCCCACAATCATCAAAATAAATTAATAAATAATATTATATTGTATCAATTAATAAATGCATTGACTTAATATTCATTTTAATTGTTTTTATATAGAAATGTTATAAAATATTAATATAATTGCTATTACTATATTAAAAATCAGTTTTCTTCTTGTCAGATGACTGTACCAGGAGCTCAGAGGGACATCTGATATCTACAGATTATAAAGCAGAGGATCATGGTATCACACAAGATCCATATGAAGAACATGTCATTACCCCAGATATACCCTCAGCCCTTCTGAAGAAGGAGCCATATGAAGAGTTCACTATTACCCCAGATATACCCCCGACCCTTCAGAACAATGAGCTATATGAAGAACATGCCATTACCCCAGATATACCTTCAGCCCTTCACAGCAAAGCTCTATCATCTGATCCTATTATACACGTCCAATCTTCTGATTCATCACAGACTGTGACGGAAAATCAAAGTCAGGAAGAAGGTGCTGTACATCAGAGAACTCACACAGGGACTAAACCATTTTCATGTTCAGATTGTGGTAAATTCTTTGGCTACAAATCAACTCTTCTGGGACATCTGAGAACTCACACAGGAGAGAAGCCATATTCATGTTCAGAATGTGGGAAATGTTTTACTTATAAATCACATCTTAGTAGACACTGCAAAATCCACATAAGCAAAAAGCCATACTCATGCCAAGAATGTGGGAAATGTTTTACTAAGAAATCAGATCTTGTTATACACCAAAAAATGCTTTTCTTCTAAAACATTTCTGGTTAAACATCAGAAAATTCACAATATTGAGATGCCATACTCTTGTTCAGAATGTGGCAAATTTTTCCTGTGGAATTCAGATCTTGCTAGGCATCAGAAAACTCACACAGGGGAGAAGCCATTCTCGTGTCCAGAATGTGGGAAATGTTACAGAAAAAAGTCAGTCCTGAATGCACATCAGAGAACTCACACAGGGGAGAAGCCATATTCATGCTCGAAATGTGAGAAATGTTTTGCAAGAAAGTCAGTCCTGAATGTACATCAAAGAACTCATATAGAACGTAGCACGTCCACACCTACAGTGTCCAACGTTTTACCTGTAAATCTGACCTTGTTAAACCTCGCACTGGGCAGTAGCCATTATGTTTTCTTTTCTTCTTAAACTTGTTTTATTGACATTTAGTACAAGAATAAAATACAACCTTTAGACTGGAATCTTACAATGGGTCTGTGTACACACCTGCAATGCTTCCCCAGCCTATCCTTTTCTGTCTAAGATTCTGTCCCAGCTTCACTAACCACACCCTGCCTGAGCAATAGGGTTCCAGCATGATAGACTTGTTGTAAGGTGTTCCTGACTACTTCGCGTTTGATTCTGTAAGCCCTGTATTTCCAGCATGTGTTGGTTATGTCTACATGCTCCAGTTATTGACTGGACTTCCAGGCAAGTCCTTTGAGCTTGTTATCATCGCATGCCTCTCTGATGGTATGGGGTGGCATTAGTGCCTATGGCATGGCACTATCAAACTACTTACTGCATCCCTCAAAACAGCATGGCTTTACAGAAGAAGAGCCCGGGTGGTGAACCGGCCACCTGGATTCCAGATCTTTCACCAACATTGCTGCAGAATTTACAGAAGTACCAAAATCTTTTTTATGGTTCAAATTATGGTTAGTAAATTTCTCTCCTTCTGGCCTAAGGAGAATCACTGACTGGCCATGGAGAAAGCAAACACACCAACAAACAGGTCAATGGAGAATGTCAAGGCCTCCAGTGCCAGAGGCAGCAAAACAACCCCAAAAAAATCTGTGACCCTCCCCCATATGTGATTGTTCTTCTCTTTGTAGGCCTCATTCTGTTTTCAGTACACAGGAGAATGTTGGGCTTTACCAAAAAGCTCTGTCTTGGTCTCATCTGTCCACAAGACGTTTTCCAAGAATGATTTTGGCTTATTCAGGTACATTTTGGCTGTAAACTGCCGTCTGGCTGTTTTCTGTCTTTGTGTCAGCAGTGGGGTCCTCCTGGGTCTCATGACGGATAGTTGGCGCTGACACTGATGCCCCCTGAGTCTGCAGGACAGCTTGGATGGCTCTGGCACTTGATTGGGGCTGCTTATCCACCATCCGGACTATTCTGCGTTACAACTTTTTATCCATTTTTCTCTTACGTCCACATCCAGGGAGATTAGCTACAGTGCCATGGGGTGTAAACTTCTGGGTTGTGTAGTGCATAGGGACAAAGGAACATCCAGATCTCTGGAGATGGACTTGTAACCTTGAGATTGTTGATATTTTTCCACAGTTTTGGTTCTCAAGTCCTTAGATAGTTCTCTTCTCCTCTTTCTGTTCTCCATGCTTAGTGTGGCACACACAATGCAAAGATTGAGTCAACTTCTCTCCTTTTTATCTGGTTTCAGGTGTGATTTTTCTATTGCCCACACCTGTTACTTGCCACAGATGAGTTTGAACGAGCATCACATGCTGGAACACTAAACCCCCGGTCTATATGGACGTGTGGGTGTTTTAGTGTCCCAAATTGCCCTGACAGATTCCCTTTAAGCTATTTTGGCCTATCCATAAACACCTTATTGGTGGGGAACCAAGACTTCAATGAGTGCTGGGGAGCATTGAAGGTGGCCGGCCGCTATATAAGACACTAAGTTTTCTGCTTTCAGCCCTGTATAGTTTACAGAATGGGTGCCAGAAGTGGCTCTGTACATTTGAATGGTCCGGGGCCGGTTATTGGCCCCCTACGATCAGCTGTTCATGGCCATAAATAACTTAAGTCCAGAGAAGCCCCTTCAAATGCTTCTGATAGGTTTATTACAGCGTTATGGGGACACAATGTGTATAAAACTTAAAAAATAACTGTTAAGACCAAAAAAAAAATTAAACTTATAGTAAAATTTTAAATAATGTCACTACCACACCCACCACAGATTTTAGCTCCGCCCCTTGTGACACAAAACTATAAAACTATTAGTTTAATATTATTAGTATCAATGCAAAACAGAAAAGTGTACAAAACTTTTTTTTTTTTTTTCACATTTCCCCGGATTTTGAAAGAACAAAAAATATAAAAAATATAAATAATGCCCTATATATCACTGAAAATCCACCCAAAAAATTGTAGCCTTCAAAACCACATGAAGTAAAAAACCTGAAAATGTGTCTGGTCAAGATGCGGTTAACACAGAGAGCTCTACACACGACACCCCACACACACTGCACATACATCACACACAGACGGCTCCGCTACATACACGTCACACACAGACGGCTCCGCTCACACATACACGTCACACACAGACGGCTCGGCTACATACACGTCACACACAGACGGCCCCGCTACATACACGCACACACAGACAGGCTCCCTACATACACGTCACACACAGACAGCTCCGCTACATACACGTCACACACAGACGGCTCTGCTACATACCGTCACACACAGACGGCTCCGCTACATACACATCACACACAGCGGCCCGCTACATACACGTCGACGGCCCGCTACATACACGTCCACACACAGACAGCCCCGCTACATACACGTCACACACAGACGGCTCCACTACATATATGTCACACACAGCCACAGCTCCGCTACATACACATCACACACAGACGGCTCCGCTACATACACGTCACACACAGACGGCTCCGCTACATACACGTCACACACAGACGGCTCCCGCTCACACGTCACACACAGACGGCCCCGCTACATACACGTCACACACAGACGGCTCCGCTACATACACGTCACACACAGACAGCTCCACTACATATATGTCACACACAGACAGCTCCGCTACATACACGTCACACACAGACGGCTCTGCTACATACTCGTCACACACAGACAGCTCCGCTACATACACATCACACACAGACGGCTCCGCTCCCGTCACCACAACGGCCCCCACATACACGTCACACACAGACGGCTCCGCTCACATACACGTCACACACAGACGGCTCCCCCGCTACATACACGTCACACACAGACGGCTCCGCTACATCCGCGTCCACATACACGTCACACACATAACTTTAGCTCCTCCAGCAGAGACCTGTCACACAAGGTCATGTGACTAGTTGACTCCTCCCACACATGTGACATCATCACAGGTCCTGTAACCACGGTTACTGTACAGGAGGAGGTATATATACGGTGGTCGCTCACTGTCCTGACAGGATTCTAGTTGTCTCAGGACTCGGCTGCTATAAGGGCTGTTCCTTCCATGGCTGAGATGTCAATATTTGTGTCTTTTGCCGTCTGAGGCGTCGGCAGTTCCGGAAACAGAACATATTCTGAGAGCCCGAACTTTCATTCTTTCTCTTTTTCCGGAGCGGTGTGAGGGCTCGGTGTGTGTGGGATGACTTGTAGTTTTCATTGGTCCCTTGTGTCACCATATTGTGAGAGCTGTGACGTCACCAGATCCTTTCCTGTTTGCCGATGAGGTCACATGACTTTTGATCCCCAGTACAATGTACATTGTATTGTAGCACACAGGCTCACTATCTGTTATAGGGAGCCACAGTCATGAGGCCGTTGCTTGGCTGCCATGGCAACCCCTCAGACCCCACAATCTCTTTGTGGGGGATCTAAGGGGTGGCAGGGGGAGGGGTGATCTTGCCGCCGAACCACCCGTATGTTGTAATTGCTATTGATCATGGTATGTGTCGGATTAATCCGACAGAGTCTGAACTTTTTCTGACTTCGGTGGCTAGTCCCAGATCTTAGCTGTGTAATAGAGCCAAGACCGGGAAGTAATGCACAATGTTGTACTATTATAGCACTCAGCACAATATAATAGTAGGGAGCGGGAAGGGGTTATTTTAGTCTTAATCATCTGTCCGAGGAGCCGGTGGGAAGCGAGTAAGTGAGTAATTCAGGGACTATTTATTCCTCAAGGGTCCTGGTTGAAAACTTATAGAAGAGATCAGCAAAGGCTAAAGACGCTAAGACCTTGTAGTTCTTGAAGAGAGGAGCTTAGGTCAATGCTAAAAAATTGCTCTCTACGTGTAGGCGGAATTTTTCTGAATCCGGTAATAAGCGTGGTAGATCTGTGGCTAGAGCGTTACGTCTCCATCCAGCTAGTACAGGTTCCTTTCAGGAGACTCCTTAAGAGTCTATATCAGACTTATTCCAAAGGCAGGGAGAGATCCAAGTGGTTGCTGAAATACAGACATAGACTAAGCCCCACGTTGCAGAAGTGCAGCATTTTTTTATTTATTAAAAAGTCACTAGTTTTTGAATTTATTTGGAGCGCTGCCATTTTCTCTTTACTATTTAATTATCAGAGATATTGCCGCCCTCTTGTGGGACTTGCACCCGATTTTGTTGATCTGTTTTATCTATGTTGCTTTAAAATTTTCATCTGTAGATAGATAAATAGATCTGGCAAACTTGGAGGAATTTTCAACAATCCTACAAGTGTTAGGAAGGATTAGGGTTGGGATCTACTACCATGGGGAACCTGGCCCCTCCGGGTGGGAGGGGAGAAGGGAAATGTATCACTATCCTTAATACTAATGTTTATTGGTTTTTTTTTTTTTTAACCTCTATCTTATGACATATATTTGGACACATTTGGTTCACAGCTGATATTTTCTGTATCTCGTTGTGTTATGTTGAATGATGTTTGAATATATGTTCAAACTTATCGTGAATGAAGCTGAAGACGAAAGTCATCTTGTAAATTGTCAGCTCATGTTTTCAATTCTATTTATTACATGGGATTCCGTGTAGTGATTACATTGTCTCATCTTCTCTCCATTCAGGTTCCTACAATATAGAATCCTCTCAGTATCTTCTATATAAGAGAATATTCCTGATTGATCCATCAAGGATGGAAAGAGACAGGAACAAGATGGCGGAAAGTCTATTAAATCTCACCCTAGAGATCATCTACCAGCTTACTGGAGAGGTGAGAGATTCTGATGATGTCACATTACATCATTCTTATCTATAGTAATAACAGATGATATGACTGGAGAGGTGATGGACTCTGGACATGTATGTACTGATATTTATTAATGTGTCTCCCCATACCCAGGATTACACAGTAGTGAAGAAGACCTCTAGTGGGCGCTGTCAGGCCCCTGTGTATGAAGGATATGGAGGAACCCTGAGCCCAATCCCAGGGCCTCCACCTCACCCCCTGATACAGGAGGAGATCAATGGACCAGAAGATCCTAGAACTCACCAACAAGATGCTGGAGCTGCTGACTGGAGAGGTGACAGTGCTGGGAATGCTGGGACATTATACAGTAACTGGAGGGGTCTGGGTGATGACTGTATCATTGTGTTGTCAGGTTCCTATAAGGTGTCAGGATGTCGCTGTCTATTTCTCCATGGAGGAGTGGGAGTATTTAGAAGGACACAAGGATCTGTACAAGGAGGTGATGATGGAGGACCACCAGCCCCTCACATCAGCAGGTAATAGACATGACTATATACACATGGACTTCCATTATTTGTATGTACAGAATGAATTCAGTCCCTGTCTGTGTTTCCTACAGGTAGATCCAGTAAGAGGACAACACCGGAGAGATGTCCCAGTCCTCTTCTTCCACAGGATGATCAGGTAGATGGAGATATTCCCTATGATGTGTAGACGGGCTGTGAAGTCCTTGTGGTCAGTCTTGGGTTATCCAGCAGTATTAGATGTTATTTATAATATTTCTTTTCACAGCTTCTGACTCGGGATAAAGATGTGAAGAATATTAATACTACAGATCCCTATGTGAGTGGTGATGAGGAGTGTGAGGAGGACATTCCTACAGGGAACCGCCCAGGTGAGGAGTCACCACTGAATATACCACAGAACAGTCACAGATTCTCCTCATTTTGTGTAAATTATTTCAGTTTTGTGTTCTGTCAGATTTTCCTCCACAATACGCAGTAAATGGAGTCTTTCACATGATACTACAGCACAATGTGCAGACAGCCTGGTATAGCGCAGGAGGATCTGAGCAGACTGATATATAGATTTGTGGCTTTGACATTCCAACTATACAGACTTCCTGCAGATGAAGGTCTGTGGGACCAAAACGGGATCTGTTGAACGTCTGATGTCTAACCTACTAACGTTCTGCCGATAAAATCTTTTTTACAAGATTTTACAATAAAATTTTGATATATCTTTGCTATATGTGGTGTGCCGAAGTAGTTGTCACTATGGGACATTATACTGTATGTGGAGGGCCCACTATGGGACTATTCTTAAAGGGGTTGTTCAGGAATTGATTCACCTAGGTGTGTCTTATCATCAGGTGCGTCTTATAAAGTGAAAATATGGTACAAATTTCCTCCTGAGCGAGATTTCCTGCATGCCCCTATTCCCCCCCAACCCCTTTCACTCACACACAGCCTACACCCCCATTCCCCACCACCCCTCTTGGTTACACATGCTGTCTCTTCTCCTTACCTTCCACCAGTCTCCACAACTTCCTCTTTCTCACAACGCATGCGCTGTTCAAATCTATATCAACACTAGCATAGGAAATGGGAGAGTAGGGACGGGAGTTGACCCCATGTCTATATTGCATCACCTGTGTATGTGTCCTGCAGATGGTAGTAGAGATGGCAGCCCCCACAATCATCAAAATAAATGAGCAAATAATATTATATTGTATCAATTAATAAATACATTGACTTAATATTCTTTTTAATTTTTTTATATAGAAATGTTATCAAATATTAATATAATTGCTATTACTATATTAAAAATCTGTTTTCTTCTTGTCAGATGACTGTACCAGGAGCTCAGAGGGACATCTGATACCTACAGATTATAAAGCAGAGGATCATGGTATCACACAAGATCCATATGAAGAGCATGCCATTACCCCAGATATACCCTCAGCCCTTCACAGCAAAGATATAGCATCTGATCATATTATACATGTCCAATCTTCTGATTCATCACAGACTGTGAAGGAAAATCAAACTCCGGAAGAAGGTGCTGTACATCAGAGAATTCACACGGGGACTAAACCATTTTCATGTTCAGAATGTGGTAAATGCTTTAGCTACAAATCAACTCTTCTGGAACATCAGAGAATTCACACAGGAGAGAAGCCATATTCATGTTCAGAATGTGGGAAATGTTTTACTTATAAATCACATCTTAGTAGACACTGGAAAATCCACACAGGGGAGAAGCCATATTCATGTCCAGAGTGTGGGAAATGTTTTTCTTCTAAAACATTTCTGGTTAGACATCAGAAAATTCATAATGTTGAGATGCCATACTCTTGTTCAGAATGTGGCAAGTCTTTTCCCTGGAATTCAGAACTTGCTGAACATCAGAGAACTCACACAGGGGAGAAGCCATTTGTATGCCCAGAATGTGGGAAATGTTTTACTAAGAAATCAGATCTTGTTATACATCAAAGAATTCACACAGGAGAGAAGCCATATTCATGTTTAGAATGTGGGAAATGTTTTACTTATAGATCACATCTTAGAAGACACTGGAGAATTCACACTGAGGAAAAGCCATATTCATGTCCAGATTGTGAAAAATGTTTTTCTTCTAAACCACTTCTGGTTAGACATCAGAAAATTCACAATATTGAGATGCCATACTCTTGTTCAGAATGTGGCAAATCTTTCCTGTGGAATTCAGATCTTTCTAGGCATCAGAGAACTCACACTGGGGAGAAACCATTTTCATGTCCAGAATGTGGGAAATGTTTTACTAAGAAATCAGATCTTATTATACATGAAAGACTGCACACTGGGGAGAAGCCATTTTCCTGCACAGAATGTGGAAAATGTTACAGAAAAAAGTCAGTCCTGAATGCACATCAGAGAACTCACACAGGGGAGAAGCCATATTCATGCTCGAAATGTGAGAAATGTTTTGCAAAAAAGTCAGTCCTGAATGTACATCAAAGAACTCATATAGAACGTAGCATGTCCACACCTACAGTGTCCAACAATGTTTTACCTGTAAATCTGACCTTGTTAAACCTCGCACCGGACAGTAGCCATTATGTTTTCTTTTCTTCTTAAACTTGTTTTATTGACATTTAGTACAAGAATAAAATATAACCTTTAGACTGGAATCTTACAATGGGTCTGTGTTCACACCTGCAATGCTTCCCCAGCCTATCCTTCTCTGTCTAAGTGTCTGTCCCAGCTTCACTAACCACACCCTGCCTGAGCAATAAGGTTCTAGCATGATAGACTTGTTGTAAAGTGCCTGATATATGAACTGGTCTATTTTGATCCTTGGCTTGTTTGTGACCACATTCCTTGATCTGCCTCCTATGAGTGTTGACTACCTGGTTAAACCTTGTCACCTGCCCTGAGGTGGCATTCACCAATACCTCCAATAATCCTTATTTAGTGGTGAAAGCAAGTAACAAACGCCAGTCACATCCTCAGCCATGGGCTGTTTCATGCATTGTGTGATTCCAATGGCTGATGAAACGAGGAGACTACCCTGTATCTGCATTTCTGGACTTTGGTTCTGCCACCTAATTTATTCACCCATCTTTGCTTAACCAACGACAGATTCCAACTCTTTCATTGTCCAAACCTGTACTGCATCCCTCAAAACAGCATGGCTTTGCAGAAGAAGAGCCCGGGTGGTGAACCGGCCACCTGGATTCCAGATCTTTCACCAACATTGCTGCAGAATTTACAGAAGTACCAAAATCTTTTTTATGGTTCAAATTATGGTTAGTAAATTTCTTTCCTTCTAGCCTAGGGAGAATCACTGACTGGCCATGGAGAAAGCAAACACACCAACAAACAGGTCAATGGAGATGCATCTCAGAAATTCATTCCTTGCCTCTTACAGTTATGACCTTTGATCAACATGACATCACAGCACAACACAGATATTCTCCCTCACTCCTATAAATTATCTCACTATCTGCCTGTAATTGGATAAGTCTGACTAAACTTTGTTCTACTTCTCCTACTCCTATGATCTCTAGCTCTGTTGCAAGTTTTGCTGCTGTGTATTGCAGTAGAAAATGAAGTAAGTGGATCATGCAGTGATGAATAACACATCCATCCTCTACTTCCACCATCACTGAAATGCCTCATGTACCTACACACAGCACCTTATATACTGTATATGACATCAGCACAGTAAGGTGTCCTCCACCTGTTGTGTAACTTTCACCTTCTCCTGTGTTCTATTATTAATAAAATATAGTTAGATGAGATTTCCAAATCACTGCAATCTTGTTTTCTTTACAGTTGTGCTAAAAGTTTTTATAAGCTCCCAACAGCCCCCCCTCCGCTCCGGTGCTATTATTATACTTTGGGGTCTCCGCAGACACCAGAGTATAATAATCAGAGGCCCAGGGAAGGAGAATAAAAATAACAAACACTGATACTCACCTTACATTACCTTTCCTGGGAATCCTTGGTCTGTCCTGCTGTCTTCAGCATCTTCGGCCATCTTCAGACGTCCCTGCTGAGGCCTGTGATTGGTCCTCAGCGGTCACGTGGGGTCACTCTGATGTCATTACACCGCTGCGCCCCATGTGACCGCTGGGGCCTAATCGCAGGCCTCAGCGTGGCCTCGGGAAGGATGCTGATCCCAAGAGAAGTGAGTAGTATTTATTATTTTAAGTCACCTCCCTTGGTGACATGCCGGGGCCCCTTTTCATTTGCAATATGTATAGCGGTAGGAGAACCAGGCTTTCCCCAATTTCTATCATAGTGGTCCGGGGCCCCGGCCATCTCCAGCTGGCCACGGCCCCCGTACCCCGTCGAGTCCGGTCGCACCCCCTGTGACCGCGATCGATACGCAGTAACAGTCAGCACCCGGCAACCGAGTGGGCCCCTTCAGGAGCATGGGGCCCCGGCACTTGCCCGGGTATGCCGGGTGCTGACGCCGGCCCTGCCTTCCTATACCCATCCACAAGCTTCTTACACCTCTCAGCTCAACAGCAATTGTAAGATCTTTCCACATTTGTTCAATGAGATATAGATCCGGACTCATTGCGGCCACTTCAGGACTCTCCAGTTTTGTTTCCATGCATTTCTGGGGGCTTTGTGAAGTAAGTTTGGGGTCGTAGACCTGCTGGAAGACCCATGACCTATGATGCAAACACAGCTTTCTAACACTGGGAACTACATTGTGACCCAAAATCCTTTGGCAATCTTCAGATTTCATGATGCCTCACACACAGTCAAGGCCCCCAGTGCCAGAGGCAGCAAAACAACCCCCAAAAAAATTTGTGACCCTCCCCCATACGTGACTGTTGGTCCTGTGTTCTTCTCTTTGTAGGCCTCATTCCGTTTTCGGTAAACAGTAGAATTCTGGGCTTTATCAAAAAAGCTCTGTCTTGGTCTCATCTGTCCACAAGACATTTTTCCCGGAAGGATTTTGGCTTACTCGGGTACTTTTTGACTGTAAACTGCAGTCTAGCTTTGTTCTGTCTCTGTGTCAGCAGTGGGGTCCTCCTGACAGATAGTTGGCGCTGACACTGATGCCCCCTGAGCCTGCAGGACAGCTTGGATTTCTTTGGCACTTGATTGGGGCAGCTTATCCATTATCCATCCGGACTATTCTGCGTTACAACCTTTCATCAATTTTTCTCTTCCGTCCACGTCCAGGGAGATTAGCTACAGTGCCATGGGGTGTAAACTTCTTGATTATGTTGTGCACAGTGGACAAAGGAACATCAAGATCTCTGGAGATGGACTTGTAACCTTGAGATTGTTGATATTTTTCCACAATTTTGGTTCTCAAGTCCTCAAGCAGTTCTCTTCTCTTTCTGTTCTCCATGCTTAGTGTGGCACACAGAGACACACAGTCAACTTCTTTCCTTTTTATCTGGTTTCAGGTGTGATTTTTCTATTGCCCACACCTGTTACTTGCCACCGATGAGTTTGAACAAGCATTACATACTGGAAACAAAGTTATTTACCCACAATTTTGAAAAGGTGCCAACATTTTTGTCCGGCCCATTTTTGTGTGAAATTATGTTCAATTTGCCTTTTTCTACCCACAGAGAAGTCAGGGACAGTTTATCCTTCCTAGAGGACCCAGATCAGCCCTGCAGGGTCCAGCTCTTGGCCCCCCCCCACGATCAGCTGTTCATGGCCATAAATAACTTAAGCCGAGAGAAGCCCCTTAAAATGCCTGTGATAGGTTTATTACAGCATTATGGGGACACAATGTGTATAAAACATAAAAAATAACAGTTAAGACCAAAAAAATTTAAACTTAAAGTAAAATTTTTAATAATGTCACTACCACGCCCACCACAGGTTTTAGCTCCGCCCACGGCGACACAAAACTATTTATTTATAGTTTATTATTATTAGTATCAAGACAAAAGTGAAAATGTGAAAAACAGAAAAGTTTACACCAGTTTTTTTTTTTTTTACATTTCCCCGGATTTTGAAAGAACAAAAAATATACAAAAATAAAAATAAAGCCCTATACAGTATATCACTGAAAATCCCCCCCTCAAAAACCAAAAGGAGTAAAAAACCTGAAAATGTGTCTGGTCAAGATGTGGTTAACACACAGAACTCTACACACTGTACACCACACACAGACAGCTCTGCTACATACACATCACACACAGACAGCTCTGCTACACACGTCACACACAGACGGCTCCGCTACATACACGTCACACACAGATAGCTCTACTACATACACGTCACACACAGACAGCTCTACTACATACACGTCACACACAGACGGCTCCCGCTACATACACGTCGCACACAGACAGCTCCGCTACATACACGTCACACACAGACAGCTCTACTACATACACGTCACACACAGACAGCTCTACTACATACACGTCACACACAGACGGCTCTGCTACATACACGTCACACACAGACAGCTCTACTACATACACGTCACACACAGACAGCTCTACTACATACACATCACACACAGACAGCTCTACTACATACACGTCACACACAGACGGCTCCGCTACATACACGTCACACACAGACGGCTCCGCTACATACACGTCACACACAGACAGCTCTGCTACATATGCGTCACACACAGACAGCTCCGCTACATACACGTCATACACAGACGGCTCCGCTACATACACATCATACACAGACAGCCCCGCTACATACACGTCACACACAGACAGCTCCGCTACATACACGTCACACACAGACAGCCCCGCTACATACACGTCACACACAGACAGCTCCGCTACATACACGTCACACACAGACGGCTCCGCTACATACACGTCACACACAGACGGCTCCGCTACATACACGTCACACACAGACGGCTCCGCTACATACACGTCACACACAGACGGCCCCGCTACATACACGTCACACACAGACGGCTCCGCTACATACACGTCACACGCAGACGGCTCCGCTACATACACATCATACACAGACAGCCCCGCTACATACACGTCACACACAGACAGCTCTGCTACATATGCGTCACACACAGACAGCTCTGATACATACACATCACACACAGACAGTTCTGCTACATACACGTCACACACACACAGCTCTGCTACATACACATCACACACATAACTTTAGCTCCTCCAGCAGAGAACTATCACACCTGGTCATGTGATTTGTTGACTCCTCCCACACATGTGACATCATCACAGGTCCTGTAACCACGGTTACTGTACAGGAGGAGGTATATATACACGGTCGTCACTCACAGTCCTGGCAGGATTCTAGTTGTCTCAGGACTTCGCTGCTTTAAGGGCTGTTCCTTCCATGGCTGAGATGACAATATTTGTGTCTTTTGCCGTCTGAGGCGTCGGCAGTTCCGGTAACAGTCGGCGGCGGTTGTTCTGGGCTGTTTCCATCCCTCCTATAGAGGTAAATAGTACTCAGGGCCTTCACCCTACGGTATAAATCACATGATGGCTTTATTCTACAGGTCGCTACGGTTACACTGATACCACATTTATACAGGGTTTAGGTTTTATTACTTCTACGCTAGAAAGAACTTACTAAATCATTTCTTCTTGTCTCGCCATATTCTGAGAGCCCGAACTTTCATCTTTCTCTTTCTCCGGAGCGGTGTGAGGGCTCGGTGTGTGTGGGGTGACTTGTAGTTTTCATTGGTCCCTTGTGTCACCATATTGTGAGAGCTGTGACGTCACCAGATCCTTTCCTGTTGGCCGATGAGGTCACATGACTTTTGATCCCCAGTACAATGTACATTGTATTGTAGCACACAGGCTCACTATCTGTTATAGGGAGCCACAGTCATGAGGCCGTTGCTTGGCTGCCATGGCAACCCCTCAGACCAGGGGCGTAACTACCGGGGTAGCAGTGGTAGCGACTGCCACAGGGCCCAGAACATTACGGGGCCCGGAGCCCTGTGGCAGTCGCTACCGCGAACCCCACAATCACTGCTATCGTTATACTCCGGGGTCTTTTGAGACCCCGGAGTATAACGATCGGGGGCCCAGGGGAGGTGAGCGAACATAAAAAACACTGTAACTCACCTATCCGCCGCTCCGCAGGCTTCGGGCCTGTTTGGTGACGTCCCAGACGTCAGCCGACGTCATTATGCGTCGCGACGCCGGCCTGGATCGCGCGAGATCCGGTCCGACATTGAAGATGGCCTTAGTAGCGCACGGGAGTGCACCGGAGCGAGGAAGAGGTAAGTTGCAGTGTTTTCTATGTTTCTATCCTCCCCTGGGTCTCCGATCATTATACTCTGGGGTCTGAAAAGACCCCAGAGTATAATAATCGTTCATGGGTGGTCCACTATGGGGCATAATACTGTGTGCAGGGGCCACTATGGGGCATAATACTGTGTGCAGGGGCCACTATGGGGCATAATACGTGTGCAGGGGTCACTATGGGGCAAACTACTGTGTGCAGGGGCTACTATGGGGCATAATACTGTGTGCAGGGGCTACTATGGGGCAAACTACTGTGTGCAGGGGCCACTATGTGGCAAACTACTGTGTGCAGGGGCTACTATGGGGCATAATACTGTGTCAGGGGCCACTATGGGGCAAACTACTGTGTGCAGGGGCTACTATGGGGCATAATACTGTGTGCAGGGGCCACTATGGGGCAAACTACTGTGTGCAGGGGCCACTATGGGGCAAACTACTGTGTGCAGGGGCTACTATGGGGCAAACTACTGTGTGCAGGGGCTACTATGGGGCAAACTACTGTGTGCAGGGGCTACTATGGGGCAAACTACTGTGTGCAGGGGCTACTATGGGGCAAACTACTGTGTGCAGGGGCCACTATGGGGCAAACTACTGTGTGCAGGGGCTACTATGGGGCAAACTACTGTGTGCAGGGGCTACTATGGGGCAAACTACTGTATGCAGGGGCCACTATGGGGCAAACTACTGTGTGTCGGGGCCACTATGGGGCAAACTACTGTGTGCTGGGGCCACTATGGGGCAAACTACTGTGTGCAGGGGCCACTATGGGGCATAATATTGTGTGCAGGGGCCACTATGCTGCATAATACCGTGTCCAGGGGCCACTATGGGGCATAATACCGTGTGCAGGGGCCACTATGGGACATAATACCGTGTGCAGGGGCCACTATGGGGCATAATAGTGTGCGCAGGAATGCGGTTTGTGTGTGGGGGGGTGGCGGTTTGGGGGGGGGTTGGGGGTGGCGGCTTGGGGGGGGGTTGGGGGCGGCGGCTTGGGGGGGTTGGGGGTGGCGGTTTTGGGGGGGCCCCATGTCAAATGTTCGCCTTGGGGCCCAGCCATTCCTAGTTACGCCACTGCCTCAGACCCCACAATCTCTTTGTGGGGGATCTAAGGGGTGGCAGGGGGAGGGGTGATCTTGCCGCCGAACCACCCGTATGTTGTAATTGCTATTGATCATGGTATGTGTCGGATTAATCCGACAGAGTCTGAACTTTTTCTGACTTCGGTGGCTAGTCCCAGATCTTAGCTGTGTAATAGAGCCAAGACCGGGAAGTAATGCACAATGTTGTACTATTATAGCACTCAGCACAATATAATAGTAGGGAGCGGGAAGGGGTTATTTTAGTCTTAATCATCTGTCCAAGGAGCCGGTGGGAAGCGAGTAAGTGAGTAATTCAGGGACTATTTATTCCTCAAGGGTCCTGGTTGAAAACTTATAGAAGAGATCAGCAAAGGCTAAAGACGCTAAGACCTTGTAGTTCTTGAAGAGAGGAGCTTAGGTCAATGCTAAAAAATTGCTCTCTACGTGTAGGCGGAATTTTTCTGAATCCGGTAATAAGCGTGGTAGATCTGTGGCTAGAGCGTTACGTCTCCATCCAGCTAGTACAGGTTCCTTTCAGGAGACTCCTTAAGAGTCTATATCAGACTTATTCCAAAGGCAGGGAGAGATCCAAGTGGTTGCTGAAATACAGACATAGACTAAGCCCCACGTTGCAGAAGTGCAGCTTTTTTTGTTGCAGATTTTCCTGCATTTTTTTGAGCCAAAGTCAGGAGTGGTTTGAAAAGGAATGGAAAATATCAAAGAAGATCTTAAGATGTTTCCTTTCTGCTAAATCCACTCCTGACTTTGGTAAAAAAAAAAAAAAAAAAAAAAAAGCAGCAAAATCTGCGACAAAAAATGTTGCATTTCTGCAACGTGGGGCCCCAGCCTTAAAGATATTAGCTAGGATAAGATTGGCCCCATGGCTGAAGGATGTCATCCAATCCCTTCACTAGCTACCCGTTGCCCAGCAAATAGAGTTCAAACTACTAACACTGACATACAAAGCCATCCACAGCCTGTCCCCTCCATATATCTCCGACCTAATGTCCTGCTACCTGCCCACACGTAACCTCCGATCCTCCAAAGACCTCCTACTCCGCTCTGCTCTTATCCGCTCTTCACACAATCGTCTCCAAGACTTCTCCCGTGCCTCCCCCATAGTCTGGAACTCATTACCAAGACACATCAGACTGTCCCCCCCAGTCACAAGCTTCAAGAAGGCCCTGAAGACTCACCTATTCAGGAAGGCCTACAACCTCCAATAACACTACTGTCACCACACCGCCATCTGTACAGCCTCTACCCCCACCTTCTGTCTCTATCCCTCTTCCCTCATAGATTGTAAGCCCTTGCGGGCAGGACCCTCTATCCCACTGTGCCAGTGATCACTGTTAGTATTATCTGTTTTGTATATTTTGTGTACTGTATGTAAACCCTCAAATGTAAAGCACCATGAAATTAATATAATAATGTACAGCACCATGGGATTAATATAATAATGTACAGAGCACCATGGGATTAATATAATAATGTACAGAGCACCATGGGATTAATATAATAATATACAGCACCATGGGATTACTATAATAATGTACAGAGCACCATGGGATTAATATAATAATGTACAGAGCACCATGGGATTAATATAATAATATACAGCACCATGGGATTACTATAATAATGTACAGAGCACCATGGGATTAATATAATAATGTACAGCCCCATGGGATTAATATATAATAATGTACAGCCCCATGGGATTAATATAATAATGTACAGCACCATGGAATTATATATAATAATGTACAGCACCATGGGATTAATATAATAATGTACAGCACCATGGAATTAATATAATAATGTACAGCACCATGGGATTAATATAATAATGTACAGCACCATGGAATTAATATAATAATATACAGCACCATGGGATTAATATAATAATGTACAGAGCACCATGGGATTAATATAATAATGTACAGAGCACCATGGAATTAATATAATAATGTACAGCACCATGGGATTAATATAATAATGTACAGCACCATGGGATTAATATAATAATGTACAGAGCACCATGGAATTAATATAATAATGTACAGAGCGCCATGGGATTAATATAATAATGTACAGCACCATGGGATTAATATAATAATGTACAGAGCACCATGGGATTAATATAATAATGTACAGAGCACCATGGGATTAATATAATAATGTACAGAGCACCATGGGATTAATATAATAATGTACAGCACCATGGGATTAATATACTAATGTACAGCACCATGGGATTAATATAATAATGTACAGAGCACCATGGGAATAATATAATAATGTACAGAGCACCATGGGATTAATGGTGCTTTATAAATAAATTATAATAATCCACTGAGACCAAGAAGATTTTATGGAGGGGAGAGAAGCTGGAGACAATATAATATAGCTTTGAATTTGATCTATAAGGAAAAGGTGGAAGAAGGCTCCATTGGTAAAGCTTTTGATCAGGACATTTTTGGAAGAAGTTCTATAAAAATTGGGACTGTGTTTTGTTGAATGATGTTTGAATATATAAACTAATAAATGAAGAATTTAAAAAAAATAACGTAAAAAAAACTTAAGCACCAAGTTGATCCCAATTACTTATCGTGAATGAAGCTGAAGACGAAAGTCATCTTGTAAATTGTCAGCTCATGTTTTCAATTCTATGTATTACATGGGATTCCGTGTAGTGATTACATTGTCTCATCTTCTCTCCATTCAGGTTCCTACAATATAGAATCCTCTCAGTATCTTCTATATAAGAGAATATTCCTGATTGATCCATCAAGGATGGAAAGAGCCAGGAACAAGATGGCGGAAAGTCTATTAAATCTCACCCTAGAGATCATCTACCAGCTTACTGGAGAGGTGAGAGATTCTGATGATGTCACATTACATCATTCTTATCTATAGTAATAACAGATGATATGACTGGAGAGGTGATGGACTCTGGACATGGATGTAGTGATATTTATTAATGTGTCTCCCCATAACCAGGATTACACAGTAGTGAAGAAGACCTCTAGTGGGCGCTGTCAGGCCCCTGTGTATGAAGGATATGGAGGAACCCTGAGCCCAATCCCAGGGCCTCCACCTCACCCCCTGATACAGGAGGAGATCAATGGACAGAAGATCCTAGAACTTACCTACAAGATGCTGGAGCTGCTGACTGGAGAGGTGACAGTGCTGGGAATGCTGGGACATTATACAGTAACTGGAGGGGTCTGGGGGATGACTGTATCATTGTGTTGTCAGGTTCCTATAAGGTGTCAGGATGTCGCTGTCTATTTCTCCATGGAGGAGTGGGAGTATTTAGAAGGACACAAGGATCTGTACAAGGAGGTGATGATGGAGGACCACCAGCCCCTCACATCAGCAGGTAATAGACATGACTATATACACATGGACTTCCATTATTTGTATGTACAGAATGAATTCAGTCCCTGTCTGTGTTTCCTACAGGTAGATCCAGTAAGAGGACAACACCGGAGAGATGTCCCAGTCCTCTTCTTCCACAGGATGATCAGGTAGATGGAGATATTCCCTATGATGTGTAGACGGGCTGTGAAGTCCTTGTGTCTCTTTCCTTCGTTGCTGACTTACAATATTTCTTTCACAGCCTCAGGATAAAGATCTGAACAATGTTATGGCCACAGCAATAAAGGAAGATCCCTATGTGAGTGGTGATGAGGAGTGTGAGGAGGACATTCCTACAGGGAACCGCCCAGGTGAGGAGTCTCCACTATATAAACAGAAAACAGTCACTGATTCACCGGCTGCAACAATTCTCTTCATTTTCCATCTGCTGACTACCCACATAGGGATGATTATGCATTCGGCATTCTGTCGCGGCTTTCTGCTGCTTATTAGGCCCAGTTGAATGGATTTTATCAGCCACGGCATCCATAACAAGATCGAGCAGGACACTTTTTTTTTTTAGCGTCCTGCTGCGATCTCTGCCTCCCATTGCTTTTAATGGGAGGCAGAATCTGGGAGAAATCTGCCCCCGAAGCAGCATCAAATTCCTATGTGTGAACGGCCCCTTAAACTTGAGAAGGACTTGAAGAACTTCTCCTTGCTTTGTCAGCACATACTCCAAGCTTTGTGATCATAAAAATAAAAGTAAAATACTGCATATACTAATCTAGCCTTAGGCCTTCTGGACTCACCGTGTGTAATTTGAGGTCAGTGTTCAGTTTCTGCAGTCCATGTGTTATCAGTGAGTCTTCAGCATCAGTGCCGTATGTCCGCAAAAATGTTCAGTACTGCATCAGTGTATCATACGTATGCAGATCCGCAAAAAACCCTGTGGTTAGCCAAGTAACTGTTCCGAAAAATAGAGACGTTATACAGATTACATCCATGTGACTTTCGTTGTTTTCTGTGTCCCATAGGCTTCTATGCGCTAGTCTATGCCACAAACACTGACAGAATAGGACATGCTCAGAGTTTTGTGGTACAGACGTGTAGCCCGCACACGGATCAATGGAAGACACGGTAGTGTGCATCAACCAGTTAAAATGAATAGGTCAGTGTGCTATCCAGGAAAAACCAGGATAGCACACTGAAATAGCACATGGTCGTGTGCATGAGGCCTTAGAATCCATTCAGAGAATGGATACTTACCCCAAAGCCATGGCTTCCTCATACATGACCATACTGCTCCTCCCCCTGTAGTAAAGTCCATGTAGGTATCAGGGAGTGTGTGAGACGGACACCACCTAATAGCACTGACTCACAGGATCCTTTATGATTCTACACTGAGCATTTCACTAGAAAAGAGTGGTGACCGGCACACCGCAACATGGACCGATGAAGATGCTGGCCTCACCACACAAGTGGGAAACTGGAGGAGAACGGCCTGGTGGCCAAACATCATGATCTACTGGTCCGTGCTCTGAGATCTACTGCGAGATTGTCATCTGTTTTACCACCATTGTCTTAGAGGATAATTTAATTTTGCTACATGTCTTACAATATGTATGGAAATTCATATATAGAAATATTATAAAATATTATCATTTTTAAGGTTATAGTATGTAAAATTACTAAAATCAGTTTTCTTCTTGTCAGATGACTGTACCGGGAGCTCAGAGGGACATCTGATATCTACAGATTATAAAGCAGAGGATCATGGTATCACACAAGAGCCATATGAAGAACATGTCATTACCCCAGATATACCCTTAGCCCTTCACAGCAAAGATCTATCATCTGATCCTACTATACACGTCCAATCTTCTGATTCATCACAGACTGTGGAACAAGATAAAAGTCATGAAGAGGTTGTTGTACATCAGAAAATTCACAAAGGGACTAAACAATTTTCATGTTTACAATGGGGTAAATGTTTTCCCTACAAATCAAGTCTTGTTGAACATGAGAGAACTCACACAGGGGAGAAGCCATATTCATGTTCAGAATGTGGGAAATGTTTTACTTATAAATCACATCTTATTAGACACTGCAGACTCCACAATGGGGAGATGCCATATTCATGTTCAGAATGTGGCAAATCTTTTGCCTGGAATTCAGAACTTGCAAGACATCAGAAAGCTCACACAGGAGAGAAGCCATATTCATGCCCAGAATGTGAGAAATGTTTTACTCAGAAATCACATTTTGTTCTACATCAAAAGATTCACACAGGAGAGAAGCCATATTCCTGTTCAGAATGTGGGAAGTGTTTGACTTGGAAATCAACTCTTCCTGAACATCAAAACCATCACACAGGAGAAAAGTCATTTTCATGCCCAGAGTGTGGGAAATATTTTTCTTATAAAACACTTCTGGTTAGACATCAGAAAATTCACAATGAGGAGAAGCCATACTCATGTTCAGAGTGTGGGAAACATTTTACTAAGAAATCAGAACTTGCTAGACATCAGAGAACTCATACAGGGGAGAAGCCATTTGTATGCTTAGAATGTGGGAAATGTCTTACTAAGAAATCGGATCTTATTATACATCAAAGACTGCACACCGGGGAGAAGCCATTCTCCTGCACAGAATGTGGAAAATGTTATACAAAAAAGTCAGTCCTGATTTCACATCAGAGAACACACACAGGAGAGAAGCCATATTCATGCCCAGAATGTGGAAAATGTTTTACCTGTAAATCACATCTTGTTACACATGTAAGAATTCACACAGGAGAGAAGCCATTTTCATGTACATGTGGAAAGTCTTTTAGTGACAAGTCTGCTCTTATTCAACATGAACTAACTCATATAAAACGTAGCACATCCACAACCAACGTGTCCCACAATGTTCTACCTGTAAATCTGACCTTGTTAGACATCAGAGAATTCACACCGGGCAGTAGCCATTATGTTTTCTTTTCTTCTTAAACTTGTTTTATTCTCATTTACAAGAACAAGAATAAAATTCACCCATTTGTCTGGAATCACACCTCCATTTTTGTTGCAGTATTTTGAGTCAAAACCTGGCGTAACACTGCACTATCCCTCCGGCCTACCTTTGATGTGTGTCGGTCAATCCTTGCTCCTCCACGCTGTTATATTGCCTGCTGCTAATTGTATGATGCCTTAATCAACCTGAAAGATCGCCAGGATCGGATATTGCAGTATATGAACACTGCTGCTTCCCATCAGGACTCTGCCTCTCCTCCTACAACCAGTATGTAACAAGGGTCCTTGACCCCACAACCTGCTACTCCGCCACCAGCTATATACTGTATTCACATAGTGGCATTACCAGTGTTCAGCTACTTTTACCTCCACCTTTTGATGGGAATCCTAAAGCCTGTTGTGGATTTGTAAAGAAGCACTCGATCCACTTAAAGTTACACACACACATCTTCCCTTACAACCAGACTAAGATGAGTAATCTCAAAATATTTAAATAGGTCAATTTTTTTGTAATACAGTGTCAGATTTGCCATTGCCCTTTACTATTAGTGTATCTTGCTGCACTGTGATCTGTGACTGCCCATTTTTACTTACAACGTCAGTCCTTTTAGTGCAAAATCTTTTGGTAAGGTGTCTTCTTGGGCAATCGTTTTTTTTTTTTGGTTTTTTTTTTAAACCAATACATACAAAGTGCCAATATCATGGAAAAAGAAAAAACAGGATGACTTATGCAGCATGTTGTAGTCTATAGTACAAAATCTCATTTTGTTAAGGTTTTTTTTTTTTGTTACCAATACAACAAAAAAAGAACAACCTGACTGATGCAATGTGTTGTAGTTAGAGATGGGTGATCCGCTTCATCACGAGCCAGTTTCAACCTGAATATTCCAAATTGTTCGGTTTTTAACTAAACCAAACAAATGGCAATTCATATTGGACTAACTAAAATGGCCACCACCACAAGTGTGAGCAGGAAATATTAAAGAGACACGTGAGTCATTGTGTGACTTTCTATCGCCACCTGAGATCAGCGCACAGTCCTCGAACCAATAGATAGTGGTAGTGGACACGTTACAGTGATGATGTCATATATACTACATATGGGGCTGTAAGTGTCATCACAAGCCAGTTGCAGTAATGGTGGAGATAGGGAAGGATCTGTGATTCATCTCACTGCATCATACAGAGCACAAGTCTGACAGGACAGGTGCCAAGTCCTGTTGGAAAATGAAAGTTCCATCTCCCAAAAGCTTGTGGGCAGAGGGAAGCATGAAGTGCTCTAGAATTTCCTGGTAGATGCTGCGCTGACTTTGGTCCTGATAAAACACAGTGGACCTACACCAGCAGATGACATGGCTCCCCAAACCATCACACTAGACCTCCAGCAGCTTGGATTGTGGCCTCTCCGCTCTTCCTCCACACTCTGGGACCTTGATTTCCATATGAAATGCAAAATTTACTTTCATCTGAAAACAACACCTTAGACCACTGAGCACAGTCCAGTTCTTTTTCTCCTTGGCCCAGGTAAGTCACTTCTGGTGTTGTCTATTGGTCATGAGTGGCCTGACACATGGACTGTGACACTTGTAGCCCATGTCCTGGATACAATGTCTGTGTGTGGTGGCTCTTGTGGCCCTGACTCCAGCCGCCGGCCACTCCTTGTCAATCTCCTCCAAATTTTTGAATGGCCTTTTCTTAACAATCCTATCAAGGCTGCGGTTATCACGGTAACTTGTGCACCTTTTTCTACCACACTTTTTCCTTCCACTCAGCTTTCCATTAATATGCTTTGATACATCACTCTGTGAACAGCCGGCTTCTTTAGCAATGACCTTTTGTGAATTACCCTCCTTGTGGAGTGTGTCAATGACTGCCTTCTGGACATCTGTCATGTCAGCAGTCTTCCCCATGATTGTGTCGCCTACTGAACCAGACTAAGGGAACTTTTTAAATGCTTAGGAAGCCTTTGCAGCTGTTTTGGGTTAATTCTTCTAATTTTCTGAGATAATGACTTTTGGGTTTTCCTTGGCTGTGCCATAATCATCAACATTAACAGAAACACTTGAAAAAGTTCCCTCTGTTTGTAATGACTCAATGTAATAGATGGGTTTCACTTTTTCAATTGAATTACTAAAAAAAAAAAAATAAAAAACTTTTTGATGATATTCTAATTTATTGAGATGCATTTGTATATGGAGGAGAGGGAACCTTTCTCTGCGGCCTTATAAAGTTTCTCGAAGGAAGAAATCTAAATAACAGTCGTATTGGGTGTTAGTGCTCGTAAAACATGTAATATCTGGTGGGTTCTAAAGACCTCGGATGAAGGAGGAGAATGAGTGCAAATAAAATACTCTTTGGTGATGACACATTTGTTAAGAAGGAAATCATTAAGGAGCCTGAAACTGGAAAAGTCCAGGAGGAAAAAGTGGAAGTAGTGGTGAGACAGGGCTCTGGAAACTATACTGAAACCTCATATTCTGCTATAACTGCAGCATGTAGCTGGTCACCTTGGCAACTGAACTTCATAAATATCACATACACAGCTACGCTACATACACGTCACACACAGACGGCTCCGCTACATACATGTCACACACAGACGGCTCCGCTACATACACATCACACACAGACGGCTCCGCTACATACACGTCACACACGGATGGCTCTGCTACATACACATCACACACAGACGGCTCCGCTACATACACATCACACACGGATGGCTCTGCTACATACACGTCACACACAGACGGCTCCGCTACATACACGTCACACACAGACGGCTCCGCTACATACACGTCACACCCAGACGGCTCCGCTACATACACGTCACACACAGACGGCTCCGCTACATACACGTCACACTCAGACGGCCCCGCTACATACACATCACACACAGACGGCTCCGCTACATACACGTCACACACAGACGGCTCCGCTACATACACATCACACACGGATGGCTCTGCTACATACACATCACACACAGACAGCTTTCTACATACACGTCACACACAGACGGCTCCGCTACATACACGTCACACACAGACGGCTCCGCTACATACACGTCACACACAGACAGCTCCGCTACATACACGTCACACACAGACGGCTCCGCTACATACACATCACACACGGATGGCTCTGCTACATACACATCACACACAGACAGCTTTCTACATACACGTCACACACAGACAGCTCTGCTACATACACGTCACACACAGACAGCTCTGCTACATACACGTCATCACAGGTCCTTTATCCCTCTAGGATTTAGCATCTACTGAGCAGATAAAGCTATAACAGCAGGACCTGATCATGTGACTTATTGACTCCTCCCACACGTGACATCATCACAGGTCCTGTAACCACGGTTACTGTACAGGAGGAGGTATATATATACGGTGGACGCTCACAGTCTTGGCAGGATTCTAGTTGTCTCAGGACTCGGCTGCTTTAAGGGCTGTTCCTTCCATGGCTGAGATGACAATATTTGTGTCTTTTGCCGTCTGAGATGTTGGCAGTTCCGGTAACAGTCGTCGGCGGTTGTTCTGGGCTGTTTCCATCCCTCCCATAGAGGTAAATAGTAGTCGGGGCCTTCACCCTACGGTATAAATCACATGATGGCTTTATTCTACAGGTCGCTACGGTTACACTGATACCACATTTATACAGGGTTTAGTTTTTATTACTTCTATGCTAGAAAGAACTTACTAAATCATTTAATTTCTCCATTTACAGAGTCATCTGAGGGCTTAATTTTTGCAGGACAGACTGTACTTTGTAATGTTTCCATTTATTATCCCATACAATTAATGTGAAACTGGAAAAAAATTCAGGATGTTGTGAGAGTAAAACAATACCAGATATTTGTAGTTTTTGGTGTGTTATAACATCTTAACAAAAATACAAAACTTTGGGGATACAAAATTTCTATATGTCCATGTGGCTGCATGAAGCTTCTTTTTTGCAAGTCCAGATGTACTTTTTATTTACATAATTTTGGGGAATGTTTGGTGTTTCCATCATTTTTTATTTAAATTTTTTGGAAGGTGAAACTGCAAAAATATGTCATTTTGGCCAATTTTTTCCCCTCTCTCACTGTGTGGGAAAAAGATTTTAATATGTTTTTAGGTCAGGCATTTTCAGAAACAGGATCCCTAATGTGTATGTGTGTGAATCTTTGTTCTTATTTGAAGGGGTGATTTGAATTTATAGGTTTTTTTTTTTATATATTTTTGAAAACTTTTTAAATAACTTTTTTTATTGTCCCATGTATCTTCACATACTAGTGCCTGAACCGGAAGCCCCCCTTATAATCCCTACTAATTCTATTTATTACATGGGATTCCGTGTAGTGATTACATTGTCTCATCTTCTCTCCATTCAGGTTCCTACAATATAGAATCCTCTCAGTATCTTCTATATAAGAGAATATTCCTGATTGATCCATCAAGGATGGAAAGAGACAGGAGCAAGATGGCGGAAAGTATATTAAATCTCACCCTAGAGATCATCTACCAGCTTACTGGAGAGGTGAGAGATTCTGATGATGTCACATTACATCATTCTTATCTATAGTAATAACAGATGATATGACTGGAGAGGTGATGGACTCTGGACATGTATGTAGTGATATTTATTAATGTGTCTCCCCATAACCAGGATTACACAGTAGTGAAGAAGACCTCTAGTGGGCGCTGTCAGACCCTTGTATTTGATGGATGGAGAGGAACCCTGAGCCCATTCCCGGGGCCTCCACCTCATCCCTTGAAAAATGAGGAGATCAATGGACAGAAGATCCTAGAACTCACCAACAAGATGCTGGAGCTGCTGACTGGAGAGGTGACACTGCTGGGAATGCTGGGACATTATACAGTAACTGGAGGGGTCTGGGTGATGACTGTATCATTGTGTTGTCAGGTTCCTATAAGGTGTCAGGATGTCGCTGTCTATTTCTCCATGGAGGAGTGGGAGTATTTAGAAGGACACAAGGATCTGTACAAGGAGGTGATGATGGAGGACCACCAGCCCCTCACATCAGCAGGTAATAGACATGACTATATACACATGGACTTCCATTATTTGTATGTACAGAATGAATTCAGTCCCTGTCTGTGTTTCCTACAGGTAGATCCAGTAAGAGGACAACACCGGAGAGATGTCCCAGTCCTCTTCTTCCACAGGATGATCAGGTAGATGGAGATATTCCCTATGATGTGTAGACGGGCTGTGAAGTCCTTGTGGTCAGTCTTGGGTTATCCAGCAGTATTAGATGGTTTATACTTGTGTAATGAGAGGTGGAGATGGAGGATAAAGCTGACCATAGACATTACATATTGTCTGGATCTTCTCACAATCTTCTGGCTATGGAGACTGCTGGTTGGAATAAGGAACCATCAGGTTGGATTTCTACCGATCTGATCCTTTATTTCCCCTGAGACAAACAACCCTGGATATATCTGGTAGAATCTGATCTTCTCCACTGACACAACCTGAAGCAGGTCTAGCCATGCCGAGTATACATGTGTATGAGGTTCTTGGGGTTGTCACTTATCCGTCATCTAATATCCATGTCCAGCTTCTAGGCCTGCAACATTTTGGCTCTACTAATTCCCGCTGTATCCCTATAAATTTCTTTTCTTGTTTTCTGACCTTTATATTTGCTTCACAGCTTTTGAATCAAGATAAATACCTGGATGATATTGATGCTATCTCCATAACCATAAAGGAAGATCCCTATGTGAGTGGTGATGAGGAGTGTGAGGAGGACATTCCTACAGGGAACCGCCCAGGTGAGTGTGCCAGATATTTATGGGACATAAGCTGCTGCCAGCGCTGACTGGCCGGGGATTCCTCCCCTCTCCCACTTTAGAACATATGCATGCTCTATATGGCTAAGCTTAGGTTATAAGCAGAAACCGAGAAGGATCCAGCAAGACTGACTCTGCATAAAGTGAAGGATCTTCACAAATTCTGCTTCATATGTCTGTATATTTGGTATCCACTTCTAGAATCAGCTAGAAATAGAAATCATCTGCTAATTCAACTTTACACTTACCCCAAAGCCATGTCTCCCTCATACATGACCATACTGCTCCTCCCCCTGTAGTAAAGGCCATGTAGGTGTCAGAGTGTGTGTGAGACGGACACCACCTAATAGCACTGACTCACAGGATCCTTTATGATTCTACACTGAGCATTTCACTAGAAAAGAGTGGTGACCGACACACCGCAACATGGACCGATGAAGATGCTGGCCTCACCACACAAGTGGGAAAGTGGAGAACAGCCTGGTGACCGAACATTATGATATACTGGTCCGTGCTCTGAGATCTACTGCTAGATTGTCATCTGTTTTACCACCACTGTGTTATTTAGTAATTCACCCTTTCCCTGACGCCCACGTATTTTATACATCCACACAGGGTGGCCCTTTAGTAGTATGTAGTACGTCCTTGCTACTAATGCCGATTTCTTGGCATGTCGATCCCAATGCATATTTCATCTCCAAATAGCATTTTTAACAGCAGATTGCTCCAAATCTGTAAGGGCTATCATGATGATCTTGGTGTCATTTTAAAGATTAAATTCCCATCTCCATAGCCCTAACAGATCCTGAGATATGGAGCTCTGAAGTGTCCTCCACCTTCCAGCCTCAGGCAACATTTCAGAGTAGCGTGAAGGAGGAGGAGGAAGGACAGAGCTGCAGAGACCATGATAAATTGTGACTGTGCGTAACCTGTATGTGATCCCTGTATGTGATTCTGTCCATGTTATCTCCTCTCCTATTGATCAGAGAGCATACTGTACTTTTGCTCTCTGATTCTCATAGAGGGATAATGTAATACCCCTCTCAGCCTAATCACAGGGTATCTTCTGTAATACCCCTCTGAACGTAACCAGGAGGTTTATTGGCACTGTGACCCAGACATTTACCATCATCCAGATTGCAGAGCCAAAAGAGTCGCACCAAACACTAACACAACACATGCACAAAGTCACCAATAAGGTTTACATTTGATCCTGTCCCTGTCCTGTCCATACCTGATCTTAATAGAGTAAAATACATCGCCCGCCTCTCTAGCGATATCCGTTACACGCTAAAATAATAGCAATAAAGATTATTACTAGAGCTGAACGTATAAAACATTTCTGAGAGGCGGAAAGTTCCACCAGTCAGA
Organism: Leptodactylus fallax; assembly: GCA_947044405.1. Classification (NCBI taxonomy): domain Eukaryota; kingdom Metazoa; phylum Chordata; class Amphibia; order Anura; family Leptodactylidae; genus Leptodactylus; species Leptodactylus fallax. The sequence continues at coordinate 201,223 of CAMRHE010000573.1, forward strand.
TAACACATTGAATATAACCATATAAAACACCAGTTTTTGGCAGCTTTCAGTGTTTTTTGTTTAGTTTTTTTGCATCCACACGAAACCCCTGCACTTCCAGTAGGTCATCAGACTCTCTAACACCAGTAATGATGGACCGCAGGAACTTCAGAGGTTGTGTCCATAATATGTGAGCAACAAAGTGGTCGTGTTACATCAATCTGAACACGGCCCTAGTTATCACATTAGTTAGGTGAGAGATTATATAATTATTCATTAGGGTTACAATTTTTATAGGGGGATAGAAAATTATATTCTTATGTAAACAGCTTTTAATTTGCATGAACAAAATTGGTTGCTGCATTTCTACGATTTTTGACGTTTATTTAACACCCGCACCTGTAAATATACAGTGGGGAAAATAAGTATTTAGTCAGCCTCCAATTGTGCAAGTTCTCCCACTTATAAAGATGAGGCCGGCCTGTAATTGTCATCATAGGTAGACCTCAACTATGAGAGACCAAATGAGAAAACAAATCCAGAAAATCACATTGTCTGAGTTTTAAAGAATTTATTTGCAAATTATGGTGGAAAATAAGTATTTGGTCAATAAGAAAAGTTCATCTCAATACTTTGTTCTATCTCCTTTGTTGGCAATGACAGAGGTCAAACGTTTCCTGTAAGTCTTCACAAGGTTGGCACACACTGTTGCTGGTATGTCGGCCCATTCCTCCATGCAGATCTCCTCTAGAGCAGGGATGTTTTGGGGCTGTCGCTGGGCAACACGGACTTTCAACTCCCTCCAAAGGTTTTCTATGGGGTTGAGATCTGGAGACTGGCTAGGCCACTCCAGGACCTTGAAATGCTTCTTACGAAGCCGCTCCTTCATTGCCCTGGCGGTGTGCTTGGGATCATTGTCATGCTGAAAGACCCAGCCACGTTTCATCTTCAATGCCCTTGCTGATGGAAAGAGGTTTGCACTCAAAATCTCACGATACATGGCCCCATTCATTCTTTCATGTACACGGATCAGTCGTCCTGGTCCCTTTGCAGAGAAAGAGCCCCAAAGCATGATGTTGCCCCCCCCCATGCTTCACAGTAGGTATGGTGTTCTTTGGATACAACTCAGCATTCACTCTCCTCCAAACACCACGAGTTGTGTTTCTACCAAACAGTTCTACTTTGGTTTCATCTGACCATATAACATTCTCCCAATACTCTTCTGGGACATCCAAATGCTCTCTAGCAAACTTCAGACGGGCCCGGATATGTACTGGCTTAAGCAGGGGGACACGTCTGGCACTGCAGGATCTGAGTCCCTGGCGGCGTAGTGTGTTACTGACGGGAGCCTTTGTTACGTTAGTCCCAGCTTTCTGCAGGTCACTCACTAGGTCCCCACGTGTGGTTCTGGGATTTTTGGCCACTGTTCTTGTGATCATTTTGACCCCACGGGGTGAGATCTTGCGTGGAGCCCCTGATGGAGGGAGATTATCAGTGGTCTTGTATGTTCTCCATTTTCTAATTATTGCTCCCACAGGTGATTTCTTCACACCAAGCTGCTTGCCTATTGCAGATTCAGTCTTCCCAGCCTGGTGCAGGGCTACCATTTTATTTCTGGTCCTTCCACAGCTCTTTGGTCTTCACCATAGTGGAGTTTGGAGTGTGACTGTTTGAGGTTGTGGACAGGTGTCTTTTATACTGATAACAATGTCACACAGGAGCCATTACTACAGGTAATGAGTGGAGGACAGAGGAGCCTCTTAAAGAAGAAGTTACAGGTCTGTGAGAGCCAGAAATCTTGCTTGTTTGTAGGTGACCAAATACTTATTTTGCACCATAATTTTCAAATAAATTCTTAAAAAAATCAGACAATGTGATTTTCTGGATTTGTGTTCTCATTTTGTCTCTCATAGTTGAGGTCTACCTATGATGACAATTACAGGCCGGCCTCATCTTTTTAAGTGGGAGAACTTGCACAATTGGTGGCTGACTAAATACTTTTTTTTTCCCTACTGTATATATGTGTGGTATGTATGAATTCCTCACATCTGGCAGTTTTTTGGAAAGTACACACAACAAAATCGTCAACAAAATAAGCTGCTTTTCCACAACGTGGGGCCTTAACCTAGAAACAGATTTTAGTTCCTTCCAGTTCTAGTGATTTTCTGAAGATATGTACATACAGGCGTAGTCCTTAGTGATATGTACGTACAGGCGTAGTCCTTAGTGATATGTACATACAGGCGTAGGCCTTAGTGATATGTACATACAGGCGTAGTCCTTAGTGATATGTACATACAGCTGTAGTCCTTAGTGATATGTACATACAGGCGTAGTCCTTAGTGATATGTACATATAGCTGTAGTCCTTAGTGATATGTACGTACAGGCGTAGGCCTTAGTGATATGTACATACAGGCGTAGTCCTTAGTGATATGTACATACAGGCGTAGGCCTTAGTGATATGTACATACAGGCGTAGGCCTTAGTGATATGTACATACAGGCGCAGGCCTTAGTGATATGTACATACAGGCGTAGGCCTTAGTGATATGTACATACAGGCGTAGTCCTTAGTGATATGTACATGCAGGCGTAGGCCTTAGTGATATGTACATACAGGCGTAGGCCTTAGTGATATGTACATACAGGCGTAGGCCTTAATGATATGTACATACAGGCGTAGGCCTTAGTGATATGTACATACAGGCGTAGGCCTTAGTGATATGTACATACAGGCGTAGGCCTTAGTGATATGTACGTACAGGCGTAGGCCTTAGTGATATGTACATACAGGCGTAGGCCTTAGTGATATGAATGAACTCTGCAAATGTTGGACTCTTATTTTTAGGGTGTTTGGTGCATATAACTTTTTATTTGGTTTCCACTTTTAGCCACTGATATACATTTATTTGTATTTTTTTTTTTTTTATGAAACTTACACTTAAAATCAAAATTGCATAAAGGTGCCTGTTCGTGTACAGTACCAAGTGGCATTTTGACAATGTTGCAGGCACTACTTTCTGAAAATAAATAGGTATGGGGGTTAGCATGATTTTGTAATGTTGCATTTTAAATTTTATTTGTCAATCTCAAAAATGTGAAAATTGGATTTTTTTTTTATATAAAAATGATATAAAATATCAATATAATTTTGTATTGTTATATTATGTAAAAATAATCTGTTTCATTCTTGTCAGATGACTGTACCAGGAGCTCAGAGGGACATCTGATATCTACAGATTATAAAGCAGAGGATCATGGTATCACACAAGATCCATATGAAGAACATATCATAACCCCAGATATACCCTCAGCCCTTCACAGCAAAGATCTATCATCTGATCCTATTATACACGTCCAATCTTCTGATTCATCACAGACTGTGAAGGAAAATCAAAATCAGGAAGAAGGTGCTGTACATCAGAGAACTCACAAAGGGACTAAACAATTTTCATGTTTAGAATGTGGTAAATGCTTTCCCTACAAATCAAGTCTTATTGAACATGAGAGAACACACACAGGAGAGAAGCCATATTCATGTTCAGAATGTGGGAAATGTTTTACTTATAAATCACATCTCATTAGACACTGGAGAATTCACACAGGAGAGAAACCATATTCATGTCCAGAATGTGGGAAATGTTTTGCTTCTAAGACACTTCTGGTTAGACATCAGAGTGTTCACAATGTGGAGATGCCATACTCATGTTCAGAATGTGGCAAATCTTTTCCCTGGAATTCAGAACTTGCAAGACATCAGAGAATTCACACAGGGGAGAAGCCATTTTTATGCCCAGAATGTGGGAAATATTTTACTAAGAAATCAGATCTTGTTATACATCAAAGAATCCACACCGGGGAGAAGCCTTATTCATGCCCAGAATGTGGGAAATGTTTTACAAAAAAGTCTGTCCTAATTTCACATCAGAGAACACACACAGGAGAGAAGCCATATTCATGCCCCGAATGTGAGAAATGTTTTAACGCTAAAGCGCATCTTATTACACATCTAAGAATTCACACAGGGGAGAAGCCATATTCATGTACATGCGGAAAGTCATTTCGTGATAAGTCAACTCTATGTCACCATCAAGTAACTCATATACAATGTGGAAAGTCCACACCAACAGTGTCCAACAATGTTTTACCGTTGAATCTGACCTTGTTAGACATCCCACCGGGCAGTAGCCATTATGTTTTCCTTTCCTCTTAAACTTGTTTTATTGATATTTACGAGAACAAGAATAAAATTCACCCATTTGCCTGGAATCGCACCTCCATTTTTGTGGCAGTTTTTGATGCCGGATTTTGAGTCAGAACCTGGTGTAACACTGCACTCTCCCACCACATTACCTTTGATGTGCGTTGGGCTATCTTTGCTCCTCCATGCTGTTATACACTCCCTGCTGCTAATGTATCCTTTTTTCTACTTAATGGGTCCGTGTTCACACCTGCAATGCTTCCCCAGCCTGTCCCTGTCTTAGTGTCTGTCCCAGCTTCACTAGCCACACCCTGCCTTAGCTATAAGGCTTTAGCATGATAGACTTTCTGTAAGGTGTTCTTAATAGCTGATCTGATCTGTGTTACTACCTTTGCTTGTTTGTTACCACATTCCTGTCCTTTGCTACCTGCTACTTTTGTTGACTACCTGCATTAACCTTGTCACCTGCCCTGACCATTTGCTCATACTTGACCACTGAACTGAAGCCACCTGTCCTGACCATCTGCCTGGACCCGACCATTCTCTTTCCTGACCCCTGGTGCTTCACATCAGCTGGGCAAGCTGCTACCTACACCAGAACCTCCTCAGGTGGTAGTGACGCAAAGTCCATTTCTCTGTAAAGGATTAAAATATTAGATATGAATGAGTCTGCTTAGACAACTCCCCTAGAAGTGTCCCATAGTCAAACCAGTTTAGTAGCACAGTGGGTTCACAACCAGCTGATCGTGGTAGTTTGCTTTGCCCGCGGACGCTACTGACAACCCAAGACAATCTGTGCAAGTTTTGTATGATGCTTTAATGAACCTGAAAGATCACCAAGACCAGATATTGCAGTATATGAACACTGTTGTTTCCCATCTGGACTCTGCCTCTTCTCCTGCCACCAGTATGCAACAAGTGCCCTTGACCACAGTCCCTGCTACTCCTCCACCAGCTTCATGTTCACATAATGGCATTACCGGTGTTCAACTACTTTTACCTCCTCACTTTGATGGGAATCGTAAAGCCTGTTGTGGATTTGTAAAGAAGCACTTGATCCACTTAAAGTTCCACGCAGACATCTTCCTTTATAACCAGACTAGGATTGCCTTTAGGTTGAGGCCCCATGTTGGGCAAACGCAGCTTTTTTTGATGCAGATTTTGCTACGGTTTTTTAAGCTAAAGCCAAGAATGGCTACAAAAGGAATGGGAAATATATAGGAAGTTCTTATATTTCTACTTTCTACTCAATCCACTGCTATCTTTGCATCCAAAAAATGCAGCAAAATCTGTAACAAAAAAGCAGCTATTCCACAACGTTGGGCCTAAGCCTTATGGTCGCTCTGTTATTAGATGACGCCTTGTCCTAGTCTGCAGTTCTTCCTGGTGATTTCCGGTATCATTTTCAAGGAACCAGAGCCGACCTCTTCTGCTGCTACAGTCCTCCTGAATCTTCACCAGGGTTAGTCTATGGTAGGACAGTATTCCATCAGATTTCGTACCCTAGCTGCAAACAAGTATAGAACAACAAGGCCTTAGGGGCTGCCTTCTGGCAAGGGTTGGCACTAAAAATAAACTGACACAATGTGACCTACCTACTGCTCCAGAAACAACGCCTACACTAGTTCCTGCTTTCCAGAAACTACTGATTCCTCTGGATATTTCCATCTCTTATGAACTGAAGCTGTAATGTCAGGTGGGCGGTGTCAGGCAGGGGGCGTGATTCAGAGCTCCAATCAGAGGCAGCCAGTGTCAGTGCTCAGAATCCCACCCCTTGTCTGCTCCTGCCTGACACCGCCCTCCTGACAGGACAGAGCCTAAATTTTATTTTATTTCTGACTTTCACTGTAAGTATGGGTGACCTAATGGCAATCTAGCCGTAGGATGATGGATACTTACCCCAAAGCCATGGGGTAAGTATGTGACTTGTTGCACTTTGATCTACGACTGTCCTCAGAGTGTCTTACATTGTCTTTACTTAGTCCTTTTAATAAAACAATATTTTAAGGTGTTTTCTTGGGCAATAGTGTTTTTTGTTAACTAATGTATACAAAGGGCCATTATCACGGCAAAAAAAAAATTCCAAGCTGAGTTATAGTCTAATACTGGCCAGGTTGCACTTTCAAGGCTAAAATTTTCTTCAATTGTTTGTTTTTTTGTTTTTTTTTTAATAAAAAAAAAAATACACACAGTTTCAGGATTATTGCCAATCATTATTAGACAAGTAGTGAAATAAAATGCCTGGAAAAAACAGTGGAAGAGTGAAGAAATCAGGCGATACCTTTTAGAGGCTGAGTATATTTGATAGTAAGCTTTCGAGAGTACTGGCTCTCTTCTTCAGACATGGTGTAATACAAGAAACTGAAAATTCACACTATACACAAACAAGATATAGATCTTCAAAGGCTCTTGGAATAACAAAATGCAATATAAGTAGAGAAGTTATTTACAACAGGTCAGGAGATAAACAGTCTGGAAAATTTGTGGGGCCTGACGGAGGGATCTGTTTGCAATCAGGTGGTGATTTGTGACCCTCACATTTCATACATAGTGTGAATATACATACCTGTTGTAAATAACTTCTCTACATATATTGCATTTTGTTATTCCAAGATCCTTTGAAGATCCATTTCTTGTATGTGTATTAATAGTGTGAATTTTCAGTTTCTTGTATTACACCATGTCTGAAGAAGAGAGCTAGCACTCTTGAAAGCTTACTATCAAATATACTCAGTAAGCCACTAAAAGGTATCGCCTGATTTCTTCACTCTTCCACTACTTTCTATGGCTAACACGGTACAACATTATACAACTGGAAAAAACAGGGCAGAGGACAGGCTCAAGTAGTAAGAGTAAACAGTTGTGCTTTCGTGCCATAAACCAGAGCATGGTTATAACAATAAATGTAGGTTGCAACAGCAACACTACTTCTGGTCTTGGCAGTCCTGCTACTAGCTGCAGTATTATTGTACTTCCTGAAAATAAAGGTGAAGTTTATGACAGCAGTGAAATACGCTGTAGAGTCAGGGTTCAGTGTGTTTCACCTTCTTTGATGCACAAAATTACCACACTGTCTTTCTAAACTGTCAACCATGTCTTCTTCATCTTCTCTGACACAGATCCCATTCACTAGTAGTCATGTGGCATCTTCTAAGAAAGATATTCCTTGTAGTAAAAGACTTCCTTTTCTTCATGAGCTTGATGAGAACAGACAGTACTTTTTGGATATAGAGATAGAAGACCTGACTCTTGGAGGTAGTAATGGCAGGGGGTATGCTACTGGTAGTCATACTGATAGGGGTACTAGGAAATCAGTTGGGGGTTGTGAGGCTATAGAGGAATCCTATGAGCATGAGGAGCCAAAAAAAGAAGGGAAGATGATGAAATTACCGAACCTGATGATTTTATTGCAGATACAACCTGGCAACTGGGCCAGGGTGACAGGACGACATCAGAGAAAAGAGTGGTGGCAGCTGCAATCGTAGAATTATTCTTACCGTTAATTCAGTTTTCAGTAGCCAGTATAATAGCACCAAACACCGGAGAGATTGACCCTTCACCCTAATAGGAACAGCAACACAAAAAGGAAAAAAAGGCCCCACCCCACACACTTCCCGAGTGTTCTTATAAATTCTTTGGATGCTCCCCTACAATGAACAAAAATAAACAAAGGAGGGTAACCAAGGTGCTGTCATGATGGCTACTAACTTTACATCATGCCACCACCAAATACCGGAGAAATGTCAAATCATACTTACTAGTGGGGGACCACAGCCTGCAAGACCTTTCTACTGAAGACCTGATCTTGCGAGGACGAGACATCAAGCTTAAAGAAGGTGTGAGGACTGTGAGCCCTATATGGGACAGTGACTGTCAATGTATGTAAAGCTCTGTGGAATATGATGGCACTATATAAGTAAGCCTAATAAATAAATAAATAAATAATAAGGACTGGACCAGACTGCCGCCTTGCAAATGTATTCCAGAGAAGCCGAGGATCTCTCTGCCCATAAAACGGCTACTGCTCTGGTTGAATGGGCTGTGAAAGATTTTGGAGAAATTTTTCCAACTGCTTTGTAGGCTTCTCAGATTTCGAGTTTGAGCCACCTAGAGAGTGATGTTTTCGAAGCCTTCTTGTCTTTATTGGGACATTGATACTGGACAAAGGATTGCATCCAGTCTCCAGGGCCTAGTTGTTTCTGCATATGAAATTCTTCCTTTTTACTGGATTTGGGGTTGGTGCAAATGGATGGAAGGACCACGTCTTGGGACCTACAGTATGAAAGTTTGTGTTATGGTATCAGATACAGTTATTCAGTGAATCCCAGCACCAGACTGACCAACTCAAATGGCATAAACAGTCCCACCGCAACGCTCCTGACCCACAGAGGTCTTCACCAGAGCCCCTGAAGGTGGTGATGGACTTGGATACTACTGCTAGCCAAGGCGAATACAAGTTGGAAGGCGCAGGACGCACAACGCACCACAAGTCTCAACACACCCAGACACTGAAATCACTTACCAGAAGATGTCCAAAGATCAGGCGGAGGTGCTGAAGACATAGAAGGCTGATGTGGGCAGGAGCCAGGAGATGGCAGCAGAGAGCTGAGAGTTGTCGTCTAAGTCGGGTTGTTACCGTGAGGTCAGCGTAGAGCCAAGCGATGTCCAGAAGAGTTGTCATGGATGCTGGGTCGTACCATGAGGTCAGCGCAGTGTCAAGAGATGTCCAGAAGAGTAGTCAGGGATGCCAGGTCGTACCGTGAGGTCAGCACAGTACCAAAGGATGTCCAGAAGAGAAGTCAGGGAAGCCGGGTCATTAACAGGAGAGCGGAGTGGAGCCAAAACAGAAATCAGGGAGCTGGGGTCTACAAACAAGTAAAGGTCACAACAGGATATCCATAGGTACAGGGTCAGGAGATAAGCAGAGTCAGGGAAAGGTATGGAGAGGTCGGAGAGGGCATAGGAAGAAACAGGCGGGAGCTAAGATCCAGGGTAAACTGAATAGCCAGTGCAGAAGACCAGATTATATAGGTTCCAGCAGACCCTGCATCACCCCTGTGCAGGAAGAAGAAGGCCGCAGTCCATGTCAGAGGAACGGCAACCCCCGCACGCTACCGCGGAGGTTCTGGCCCAACTCCTGACAGTAGGCCGAGGCATAGGATGCGGATCGTAAAAGAAGAGCGCCGGCAACCCCCGCTTGCTGCTGTGGAGGTTCCGGCACTGCTTCTGACAGTAACCCCCCTTCTACGAGGCCCACTGGACCACTAAAGGCTGGACCAGGCTTAAGAGGAAACCTCCGGTGGAAATTTTTAACTAAAGTTTGAGCATGGACCAACCTGGATGGCTCCCAAGAACAATCCTCTGGACCATAACCCTTCCAGTGTATTAAATATTGTAAGACACCTCTAACCCTTTGTGAGTCCAAAATCCTAGCCACCTCAAATTCCTGATTCCCCTCAACTAAGACAGGTGGAGGAGGATTGTCAGAAGGGAGGACAGGAGGAAGATACTTTTTCAACAGAGATTTGTGAAAAACATTGTGGATCTTGAGAGAAGGAGGAAGAACCAGATGGAAGGATACTGGGTTAATAATTTCAGTAATCTCAAACGGTCCAATAAACTTAGGCTCCAACTTGTGAGAAGGAACCTTTAACCTTAGGTTCCGAGAAGACAGCCAAACCTTCTCCGCCAGGGAAAGCATAGGACCTACTGAATGGGCTCTATCGGCTACGCTCTTAGTAGCTACCTGAGCTTTCCTTAAATTACACTGAACCTGATGCCAGATAGTACGTAGCCTCCTAGCCTCCACATCTACGTCAGGACAGGCGATAGCAGGAGAAAAAGAAAAAAAAACGGGAATGGAAAGCATAGTTACAGAAGAATGGTGAAGACTTTAAGGCAGCATGGTGGTGATTGTTCATAGCAAATTCCGCCATCAACAAATAGTTAACCCAATCTGACTGATTAGCAGAGACATAGCATCTTAAATACTGCTCCAAAGTCTGGTTGAAGCGTTCAGTTTGTCCCTTGGTTTCATGGTGGTAAGCAGACGAAAAAGATAACTGAATCCCCAGAAGACTGCAAAGGGCTCTCCAAAACTTAGCCACAACTGGACGCCCCTGTCAGATATAATGTTATCCGGAACACCATGGAGCCTGACCACATGATACAAAAACAAACAGGACAACGTCTAGGCATTGGGCAGTTGCGGGAGAGGAATAAAGTGACACATCTTGCTGAACCTGTCTACCACTGTCCACAAAACAGTCTTCCCCCCAGATACAGGCAAATCCGTAATAAAGTCCATTGATATATGTGACCAAGGTCTTTCGGGCACCAGTAAAGAGAGTAATTCCCCCATCGGTCTAGTCTTCGGAACCTTGGCTCTAGCACATACCACACATGCAGACACATAGGCCACCATATCCCAAGACTTTGAAGGCCACCAGTAATGTCGAGACACTAGCTTCTTAATGCCCGGATGACTGCATAACACAGAGTCATGGAGCTCGTTCAAAACCCTTAGTCTAAACTGGGGTGGAACAAACAACTTCCCCATGGGTGTCTCTGGAGGAGCCAACTGCTGATTCTCCCTGATCTCAGACGCTAAACCTACAGAGACGGCAGAGACTACAATTCCCTCAGGGAGAATTTATTCAGGCTGGGAATTATCGGGCTGGGAAGAACAAAAATTTCTAGACAAAGCATCCGCTCTAAGATTTTTGGACCCTGGCCTTAAAGTAACAATGAAATCAAACCTGGTAAAGAACAACGCCCACCTGGCTTGTCTGGGGTTCAACCTTTTAGCAGATTCCAGAAACACCAAATTCTTATGGTCAGTTAAAACAGTGATTTTGTGTCTGGCTCCCTCCAGGAAATGTCGCCACTCCTCAAATGCCCATTTAATGGCCAATAATTCTCGGTTGCCAATATCTTAATTCCTTTCGGAAGGGGAGAATTTCCCGGAGAAGAAGGCACAGGGTCTAAGTTAAGTGAGTGAGGTGGGTCCTTGGGACAAGACGGCCCCTACCCCTACTTCTGAGGCGTCAACCTCCACAAGAAAGGGCTTACTAAGATCCGGTTGAATCAGGACCAGAGCTTTAGTAAATGCTAGCTTTAAAAAATCAAATGCATCCACAGCCTCCTGATTCCAGTTTATCAGATCTGGTCCTTTCTGAGTAAGGTCAGTAAGTGGCTTAGCTATACTAGAAAAATTAGCAATAAACTTCCTATAGTAATTTGCAAAGCCCAGAAACCTTTGCAATGCCTTTAGGGAGGTGGGTCGAGCCCATAAAAGAACTGCCGGAACCTTGGCTGGGTCCATGCTGATGGCCGAGGAGGATAACACCTGACCCAGGAAGGACAACTGCTGAACTCCAAAAAGGCATTTTTCCCATTTAGTAAATAGCTTGTTATCCCTCAAAACCTGCAAGACAGACCTAACCTGTCTAACATGAGTCTCCCAATCAGTAGAAAAAACCAAGAAGGGCATGACCAGGTATTCATAATGACCCTCTGGTGTATTAAATGCTGTTTTCCACTCATCCCCCTCCCGAATACGGATAAGATTTTATGCCCCCCATAGATCTAATTTAGAAAAAAAAATTACTCCAGAAATTTGATTCAACGAATCAGGGATGAGAGGCAAAGGGTATTGATTTTTAATAGCTATCTTGTTTAACCCTCGATAATCGATACAGGGCCTTAAACCTTCGTCTTTCTTTTTAACAAAAAAGAACCCTGCCCCAGCAGGAGAGGTGTAAGGATGGATATGACGCTTTTAGAGGGCATCCTTCACATAATGCTTCATAGCCTGTCTCTCAGGTTCAGATAAGTTAAACAACCGACCTTTTGGAAGTTTAGAATTAGGGGTTAATTCAATGGCGCAGTCATATGGTCTATGAAGAGGTAGGAACACTGCCCCAGGTTCAGAAAATACATCTTCAAAGTCAGAAATATACTTTGGTAGAGATATCGAGACAGAAGAGACAGTTAGGGTCAAACAGGAGTTCATACACTCAGAGTTCCACTTAACCACATCTCCCAATCTCCAATCTAACACAGGACTGTGCAATTGTAACCAAGGTAATCCTAGGACTATCTCAGAAGGCAAGTTCTCCAATACAAAGAAGGAAAGTGTCTCAGAATGACCGATTCCCACCTTAAAATTCAAGGGTGGAGTAAAAAATTTAACTGAAGTTTCAGCTAGAGGGGTAGAATCAATAGCAGTGATAAAAAATAGGCTTCTGTAGAGGAATTAGGGGAATACACAAAGACTGGGTTACCCTTAAATCAATGAGATTGGCCATGTAGCCACAATCAACAAATGCACTACCCTGCAACATAGCTAACATAAATTTATGAGAAGAGATAGATGGAAATACCTGTGCCCTCAGATGGTCCTTCTGAGGATCCCCTAGGTGTTGAAGCCCTTCAGGTTTAGGCCTTTTGGGACATCTATTAAGCATATGACCTGAATCACCGCAGCAGAAGTACAGCCGCTTTTGTCTCCTAAATTTCTTACGGTCTTCTGCAGTCATGGCCGCCCCAAGTTGCATGGGATCTGGAGCAGAATCTAGCGGTTGAACAGGAAGAGAGAAAAAAAGGCTCAGTTGTTACGCGCTCTCTCCTACATTCCCATAGATGACTGTCTCCAGCTTTATCGCTAGGTTCATGCTCTTTTCTAGAAGATGTTGATGGGAAGTTAACTCAGATGTCCTTAATGGAATCCAACAATCCTTTGCGGAATTGATGACAAAGAGCCGCACTGTTCAACTGGGAAGGACCCGACCACCTCCTAAACTCTGTACAATAGTCCTCAGCCATCCGAGAACCCTGGCGGATAGAAGAGAGCTTGGTCTCTGGTAGAACTTTCTGGTTAGGTTCGTCATATAATACTCCCAAGGCCATGAAAAAGTGGTCCAGTGAAGACAACTCCGGAGCTTGAGGATCCAAAGAAAAAGCCCAGGCCTGTGGATCCCCCGGCAACAAAGACATCACTATAGCCACTTGCTGTTGCTGATTTCCTGAGGAATAAGGCTTAAGGTGGAAATAAAGCTTGCAGGCTTCTCGAAAATTAGCAAACAACTTATGGTCACCTGAAAACCTATCAGGTAAATTTATCTTGGGCTCCAAGGAGGCTGCCCCCTAAGGAACAGCTTGTGGCTGAGCTTGCTCTTGGTCCTGCACCCTAAGAGACAGATCCTGGACCAACTGAGTAAGACTCTGTATCTGATCCACCATGGCTTGCATAGGTTCCATGACAGGGCTCAGGAACCTAACAGATAAGATATTAGATGTATGGGCTGGCTATTCTGTTATGGTATCAGATACAGTTCTTAGGTTATTCAGTGAATCCCAGCACCAGACTGACCAATTCAAATTGCATAAACAGCACCGGGCATCCGACGTCCTCCCACCACACCGCTCCTGACCCGCAGAGGTCTTCACCAGAGCCCCTGAAGGTGGGGATGGAGTTGGATACTACTGCCAGCCAAGGCGCATACAATTTGGAGGGAACAGGACACACAACGCACCACAAGTCTCAGCACACCCAGACACTGAAATCACTTACCAGAAGATGCCCAAGGATCAGACGGAGGTGCTGAAGACATAGACGGCTGATGTGGGCAGGAGCCAGGAGATGGCAGCAAAGAGCTGAGTGTTGTTGTCTAAGCCGGGTCGATACCGTGAGGTCAGCGTAGATCCAAGGGATGTCCAGAAGAGTTGTCAGGGATGCCGGGTCATACCGTGAGGTCAGCGCAGTACCAAGAGATGTCCAGAAGAGTAGTCGGGAAGCCGGGTCGTTAACAGGAGAGCGGAGTGGAGCCAAATCAGAAATCAAGGAGCATCCAAGGTAAACTGAATAGCCAGCGGTGAGCTGGTGTAGAAGACCAGATTATATAGGTTCCGGCAGACCCGGCATCACCCCTGAGCCAGAAGAAGAAGGCCACAGTCCATGTCAGCAGAGGACCGACAACTTCAGCACGCCACCGCGGAGGTTTCCGGCCCGACTCCTGACAGTAGGGCGAGGATAGGTCGCGGACCGTAAAAGGAGAGTGCCGGCAGGAGAGGTTCCAGCTCTGCTCCTAACAGTTTGTTACCACGTTAGGCAAAAAATGTAGGATCTTTTTTCAAGATTACCCTATCGTCCAGGATCATAAGGTAGGGCTCTTTGGTTGAGAGAGCCTCAAGTTCGTTAATCCTTCTGGCTGATGTAATTGCCACCAGGAAGCACAATTTTAAGAGTAAGAAGCCTCAGGGAATATTTTCCTAGGGGTTCAAAAGGATCTTTAGAGATAGCTGTAAGGACCCAATTTAGATTCCAAAGAGGAGTTAAGTTAGAAATTTTAGACCTAAATCTGAAAATGGCGCTGCAGAATCTTTTAATCCAGCGATGACTGCTTAGAAACACATCAAAGATTGAATTTAAGGTGGAGATCTTTAAAGGTAAAGTGCTCAGGGAAAGGCCTTTCTCCAGACCTGCTTGGATTGTCTACAGCCAGGTCTTTTAGTAGACTGAAACAAGATTTTTTTGGCCAGTATTGGGCTATGAAGATTATCAGAGGAAGAGGGGGAAATGCATACCCCAATTTGAAGTCTAACTGCTGGGTTAAGGCATCTATTGCTGTAGGGTTTTCCTGCGTGTGAAGGGAAAAGAATACTGGAACCTTCCTGTTTTTTCTTGAGGCAAAAAGATCTATTTCTGGAAGACCCCATTTGTGTACAAATAGAGCAAAGATCTCTTGATGGAAAGACTATTCGAATGAATCCAGATGCTTCCTGCTCAGGTAATCTGCTATCAAATTGTCTTATCCTTTTAGATGAATGCCATGATGGAGAGGACGTTGTTATCTGCCCAGTGGACTGTCAAGAACTTAAGATGTCTGAATCTGGTACCTCCTTGGTGTTGCAAAAATGTGACGGCCGTAAAATTGTCTGAGAATATTTTCTGATGTTGTCGAGCTATAGGATGTTGTGACTGATGGCCTCCCAGATCAGCTCTCAGTATTTGAATGAAAGCGAAATTACTTTGGTGGTCCACTGGCCTTGAAGTAGATGGTCTTCTACTGTATCTGTGCACTCCAACCCCAGGCACTTGCATCCGTGGTCAGAGTTATCACTGGGTGTTTGAACCAATGAACTCCCCTGCTTCCATGATTTTAATACCTGAGCCTGAAGGGGCCTGGAATGGAACTGACTTCAGACAACTGCTGGGATAGAGGAGGTCATGAGGCCTAGGATGGACAGTAGAAAAACCTAGGCCAAAAGGTTTTCTACTAAAAGGCTGCAATCTTCTGGAGAAACACTGTCCTCTTTTCTGATGACAAGAAGGTCATCTATTTCTGGGAATTTAGAGTCATTCTGTAGGCGACAGCCAGCAACCAGTCGACAGTCCCTGCAGACAGGACGAACAACAACAAAGGGAGGTCAGCTAGCCAAGGAGTCGGTAACAATCGAGCAATGCAGTACAGAATCAAAATCCAAGAGAAAAGTCAAAGTTAAGCCAGTGGTTAGGAAATCAGAAAAACAGGTAACAAAGAACAAGGAGTATAGCCAGTAAGCGTAATGCAATAGCAGGCGCCAATGGGAATGTGAGCAAACAATAAATAGGGAGGAAGAACCCGCCCCAGACTTGATAAGAGGATAGGCTGTCAATCACACAGGTATGACTAAAGTTCACTCTTAGTGAAGCACGGGGAAAGCAAGGTGAAGGAGAAGGATGTGGCAGAAAATCAATTAAGGAGGTGAGGGAATAGGACAGTGTTCAGACAATACAAGAAAAACCCAAAGGAAGGAATCACAACTAGACACGCCTCCTGCGCCGTAGCGTGTGCCCGGAGGATGGTGCCAAAGCCCGGACAGGCAAGGATGTTACACATTCCCAGGAACTTGGTACTGGAAGTCACATTAGATTTTTCCCAGTTGATGATCCAACCTGAATCTTGAAGCAACTTCATTGTATACTGTTTATGTTGCTGCAGATTGTTGTCCAGATATGGAACCATCCTGATATTCTAAAATCTTAGGAACGCATCCACCTTGACCATGATCTTTGTAAAGAGACTGGGCATTGAAGATATCCCAAAGGACAGGGCCAAGAACTGGAAGTGATGGATCTCCCTCTGGAAGGGAAGAGCAAACTTGAGATATTTTTGATAAGACAGGTTAATTGGAATATGGAAATCCAGATCCAGTGCTGCCATAAATGCATCTTTCTGGATAAGAAGAACTGTGGATTATCATTTCCTTATTGAAAAGTTTGCAGATAATGAACCTGTTCATAAACTTGAGATTTATAATGGTCCTGGAGGTGCCATTTGTTTTTTTTTTACAAGAAAAAGACAAGAATAGTGTCCTGTTCCCTGCTCCGATGAGGAATTGGGGACACAACACCCAACAAAATCAATTTTTTTTCTCCCCTCCTAGGTCTGGCAGGCTTATCCTCAGGGAAGCCTTTCTTCTTATCTGCTGCCCTTTCTAGAATCTTTTGCAGGTCAGGACCAAAAACCACTTTACCCTCAAAGGGATTTGGATCTTGTGTCTCCCTTAGACCAAAATTTTAGCCAAAGGGCCCTGCGGCCCGCATTAGAGAGGACAGCTGACCGAGCCACCATGCATACAGATTCAGCCAATGAGTCTGCTAAAAAGGCCGTAGCCATATTCAGCATGGAGACTGGGGCAAGGGTCTGATCACTTGGGGTTTTCTTTTCAATATGACTCTCCAGCTGCTGCAGCCAAATAAATAGGGAACTAGCGACACTTGTGGAAATATTGGGCTTAAGTAACACAGTAGTGGCTAGCCAAGTCATCCTGAGAACACCCTCAGCTTCACGGGTTCACTGGGAAGAATCCTCAAAGGCGGGAGCAGTCTTTTTAGCAACGTCAATTTTAGGGATTTTCTTCCAAAGCTCACAATCTTCTTGAGTGAAGGGAAGCCACTCACTGATTTCTTTGGGAACCGTGAATTTTATTTATATTTTTATGTTCCTTTACTTCTGAGGGACCAGACAAGCAAACATTAAATCCTGGACAGTGAGAAGGTCCTTCTTCTCCTCAGTGTCCATAGTAACATCTAATACAGTGTCAGTATCCTGTGAATTGAAAGTGATGAGGTCACATCACACACAGACGGCTCCGCTACATACACGTCACACACAGACAGCGCCACTACATACACGTCACACACAGACAGCTCCGCTACATACACGTCACACACAGACGGCTCCGCTACATACACGTCACACACAGACGGCTCCGCTACATACACATCACACACAGACGGCTCCACTACATACACGTCACACACAGACGGCTCCGCTACATACACATCACACACAGACAGCTCCGCTACATACACGTCACACACAGACAGCTCCGCTACATACACGTCACACACAGACGGCTCCGCTACATACACGTCACACACAGACGGCTCCGCTACATACACATCACACAGACGGCCCCGCTACATACACGTCACACACAGACGGCTCCCGCTACATACACGTCACACACAGAGAGCTCCGCTACATACACGTCACACACAGACGGCTCCGCTACATACACATCACACACAGACGGCTCCGCTACATACACGTCACACACAGCCGGCTCCGCTACATACACATCACACACAGACGGCTCCGCTACATACACGTCACACACAGCCAGCTCCGCTACATACACATCACACACAGACAGCCTCGCTACATACACGTCACACCCAGACAGCTCCGCTACATACACGTCACACACAGACGGCTCCGCTACATACACGTCACACACAGACGGCTCCGCTACATACACGTCACACACAGCCAGCTCCACTACATACACGTCACACACAGACAGCTCCACTACATACACGTCACACACAGACGGCTCCGCTACATACACATCACACACAGACAGCTCCGCTACATACACGTCACACACAGACAGCTCCGCTACATACACGTCACACACAGACAGCTCCGCTACATACACATCACACACAGACGGCTCCGCTACATACACGTCACACACAGACAGCTCCTCTACATACACGTCACACACAGACAGCTCCGCTACATACACATCACACACAGACGGCTCCGCTACATACACGTCACACACAGACAGCTCCTCTACATACACGTCACACACAGACGGCTCCGCTACATACTACACACACACAGACAGCTCCGCTACATACACGTCACACACAGACGGCTCCGCTACATACACATCACACAGACAGCTCCGCTACATACACGTCACACACAGACAGCTCCACTACATACACGTCACACACAGACAGCTCCACTACATACACGTCACACACAGACAGCTCCACTACATACACGTCACACACAGACAGCTCTACTACATACACGTCACACACAGACGGCTCCGCTACATACACGTCACACACAGACGGCTCCGCTACATACACGTCACACACAGACGGCTCCGCTACATACACGTCGCACACAGACAGCTCCGCTACATACACGTCACACACAGACGGCTCCGCTACATACACGTCACACACAGACGGCTCCGCTACATACACGTCACACACAGCCAGCTCCACTACATACACGTCACACACAGCCAGCTCCACTACATACACGTCACACACAGACAGCTCCACTACATACATGTCACACACAGACAGCTCCGCTACATACACATCCACACAGACAGCTCCGCTACATACACGTCACACACAGACGGCTCCGCTACATACATGTCACACACAGACAGCTCCACTACATACACGTCACACACAGACAGCTCCACTACATACATGTCACACACAGACGGCTCCGCTACATACACATCACACACAGACAGCTCCGCTACATACACGTCACACACAGCCAGCTCCGCTACATACACGTCACACACAGACAGCTCCACTACATACATGTCACACACAGACGGCTCCCGCTACATACACGTCACACACAGACGGCCCCGCTACATACATATCACACACAGACAGCTCCACTACATACATGTCACACACAGACGGCTCCGCTACATACACGTCACACACAGACAGCTCCGCTACATACACGTCACACACAGACAGCTCCACTACATACACGTCACACACAGACAGCTCCACTACATACACGTCACACACAGACAGCTCCACTACATACACGTCACACACAGACAGCTCACTCCAGGAGTCACCATCCTCTTGGCACTTCAGCACCTCGGACTTTCAAGCTCATAACCTGACGGCGTAAATCTGGTGGCCGGACTCCCCACTGCGTATTTCTCTGCTCTCCATCAGTGGTGGTTCGCTCTGATCCCTTACAGTGCTGGAGTCCTGGATTTGAATCTGACCAAGGACAACATCTGCAAGGAGTCTGTGGGTTTCCTTTGGGTTCTCTGGTTTCTTCTCACACTCCAAGGTCTTACTGATAGAGAATTTGGAGTGTGAGTCCTATATGTGGCAGCGTCCGATAATCTGTAAATGCTGCAGAATATGTTGGTGCTATATAAGTAACGCTAGGTTCACACTAATGTACGAGACTCCATCCCAGATTACACTTAAAATTGGCAGACTCCTTTATAGTGTATGGTTTCTACGTGTAACCATGCGGACCCAAAAGGATAGAAACCTGAACGCTAGTGTGAACCTAGCATCACAGAAGTAAATAAATATTACAATGTACCCCGCCTGCACTGACAGGGGTAAGTAGTGACCAGATAAGAACAGACACTACATATGATCTTAGCCCAAAGGCTGAGAAGTGACCAGACACGTAACTTCACCTCGTGCACCAGAGAGATCTCTAACACCTGATCATGTGACTCCTCCTATAAATTCAACTGATTACATGACTATGACATCATCACAGGTCCTTTATCCCACTAGGATTTAGCATCTACTAAGCAGCTGCTGCTATAATAGCAGGACCTAATCATGTGACTCGTTGACTCCTCCCACACGTGACATCATCACAGGTCCTGTAACCACGGTTACTGTACAGGAGGAGGTATATATACGGTGTTCGCTCACAGTCCTGGCAGGATTCTAGTTGTCTCAGGACTCGGCTGCTTTAAGGGCTGTTCCTTCCATGGCTGAGATGACAATATTTGTGTCTTTTGCCGTCTGAGATGTCGGCAGTTCCGGTAACAGTCGTCGGCGGTTGTTCTGGGCTGTTTCCATCCCTCGCATACAGGTAAATAGTAGTCGGGGCCTTCACCCTACGGTATAAATCACATGATGGCTTTATTCTACAGGTCGCTACGGTTACACTGATACCACATTTATACAGGGTTTAGGTTTTATTACTTCTACGCTAGAAAGAACTTACTAAATCATTTCTTCTTGTCTCGCCATATTCTGAGAGCCCGAACGTTAACCCTTTGCCATTTTTTTTGATTTTTAATTCTCTGCCTTCAAACAGCCATAACATAATAATTTCTCCGTTCACGGAGCCATCCGAGGGCTTAATTTTTGCAGGACAGACTGTACTTTGTAATGTTTCCATTACAAAGAGAGAAAAACTGCAGTTATGAGTTTTATTTTTACAGTGTTCACAACTGACATACTATGTAATCTCTATTGTGTCGGTCGTAGCGATTACGGCGATACCAGATATTTGTAGTTTTTGGTGTGTTATAACATCCTAACAAAAATACAAAACTTTGGGGATACAAAATTTCTATATGACCATGTACGGGGCTGCATGAAGCTTCTTTTTTGCAGGTCCAGATGTACTTTTTATTTACATCATTTTGGGGAATGTTTGGTGTTTTCATCATTTTTTTATTAAAATTTTTTCGAAGGTGAAACTGCAAAAATATGTCATTTTAGCCAATTTTTTCCCCTATCTCACTGTATGGGAAAAATATTTTTATATGTTTTTAGGTCAGGCATTTTCAGAAACAGGATCCCTAATGTGTACGTGTGTGAATCTTTATTCTTATTTAAAGGGGTGATTTAAATTTATAGTTCTTTTTTAAAATGTTTTAAATATTTTTGAAAACTTTTAATAACTTTTCTTATTGTCCCATGTATCTTCACATACTAGTGCCTGAACCGGAAGCCCCCCTTATAATCCCTACTAATTCTATTTATTACATGGGATCTTGTGAGGATTTTACATTGTCTCATCTTCTCTCCATTCAGGTTCCTACAATATAGAATCCTCTCAGTATCTTCTATATAAGAGAATATTCCTGATTGATCCATCAAGGATGGAAAGAGACAGGAACAAGATGGCGGAAAGTCTATTAAATCTCACCCTAGAGATCATCTACCAGCTTACTGGAGAGGTGAGAGATTCTGATGATGTCACATTACATCATTCTTATCTATAGTAATAACAGATGATATGACTGGAGAGGTGATGGACTCTGGACATGTATGTAGTGATATTTATTAATGTGTCTCCCCATAACCAGGATTACACAGTAGTGAAGAAGACCTCTAGTGGGCGCTGTCAGGCTCCTAAGTATGAAGGATATGGAGGAACTCTGAGCCCAATCCTGGGGCCTCCACCTCACCCCCTGATACAGGAGGAGATCAATGGACAGAAGATCCTAGAACTCACCAACAAGATGCTGGAGCTGCTGACTGGAGAGGTGACAGTGCTGGGAATGCTGGGACATTATACAGTAACTGGAGGGGTCTGGGTGATGACTGTATCATTGTGTTGTCAGGTTCCTATAAGGTGTCAGGATGTCGCTGTCTATTTCTCCATGGAGGAGTGGGAGTATTTAGAAGGACACAAGGATCTGTACAAGGAGGTGATGATGGAGGACCACCAGCCCCTCACATCAGCAGGTAATAGACATGACTATATACACATGGACTTCCATTATTTGTATGTACAGAATGAATTCAGTCCCTGTCTGTGTTTCCTACAGGTAGATCCAGTAAGAGGACAACACCGGAGAGATGTCCCAGTCCTCTTCTTCCACAGGATGATCAGGTAGATGGAGATATTCCCTATGATGTGTAGACGGGCTGTGAAGTCCTTGTGGTCAGTCTTGGGTTATCCAGCAGTATTAGATGGTTTATACTTGTGTAATGAGAGGTGGAGATGGAGGATAAAGCTGACCATAGACATTACATGTTGTCTGGATCTTCTCACAATCTTCTGGCTATGGAGACTGCTGGTTGGAATAAGGAACCATCAGGTTGGATTTCTACCGATCTGATCCTTTATTTCCCCTGAGACAAACAGCCCCGGATGTATCTGGTAGAATCTGATCTCCTCCACTGACACAACCTGAAGCAGGTCTAGCCATGCCGAGTATACATGTGTATGAGGTTCTTGGGGTTGTCATTGAGCTGTCATCTAATATATGTCCAGCTTCTAGTCCTGCAACTTTTTGGCTCTACTAATTCCCGCTGTATCCCTATAAACTTCTTCTCCTGTTTTCTGACCTTTATATTTGTTTCACAGCTTTTGAATAAAGATAAATACTTTGATGATACTAATGTTATCTCCATAAAAGAAGATCCCTATGTGAGTGGTGATGAGGAGTGTGAGGAGGACATTCCTACAGGGAACCGCCCAGGTGAGTGTGCCAGATATTTATGGGACATAAGCTGCTGCCAGCGCTGACTGGCCGGGGATTCCTCCCCTCTCCCACTTTAGAACATATGCATGTTCTATATGGCTAAGCTTAGGTTATAAGCACAAACCGAGAAGGATCCAGCAAGACTCACTCTGCATAAAGTGAAGGATCTTCACAAATTCTGCTTCATATGACTATATATTTGTTATCCACTTCTAGAATCAGCTAGAAATAGAAACCATCTGCTAATCCAACCTTACACTTACCCCAAAGCCATGGCTTCCTCATACATGACCATACTGCTCCTCCCCCTGTAGTAAAGGCCATGTAGGTGTCAGGGAGTGTGTGAGACGGACACCATCTAATAGCACTGACTCACAGGATCCTTTATGATTCTACACTGAGCATTTCACTAAAGAGTGGTGACCGGCACACCGCAACATGGACCGATGAAGATGCTGGCCTCACCACACATGTGGGAAACTGGAGGAGAACAGCCTGGTGGCCAAACTTCATGATCTACTGGTCCGTGCTCCGAGATCTACTGCTAGATTGTTATCTGTCTTACCACCACTGTGTTAGTTAGTAATTAACCTTTTCCCTGACGTCCACGTATTTTATACATCTGCACAGGGTGGCACTTTAGTAGTATGTAGTACGTCCTTGCTACTAATGCCAATTTCTCTGCATGTCGATCCCATGCAGAGAAATTGTAAGGGCTATCATGAAGATCTTGGTGTCATTTTAAAGATGACATTCTCATCTTCATAGTCCTAACAGATCCTGAGATATGGAGCTCTGAAGTGTCCTCCACCTTCCAGGCTCAGGCAGCGTGGAGGAGGAGGAGGGGCAGAGCTGCAGAGATGATGATAAATCTTCATTGTCTGTGCATAACCTGTATGTGATTCCTGGGGGGGTAGCAGCGACTTCTGCCCATGCTATCCCCTCTCCTATCAATCACAGAGCATACTATACTTTTGCTCTCTGATTGTCACTTAGAGGGATAATGTAATACCCCTCTGAGCCTTACTAGAGGGGTATTCTTATATAATACCCCTCTGAACATAACCAGGAAGTTATTGGCGCTGTGACCCAGACATTTACCATCCTCCAGGTCGCAGCGCCAAAAGAGTCGCACCAAACACTTACACAACACATGCACAAAGTCACCAATAAAGTTTACATTTGATCCTGTCCCTGTCCTGTCCATACCTGATCTTTATAGAGTATAATACGCCGCCCGTCTCTCTAGTGATATTCGTTACACGCTAACATAATAGCAATAATGATTATTACTAGAGATGAACGTATAAAACATTTCTGACAGGCGGAAAGTTCCATCAGATAACACATTGAATGTGACCATATAAAACACCAGTTTTTGGCAGCTTTCAGATGGGTGTGTTTTTTTTTGCACCCACACGAAACTCCTGGACTTCCAGCGGGTCATCAGATCTAGAATTCTGACTCTCTAACACCAGTAATGATGAACCACAGGAACTTCAGAGGTTGTGTCCATAATACGTGAGCAATAAAGCTGCCGTGTTACGCCAATCTGACACCAGCCCTAGTTATCACATTAGTTAGGTGAGAGATTATAATTATTCATTAGAGTTCCAATTTTTATAGGGGGATAGAAAATTATATTCTTATGTAAGCCCCTATTTAATTTGTATGCACAAAATTGGTTGGCGCATTTCTGCGATTTTTGGCGTTTCTTTAACATCTGTAAATATATATATGTGTGGTATGTATGAATTCCTCACATACTGCAGTTTTTTGGAAAGTACATTTTGATTGCAGAAAAGATTGCTTGAGCCTGTACATTAGTGGCAAATTTGAATTTTTGTGCAATTTTTGCTTAGAATCTGTTTGCTGCAAAGTTGCATGAAGGTGGTTGTATATATGAAATATTAAGTTGTGTTTTTATATACAGTATGCTGTGAATTCTCAAAAAAGTTAGACTTTGGTATCACAATCACAGTTTGCTAGGTGCAGTATAGATTTGTAACATATTAGTGAATAACAGCAGTATTGCTTGTCTTCTGTATCAGTGTTTTTGAGAGTACGAGCTCTTGTTATAGTTGATGTTTGCAGTATATATAAATTGTGTACACCTTGATCTATTTTATATGTGTTTTGTGTGTGAATGTAAGATTGAATAGGAGTTTTAGGTGCAAATATATGTTTTGGTGCATTTAAAAAAAAAATTTAAAATAATTTTTGTTTGTCACAAAGTTACATGAAGGTGGACGTGGCTATTCATAACCCATTGAGACACATGTAATCTTCCGGTTGTCTTTTAAGAAATATATATGGTTTAGGGGTGCACTTGCTTTTCACAGTGTATAATCCTTACATTTTATAGGAAGATACTTTTTTAACATTTCCAGTTTAAGGCTACAGCCCCACATTGCAGAAACGCAACTTTTTTTGTTGCGGTTTTTTGATCCAAAGCCAAGAATGGCTACAAAAGGAATGGGAAATATATAGGAAGTTCTTATACTAATTCCTTTTGCTCAATCCACTCCTGGCTTTGGCTCAAAAAAACGCAACAGAATCTTCAACAAAAAAAAGCTGCGTTTCCACAATGTGGGGCCTCAGTCTAAAAGCAGATTTTTGTTCCTTCCAGTTCTGGTGATTTTCTGAAGGTGCATGCAGGTGAAGGCCTTAGTGATAAGAATAAACTTTGCACATGTTGGACTCTTATTTATAGGAGGTTTGGTGCATATAACTTTTTATTTGGTTTCCACTTTTAGCCACTGATATTACAAATAAATTCTTTAAAAATCAGACAATGTGATTTTCTGGATGTTTTCTCATTTTGTCTCTCATAGTTGAGGTCTACCTATGATGACAATTACAGGCCGGCCTCATCTTATTAAGTGGGAGAACTTGCACAATTGGTGGCTGACTAAATACTTTTTTTTCCCCACTGTATATTTATTTGCATTTTTTTTAAATAAAACTTACACTTTAAATCAAAATTGCATAAAGGCGCCTGTTTGTGTACAGAATCAAGTGGCTTTCTGACAATGTTGCATTTTAGGTTTTATTTGTCCATCTCAAAAATGTGAAAATTAGATTTTTTTTTTATATAAAAATTATATAAAATATCAATATTTGTATTGTTATATTATGTAAAAATAATCTTTCATTCTTGTTAGATGACTGTACCAGGAGCTCAGAGGGACATCTGATATCTACAGATTATAAAGCAGAGGATCATGGTATCACACAAGATCCATATGAAGAACATGTCATTACCCCAGATATACCCTCAGCCCTTCACAGTAAAGATCTATCATCTGATCCTATTATACACGTCCAATCTTCTGATTCATCACAGACTGTGAAGGAAAATCAAAATCAGGAAGAAGGTGCTGTACATCAGAGAACTCACAAAGGGACTAAACAATTTTCATGTTCAGAATGTGGTAAATGCTTTCCCTACAAATCAAGTCTTGTTGAACATGAGAGAAAACACACAGGAGAGAAGCCATATTCATGTTCAGAATGTGGGAAATGTTTTACTTATAAATCACATCTCATTAGACACTGTAGAATTCACACAGAGAAACCATATTCATGTCCAGAATGTGGGAAATGTTTTGCTTCGAAAACACTTCTGGTTAGACATCAGAGAGTTCACAATGGTGAGATGCCATATTCATGTTCAGAATGTGGCAAATCTTTTACCTGGAATTCAGAACTTGCAAGACATCAGAGAACTCACACAGGGGAGAAGCCATTTTTATGCCCAGAATGTGGGAAATGTTTTACTAAGAAATCAGATCTTGTTATACATCAAAAAATTCACACCGGGGAGAAGCCTTATTCATGCCCAGAATGTGGAAAATGTTTTATAAAAAAGTCTGTCCTAATTTCACATCAGAGAACACACACAGGAGAGAAGCCATATTCATGCCCCGAATGTGAAAAATGTTTTAACGCTAAAGCGCATCTTCTTACACATCTAAGAATTCACACAGGGGAGAAGCCATTTTCATGTACATGTGGAAAGTCATTTCGTGATAAGTCAACTCTATGTCACCATCAAGTAACTCATATACAATGTGGAAAGTCCACATCAACAGTGTCCAACAATGTTTTACCTTTGAATCTGACCTTGTTAGACATCCCACCGGGCAGTAGCCATTATGTTTTCCTTTCCTCTTAAACTTGTTTTATTGATATTTACGAGAACAAGAATAAAATTCACCCATTCGCCTGGAATCGCATCTCCATTTTTGTGGCAGTTTTTGATGCAGGATTTTGAGTCAAAACCTGGTGTAACACTGCACTCTCCCACCACATTACCTTTGATGTGCATTGGGCAATCTTTGCTCCTCCATGCTGTTATACACTCCTTGCTGCTAATGTATCTTTTTTTCTACTTAATGGGTCCGTGTTCACACCTGCAATGCTTCCCCAGCCTGTCCCTGTCTTAGTGTCTGTCCCAGTTTCACTAGCCACACCCTGCCTTAGCTATAAGGCTTTAGCATGATAGACTTTCTGTAAGGTGTTCTTAATAGCTGATCTGATTTGTGTTATGATCTCTGGACTCTGCCTCTTCTCCTGCCACCAGTATGCAACAAGTGCCCTTGACCACAGTCCCTGCTACTCCTCCAGCAGCTTCATGTTCACATAATGGCATTACCGGTGTTCAACTACTTTTACCTCCTCACTTTGATGGGAATCGTAAAGCCTATTGTGAATTTGTAAAGAAGCACTTGATCCACTTAAAGTTTCACGCAGACATCTTCCTTTAACCAGACTAGGATTGCCTTTAGGCTGAGGCCCCACGTTGGGGAAACACAGCTTTTTTTGATGTAGATTTAGCTACGGTTTTTTGAGCCAAAGCCAAGAATGGCTACAAAAGGAATTGGAAATATATAGGAAGTTCTTATAATTCTCCCTTCTGCTCAATCCACCCCTGGCCTTGGCTCAAAAAAATGCAGGAAAAAAATACAGCTATTCCGCAACGTGGGGCCTTAGCCTTATGCTTAGGTTGCTCTGTTATTAGATGAGGCCTTGTTCTAGGTGAACGGGAACATGGTGGTCTTCTTCCTGGAGATTTTTTGTACCATTTTCAAGGAACCAGACCAGACCTCTTCTGTACATACAGTTTTTCTTTTCTTCACCAGGGTTATTCTATGGTAGGACAGTATTCCATAAGATTTAATACCCTAGCTGCAAGGTGTTTTCTTGGGCAATAGTGTTTTTTGTTAACTAACGTATACAAAGGGCCATTATCACGGCAAAAAAAATCCAAGCTGACACACACAGTGTGTTATAGTCTAATACTGGCCAGGTTGCTCTTGCAAGGCTAAATCTAATTTTCCTTTATAATTTTCTTCAATTGTGTTTTTTTTTTTTTTTTAAATCAAAACAAATACACACAGTTTCAGAAATGTTGGCAATCATTATTATACAAGTAGCGATATAAAATGCCTGGAAAAAAACAGGGCAGAGGACAGGCTCAAGTAGTAAGAGTAAACAGTTGTGCTTTCATGCCGTAAACCAGAGCATGGTTATAACAATAAATGTGGGTTGCAACAGCAACACTACTTCTGGTCTTGGCAGTCCTGCTACTAGCTAGCTGCAGTATTATTGTACTTCCTGAAAATAAAGGTGAAGTTTATGACAGCAGTGAAAGACACTGTAGAGTCAGGGTTCAGTATGTTTCACCTTCTTTGTTGTTGCACAAAATTACCACACTGTCTTTCTAAACTGTCAACCATGTCTTCTTCATCTTCTCTGACACAGATCCCATTCACTAGTAGTCATGTGGCATATGCTAAGAAAGATATTCCTTGTAGTAAAAGACTTCCTTTTCTTGATGAGCTAGATGAGAACAGACAGTACTTTTTGGATGTAGAGATAGAAGACCTGACTCTTGGAGGTAGTAGTGGCAGGGGGTATGCTACTGGTAGTTATACTGGTAGGGGTACTAGGAAATCAGTTGGGGGTTGTGAGGATATCGAAGAATCCTATGACCATGAGGAGTCAAAAAAAGTGGGGAAGATGATGAAATTACTGAACCTGATGATTTTATTGCAGATACAATCTGGCAACTGGGTTAGGGTGACAGGACGACATCAGAGAAAAGAGTGGTGGCACCTGCAATAGTAGAATTATTCTTACCGTTAATTCAGTTTTCAGTAGCCAGTATAATAGCACCAAACACCGGAGAGATTGACCCTTCACCCTAATAGGAACAACAGCACAAAAAGGATAAAAGGCCCCACCCCACACACTTCCCGAGTGTTCTTATAAATTCTTTGAATGCTCCCCTACAATAAACAAAGGAGGGTAACCAAGGTGCTGTCATGATGGCTACTAACTTTACACCATGCCACCACCAAACACCGGAGAAATGCCAAATCATACTTACTAGTGGGGGACCACAGCCTGCAAGACCTTTTTATTGAAGACCTGATCTTGCGAGGACGAGACATCAAGCTTATAATGCTTAAAGAAGGTGTGAGGACTGGACCAGACTGCCGCCTTGCAAATGTACTCCAGAGAAGCCGAGGATCTCTCTGCCCATGAAACGGCTACTGCTCTGGTTGAATGGCCTGTGAAAGATTTTGGAGGGATTTTTCCAACTGCTTTGTAGGCTTTTCAGATTTCGAGTTTGAGCCACCTAGAGATTGATGTTTTCGAAGCCTTCTTGTCTTTATGGGGACACTGATACTGGACAAAGGTTTGCATCCAGTCTATAGGGCCTAGTTGTTTCTAGATATGAAATTCTTCCATTTTACTGGATTTGGGGTTGATGCAAATGAATGGAAGGACCACGTAAAAGGAGAGTGCCGGCAGGAGAGGTTCCAGCTCTGCTCCTAACAGTTTGTTACCACGTTAGGCAAAAAATGTAGGATCTTTTTTCAAGATTACCCTATCGTCCAGGATCATAAGGTATGGCTCTTTGGTTGAGAGAGCCTCAAGTTCGATAATCCTTCTGGCTGATGTAATTGCCACCAGGAAGCACAATTTTAAGAGTAAGAAGCCTTAGGGAATATTTTCCTAGGGGTTCAAAAGGATCTTTAGAGATAGCTGTAAGGACCCAATTTAGATCCCAAGGAGGAGTTAAGTTGGAAATTTTAGACCTAAATCTGAAAATGGCGCTGCAGAATCTTTTAATCCAGCGATGACTGCTTAGAAACACATCAAAGATTGAATTTAAGGCGGAGAACTTTAAAGGTAAAGTGCTCAGGGAAAGGCCTTTCTCCAGACCTGCCTGGATTGTCTATCGCCAGGTCTTTTAGCAGACTGAAACAAGATCTTTTTGGCCAGTATTGGGCTATGAAGATTATCAGAGGAAGAGGGGAAAATGCATACCCCAATTTTGAAGTCTCACTGCTGGGTTAAAGCATCTATTGCTGTAGGGTTGTCCTGCGTGTGAAGGGAAAAGAATACTGGAACCTTCCTGTTTTTTCTTAAGGCAAAAATATCTACAGTGGGGAAAAAAAGTATTTAGTCAACCACCGATTGTGCAAGTTCTCCCACTTAAAAAGATGAGAGAGGCCTGTAATTGTCATCATAGGTAGACCTCAACTATGAGAGACAAAATGAGAAAACAAATCTAGAAAATCACATTGTCTGATTTTTTAAGAATTTATTTGCAAATTATGGTGAAAAATAAGTATTTGGTCACCTACAAACAAGCAAGATTTCTGGCTCTCACAGACCTGTAACTTCTTCTTTAAGAGGCTCCTCTGTCCTCCACTCATTACCTGTAGTAATGGCTCCTGTTTGACATTGTTATCAGTATAAAAGACACCTGTCCACAACCTCAAACAGTCACACTCCAAACTCCACTATGGTGAAGACCAAAGAGCTGTGGAAGGACCAGAAACAAAATGGTAGCCCTGCACCAGGCTGGGAAGACTGAATCTGCAATAGGCAAGCAGCTTGGTGTGAAGAAATCACCTGTGGGAGCAATAATTAGAAAATGGAAGATATACAAGACCACTGATAATCTCCCTCCATCAGGGGCTCCACGCAAGATCTCACCCCGTGGGGTCAAAATGGTCACAAGAACGGTGAGCAAAAATCCCAGAACCACACGGGGGGACCTAGTGACTGACCTGCAGAAAGCTGGGACTAACGTAACAAAGGCTACCGTCAGTAACACACTACGCCACCAGGGACTCAGATCCTGCAGTGCCAGACGTGTCCCCCTGCTTAAGCCAGTACATATCCGGGCCCGGAGAGTATTGGGAGAATGTCATATGGTCAGATGAAACCAAAGTAGAACTATTTGGTAGAAACACAACTCGTCGTGTATGGAGGAGAGCGAATGCTGAGTTGCATCCACTGTGAAGCATGGGGGTGGCAACATCATGCTTTGGGGCTGTTTCTCTGCAAAGGGACCAGGACGACTGATCCGTGTACATGAAAGAATGAATGGGGCCATGTATCGTGAGATTTTGAGCAAGGACATTGAAGATGAAACGTGGCTGGGTCTTTCAGCATGACAATGATCCCAAGCACACCACCAGGGCAACGAAGGAGCGGCTTCGTAAGAAGCATTTCAAGGTCCTGGAGTGGCCTAGCCAGTCTCCAGATCTCAACCCCATAGAAAACCTTTGGAGGGAGTTGTAAGTCCGTGTTGCCCAGCGACAGCCCCAAAACATCCCTGCTCTAGAAGAGATCTGCATGGAGGAATGGGCCAACATACCAGTAACAGTGTGTGCCAACCTTGTGGAGACTAAAAGAAAATGTTTGACCTCTGTCATTGCCAACAAAAGATATAGAACAAAGTATTGAGATGAACTTTTGTCATTGACCAAATACTTATTTTCCACCATAATTTGCAAATAAATTCTTTGAAAATCAGACAATGTGATTTTCTGGATTTGTTTTCTCATTTTGTCTCTCATAGTTGAGGTCTACCTATGATGACAATTACAGGCCGGCCTCATCTTTTTAAGTGGGAGAACTTGCACAATTAGTGGCTGACTAAATACTTTTTTTCCCCACTGTATTTCTGGAAGACCCCATATGTGTACAAATAGAGCAAAGATCTCTTGATGGAAAGACCATTCGCTTGGATCAGATGCTTCCTGCTCAGGTAATCTGCTATCAAATTGTCTTATCCTTTTAAATGAACTGCCATGATGGAGAGGACGTTTTTCTCTGCCCAGTGGACTGTCAAGAACTTAAGATGTCTGAATCTGGTACCTCCTTGGTGTTGCAAAAATGTGATGGCCGTGAAATTGTCTGAGAATATTTTCTGAAGTTGCCGAGCTATAGGATGTCGTGACTGACGGCCTCCCAGATGGCTCTCAGTAGTTGAATGAAAACGAACTTACATTGGTGGTCCACTGGTCTTGAAGTAGGTGGTCTTGTACCTGTACATCCCAACCCCAGGCACTTGCATCCGTGGTTAGAGTTATCACTGGGTGTTTGAATCAATGAACTCCCCTGTTCAGGTTTTGAGCTTGAAGCCACCAGTCCAAGGAATGTCTAACCAACTCTGGCAGGAACATCTTCTTGTCCAGCGTTAGCTGAGAGTGGTTCCTTGATTTTAATATCTGAGTCTGAAGGGGCCTGGAATGGAACTGACTCCAGACAACCGCTGGGATACAGGAGGTCATGAGGCCTAGGATGGACATCGCCTCCCTGATAGGGCAAAAGTTTTTCTACTAAAAGGCTGCAATCTTTCGGAGAAACACTGTCCTCTTTTCTGCTGGCAAGAAGGTCATCGATTTCTGGGAATTTAGAGTCATTCCCAGGAACTTCTTGCTGGTACTGGAAGTCAGATTGGATTTTTCCCAGTTGTTGATTCAACCTGAATCTTGAAGCAACTTTATTGTATACTGTTTATGTTGCTGCAACAGAAGATAGAATTTTGCAGATATCAGATTGTTGTCCAGATATGGAACCATCCTGATATTCTAAAGTCTTAGGAACGCATCCACCTCGACCATGATCTTTGTAAAGAGTCTGGGCACTGAAGATATCCCAAAGGACAGGGCCAAGAACTGGAAGTGATGGATCTCCCCCTGGAAGGGAAGAGCAAACTTGAGATATATTTGATAAGACAGGTTAATTGGAATATGGAAATAGGCATCCTTGAGATCCAGTGCTGCCATAAATGCATCTTTCTGGATAAGATGAACTGTGGATTATCATTTCCATATTGAAAAGTTTGTAGACAATGAACATGTTCAGGAACTTGAGATTTATAATCGTCCTGGAGGTGCCATTGGTTTTTTTTTTACAAGAAAAAGACAAGAATAGTGCCCTGTTTCCTGCTCCAATGAGGAATTGGGGGCACAGCACCCAACAAAATCAATTTTTTTTCTCCTTTCCTCCAACCTGTCTTGAAAGAGTGAAGAGCGGACAGTGGGGATTTGTATGGGTATATCTTGCGGGTGGGGTTTTGGGTGTTTGAATGCAAATTTGATCTTGTAACCTTTCCTTAAGATTCTCAATATCCAAGGGTTCTGGGAAATTAACTCCCACCTCTGAACAAAAAGGGAAAATCTCCCCCCCCCACCCGTCATTGCTGTTTAGGTTGTTGATTAGGGTTAATAAGGAAATCTCATCCTCTACCTCCCTTGGGATAACTCCAACCCCCTGACTTTCCCTTGCCTCTGAAATCTCTATTTCTGGACCTGAAAGGAAGAAAATTATTCCTAGGTCTGGCAGGCTTATCCTCAGGGAAGCCTTTCTTCTTATCTGATGCCCTTTCTAGAATCTTTTGCAGGTCAAGACCAAAAACCACTTTACCCTCAAAGGGAAACTCACAGAGATTAGATTTGGATCTAGTGTCTCCCTTAGACCAAGATTTTAGCCAAAGGGCCCTGCGGCCCACATTAGAGAGGACAGCTGACCAAGCCACCATGCATACAGATTCAGCCAATGAGTCTGCTAAAAAGGCCGTAGCCATATTGAGCATGGAGACTGGGGCAAGGGTTTGATCACTTGGGGTTTTCTTTTCAATATGACTCTCCAGCTGCTGCAGCCAAATAAATAGGGAACTAGCGACACTTGTGGAAATATTTTGCTTAAGTAACACTGTAGTGGCTAGCCAAGTCATCCTGAGAACACCCTCAGCTTCACGGGTTCACTGGGAAGAATCCTCAAAGGCGGGAGCAGTCTTTTTAACAACTTCAGAGACTTGTACGTCAATTTTAGGGATTTGCTTCCAAAGAAAGAGAAGAATTATATACAAGGGGGGTTGTTATAAGAAGGAGACATATATAAGAGGGCTATTATTTATAATGGAGGAACTGTTTTATATAAGGAGGGCTAATATAAGAGAGGAATTATTATATATAAGGGGGGCTATTATGAGGAAGGAGCGTTATATTTAAGGGCAACTACTATAGTAGAGGAAGTATTATATATAAGGGAGCTATTAAAAGGGGGAACTGTTATATATAAGGTTGGCTGTTATAAGGGGGAGTCTTATATACTGTAAAAGGGGCTATTGTGTGAAAGGGAGGAACTATTATACAGTACAGACCAAAAGTTTGGACACACCTTCTCATTCCAAGAGTTTTCTGTATTTTCATGACTATAAAAATTGTAGATTCACACTGAAGGCATCAAAACTATGAATTAACACATGTGGAATTATATACTTAACAAAAAAGTGTGAAACAACTGAAAATATGTCTTATATTCTAGGTTCTTCAAAGTAGCCACCTTTTGCTTTGATTACTGCTTTGCACACTCTTGGCATTCTCTTGATGAGCTTCAAGAGGTAGTCACCTGAAATGGTCTTCCAACAATCTTGAAGGAGTTCCCAGAGATGCTTAGCACTTGTTGGCCCTTTTGCCTTCACTCTGTGGTCCAGCTCACCCCAAACCATCTGGATTGGGTTCAGGTCTGGTGACTGTGGAGGCCAGGTCATCTGGCGTAGCACCCCATCACTCTCCTTCTTGGTCAAATAGCCCTTACACAGTCTGGAGGTGTGTTTGGGGTCATTGTCCTGTTGAAAAATAAATGATGGTCCAACTAAACGCAAACCGGATGGAATAGCATGCCGCTGCAAGATGCTGTGGTAACCATGCTGGTTCAGTATTCCTTCAATTTTTAATAAATCCCCAACAGTGTCACCAGCAAAGCACCCCCACACCATCACACCTCCTCCTCCATGCTTCATGGTGGGAACCAGGCATGTAGAGTCCATTCGTTCACCTTTTCTGTGTCGCACAAAGACACGGTGGTTGGAACCAAAGATCTCAAATTTGGACTCATCAGACCAAAGCACAGATTTCCACAGGTCTAATGTCCATTCCTTGTGTTCTTTAGCCCAAACAAGTCTCTTGTGCTTGTTGCCTGTCCTTAGCAGTGGTTTCCTAGCAGCTATTTTACCATGAAGGCCTGCTGCACACAGTCTCCTCTTAACAGTTGTTGTAGAGATGTGTCTGCTGCTAGAACTCTGTGTGGCATTGACCTGGTCTCTAATCTGAGCTGCTGTTAACCTGCGATTTCTGAGGCTGGTGACTCGGATGAACTTATCCTCCGCAGCAGAGGTGACTCTTGGTCTTCCTTTCCTGGGGCGGTCCTCATGTGAGCCAGTTTCTTTGTAGCGCTTGATGGTTTTGGCCACTGCACTTGGGGACACTTTCAAAGTTTTCCCAATTTTTCGGACTGACTGACCTTCATTTCTTAAAGTAATGATGGCCACTCGTTTTTCTTTACTTAGCTTCTTTTTTCTTGCCATAATACAAATTCTAACACTCCATTCAGTAGGACTATCAGCTGTGTATCCACCTGACTTCTGAACAACACAACTGATGGTCCCAACCCCATTTATAAGGCAAGAAATCCCACTTATTAAACCTGACAGGGCACACCTGTGAAGTGAAAACCATTTCAGGTGACTACCTCTTGAAGGTCATCAAGAGAATGCCAAGAGTGTGAAAAGCAATAATCAAAGCAAAAGGTGGCTACTTTGAAGAACCTCGAATATAAGACATATTTTCAGTTGTTTCACACTTTTTTGTTAAGTATATAATTCCACATGTGTTAATTCATAGTTTTGATGCCTTCAGTGTGAATCTACAATTTTTATAGTCATGAAAATACAGAAAACTCTTGGAATGAGAAGGTGTGTCCAAACTTTTGGTCTGTACTGTATATAAATGGGGAACTGTTATTTATAAGGGGGAGACTATTATATATAAGGGGACTATTATGTATTAGGGAGGAAATTATTATCTATTTTAAGGGGAAACATATAAGGCAGGCTGTTATTTATAAGGGAAGAACTATTTATAATAGGCCTATAATAAGGGGGGGACATTTATATATATATATATATATATATATATATATATATGTGACTATTATAATGTGGTCGCTTTTATTCATAAGGAAACTTTATAAGGAGGGTATTGTTAAAGGGGCTATTATTTCTAAGAGGGCTAATATTGATAATATGGACTATTATTTATAAGGTGAACTATTATTCATGAGAGGGCTATCATTAATAACGGGGAACTATTACTGATATGGGACAGGGATTATTATTTATAAGGAGGCGCTATAATAACTGATGAGGGGGTGCTAAGATCTATTAGGCGGTACAAAGGTGGTTATTTGAATTGCGTGTGGACATATGGGGGGGTGGTTGCTACTGTTTTAGCGGCAGAAAGGGGGCATTATTAAAGGGGCTGCCACTGGAAATATGATGTCGTTGTTGATATATCATTTGGGGTCCCGCTTTTAATTTTGCCCAGGGCCACAGTTTGTCTAAAACCGGCCCTGACTAAACTGTCACGTGAGAACTTATTATTTCAGTGATGGAATCTCTAATTTCAATTGGAAGACATGTCGGGACCCAATCCAGGCACCCACCTAATCAACCAACTACCGAGTGCCGCACACAAATCACATCAAGCAACTCCTAAGCACGTAACTGATCTCATGACTGTGACATCATCACAGGTCCTTTAGCCCACTTGCAGCAGAAGCTATAACAGCAGGAACTGATCATGTGACTCGTTGACTCCTCCCACACGTGTGACACCATCACAGGTCCTGTAACCACGGTTACTGTACAGGAGGAGGTATATATACGGTGGTCGCTCACAGTCCTGGCAGGATTCTAGTTGTCTCAGGACTCGGCTATAAGGGCTGTTCCTTCCATGGCTGAGATGACAATATTTGTGTCTTTTGCCGTCTGAGGTGTCGGCAGTTCCGGTAACAGTCGGCGGCGGTTGTTCTGGGCTGTTTCCATCCGTCCCATAGAGGTAAATAGTAGTCGGGGCCTTCACCCTACGGTATAAATCACATGATGGCTTTATTGTACAGGTCGCTACGGTTACACTGATATAACATTTGGGGCAGTTCTCACAAATACAGTGAGCTGTGCTGTCTAGGCTTTCGGTCCCTCGCGGGTCTAATATTGATAGTCTAAACTGGATAATTCCATTAAACCCTAACTTTTTTAATTTTCTGTTGCTCTGGCCACTTTTTAATAATGGGTGGGATTTAGTGGAGGAGGAGGGTCACCTGTGCTCCGACAAATTCATTACAATGTACACCAGAAAATAGAATAAATCAGCAGAAATCTACACCACCTCATACATAGTGTAGATTGTATTTTGCGGTACATGAACTGTCCAAATATTCACCAAATTTATTCCCATCACTGTGAATGAACAGGTTAGTGGAGGAGAAGAGTCTGATACTGTGTGCAGAGAGGAGGAATGTGCCATGTATCTTCACATACTAGTGCCTGACCCGGAAGCCTGCCTTATAATCCCTACTAATTCTATTTATTACATGGGATCTTGTGAGGTTTTTACATTGTCTCATCTTCTCTCCATTCAGGTTCCTACAATATAGAATCCTCTCAGTATCTTCTATATAAGAGAATATTCCTGATTGATCCATCAAGGATGGAAAGAGACAGGAACAAGATGGCGGAAAGTCTATTAAATCTCACCCTAGAGATCATCTACCACTTTACTGGAGAGGTGAGAGATTCTGATGATGTCACATTACATCATTCTTATCTATAGTAATAACAGATGATATGACTGGAGAGGTGATGGACTCTGGACATGTATGTAGTGATATTTATTAATGTGTCTCCCCATAACCAGGATTACACAGTAGTGAAGAAGACCTCTAGTGGGCGCTGTCAGACTCCTGTGTTTAAACGATATGTAGGAACCCTGAGTCCAATCCCGGGGCCTCTACCTCACCCCCTGATACAGGAGGAGATCAATGGACAGAAGATCCTAGAACTCACCAACAAGATGATTGAGTTGCTGACTGGAGAGGTGACACTGCTGGGAATGCGGGGACATTATACAGTAACTGGAGGGGTCTGGGTGATGACTGTATCATTGTGTTGTCAGGTTCCTATAAGGTGTCAGGATGTCGCTGTCTATTTCTCCATGGAGGAGTGGGAGTATTTAGAAGGACACAAGGATCTGTACAAGGAGGTGATGATGGAGGACCACCAGCCCCTCACATCACCAGGTAATAGACATGACTATATACACATGGACTTCCATTATTTGTATGTACAGAATGAATTCAGTCCCTGTCTGTGTTTCCTACAGGTAGATCCAGTAAGAGGACAACACCGGAGAGATGTCCCAGTCCTCTTCTTCCACAGGATGATCAGGTAGATGGAGATATTCCCTATGATGTGTAGACGGGCTGTGAAGTCCTTGTGGTCAGTCTTGGGTTATCCAGCAGTATTAGATGTTTTATACTTGTGTAATGAGAGGTGGAGATGGAGGATAAAGCTGACCATAGACATTACATGTTGTCTGGATCTTCTCACAATCTTCTGGCTATGGAGACTGCTGGTTGGAATAAGGAACCATCAGGTTGGATTTCTACCGATCTGATCCTTTATTTCCCCTGAGAAAAGAAACCCCAGATGTATCTGGTAGAATCTGATCTCCTCCACTGACACAACCTGAAGCAGGTCTAGTCATGCCGAGTATACATGTGTATGAGGTTCTTGAGGTTGTCATTGAACCATCATCTACTATGTATGTCCGGTGACTATTTGGCTCAGATAACTCCTACTGTGAGGTCATTTTTGATCATTACACTGATTAATCTTTTCTGCTCTTCTAGAATATTTCTCCATGACCTCTCCACGTGTCTGATGACTACATTATTTGTATTACAGCATTTCCACCATGGTAAAGTTCTGAGCACTATTAATACTACAGAGCCCTATGTGAGTGGTGATGAGGAGTGTGAGGAGGACATTCCTACAGGGAATCTCCCAGGTGAGTGTGTCAGATATTTATGGGACATAAGCTGCTGCTGGCGCTGACTGGCCGGGGATTCCTCCCCTCTCCCACTTTAGAGCATATGCATGCTCATCCGGAACAGGAAACCATATTAGTGATGGCATCCACAATTACTTACTCATAGGACCAGGTTCACAGTTTATTCACTCGAATCAGCTAAAAATAGAAATCATCTGCTAATCGAACCTTACACTTACCACAAAGCCATGGCTTCCTCATACATGACCCTACTGCTCCTCCCCCTGTAGTAAAGTCCATGTAGGTGTCAGGGAGTGTGTGAGACGGACACCACCTAATAGCACTGACTCACAGGATCCTTTATGATTCTACACTGAGCATTTCACTAGAAAGGAGTGGTGACCGGCACACCGCAACATGGACCGATGCAGATGCTGGCCTCACCACACGAGTGGGAAACTGGAGGAGAACAGCCTGGTGGCCGAATATCATTATCTACTGGTTCGAGCTCTGAGATCTACTGTTAGATTGTCTTCATATCACACAATATGTATTGAAATGTACAGTATATATAGCAATGTTTTGTAAAATATGAATAGAACTTGTATGGTTATGTTATGTAAAAATAATATCAGTTTTCTTCTTGTCAGGTGACTGTACCAGGAGCTCAGAGGGACATCTGATATCTACAGATTATAAAGCAGAGGATCATGGTATCACACAAGATCCATATGAAGAACATGTCATTACCCCAGATATACCCTCAGCCCTTCCGCAGATTCATCTGTCATCTGATCCTGGTAAACAGGTCCTATCTCCTGATTTATCACAGACTGAAAAAAGTCACCAAATGGGTGTTGTACATCAGAGAATTCACACAGGAGAGAAGACATTTTCATGTTCAGAATGTGAGAAATGTTTTACCTATAAATCAGATCTTGCTTATCATCAGAGAATTCACAAAAGGGCCGAGTCATTCTCATGTTCGGAAAATGGGGAATGTTACAGCTTTAAATTAAACCTGGTTGAACAACATAGAGCTCAGACAGGGGAGAAGCCATTTTCGTGTTCAGAATGTGCTGAATGTTTTAGTGAGAAATCAAGTCTTGTTAAACATCTGAAAATTCACACAGGAGAGAAGCCATATTCATGCTCAGAATGTGGGAAATGTTTTACAGATAAATCAGCTCTTGCTACACATCAAAGAATTCACACAGGAGAGAAGCCATTTTTCTGTTCCGAATGTGGAAAACGGTTTACTCAGAAATCACATCTTGTTGAACATCAGAGAATTCACACAGGAGAGAAACCATTTTCATGCTCAGAATGTGGGAAATGTCTTACTCGTAAATCAAAGCTTCTTAACCATAAGAGAATTCACACAGGGGAGAAGCCATATTCATGTTCAGAATGTGGGAAACGTTATAGTGCTAGATCTACTCTTATTGAACATCAGAGAATTCACACAGGGGAGAAGCCTTTTGTTTGTCTAGAATGTGGGGAATATTTTGCTCATAAAACA
The DNA here is from genome assembly GCA_947044405.1 of Leptodactylus fallax. Taxonomy (NCBI): domain Eukaryota; kingdom Metazoa; phylum Chordata; class Amphibia; order Anura; family Leptodactylidae; genus Leptodactylus; species Leptodactylus fallax. Next base: position 241,674 of record CAMRHE010000573.1, read on the forward strand.
ACTCTTATATTACATCAAAAAGTTCATACAGGGAAGGAGCCATTTTCCTGTTTAGACTGTGGGAAATGTTTTACTCGGAAATCAAGTCTTATTAAACATCAAAGAACTCACACAGGAGAGAAGCCATATCCATGCCCAGAATGTGGGAAATGTTTTACTCGGAATTCAAGCCTTGTTGAACATCAAAAAATTCACACAAGGGAAACTCCATATTCTTGCCCAGAATGTGGGAAGTGTTTTATAAAAAAATCAGCTCTATCTTCACATCAGAGATCTCATATGAGGGAGAAGCCACGTTCTTGTCCATAATGTGGAAATGCTTTAACTTGAAATTGAAGAATTCACACTGGAGAGAAGCCATTTTCTTTTTACATATGCTTCAGTTAGAGATGATTTTTGGTTTTAATTTTTTCCACATCAAAGATCTTTCACAGGAAAAACTTTTTCGGGTCTAGATTTGGAAATTTTTTTTTACCCATAATTACATCTTAAAGAGGTTGCCCCATGTAAAATATTGCATTTTTTAAAATCCTACACCTGATGACCAAATTTGCAATTTGAAAGTGATATAATGATTAAAATACAAGTGTACAGTGCCCCTTGCTGTTTGTCTTTATCTATCTTAGATTTGGTGCATCTTAAACACGTCAGATTCTTTTTCTTCTTTTGACCCCCTCTTGAGTTTATATTTAATCGTTGTTTATTGAAATGTTTCAAATGATATAAACAGACGCAAACATGCAGAAGTAGCCGCCATGTGTGTGTGGCGTTAGGGGAGAAACAATAAATGAAGTAATGATAAATCGGGGGAAACAGGAAAGCTAGGAAACACAAAGACATCACAAAAAAGAGAAGGGAAGAAAGAGACAGAACAGAAAAGGAGAGGGCGGAACATTGTGGAAGCATGGGGGATACACAGCAGAGGAGGATCATAAAGAATCCTAGGGAACAGAACCCATGGACACCAGAGAGTCTCCAATTTGGAGGAGTCGGCAGTATCCTCCTCTACCAGGGTCTCCATCCTCCGTATGCAGAGAAGCTTTCAAAGGAGTTCCATAGGCGATGCGCCAATGCCTGGGCATAACTGATCTGGAGGAAGTATCGCAGAAGGTCGCTCTTCACTTTAGAGATTTTGGCATTTATAAACGAGAGGAGGGCTAGTTGAGGGGAAGGTACTGATGAGCGGCCACTAAGTCTGGTATACAAGTCAAATACAAAGTCCCAAAAGGTTTAAGAGCACTACAGTACCATCAAATAATAATAATAATAGTCCTTTAATAGTCCCACAGTGGGGAAATTCAGTGTGTTACAGCAGCAAAGATAAGATAAGATAAGCAGATACAAATATAACATGTACAGGAATGTTCCAAGGTGAGAGGCATTACATTAATAGCAGACAGACAGATAGGAGGTAGCAGAGGAGGGGGGGGGGGATTTAACAGGCAGAGAGATATTTCAGTTCTCTGTGTGTAATGATCTCCGCTTAGGTCGGTGTTGGTTGTACAGCCTAACCGCGTTGGGGAGGAAAGACTTCCGATAGCGCTCCTTCTCACACCTAGGGTGGAGCAGTCGGTCACTGACAGTACTGCCCAGGGCGATCACAGTCTCATGCATGGGATGGGACTTCTTCTTCTGCATGGAGCTCACCTCGGACAGTATCCTTCTGTCACCCACCACCTGCACTGGGTCCAGTGGGCTCCCCAGGACAGAGCTGGCCCTTCTAATCAGCTTGTCAAGTTTATTTCTGTCCCTGGTTGATATACTGCTCCCCCAGCAGGCCACTCCAAAGAAGATGGCTGATGCCACTACCGAGTTGAAGAAAGTCCTAAGAAGTGCCCCCCGGATTCCAAAGGCTCTCAGCTTCCTAAGCAGGTAGAGCCTGCTGTGGCCCTTCCTGTACAGGACCTCCATATGATCTGCCCAGTCCAGCTTATTGTTAAGGAGCAGACCCAGGTACTTATAGGTGTTCACAATCTCGATGCCCGTCCCCAGGATGTCCACTGGTTTTGGAGGGCATCTGCCTTTACGGAAGTCCACCACCATCTCCTTGGTCTTCCCTGCGTTAATCTTCAGGTGGTTCCGGTGGCACCAGTCCACAAAAAAACGGTTCAGTTCTCTGTACTCCCTGTCATCATCGTCTGTGATGAGGCCTACTATTGCAGAGTCGTCAGAATACTTCTGTAGGTAGCAGCTGGATGAGTTGCACCTAAAATCAGCAGTGTACAGTGTGAAGAAGAAAGGGGCGAGAACCGTACCCTGAGGTGCCCCCGTATTACAGATCACGGTACCTGACACACAGTCTTGGGCTCTCACGTATTGAGGTCGATTTGTGAGGTAGTCTAGGATCCAGTTGGAGAGGTGGTGGTCCACTCCAGCAAGGCCCAGCTTGTCTCTCAGTAACCTGGGCTGTATGGTGTTAAAAGCACTGGAGAAATCAAAGAACATTATTCTCACCGTGTTCCCTGGTTTTTCCAGGTGAGACAGAGCCCTGTGCAGAAGGTGGATGATGGCATCATCTACCCCAATGCCCGGTCGATAAGCAAACTGGAGAGGGTCCATAGCGGGGCTCACTAGAGGGCGAAGATGTGTGAGAACCAATCTCTCTAAGATCTTCATCAAGTGGGATGTCAGTGCTACAGGTCTGTAGTCGTTGAGGTCCATAGGGTGAGGTTTCTTTGGAACTGGTACCACACAAGAAGATTTCCATAATTCAGGGACTATTTCCTGCCTCAGGCTCATATTATACATATATGTAATTATACCACACAGCTGGTCCCCAGAAGTCTTAATTAGCCTTGCACAGATGTCATCTGGCCCTGCGGCTTTCCTCGCCTTGATCTTTTAAATATGGAACAGAGTGCCCCTCTTGACACCACAGTGCCAACAACAATTAAAGACAACAGGATAAAACCGGTGGAGGAGGTTCCGGACAATGATACCATCGAATCAGGTTCTTCAAGTTTTTTTTCCCGAGCGCTGCAAGGGAAGTGAAGAGCGACCTTCTGCGACACTTCCTCCAGATCAGTTATGCCCAGTCATTGGCACATCACCTATGGAACTCCTTTGAAAGCTTCTCCGCATACGGAGGATGGAGACCCTGGTAGAAGAGGATTCTGCCGACTCCTTGTGAGCAAACAGGAAAGCCCTATCGCATTCAGCTGGGGAAAGGGGTTTCTGAAGGTTGTCTTCCCAAAGCCAACCATATGAAGGACGACTCGGAGTATATTATAAAGCAGGAACCCGCATTCTGTAGGACTAGAGAATAGCAGTGGAGGCAGAGAATGTTTGCAGAGAAAGCTGAGGAGCTGGTGGTATTCCAACCAGGATAGGGGGAGGTCGAGGTTTGACGTGTGTAGTTGTTTGAGAGTTGGACCAACATATGAATTTGGCAGCAGAGAGACCTGGTTGGAACATGGAGTTTCAAAACAAGGGGCTAAGGGGGTCCGGGACCCTAGCAACAAGGCCATCAAGGCACACTGTGTCTCAAGTAGTCAAGAAATGAGCAGACAGGAATGTATGGCGTACGTGTCTGGAGCGATAACGGGACAGGATCCGGGGCAGGGAGGGGAGGTAGGTGGTAAGTCTGCTTCAATGGTCACCCACTGTTTGTCCCCAGTCATGTAACACCAGTGAAATAAGCACAAGAGAACTGCAGATGTATAGTATAGCTGGCGATCCAGCCCCCTCCTTCGTCAGGTTTATGGCGCAACAACGTTCGAAACTGAAGTCTGATAGGGGCCGAGCCCAAGACAAATGAATGAAGAAGTACCGAGGGAGGCAAATGGCAGATCTTGAAATAAATAAAGAAGATGGGGCAGGACATCCATTTTCAGGGCATTGATGTGGCCAAACCAGGATATCAGGTTATATCTTTATGCAGGTCCTCAAGTGTGCAGGGGGAGATCGTTCAGAGAGAAATGGTTAGCCGGGTCCGAAGGGATCTGGATCCTTAGATATTTTATAAAAGTAGGTTGCCATTTGAAAGGGAATTGGGCTGATAGATGAGCAAGCTAATGTTAAGGGCCTCACTCTTGGACAGGTTGACTTTAAAGTTATTCAGGTGGCCAAAGCATTGGAACTTGTGCAAGATCGCTGGAAATATGATGCGTGGATGAGTAACGTAAAGGTGTAGGTTGTTGGCATACAATGCAGTGAACCTGCCAACTCCCCAGCTGGAGACCGTGCAGCAGGGCCATTGCCAGGTGTTCCATTACCAGAGCCAACCAAATGGGGGGTCAGGGGACACCCATGTCTAGTGCCATTCTAAACCAGGAAAGGCTCCAAAAGTATCCCGCTGACTTGCACCTGGGCAGAGGCGTTACCATACAAAGACAGAACTCTACCAAGGAAGCCATGACCAACCCCCACCTGGACAAGGGCCACAAAGTTCCCCCTTCCCTCTGTCTAACCTTTTAGATTCCACAGGGAGCACTGGCCATAACATCTTAACCGTTAGGATTCGAGTCCCAGGCTTTCCTTGCTTGGTACTTCTCAATGTTGCGCCATCACAAAGTTAGCGTAAGCACCACATGCCTGCAGCCCTGCAACTGCTATAAGTGGCGGCCGGAGGCAGAGCAAACTAGTTGTCCAGCAAGTTACTAACAGGGTCCAGGTAGTTGCAAGCTGTGGACTGCAGTAAGCTGCCAAGTGTTGCAGAGTCTCAGGTTCAGGCGGCCACACTTAATTTTAGGGATAAATGAATGTATTAGTGGAAAAAAAAATGAAATGTCTAAATTTCACCTCCATATTATTTTAATTCCTGTGAAATGCTTAAAGGGTTAACAAACTCCCCAAATGCTGTTTTGAATTATTTGAGGGGCGCAGTTTTGAAAATGGGGTGATTTATGGGGAGTTTCTAATATATAGGACTTTATAATCTCCTTTAGGAGCCTTGAGTACTGCAGAAATTCTTTTGTAACCTTGGCCAGATCTGTGCCTTGCCACAATTCTGTCTCTGAGCTCCTTGGGCAGTTCCTTTGACCTCCTGATTCTCATTTGCTCTGACATGCACTGTGAGCTGTGAGGTCTTATATAGACAGGTGTGGCCTTTCCTAATCAAGTCCAATCAGTTTAATTAAACACAGCTGGACTCCAATGAAGGAGTAGAACCATCTCAAGGAGGATCAGAAGGAAATGGACAGCATGTGAGTTATATATATGAGGGTCACAGCAAAGGCTCTGAATACTTATGGCCATGTGATATTTCAGTTTTTCTTTTTTAATAAATTTGCAAAAATATCTACATTTCTGTTTTTTTTTCTGTCAAGATGGGGAGCTGAGTGTACATTAATGAGAAATAAAAGGAACTTTTTTGCTTTTAGCAAATGGCTGCAATGAAACAAAGAGGGAAAAATTTAAAGGGGTCTGAATACTTTCCGTACCCACTGTATCTGGGTGGTATGACTATCTGTCTGATAAGCAGAGCATTTCACATTTTGAAAACTGCTATTTTTTTCCAAATTTTCACCAAATTTACTATTTTTTTTAATAAATAAATACCAAAATATTGATGAATGTTTACCACTAACATGAAGTACAATGTGTCATGAAAAAACAATCTCTAAATCACTTGTGTAAATTACAGCGTCTCAAAGTTATTGCCACATAAAGTGATTCATGTCCATAAGGGGTTAAAGCAGCCGAGTCCTGAGACAACTAGCATCCTGCCAGGACTGTGAGCAACCTCTGTGTATATACCTCCTCCTGTACAGTAACCGTGGTCACAGGACCTGTGATGATGTCACATGTGTGGGAGGAGTCCTGAGGAGCTAAAGTTATGTGTGTGACGTGTATGTAGCGGAGCTGTCTGTGTGTGATGTGTATGTAGCGGAGCTGTCTGTGTGTGACGTGTATGTAGCGGTGCCGTCTGTGTGTGACGTGTATGTAGCGGAGCCGTCTGTGTGTGACGCGTATGTAGCGGGAGCCGTCTGTGTGTGACGTGTATGTAGCAGAGCCGTCTGTGTGTGACGTGTATGTAGCGGAGCCGTCTGTGTGTGACGTGTATGTAGTAGAGCTGTCTGTGTGTGACGTGTATGTAGCAGAGCCGTCTGTGTGTGACGTGTATGTAGCGGAGCCGTCTGTGTGTGACGTGTAGTGTAGCGGAGCTGTCTGTGTGTGACGTGTATGTAGCGGAGCCGTCTGTGTGTGACGTGTATGTAGCGGAGCTGTCTGTGTGTGACGGTGTATGTGTAGCGGAGCCGTCTGTGTGTGACGTGTATGTAGTGGAGGCGTCTGTGTGTGAGGAGGGGCCGCTGTGTGTGTGATGTGTATGTAGCGGAGCTGTGTGTGTGACGTGTGATGTAGCGGAGCTGTCTGCGTGTGACGGGTGTATGTAGCGGGAGCGCGTCTTTGTGTGACGTGTATGTAGCGGAGCTGTCTGTGTGTGATGTGTATGTAGTAGAGCCGTCTGTGTGTGTGATGTGTATGTAGCGGAGCCGTCTGTGTGTGTGATGTGTATGTAGCGGAGCTGTCTGTGTGTGACGTGTATGTAGTAGAGCCGTCTGTGTGTGTGATGTGTATGTAGCGGAGCTGTCTGTGTGTGACGTGTATGTAGCGGAGCCGTCTTTGTGTGACGTGTATGTAGCGGAGCTGTCTGTGTGTGATGTGTATGTAGTAGAGCCGTCTGTGTGTGTGATGTGTATGTAGCGGGTGGAGCCGTCTGTGTGTGTGATGTGTATGTAGCGGAGCTGTCTGTGTGTGACGTGTATGTAGTAGAGCCGTCTGTGTGTGTGATGTGTATGTAGCGGAGCTGTCTGTGTGTGATGTGTATGTAGCGGAGCCGTCTGTGTGTGTGACGTGTATGTAGCGGAGCTGTCTGTGTGTGACGTGTATGTAGCGGAGCTGTCTGTGTGTGATGTGTATGTAGCGGAGGCGTCTGTGTGTGACGTGTATGTAGCGGAGCTGTCGGTGTGTGACGTGTATGGAGCGGAGCCGTCTGTGTGTGACGTGTATGTAGCGGAGCCGTCTGCGTGTGACGTGTATGTAGCGGAGCTGTCAGTGTGTGACGTGTATGTAGCGGAGCTGTCTGTGTGTGACGTGTATGGAGCGGAGCCGTCTGCGTGTGACGTGTATGTAGCGGAGCTGTCGGTGTGTGACGTGTATGTAGCGGAGCTGTCTGTGTGTGACGTGTATGGAGCGGTGCTGTCTGTGTGTGACGTGTATGTAGCGGGGGAGCTGTATGTGGGTATAGTAGAGTTGTGTATGTGTAATGTCCATGTAATATAGCAGTATCTTAGTAATGTGCATCTGGCAGTGTGTGATGTCCTTTTATCTGTTCTGTGTATAAAATTTGCATGTAGTAGAGCTGTGTGCGTGTGAAATCCCATTTAATCCAGTTATGTACATGTAGCAGAGCTGTATCATTCATACATCACATGATCCTGTGTTTTCTATACCTTTAAGGCCAGGCCCACACGTGGTGTAGTGTTTGTACCTGTGTAGTTGGTGGGATTCAGAGGACTCCTCTTCACACAGTGCTCATATACCCTCAGTACAAAGTGTCTTGCCCTGTGAGTAGACTGACAGACCTGAGGGTGCTTTGTGTATTGTGGCCATGTATTTTATAAAATATGGGCTGGTTCAGGGGTCCTGTCGGTCTTCGGTACAGCCTGAGAAGAGATAGATAATATCGGTGCAGTTTATGCCGCCTACAGTCAGGGGCAGGTTTTGCGCAGAAAGAAATATATGGGTTGATCAGAAACCTCATTGGTTGGGGTTAACGTTCAGTCCTATATACTGTATATATATGTGTGAGATTCCACCATGTAAAATTAATCATAAAAATACCTTTTACTATAAAGTCATTTTTATTTATTTATTAAAATGTTTTTGATAAAACTTTTTCCATAAAAATGTTCTATAAAGTTGGAATTAATTAATCTGATGTCAGGTTCACATCGGGTGAAGATCGGTATTTTTTGGATCAATGAGCGCTGATTGTTACTTAGGTTTGGAATCGATAAGAGATATAAAATCTAATGTGTGATCCGCTTTAGCCTAGTGGGGTTTGCCCACAAAGTAAAGTCTCGTATTTAGATCTGGGACCACAAGTAGGACACATTTCAATACAATTGCAGATCTGGCACCTGATCTGGATTTCCCGGGAATCACCCGGATTTTTCACACCTTTACCCTGTCACCTGCGCTGTTCAGTTTGTTGGAGAAGTGACTGACAGCAACAAAGCTAATAGAAAATGCACCATGATTCTTTAAAGAGGTTGTCTGGGGATTTATAATTTATTGACCTGGCCCCGGGGATTGCAGATGATGGACCCAAGGGTTCCAGACATATGGTAACCTTCAGGTCATGTGACTCGAAGCAGCATTCAACACCCCAGGTCGCTCTACACCCCTGGTTCGTTCCACTGATCTCACAGGTAATTAATCCTCACTTACACCCTCAGTGAGCCAGTTTTGAACCCAACATTGTTCAGTCCCAACATTATCATTTTATGTCCAAACCAGATGCACCACGTCCACCACATTACCCATGTCCAGTCTAGATACACCACATCCACCACATTACCCATGTCCAGTCTAAATACACCACGTCCACCGCATTATCCATTTCCAGTCCAGATACACCACGTCCACCGCATTATCCATGTCCAGTCTACCTACATCATGTCCACCGCATTACCCATGTCCAATCTAGATACACCACATCCACCACATTACCCATGTCCAGTCTACATACACCACATCCACCACATTACCCATGTCCAGTCTACATACACCACGTCCACCACATTACCCATATCCAGTCTACATACACCACGTCCACCACATTACCCATGTCCAGTCTAGATACACCACATCCACCACATTACCCATGTCCAGTCTAAATACACCATGTCCACCGCATTATCCATGTCCAGTCTACATACACCACGTCCACCGCATTATCCATGTCCAGTCTAAATACACCACGTCCACCACATTACCCATATCCAGTCTACATACACCACGTCCACCACATTACCCATGTCCAGTCTAGATACACCACATCCACCACATTACCCATGTCCAGTCTAAATACACCACGTCCACCGCATTATCCATGTCCAGTCTACATACACCACGTCCACCGCATTATCCATGTCCAGTCTACCTACATCATGTCCACCGCATTACCCATGTCCAATCTAGATACACCACATCCACCACATTACCCATGTCCAGTCTACATACACCACATCCACCACATTACCCATGTCCAGTCTACATACACCACGTCCACCACATTACCCATATCCAGTCTACATACACCACGTCCACCACATTACCCATGTCCAGTCTAGATACACCACATCCACCACATTACCCATGTCCAGTCTAAATACACCATGTCCACCGCATTATCCATGTCCAGTCTACATACACCACGTCCACCGCATTATCCATGTCCAGTCTAAATACACCACGTCCACCACATTACCCATATCCAGTCTACATACACCACGTCCACCACATTACCCATGTCCAGTCTAGATACACCACATCCACCACATTACCCATGTCCAGTCTAAATACACCACGTCCACCGCATTATCCATGTCCAGTCTACATACACCACGTCCACCGCATTATCCATGTCCAGTCTACCTACATCATGTCCACCACATTACCCATGTCCAATCTAGATACACCACATCCACCACATTACCCATATCCAGTCTACATACACATCCACAAGCATTATCCATGTCGTCTAAATACACCACGTCCACCACATTACCCATATCCAGTCTACATACACCACGTCCACCACATTACCCATGTCCAGTCTACATACACCACATCCACCGCATTACCCATGTCCAGTCTAAATACACCACATCCACCACATTACCCATGTCCAGTCTAGATACACCACATCCACCACATTACCCATTTCCAGTCCAGATACACCACGTCCACCGCATTACCCATGTCCAGTCTACATACACCACATCCACCGCATTATCCATGTCCAGTCTAAATACACCACGTCCACCACATTACCCATATCCAGTCTACATACACCACGTCCACCACATTACCCATGTCCAGTCTACATACACCACGTCCACCTCATTATCCATGTCCAGTCTACCTACACCATGTCCACCACATTACCCATGTCCAGTCTACCTACACCATGTCCACCACATTACCCATGTCCAGTCCAGATACACCACGTCCACCACATTACCCATATCCAGTCTACATACACCACGTCCACCACATTACCCATATCCAGTCTACATACACCACGTCCACCGCATTATCCATGTCCAGTCTACCTACACCATGTCCACCACATTACCCATGTCCAGTCCAGATACACCACGTCCACCACATTACCCATGTCCAGTCTACCTACACCATGTCCACCACATTACCCATGTCCAGTCTACCTACACCATGTCCACCACATTACCCATGTCCAGTCCAGATATACCATGTCCACCACATTACCCATATCCAGTCTACATACACCACGTCCACCGCATTACCCATGTCCAGTCTAGATACACCACGTCCACCACATTACCCATGTCCAGCCTACCTACGCCATGTTCACCGCATTACCCATGTCCAGTCTAGATGCACCAAGTCCGTTGTGGTGATCCTATGACTGATTAGAACAATGGGCTGAAAAATGGCAGTGTGAATATGTCCTTACCTGTGTGATTTTTTTTTCAATTATTTATGTTTAATTGCTAAATAAATAAATCTATTTATTAAATTTCTTAAATCTTAGCTTTAAGTTTATTTCCTTCATTCACCAGGATCTATATATCCTATTACATTACTTTCTACATTGTCTTGTGGTTCAGCCCATCACATCCTTATATAGAGATGACTCGTATCTTATTTACAGTCAGGTATAGTAAGCGGGATCTGTACACACATAGTATTATAGTAGGATCTGTTATATAGAAGACACGCACTGGAAGCTTCCAGCATCATGTATAAGGATTCCCTATGGTGGGACTATTAAAGGATTATCTTATCAGACATACAGTACTTGGAAATGGTATCAATGTAAACTACCACTCACTCCACAAAAATAAAGTTCTTACAAAGTTTTATAGATAGAAATATAATACAGTTATTGGCATCAGAATATGTTGAATTTGAAGAAAGATTTTTACTTTTTTTGTAAAGTAGTACAACATATCAAGCTGTATATCTGGCATGTCATTTTTAATTAACAGTGAACACTGTAAATAGAAATCCAAATAACAATGGCGGAATTGGTTTTCCTTTACCCCATTTCTTCCTGCAAATAATTTATTCACAGTTCCCCTATACATTCTATGGAACACTAAATGATTCCATTACAAAATGCAATATGTCCCAGAAAACACAAGTGGTCATACAGCTGTGTCAATAGAAAAGTAAAGCAGTTATGACTATTGGAATACAAGGAGTTTAAGCAACTGTCTCAATTTTCTTGCAACTTCAATAAAAATGAATGGGCCAAGTCAGAGACAAGTCACACCTGGAGTACGTTGAGCTGTGTCTTCCTTGCACCAGTGTTCTTGTCTCGGCAGCTCTCTATCATATATAGTTTCAATAGGTTGTACAGTGTTTTTAGCTACTTCTACTTCCTTCCTTCCACATGGCAAGTCATGTTTTTATTGTTCAAGAATGAGCCAACTATGAAGCGACGGGACAACAGGAGTCGGTTCCTTTTGGGGAGTGGAGCCGAATGATCCAGCTCCCTGGAAATATTTGAAATTTCCATCACAACAATGTAGTTTTCAGGCTCTACCTAGATGGTGGGCAGACCCAGCATAGCACAATGTCACATTGCAAGTCTCCTCTGCTTATACTGTATTGTAGTCCCCTGTCTCGATTCCCTCCTCAGCAGCCTCATCTACTTTTATATACTCTTTTGTTGCTGAATTTAAAAAAAACATCCAATATTTTCTTTGGGATATAATATGATGTAATGATGTAATTGTGGGTAAAAAATAATTTTGAGACAGGAAAATATTTTTCGTGTACATGATTGACATCTGTGTCCTATTAATTTTTCACACACCCATAGACTTGATTGGTTGAATGAGGAAAAAATATAGTGCATGACATTTTTTCTCAGTATTTCTCTGTCTGTAAAAATCTATTTTTAGTGTCAGTGGCCCAGACAAAAAAAGTAGTTAGTGTGAAAAGGCCCCTAAAGGTAAAACACCTCCTACATTCTGTGTGAATATGACTTCTATCCTGTGTGAGTTCTCTGATGTAAAATTAGGGCTGACTTTTTTTTATAAAACCTCTCCCACATTCTGAACATGAATATGGCTTCTCTCCTGTGTGAATTCTTTGATATTTAACAAGAGTTGATTTATCTATAAAACATTTCCCACATTCTGAACATGAAAATGGCTTCTCCCCCCGTGTGAGTTTTTTGATGAAAGACAAGACTTTTTTTATGGACAAAACATTTCCCACATTCTGAACATGAGTATGGCTTCTCTCCTGTGTGACTTCTCTGATGCGTAACAAGACTTGATTTATCTGTATAACGTTTGTCACATTCTGAACACGAAAATGGTTTCTCCCCTGAGTCTTTTGATGTTCAACGAGATATGGCTTCTGACTAAAACATTTACCACATTCTAAACATGAATATGGCTTCTCCCCTGTATGAATTCTCTGATGTTTAACAAGAGCTGATTTATCTATAAAATGTTTGTCACATTCTGAACACGAAAATGGCTTCTCTCCCGTGTGAGTCTTTTGTTGTTCAATGAGATATGATCTCCGAGTAAAGCATTTCCCACATTCTGGGCATGAATATGGCTTTTCCCCTGTGTGAATTCTTTTATGTTTAACAAGAGTTGATCTATCTGTAAAATGTTTTTCACATTCTGAACATGAATATGGCTTCTCTCCTGTGTGACTTTTTTTTATGGTCAACAAGATATGACTTCCAAGTAAAACATTTCCCACATTCTGGGCATGAAAATGGCTTCTCTCCTGTGTGAACTTTTTGATGTGTAACAAGAGTTGATTTATCTATAAAGCATTTGTCACATTCTGAACATGAATATGGCTTTTCTCCTGTGTGAATTCTTTCATGTTTAACAAGACTTGATTTCTCAAAAAAACATTTGTCACATTCTGAACATGAAAATAGTTGAGGTTCTTTGTGAGCTTTAGGTTGTTCAACCAGATATGACTTGACCCCTCGGTGAATTCTCTGATGTTTAGCAAGATCTAATTTATTGGTAAAACATTTCCCACATTCTGAACATAAAAATGGCTTCTCTCCAGTGTGAATTCTGTGATGATTATTAAGATCTGATTTATAGGTAAAACATTTCCCACATTCTGAACATGAATATGGCTTCTCCCCTGTGTGAATTCTCAGATGTTTAAGAAGATTTGATTTCTGATTAAAGCATTTCCCACATTCTGAACACGGAAATGGTTTTTCCCCTGTGTGAATTCTCTTATGTCCAACAAAATCTGATTTATATGTAAAACATTTCCCACACTCTGAACATGAAAAAGGCTTCTGCCCTGTTAGAATTCTCTGATGTACAACACCCATATGATGACTTTTACTTTGCTTTACAGTCTGTGATGAATCAGGAGATAGGGACTGTTTACCAGGATCAGATAGATCATTCTTTGGAAGGTCAGAGGATATATCTGGGGTAATGACATGTTCTTCATATGGATCTTGTGTGATACCATGATCCTCTGCTTTATAATCTGTAGATATCAGATGTCCCTCTGAGCTCCTGGTACTGCCATCTGACAAGAAGAAAACTGATTTTACTCTTTTTACATAAAATAGCCTTAAAAGTTGTATTAATACTTTATAAAATTTCTATAAATTTATCTCTATAATCTCTACCCCAACAGGCCGCTGCAGGATACCCTGCAACATAATCAGTGGATCAATCACAATCTGCAACATTTTGCCTACTTCGTCTTGCAAACAATGCTATAGAGAGCTTAGAAGTTCCTTTGTCGGATCTGGAGTTAAAGATGTCGATGAGAAAAATCACTGATGGGATCTGCCCTGGACCCAGACAGCCTTCCTTTAACATACTATAAGAAGTTCCTCTCCCTCTCTTCAACCCCACTTCTTGCGTTCCTTTAATGCAACCTCCCGAGACTGCAGACTGCACACAGATGCCTTCCGTGCCCAGATCACAGTCATTCTGATGGAGGGTAAGGAACCACCCCAGTGCACCAATTACCATCTTATTTCTCTACTAAATGTGGACCTTAAATTACTTTCTAAGATTCTGGCCACCCAGTTAACTCTACCACCTTCAGCAATTGATCCATGAGAAATAGGTGAGCTTTATGCCCACAAGAGAAGTGTGGGACAACTTGATCTCTGCTATTAATGTCTTGCATCATATTGTCCTCGACAATTTTGTCCCTTCTACTGTCCATGGATGTGGAAAAGGCCTCTGACCAGGTGGACTGGGGTTTCCTTTTGTGGATCCTGCCCCACATCAGTCTGGGCCCACATATGACTAGTTAGCTGGAATGTCTCTACTGACCCTTGGCCATGTGTCGAATTCATGGTTGAATTAATGAATTAACACCCTTCCAGATTACCGATGGGACTTGCCAGGGCTGTCCCCTTTCTCCTCTGATCATTATCCTTTCCCTGGAACCATTATTATGCCGGGAAGGAGATGTGGAACAAAGAGTGGTGGCATATGTGGACAATCTCCTCTGGTCTCCCACCCTCACAAGTCTCGACCTGCACTTCTTGTGGAAAGGTTTAACTACAATTCTCTGTCCAATTACAAGATCATCTTGTAAAAATCGAAGGCCCTCAATGCTTCTCTCCAGAAGTCTGTAGTGAATGAACTCTCGAGAGCATTCCCTTTTCGATAAACCTCCACTACTTTGAACTAACTTGGGGTTCAACTACCTGCAATGCTCACTACGCTGTATCAATCAAACTTCGTCCCTCTACTGAATAGACTTAAGACCGATTTGGGCATGTGGTCTCTGGGCACCTTTACATGGTTTGGACAATGTTCCAACTTCAAGATGAATGTCCTCTAGCACATATTATATCTTCTCTAAGCCTTGCCAATCCAGATTTATGAAAGCTCTCCATTTTGATGATTAAATTTATCTGGGCTGGAAAACCAGCATGTATCCAACTGACCTAATCTTTAGGGGGTTGTGGGACTATTGGATGTATGATCCTATCATAAGGCTGCCCATCTATCCCGGATGTTTGGTTGAATGGAATCAGCCTCCTTTAACAATAGTGCCCTGATTGGAGACAATCCTGCCGGGGTCTTCTTTGTATCTTACAGTGGGTCTGATGTTGAAAATCACGCAGAGAGTCTTTGCCATTTTCATCTTGCACCTAAGTCATTTCTACTTTTCCTAACATTGCGGCACCCATCCTTTCCACCTAACGCTGATGATGTGCCATTTCCTAGATGGTTCTGGAAGGGTGTCTTTCAATCTTCTCACTTTGTTAGAGGGGAGTAGTGGATATCGGTTGAAGAGTTGCGGGATGCCATTGTGCCTTTCCACTTAGACTTCTGGAGAGCCAATCAACTCTCTCACTTTTTGGCCTCTTCCTTCTCCATCATCTTTCACCTGTCCCCTCACAAGTTTTGAGTCAGTGTGTGTGTGGGTCAAGGGACTCTCAGACATACCCTATTGATCATACACATTGTGTTAGGATCCCCTCCAGATAGGCCCCTCCTATATTAAGCACTGGGAGAGAGAACTACAGATTGACTTTTTGAACTCTTAGATTAGACGACTATATCTTATGGCGCATGGGTCCTCTATATCAAGTCGTCTTCAGGAAGCCAGGTACAAAGTCTAATGTTGATGGTATAGGGTTCCCTCCAAGCTGCATAACCTCATGCCGTCTGTGCCTGCAGCGTGCTGGTGTTGCAGTCACATGCCCCACATTTTCTGGAACGGCCCCGTTCCCCAGTCCTTTTGAAGGAAGATATGGAGGATCACCTCCACATTTAGCAACTTCATTCTTCATTTCTCTCTAGTTTTCATCCTCCTGTATCCATCCTGATACAGTCCTACCAGGTATTGCACACCACCTGGTTAATGTATACCAGCACCGTGGTGATGCAGAGAACCTCCTACCCTTTGACAGTGGATTATTATTTATTTATTTATTATGCTTACTTATATAGCGCCATCATATTCCGCAGCGCTTTACAGACATTGTCAGTCACTGTCCCATATAGGGCTTACAATCTACATTCCCTATCAGTATGTCTTTGGAGTGTGGGGAGGAAACCGGAGTACCCGGAGGAAACCCACGCAAACACAGGGAGAACATACAAACTCATTACAGATGTTGCCCTTGGCAGGATTCAAACCCAGGACTCCAGCACTGCAAGGCTGCAGTGCTAACCACTGAGCCACCGTGCTGCCCTGGATCTACAGAATGGTAGAGATCAGACTGATGGAGGATCTGACAGCACGATCACGTGATAAATATGATTCCTTAAACAGAACCTGAGTATACTGAGTCTTATACCAGGACGCATATAAAGCCATAATGTAACAGTGATCTTGTCAGCTAATGGTCCAGGTTTAGAGAGGTCCAGGCATAAAGGGACTTGATAAAGGGGCTGTTTTATCTCTCTCTTCTTCTTCTTCTCTCGTTTCTTTCACTTTCTCCACATTTTTTTCTTTCTCTCCCTGTTCCACCTGTTCCTCACCTTACCTTCTACACAATTTCTTCTTGAGGCAACCCTTGGGGGCAGGAATGTTGTTCGACTTGTTCTGGTTATGGGGACTTTGGACGTTGGCACCTGTCCATGATGGATGTGTTTTTCACAGTATTGTTGAATGATGAAAGTTCCCTCCTATCAATAGACTGTCATAGTTCTGAAACGTGGGTAGAGAGTCCATGTAAAGCTATACCAAAAAGGGGCAGCCCATTAACTTCACTACCTACAGTGCTGGCCAAAAGTATTGGCACCCCTGCAATTCTGTCAGATAATACTCAATTTCTTCCAGAAAATGATTGCAATCACAAATGCTTTGGTAATAATATCTTCATTTAATTTGTCGTCAATGGAAAACCACAAAAAGAATTGTCAAAAAGCCAAATTGGATATAATTCCACACCAAACATAAAAAAGGGGGTGGACAAAAGTATTGGCACCCTTTGAAAAATCAGGTGATTCTTCTCTAATTTGTGTAATTAACAGCACCTGTTACTTACCTGTGGCACATAACAGGTGGTGGCAATAACTAAATCACACTTGCAGCCAGTTGAAATGGATTAAAGTTAACTCAACCTCTGTCCTGTGTCCTTGTGTGTACCACATTGAGCATGGAGAAAAGAAAGAAGACCAAAGAACTGTCTGAGGACTTGAGAAGCAAAATTGTGAGGAAGCATGAGCAATCTCAAGGCTACAAGTCCATCTCCAAAGACCTGAATGTTCCTTTGTCTACCGTGTGCAGTGTCATCAAGAAGTTTAAAGCCCATGGCACTGTGGCTAACCTCCCTAGATGTGGACGCAAAAGAAAAATTGACGAGAGATTTCAACGAAAGATTGTGCAGATGGTGGCTAAAGAACCTCGACTAACATCCAAACAAGTTCTAGCTGCCCTGCAGTCCGAGGGTACAACAGTGTCAACCCGTACTATCTGTCGGCATCTGAATGAAAAGGGACTCTATGGTAGGATACCCAGGAAGACCCCACTTCTGACCCAGAGACATAAAAAAGCCAGGCTGGAGTTTGCCAAAACTTACCTGAGAAAGCCAAAAACTTTTTGGAAGAATGTTCTCTGGTCAGATGAGACAAAAGTAGAGCTTTTTGGGAAAAGGCATCAACATAGAGTTTACAGGAAAAAAAAAAGAGGCCTTCAAAGAAAAGAACACGGTCCCTACAGTCAAACATGGCGGAGGTTCCCTGATGTTTTGGGGTTGCTTTGCTGCCTCTGGCACTGGACTGCTTGACCGTGTGCATGGCATTATGAAGTCTGCAGCATAATGTAGGGCCCAGTGTGAGAAAGCTGGGTCTCCCTCAGAGGTCATGGGTCTTCCAGCAGGACAATGACCCAAAACACACTTCAAAAAGCACTAGAAAATGGTTTGAGAGAAAGCACTGGAGACTTCTAAAGTGGCCAGCAATGAGTCCAGACCTGAATCCCATAGAACACCCAAGGAGAGATCTCACAATGGCAGCTTGGAGAAGGCGCCCTTCACATCTCAGGGACCTGGAGAAATTCCAGCAGAGCATTGTAAGAAACTCATTGATGGTTACCGGAAGCGGTTGTTCGCAGTTATTTTGTCTAAAGGTTGTGCTACCAAGTATTAGGCTGAGGGTGCCAATACTTTTGTCCGGACCATTTTTGGAGTTTTGTGTAAAATGATCAATGATTTGACTTTTTTTTTCATTCTCTTTTGTGTTTTTTCATTGCAAGCAAAATAAATGAAGATCTTATTACCAAAGCATTTGTGATTGCAATCATTTTCTGGAAGAAATTGAGTATTATCTGACAGAATTGCAGGGGTGCCAATACTTTTGGCCAGCACTGTATGTGTAATAACCAAATGTTATCAGCTGAACATGAATTTCATGTATTTAACCAGTGTCATGTGTTCTTAGATTTGTGGTACCGCTTATTTTGTATTAAAACCACCATGTATATATGATTTGTGGAGGGGCTTCCCTTATGTAGACATCACTTATATTGCAGTATACGCCTCTATATGTACTTATACCCTTAGGTTGTCCATAAATGGGAGATAAATGGTCACTAAGCCTGCGGCCCCATGTAGCATAAACAGTCCCGGCAAAGTGTATGGGATTCTGGCTAATCCCATCCACACAATACAGAAAAATATCCACAGCGGACATGCTGCGATTTCAAAAACCATCGCGTCAATTATACCTGTGGAAATGCTGGTGTTTTCTGTATAGGCATAAATGAAGCAGAAGGAAAACTCTGCGGACTTTATGTGAAAAGCACTGCAGGAAAATCTGTGATGTGTTTCCGCCACGGTTTTCCCACAGCACTTTTTCACTGCAGCTCACTACAAAGGGCCTACACACTTGTAATGAAGCCAGAACAGCAGGTGAAAAAATTGTCCTCATTCACATAGACATATTTCATTATAAAGTATTTCTACGTCATATTATAAATGTGCAGCGTGTTATCACCTATAGCGGTATCACATTTATATTCATGTATTACTTGTATTGAGCTGAAAAATCAGGACACAGAATTGTAGCAGTCGGGAATGAGGAGAATCTGTGACTGTTCTGTGGTATATTCAGTGGTGACTCCTCACCTGGGCGGTTCCCTGTAGGAATGTCCTCCTCACACTCCTCATCACCACTCACATAGGGATCTGTAGCATTAATAGTGCACAGATCTTTATCTTGATGGAAATTCTGCAATAAAAATAATGTACATGTCATAGAGAAAATTCTAGATGAGCAAAAGATTAATTGGCATAATGCCCAAAAGTGACCTGACAGGAGGAGTTATCTGAGACAAATAGCCACCAGTCTCCAAAACGCTGGACATAGATATTAGATGACGACTCAATGACAACCTCTAGAACCTCATACACATGTATACTCGGCATGGCTAGACCTGCTTCAGGTTGTGTCAGTGGAGGAGATCAGATTCTACCAGATACATCCGGGGCTGTTTGTCTCAGGGGAAATAAAGGATCAGATCGGTAGAAATCCAACCTGATGGTTCCTTATTCCAACCAGCAGTTTCCATAGCCAGAAGATTGTGAGAAGATCCAGACAACATGTAATGTCTATGGTCAGCTTTATCCTCCATCTCCACCTCTCATTACACAAGTATAAACCATCTAATACTGCTGGATAACCCAAGACTGACCACAAGGACTTCACAGCCCGTCTACACATCATAGGGAATATCTCCATCTACCTGATCATCCTGTGGAAGAAGAGGACTGGGACATCTCTCCGGTGTTGTCCTCTTACTGGATCTACCTGTAGGAAACACAGACAGGGACTGAATTCATTCTGTACATACAAATAATGGAAGTCCATGTGTATATAGTCATGTCTATTACCTGCTGATGTGAGGGGCTGGTGGTCCTCCATCATCACCTCCTTGTACAGATCCTTGTGTCCTTCTAAATACTCCCACTCCTGTATGGAGAAATAGACAGCGACATCCTGACACCTTATAGGAACCTGACAACACAATGATACAGTCATCACCCAGACCCCTCCAGTTACTGTATAATGTCCCAGCATTCCCAGCAGTGTCACCTCTCCAGTCAGCAGCTCCAGCATCTTGTTGGTGAGTTCTAGGATCTTCTGTCCATTGATCTCCTCCTGTATCAGGGGGTGAGGTGGAGGCTCCAGGATTGGGCTCAGGGTTCCTCCATATCCTTCATACACAGGAGCCTGACAGCGCCCACTAGAGGTCTTCTTCACTACTGTGTAATCCTGGTTATGGGGAGACACATTAATAAATATCACTACATACATGTGCAGAGTCCATCACCTCTCCAGTCATATCATCTGTTATTACTATAGATAAGAATGATGTAATGTGACATCATCAGAATCTCTCACCTCTCCAGTAAGCTGGTAGATGATCTCTAGGGTGAGATTTAATAGACTTTCCGCCATCTTGTTCCTGTCTCTTTCCATCCTTGATGGATCAATCAGGAATATTCTCTTATATAGAAGATACTGAGAGGATTCTATATTGTAGGAACCTGAATGGAGAGAAGATGAGACAATGTAAAAACCTCACAAGATCCCATGTAATAAATAGAATTAGTAGGGATTATAAGGGGGGCTTCCGGGTCAGGCACTAGTATGTGAAGATACATGGCACATTCCTCCTCTCTGCACACAGTATCAGACTCTTCTCCTCCACTAACCTGTAATGTAGAATGAGCGTAATATACCAAAAAATAAAGTTTAAGCCAGGAATGATTTCTCATAGATTTCTGCTATGATTTATCCCATTTTCTGGTGTAATTGATAGTAAACTTGTAAGACTGAAGGTAACCACGCCCCCTTCACTAAGCTCCACCTATTTTGCTTTTAAATAGGAAAAAACTTCTTCCACTAATAAACTGCTACAAATCGCCGAATCGAAAAACTTTAGAAAAGCAACTCAAAATGTTTCTTAAAAAAATAAAAACTTTTTTAGATAATATTCTCCTTGAAGCAAATAAACAGAACAAACAGTAAAACATAAGTTTTTCCTCCACATCTGTAATGGCCGAGCTATAAAATAATCACTTTATTTTTTTCAGCAAGGTAAATGCCATAAAAATGACTAAAAACCAGCGCCAAAAACAGTAATAAAATATATCAAAAAGTTATATGTACCTAAAGAAGGGATGAATGAAAACTACAAGTCATTCCACACAAAGCCGCCATGTAGCCTGTCATGATGCGAGAATTTTTTCCCAACGGAGGCCTGAAGGCTGACTTAACCAGGATACACCTAAAGTGCCCCAAGACATGACAGAAAGAAACTATAGGAAGTCCATAAGGCCCTGAAATACTGCAATAGAAAATTTATTGATATGTCACGTCAAAATGAGGAATTCTTCTGTTATCTCTATGGGGGTTTTGTTTTGTATAATATTCATCGACTCATATATCTGTGAATTGTATGCGACACCCTCGAGTACTTAATGAAGAAAAGAAGAAGGATCAACATTTGAGCGAATACCAGACCTGTGATGCAGAGGAACACCAGAGGATACTTTCTAAGCTCTGTGGTTGGAGGTTGAAGAGTCTGCTTGTAATTCTTTTGGGAACCTAAAGATGATTCACCGGGATAAGTAAGCGATCGGAAGGGCGCTGTTACTAGGTGACTGACTTAACCCTTTAAGAAACTGTACTTTGTTCTATGGGAGGCAGCCACCTGGCAACAGCTAGGGGGTAGAATAGCACACCCCTGGTGGTGGCTCTTAGAAGTTGTGTTCTCTCCCTATCTGAAGAACACTAATATGACTCCCCCCTTTCAAACCCCATAACTTTTTTATTTTTCAGTTCACAGAGCCATATGAAGGCTTAATGTTTGCGGGACAAATTGTTCTTCATAATGGTCCCATTTATTATTCTGTACAATGTACTGGGAAGCTGGAAAAAAAAATTCAGAATGGGGTGGAATTGGATGAAAAGTGCATTTGTGCGACATTCTTACAGGCTTTGTTTTTGCAGCCAAAATGACCTATTACCTGCATTCTATGTTTCGGTAGGATTCCGGGGAAAACAAATTTATATAGTTTTATTTGTACTTTTTAGTTACCATTTGGCGGAATGTCTATTGCTTTGATCACTTTTTATAAAAATTTTTATCAGAGAAGAAAAACAGCGGTTCAGCGCTTTAGATTTTTTTCCCCGCGATGGCATTCACTGGAAAAATATTTTGATAAGTTTGTAGACCGGGCCATATTTAAATATCCGACATCCGCCGTACTATTATAGTGGATCTCAGGGTCCGATAACAGGATGCATCAATGCAAAACACTTTCTAATATATGTCCTGTTTAAAGTCAGCACCATTTACCTGATTTATTTTCAGGTCATTGACGTCAGCTGTGATGTTTCATTTGCATGCTCACTACCCCTATCTGTAAGCAGTACAGCCAGCAAGTGAAACATCACAGCAGAATGTTACCTCGGATGTGGGAGTGATTTAATACCTGTGATTTTATTGCAGGTGAGAAAAGTGAAGGAAGGAATACACAGAGTGAGAGCAGGCAGAAGAATCATGGGAAATGCAGTTTGTCCACAGATTCACTGCATGTAAACAACAGCAATTCAAGGAGCAGAAAGTAAAAGAAAGCCAAGCAAAGGGTGCACAAAGTAGCAGGTTTTAGCACTGCTATGGAAGTATTTGCAGATAATTTTTAGAACCTAGATAACCCCTTTAAAGAATTAGATAAGCAATGAGTGGAGCATGAATGTTAAAGGGGTTGTCCAGGAATTTTTTTTTTTCTGTGGAGGCCGGGAAAGATAAAAAATAAAAAAAGACATACTCAACTATCTCCATTGCTGGAGTGTCCCAGGCCACTTTCCAGTCCTGCGGTGCCCCAGCAGAAGTCTCCACCAGACATGATTGATAAGGAATAGACCCAGGACATAACAGGTGTTGTATGTGAGTGATGTCCCAGGTCCTTTCTTAGGCCGCTGATTGGTCTCAGCAGTCACATGTGGCAGAGGCTTCCACTTGAACAAGCCCCGGTTCCATGGGACAGTGGCCTGGGACACCGGAGTACTGGGGACAGGTGAGTATGTTTTGGTTTTTTTACCTTCTGTCTCCAGACAACTGGTTTTCCTGGACAACCCCTTTAAGGATTCCAAGGCCGAAATAATGTCAAGGGAATTAGACAGACCTTCTTTCCCTGAACTGAGACAATTTCGGAATTCAGAGATGATAAACGTAACTATTTCTAGTATAAGGCCTTAGAGAAGCATTGTTAGCTTGAGAGGAGAGACCTGGAATGGAGAGCAGCCTTCTAGAGCTGCGATCCATATCAACTACGGTAGTTTGGCTAGAAGGTCCAGAAAGCTATGAAAGCAATCTTTCATGAACCCCAGTGGAAGCTTCTGTCTCAGGAAGAGGGACCAAAGTCTTGGATACATTTGGATATAGCTGCACCATTTGTTGGACCTGATCTTCTAGGATTTTCTGAAAACCCTCAGAAAGAGTAGTGGTGAGGAAATGCAAAAAGACCTTTGAGGTTTTCCTAAAAAAGAGAAAGCATCTGCTTTCCACGCTTTCGGGGACCACATCGTTAAAACGAGCAGTGGAAGCTGAGCAGATATCTCTGACAAGAAAAGGTCCACTTCCAGTTTCCCTAATTGTGCAATTATGATCTGAAAGAGCTCTTGTTTCAGGGAGACTGAAGAGAGGGACATCTTCCGGCGTGAAAGAGAATTCGCTAGTTCATTCTACTGTCCTGGAACGTAGTGAGCCTTTAGATGAACATGGTTCATATGGGCCCAAGATCAAAGCATGATCAAAGCCTCTGCACAAAGAGTCCTCGATTTCATACCCCATAACCTGTTGACAGACACCACTGCTGTGCAATTGTTCATCTGTGTAAGGACCGAGCAGTTGGTGACCTGGAGGAATTAAGGCCTTCAGAGCTAATTTGGCTGCTCTTAATTCAAGCATATTGATATAAAGGCGAGATTTGAGATATGACCGTTTCCCAGAACTACCTGGTCCTTTGTAAATACTGCCCAACCTATTAGAGACGCATCCGTTGTAAGATCTTGGGAAGGTGGTTGGATTGGAACTGGAATTGGATGAGGAAGAGACACAATTGTCCTTAATTCTTCCATAACTAGGGTAGAAAATTGAACCACACTGTCCCAACTGAACCAAATACGGTCTCTCTGAATGCAAAAGGTTTGCTGACTGTGGTCGAAAAGTAAGAGGTCTTCTAAATAAATCAAGGAAGAGATGACCTCTGAGCGAAACTGGGAAACATCCACATTTGAGGGGAATTGGATAAACTGAAAACCATGACGTTCCAATGGAACGGAAACGTAATCTGCTTAAAAAAGTGGTTTCCGTCCAAGAAATACAGAGAGAAAAGTAATCTGCTTAAAAAAGTGGTTTCCGTCCAAAAAATACAGAGAGAAAAGTCCAGCTTGCAGGACTTTTCTCTCCGCACTTTTAAGGCAGAATGGGGAAGGGAATCCCCGAGTGGAGATCAGGCTCAGGTGTGAACCTAGCCTTAGAGGAATCCAGATTAGGAAATTCATGTGCTTTAAACACCAAATCAGTCATCCCGGCTGTGGTAAGCCACTTTGCTTTACACACAGTAGTGGCATAGATAAAGGCCTGTCCTACCATAAGGACGGCTCTACTGGCTACCCTAAAGAGTGCCCTCTTGGAGGATAACAGGGCTCTTACAGTATGTGAAGAGACATCTCCTTCCTGCTCCTTTGCCTTTAGATAGCATGAGTAGTAAAGGACCTTCTGCATCTGCCAGTTTATATTGGAGATTTTTAAGAGTAATGTCACTAGGGCCCTGCTGGTGAGTGTACCCAGTAACATATACTAAAGCGAGGTCAATGTCAGGGGCTATCAGAGCCTCAATATCTGGGACCCCAATGTGAGAGCGTAGGACAAGGTTTTCCTCTTTAACAAGCGTAGACCTAAACGCCAGATGTGCTAATTCTCTGATCTCAGACGACTCCTAAATAGCCCATCTAAGAGAGAGAAATTTTGCAGGGGGAGTTTTACCAGTGAGCCCCACTCTGGTCATTAGAGATGACCGAAGTATTAAAAAATTAGATTCGGCAACCTCGCCGAATTTCGTGATATGATTCTATTCGATCCGAATTAAATCAAGGCGAATCGCTTACCAAACACAGCTATTTATTGGCTGCAGAGAGCCGGGGGGGGGGCGTCAAAATGGCGGAACCCCTTGGATGCTGTGGTCATGTTTGACCGCGGCATCCAAGTTGTTAAAATCCCCGGATCGGTTATGGAGCAGGGTGTTAGCTGTTAGCGGTCAAACTTGCCGTGTGCGCTCGCGAAGGGGTTAAAGGTATGTGACATCACAGGGCTGGCTGATGATTGGCTGCACGCATGGCATTGTGGGTGATCCCGCGTTCCCAGAGTTCCTTGGCCCATGTAGAACAGCCATTTTGAACTAAATGCGAATCGTTACCACAAAGCATGAGGAAATTCGGATTCGATGCGAATCGAATATTTCCTGAAATTCGTATCGAATTCCACTTCTGCAGCTTCGATTCGCGCATCTCTACTGGTCATCTGTAAATCGCTCGATGTCCCTCTTTGAGAGGAAGCGGTGGACCTGAGCTCATTTCCGGATTCCCAGTCCATCTTGGAAACCCCATGGGAATGAGAGAAAGAAAATTCTGACCCTTCGTCCAAGCAGTCAGAAATCTGCTTAGCCTGCGGTGGGTGAAAGTCATGTACCTGACAGAACAGGCCCCTCTTCTCATCTGAATTCCCTTGTTTGATAGATATAGGGGAACCCTGAGGGGTGTATATAGCAAGGTCCTTTCCAGACACTCAGCGATTCTTCTCTTCATCCTCCTCCTCAGAAGAAGCAGCAGAAGAAAGAAGCTTCCATTTACTGTCCACCATTACTGCAGAGGAGATCTTCTATGGTGTATTTACCACACAACACATATCGTCCATGACTGCCTCTGAGGGGAGTCTTACATTATCATGACACTCCCTTCAGGCAGCTCTGACCAAAGTCAATCAGCGGGCACAGCCATTTTCCGACAGTCTTTTGTGGAGGCAGCTGTTGCTAGGAGACGTCCTATGTGCAAAACTTTATCTGCTCAGTAGAAGCTGAAGGGCTAAAGGACCTGTGATGATGTCATGTGTGTGGGAGGAGTCAAAGAGTGACATGACCAAGTGTTGGAGGTCTCTCCTGGATGAGCTAAAGTTATGTGTGTGACGTGTATGTAGTAGAGCTGTCTGTGTGTGACGTGTATGTAGCGGAGCCGTCTGTGTGTGACGTGTATGTAGCGGGGCCGTCTGTGTGTGACGTGTATGTAGCGGAGCTGTCTGTGTGTGATGTGTATGTAGCGGAGCCGTCTGTGTGTGACGTGTATGTAGCGGGGCCGTCTGTGTGTGACGTGTATGTAGCGGAGCTGTCTGTGTGTGATGTGTATGTAGCGGAGCCGTCTGTGTGTGATGTGTATGTAGCGGAGCTGTCTGTGTGTGACGTGTATGTAGCGGAGCTGTCTGTGTGACGTGTATGTAGCGGAGCCGTCTGTGTGTGACGTGTATGTAGCGGAGCCGTCTGTGTGTGACGTGTATGTAGCGGGGCCGTCTGTGTATGACGTGTATGTAGCGGTGCCGTCTGTGTGTGACGTGTATGTAGCTGAGCTGTCTGTGTGTGACGTATATGTAGCTGAGCCGTCTGTGTGTGACGTGTATGTAGCGGAGCCGTCTGTGTATGACGTGTATGTAGCGGTGCCGTCTGTGTGTGACGTGTATGTAGCTGAGCTGTCTGTGACGTGTATGTAGCGGAGCCGTCTGTGTGTGACGTGTATGTAGCGGAGCCGTCTGTGTGTGATATGTATGTAGCTGAGCTGTCTGTGTGTGACGTGTATGTAGCGGAGCTGTCTGTGTGTGATGTGTATGTAGCGGAGCCGTCTGTGTGTGACGTGTATGTAGCGGAGCTGTCTGTGTGTGATGTGTATGTAGCGGAGCCGTCTGTGTGTGACGTGTATGTAGCGGAGCCGTCTGTGTGTGACGTGTATGTAGCGGAGCCGTCTGTGTGTGACGTGTATGTAGCGGAGCCGTCTGTGTGTGACATGTATGTAGCGGAGCTGTCTGTGTGTGACGTGTATGTAGCGGAGCCGTCTGTGTGTGACATGTATGTAGCGGAGCCGTCTGTGTGTGTAAGTGTATTATTTAAATGTTTTTTTTTTTCTATCTTTTTTTCAGTTCTTTATTGTTATGTCATTTTTATTTTTTTATGTTTTTTTTTCAGTAGCTGCGAGAATGTAAAATGAAAAAATAAAATGGAGGGGAATGTCTGTTTTTCACTTTTTCTGTTGTATTTTAAAAGAAAAAAAGTAATACTAAGAATTCTTTTAAAATAGTTTTCCCTCTCTGTTCCGGTAATTTTCATGTAGGTGACAGATAGTTGTTTATTTTATATTTATTTTTTGCTGACTCCCAGTTACAAGGGGAATACATCCTCCTGGTATACACTGCAGGGCCGATCTAGTGCCTCTAGGATCCAGTTGCTTATGTAGTTCATGCCATCGGCACCTGGTAAATCACATATGTATAGGGGAGGGGGGAACACGTGGATGTCACTTGTGAGCTGCCCGTGCCGCAGCTCCTTTCATTCAATTAGTAGGAGCCGCAGAATCAGGGCTGCAAAATCAGACAGGAATAGGACATGTTCCATATTTTGTGGCCTGGACTGTCGGCCCACACACGTGACCGTGTCACTCACAGTCATGTGTACGGGCCCATAGAAATGAACAGGTCAGTGTTGTATTCGGGAAAAACCCAGATAGCACACTGACCAGACATATGGTCGTCTGCAAGGGGGCTTAGTCAGACGCCCTCTGGATGTAAAAAGTCAGTGGGCGGTCAGTAAGTGGTTAAATATACCTGCAGCAGATACAGTGTGTAATGTGCATGCAGTTGTGCTGTATGTATGTACATCATAGTTGTGTATATGTAATGTCCATGTAATGTAGTGGTATCTTTGTAATGTGCATCTAGCAGTGTGTAATGTTCTTGTATCACAAATGTGTGTGTGTGTTCCGTGTAGCTACAGCAGATTTATATAATTTAGAATGATCCAGTGTTAGCTATATCATTAAGGCCTGAGCCACATGTAGTATAGTCACAGTATTAAGACTTATGTAGTTAATGGGATTTACAACCCCATATCCAGAAAAGTTGGGACACTGTGTAAAATGTAAAGAATTAAATGATTTGGAAACCTCATCTAACCATATTTTCTTCACAACAGAATATAGATCACATATTGGAAGGTGAAAGTTACAGAATAGAACACATATCAGTATAAGATGGGCAAACCTCTAAAAATTCGTTTAGTTTCGGATACAGGTGGTTTGGTTCAAAGATTAGTTTCGGGTCAGAACTAGAGCTTAATTTGGCTTAAAACATAATGTATGACACTGTCAGGACTCCTAGAACTATATATCTATAAAACATAGTGTATGACAGGACTATCAGGACTCCTAGGACTATATATCTATAAAACATGGTGTATGACACCGTCAGGACTCCTAGGACTATATATCTATAAAACAGTGTATGACAGGACTATAGGACTCCTAGGACTATATATCTATAAAACATAGTGTATAACATTGTCAGGACTCCTAGGATTATATATCTATAAAACATAGTGTATGACACTGTCAGGGCTCCTAGGACTATATATCTATAAAACATAGTGTATGACACTGTCAGGGCTCCTAGGACTATATATCTATAAAACATAGTGTATGACACTGTCAGGACTCCTAGGACTATATATCTATAAAACATAGTGTATGACACTGTCAGGACTCCTAGGACTATATATCTATAAAACATAGTGTATGACACTGTCAGGGCTCCTAGGACTATATATCTATAAAACATAGTGTATGACACTGTCAGGACTCCTAGGACTATATATCTATAAAACATAGTGTATGACACTGTCAGGGCTCCTAGGACTACATATCTATAATACATAGTTCATGACACTGTCAGGACTCCTAGGGCTACATATTTATATAACATAGTGTATGACACTGTCAAGACTCCTAGGACTATATATCTATAAAACATAGTGTATGACACTGTCAGGGCTCCTAGGACTATATATCTATAATACATAGTGTATGACACTGTCAGGGCTCCTAGGACTATATATCTATAAAACATAGTGTATGACACTGTCAGGGCTCCTAGGACTATATATCTATAAAACATAGTGTAGGACACTATCAGGACTCCTAGGACTATAGATCTATAAAACATAGTGTATGACACTGTCAGGGCTCCTAGGACTATATATCTATAAAACATAGTGTAGGACACTGTCAGGACTCCTAGGACTATATATCTATAATACATAGTGTATGACACTGTCAGGGCGCCTAGGACTATATATCTATAATATAGGGTGTATGCCACTGTCAGGACTCCTAGGACTATATATCTATAATACATAGTGTATGCCACTATCAGGACTCCTAGGACTATATACAGGTGCATCTCTATAAATTAGAATATCTTTGAAATCTTTATTTCTTTCAGTAATTAAATTAAAGTGACCACCTATATTTTCTAGATTCTTTACACACAGAGTGTTCTATTTCAATTGTTTTATTTCTGTAAATGTTGATTATGGATTACATGTAATGAAAACCCAAATCTAAGAAAATTTGAATATTGTAAAAAAGTTCAGTATTGTAAATTCAGTGTCACCTGCCAAGGTTTCCTAAGCCTTTAAATGGTCCCACAGTCTGGTGCAGTAGGACACACAATCATGGAAGACGCTGATTATGAATTAAATTACTGAATCACTGCTATTAATGAACGTTTCAAAAATATTTTAATTTATTGAGATGCACCTGTATCTATAAAACATAGTGTATGGCACTGTCAGGAATCCTAGGACTATATATTTATAAAACATAGTGTATGACACTGTCAGGGCTCCTAGGACTATATATCTATAATACATAGTGTATGACACTGTCAGGGCTCCTAGGACTATACATCTATAAAACATAGTGTATGACACTGTCAGGACTCCTAGGACTATATATCTATAAAACATAGTGTATGACACTGTCAGGGCTCCTAGAACTGTATATCTATAAAACATAGTGTATGACACTGTAAGGACTCCTATGACTGTATATCTATAAAACATAGTGTATGACACTGTCAGGGCTCCTAGGACTATATATCTATAAACATAGTGTATGACACTGTCAGGGCTACTAGGACTATATATCTATAAAACATAGTGTATGACACTGTCAGGGCTCCTAAGACTGTATATCTATAAAACATAGTGTATGACACTGTCAGGGCTCCTAGTACTATATATCTATAAAACATAGTGTATGACACTGTCAGGACTCCTAGGACTATATATCTATAAAACATAGTGTTTGACACTGTCAGGACTCCTAGGACTATATATCTATAAAACATTGTATATGACACTGTCAGGACTTCTAGGACTATCTCTTAAATATATAAAAATGAGTTTCTGTCTGTCTGTTCTTTATGCACGATCAAACGACTGGACCAATCTTCACCAAGTTTGGCACACAGGTAGATCAGGTGTCCGGGAAGGTTTTAGACCAGGTCTCAGCTCTCTACGACGTACCGATCCTGAGATACAGTATACCCAAAAAATGACCTGCATTAGCCAATAGAAGCCTGCAAATCTTTCACTAATATTCCAACTGCCATACACACAGTCACATGTCCCTTATCAGCCAATAGCAGCTCGCCGGTGCTTAGTCTCCACATGCACAGAGGTTTACTCCAGGTTTCCATAACAACCTAGCCATTTTTCTTCACTGCTCTAGGTCAGCTTTAAAGGGGCAGGGTGCTGTGGATGACACTGTTACACAAGCTCAGATACACACACCTTTACTCCAGGTTTTCCATAACAACCGATTGCAGGTTTTTCACTGATATCCAAACTGAGATACACATGATCACATCACACTTATGGACCAATTTAAACTCGCAGGTTCTTCAGTCTTGACATACACACAGGTTTACACCAGGTTTCCATAGCAACCAAGCTATTTATGACCTGTATGAGTCAATAGCAGTTTGCAGATATATATAATATAATATTCAGTCATATGATGTGTATCAGCCAATCTAAGTTCATATTTCATTTACCAGGTTTCCATAACAACACAGTCATAAATAGACTGTACCTATACTGGACTGCCATACTGGATGTCAAGTGCAAAACTGGCCAAGTCTAATTGGGCCACTACACAAACAAAAAATGAAATATACCCGTGCAAAGCCTAGTCCTTCTGCTAGCATATCTATAAATCATAGTGTATGACACTGTCAGGGCTCCTAGGACTATATATCTATAAAACATAGTGTATGACACTGTCAGGGCTCCTAGGACTATATCTCTATAAAACATAGTGTATGACACTGTCAGGACTCTTAGGACTATATATCTATAAAACATAGTGTATGACACTGTCAGGACTCCTAGGATTATATATCTATAAATCATAGTGTATGACACTGTCAGGACTCCTAGGAACCTAACTTTGCAATTTCTAATTGAGGCAAACACAGCCAAAGTTATGTGACAGTGACGTATGTTTATGGTAAAACATCATAAGCACAGGATACAAACAGTCCAAAACTTACCCTGTTTTAGGGAAAAGTGCTTGCCTGTGGTTTTTGAGACGCAGGGCAGCTATATTGCAAAAGAAATGGTATTGTAGACAAATTAGCTCATTTTGCTGACTTGTAAGGGCTACAGATGCTTAAAAAATAAAAAGCTACCAAAAAGTATCCCTTTATGGGGGCAGAATGCTGCACCAACATTGTGTTGAAATTAGAAGAAGCAATGGTAGGGTTGTTTGTTATATTTTATTGCCAGTGTGACAGTGTCAACTACAGATTATGAAGAAAAATTTATGCCACACTATTAGTGTGCCTGACATTTAAAAAGTTAAGTGTTAAAAAATCGACTTTATAAAAAATCCACCAAAAATTATCCCTTTATGGCAGCAAATACAGCACCGGCGAGAGATAAATTAACAGAATGTCATGAAACTTTGTGACACACTATCAGTGTGCCTGATGAAAAAGCGAAAATATCATGAAATGGAAAGGATTCTATGACTATGAGAAGGGGAGCCAGAACAGGACAGATAAGGATAGGCTGGGGAAGCATTGCAGGTGTGAACACTGTCCCATTAAGTAGCAAAAACGGAGGACACATTAGTTGCAGGGAGTTTATAAAAGCGTGGAGGAGTAAGGATTGCCGGAGCACTGCAAAGGTATCCTGGTGGGAAACTGCAGACACATACCAGGTTTTGAGTCAAAATACTGCATCAAAAACTGCCACAAAAATGGAGGTGCGATTTCAGTCTAAAAATTGTATTTTATTCTTGTACTAAATGTCAATAAAACAAGTTTAAGAAGAAAACATAATGGCTACTGCCCGGTGTGAAGGTCAGATATAAACGTAGGACATTGTTAGACACTGGATGTGGACGTGCCACGTTCTATATGAGTAAGTTGATGTTTATTTAGAGCTGACTTTTCACTAAAAGACTTTCCACATGTACATGAATATGGCTTCTCCCCTGTGTGAATTCTCAGATGTCTAATAAAATATGATTTAGAGGTAAAACATTTCTCACATTCTGGGCATGGAAATATATTCTCCCCTGTGTGAAGTCTCTGATGTTTAACAAGATCTGATTTATGGGTAAAACATTTTTCACATTCGGTGCAAGAAAAAGGCCTCTCCCCTGTGTGAACTCTCTGATGTGCAAGAAGATCAGATTTATTGACAAAACATTTCTCACATTCTGAACATGAATATGGCTTATCTCCTGTGTGAATTGTATGATGTATACCAAGATGCGATTTCTTATTAAAACATTTTCCACATTCTGAACATGAATATGGCTTCTCTCCTGTGTGAATTTTTTGATGTATAATAAGATTTGATTTCTGGGTAAAACATTTCGCACATTCTTTACATGAATATGGCTTCTCTCCCGTGTGAATTACTTGATGTCTAACAAGAACTGATTTATGAGTAAAACATTTGCCACATTCTGAACATGAATATGGCTTCTCTCCTGTGTGAATTTTCTGATGTCTAGTAAGATGTGTTTTTCGACTAAAACTCTTGTCACATTCTGAACATGAATATGGCTTCTCCCCGGTGTGAATTCTTTGATGTTTAACAAGACTTGATTTCTCAGAAAAATTTTTCCCACATTCTGAACATGAATATGGCTTCTCCTTATTGTGAATTCTCAGATGGCTAGCAAGTTCTTTATTCCGTGTAAAACATTTTCCACATTTTGAACATGAATATGGCTTCTCTCCTGTGTGAACTCTTTGATGTGTAACAAGAGTTGATTTAACTGTAAAGCATTTCCCACATTCTGAACATGAATATGGCTTCACTCCTGTGTGGATTCTCTGATGTTTAACAAGACTAGATTTCTCAGTAAAACATTTTCCACATTCTGAACATGAATATGACTTCTCTCCTGTGTGGATTCTATGATGTACAACACCATCTCTGTGAATTTGATTTTCCTTAACAGTCTGTGATAAATCAGAAGATTGGACATGTACAATACAATCAGATGATAAACCTTTGCTGTGAAGGGCTGAGGATATATCTGGGATAATGAAATGTTCTTCATATTGATCTTGTGTGATATCATGATCCTCTGCTTTATAATCTGTGGAGATCAGATGTCCCTCTGAGCTCCTGGTACAGTCATCTGACAAGAAGAAAACAGATTACTTTTTCATAATATAACAATAGCAATTATATTGATATTTTATAACATTTCAATGTATAAAGTTCAAAGCAATTTGGAAGGCTTGTCCCAAAGTTCAATTAATAACTAAGAAATTGGTGATAAAATAGATGACAATCTAACAGTAGACCTCAGAGCTCGGACCAGTAGATCATGATGTTCGGCCACCAGGCCGTTCTCCTCCAGTTTCCCACTTGTGTGGTGAGGCCAGCATCTTCATCGGTCCATGTTGCGGTGTGCCGGTCACCACTCTTTCTAGTGAAATGCTCAGTGTAGAATCATAAAGGATCCTGTGAGTCAGTGCTATTAGGTGGTGTCCGTCTCACACACTCCCTGATACCTATATGGACTTTACTACAGGGGGAGGAGCAGTATGGTCATGTATGAGGAAGACATGGATTTGGGGTAAGTATCCATCATCCTAAGGCTGGATTAGCATATGCAGCATTTTAATTTTATTTTTTTTAGCACAAAGCTCGGAGTAGGTACCAAAAAAATCAAGAAGCTCTATCTGTCCTTCCTACTTCTCTAGATTAAGAAGTGGCTTACAGGCTTCCTATGTCGATCACCTGATTGCTGGGTCCAGAAAGCTGGATTTTAATCAAAACTGGGCCATTATGTCAGCTGCAGTTATAGTCAAAGTCGTCAATGAAATAAATAAAATGTTATAATCCCCCCAGATGTCTTTCATGGCCTTAAGAGAAGCATGATATGTAAAAGAAAAAAAGTGACAAAGAAAACCTCAGGTTACCCAAACCACATCCTCAATTATCTATAACTATATATCTAGGCAATATAAAAAACTGTAGAAAACTAGGAAGAGGAACATTTATGAAGCCCTGTATAAAATTTACATCTTTTTGTATTTTGACACTGCTGGGATCAGTTTTGAAAAGTGACCAAAATAGTGGCTGTGATGGGTCCGAGATCTGATGGACACCAGATTTATAGAAAAAAAACAATAAAGCCATCACAGAAAAACAGGCACAAAAATTATTTGAATGACTAAAGAAAAAGAACTAAAATCTGCCCTAATAAAATAAAAAAGCTGACCATGTACAGATTTTTGTTGGTCAAATTGTCCAATTTCAGCTACTTTGACAAATGTCCGGTAATCTGCCTTGAAGATGATGCAAATGTCAGATCTATCCTGTGTAAATGGAGGGAGGAACATTCTAGAAGTAGAGGCCTGTACTCAGAGTAAACATCATAAGATGATAGAATTTACCATATTGTGAAGCTCCTGCCCCTCCCCAAGGCTCTCGTCACACGGCTTACATCAGATTGATGAATAATCATTTCTTGCCTCTGATTCATAAGAAATCTAGATCGGTGTCTTTTTCTACTTAACAAAAATTCCTTCGAAAAAGAGTTCAGTGGTATTTACTGCCAATACTGAAGAGATCACTTCTTATACAACGTGATATCAGATGTAGTGACACAATTTATGAAATCACCATAGAGGAGGTTAATCTGGCAAATACACACATGATGCCTGAAGAAGGGAGTGTAACCCCTAGAAACGCCGTGCATGATGTAGAAACACATCAGTCCGCTTTGTGAAGCCTCTTCCTACAGCCCTGAAGTCCATGTGAACCTAATGGACCTTCATGTCAGACTTTTCCCACAAATCTATCAATCTGCTCAGATCCTCCTGCTCTATACCAGGCTGTCTGCACATTGTGCTGTAGTATCATGTGAAAGACTCCATTTACTGCATATTGTGGAGAAAAATCTGACAGAACACAAAACTGAAATAATTTACACAAAATGAGGAGAATCTGTGACTGTTCTGTGGTATATTCAGTGGTGACTCCTCACCTGGGCGGTTCCCTGTAGGAATGTCCTCCTCACACTCCTCATCACCACTCACATAGGGATCTTCCTTTATTGCTGTGGCCATAACATTGTTCAGATCTTTATCCTGAGGCTGTGAAATAAATATTGTAAGTCAGCAACGAAGGAAAGAGACACAAGGACTTCACAGCCCGTCTACACATCATAGGGAATATCTCCATCTACCTGATCATCCTGTGGAAGAAGAGGACTGGGACATCTCTCCGGTGTTGTCCTCTTACTGGATCTACCTGTAGGAAACACAGACAGGGACTGAATTCATTCTGTACATACAAATAATGGAAGTCCATGTGTATATAGTCATGTCTATTACCTGCTGATGTGAGGGGCTGGTGGTCCTCCATAATCACCTCCTTGTACAGATCCTTGTGTCCTTCTAAATACTCCCACTCCTCCATGGAGAAATAGACAGCGACATCCTGACACCTTATAGGAACCTGACAACACAATGATACAGTCATCACCCAGACCCCTCCAGTTACTGTATAATGTCCCAGCATTCCCAGCAGTGTCACCTCTCCAGTCAGCAGCTCCAGCATCTTGTTGGTGAGTTGTAGGATCTTCTGGTCATTGATCTCCTCCTGTATCAGGGGGTGAGGTGGAGGCCCCGGGATTGGGCTCAGGGTTCCTCCATATCCTTCATACACAGGAGCCTGACAGCGCCCACTAGAGGTCTTCTTCACTACTGTGTAATCCTGGTTATGGGGAGACACATTAATAAATATCACTACATACATGTGCAGAGTCCATCACCTCTCCAGTCATATCATCTGTTATTACTATAGATAAGAATGATGTAATGTGACATCATCAGAATCTCTCACCTCTCCAGTAAGCTGGTAGATGATCTCTAGGGTGAGATTTAATATATTTTCTGCCATCTTGTTCCTGTCTCTTTCCATCCTTGATGGATCAATCAGGAATATTCTCTTATATAGAAGATACTGAGAGGATTCTATATTGTAGGAACCTGAATGGAGAGAAGATGAGACAATGTAATCACTACACAGAATCCCATGTAATAAATAGAATTAGTGGGGATTCTAATAATAATTTTATTTATATAGCTCTAACATACAAAGAGGGGACATGAACAGATAATATCAGACATTACAGTATGGCATATCATACAATGGTAGTGAGGGCCCTGATCACAAGAGCTTACATTCAATGAGGAGATAAGGAGACACACGAGGTCAGAGGGCTTGTTTAGTACAATGGTCCAGACATCTATTAATATATAAAGTCATATAACTGTCGCTCTCTGAGCCGTCACCAGCCGGTATCTGAATATACAGATACTTAGTGCAGGGAAACTTCTAGATGGAGGGGTCAGGATCTGAGGAATAGGGGAGGGAGGAGAGCTTAGGATAAGGAATGTTAGTGTAGTCTGCGGAGGTGTAGCTCAGTGTGATCAGGTCATGGGATAAGCCTGTATAAACAGATGTGATTTTACTACATGTTTAAAGCTGCTGTAGTTGGGGAATAATCTGACTGCCCAGGGTAAAGCATTCCAGAGCACCGATGCAGCTCAAGAAAAGTCTTGGAGATTGAAGTAGGATTTTCGGATATCAGAGGATACAAGTCTAAAGTCATTGCCAGAATGTAGAGGATGGTTAGGGCGGTAGACAGTAAGGGGGGAGGAGATGTAGGGAGGTCAGCGCTATGGAGGGATTTATGGGGGAGTGTGATAATGTTATATTGTATTCTGTGGTGGATGGAGAACCAGAGCAGTGATTGATACAAGGTATCAATAGAAGAATAAGCCTGGCGGCCGCATTTAGACCAGATTGTAGAGGGAGAGATTAGTAAGAATAGAACAATTAGAAGAGAATTGTAATAGCCAAGATGAGAGAGAATCAGAGCGACAATGAGGGGTTTTTGATGTAACAAGTTCCCTACAAACCTAGGGTGGTACAGGACATATATATGGAGCGGTTTCGGCTGAGGAGTGGGAAGAAGGAGACCAAGATACCGAGCTGACAATTTACAAGATGGTGCTGACTTCTGCTTCATTCATTACAAGTGATGGGGATAAATTTCTCGAATATTCGGCATGTATCACAAAATAAAACTACGCCATGTATGAGGTGGAGCGGATTTTTGTTGTGATTTCTTCTCATTTCTGGTGTAATTTATAGTAAACGTCAGACTGAAGGTAACCACGCCCTTTCCATTAAACTCCACCCATTTATTTTAAAACTAGGACAAAGCAGAATCAAATTTTTAACAGGTTAGATTTTAAGAGTGAAATTTATATCCACCAATAAATTGCTTATTCTGCCCCATTATTTTTGAAAAGTTTAGAAAAAGTAACTAGAAATGATTAAAAAACATTTCTTTTTTTACATCTATTCTCTTTTTTCATAATTTTTTCCTCCACATCTGTAATGACCGAGTTATCCTCACATCCAAACAAAAAATAGGCCTGAGGAAAAAAAAAACTATACTCATCTTTCCCCGTTGCTCCGCTGCCTCCCAGCACGGTCCGGTCCTCCAAGTCCATTATTATCTTGTATTGGATGTCCCCGCCACATGTGACCACTGCGGCCAATCAGCGAGCACAGCAAAGGGATCCGGGATGTCACAGCTGGCCAGGAATTTCACATTGAGAAGACACCGGAGCAGCAGGACCGCACTGGGAGGACACCGGAGCAACGGGGAAAGGTGAGTATGTTTTTTTTACTTTTCACCTCCCTCGGAATATTTAACATAATAAAATTTTTCCTGGACAAGCCCTGTAAAGTTTGGGCTCTCAAAATATGGCGAGACAAGAAGAAATGATTTAGTAGGTTCTTTCTAGCGTAGAAGTAATAAAACCTAAACCCTGTATAAATGTGGTATCAGTGTAACCGTAGCGACCTGTAGAATAAAGCCATCATGTGATTTATACCGTAGGGTGAAGGCCCCGACTACTATTTACCTCTATGGGAGGGATGGAAACAGCCCAGAACAACCACCGAGGACTGTATCCGGAAGTGCCGACACCTCAGACGGCAAAAGACACAAATATTGTCATCTCAGCCATGGAAGGAACAGCCCTTATAGCCGAGTCCTGAGACAACTAGAATCCTGCCAGGACTGTGAGCGACCATCGTATATATACCTCCTCCTGTACAGTAACCGTGGTTACAGGACCTGTGATGATGTCACACGTGTGGGAGGAGTCAACGAATCACATGATCAGGTCCTGCACCAAGTGAGCTAAAGGACCTGTGATGATGTCATGTGTGTGGGAGGAGTCACATGACCAGATATTAAAGGTCTCTCTGCAGAGCTGGAAGAGTGAAGAAATCAGGCAATACCTTTTAGAGGCTAACTGAGTATATTTATAAGTAAGCTTTCAAGAGTCTAGCTCTCTTCTTCAGACATGGTGTTATACAAGAACTGAAAATTCACAGATTTTTATACACATGATTTTCAAAGGATTTTAGAGTCCTTAAAAAAACCAAAACAAAATGCAATCTAAGTAGAGAAGTTATTTATGACAGGTCAAAAAAACAATCTGGAAAGTTGTGGTGCGTGACAGAGGGATCTGTTATCTGTTTGCTATCAGGAGGTGATTTGTGTCCCTCACAGTTCATACATAGTGTGACATGAAGCTGGCATGAATATTAAGTCCAAATTGCAGAGTTTGAAATTTTTGCATAAACTTGTACTTCCATTGTTTCCTTTCCTCCAGCGTCTTAAAATGTCCCATCAAAACCACAACCCGCAAATCTTCAATAGAGTGGTCTTCTCCGGAGAAATGTGCGGCCACTGGGAGATCTGTTCTGCTGTTATTAATGGTGGATCTATGTGAGTTCATGCGCTGACTAAGTCTCTGCCCTGTTTCCCCCACATAGAGGCCTGTGTTGGGGTATTGCACACACATTATGAGGTACACCACATTGGAAGACCTGCAGGAAAATGTCCCCCTAATTCTGTGCACCTGTTGTGACTGTGGGACAGGTACACTGTCAGCGGTGTGGATGTGCTTGCAGTGGAAGAGTGAAGAAATCAGGCGATACCTTTTAGAGGCTAACTGAGTATATTTATAAGTAAGCTTTCAGGAGTACTTGCTCCCTTCATCAGACATGGTGTGATACAAGAACTGAAAATTAACAGATTTTTATACACATGGTTTTCAAAGCATTTTAGAGTCCTTAAAAAAAATTGCAATCTAAGTAGAGAAGTTATTTACAACAGGTCAAAAAAACAGTCTGGAAACTTGTGGGGCGTGACGGAGGGATCAGTAATTCTTGCTGTTATCTGTTTGCTATCAGGAGGTGATTTGTGTCCCTCACAGGTCACACATAGTGTGATTTGAAGCTGGCATGAATATTGAGTTCAGTTCATGGTTCAAACATAGTGTGACATGAAGCTGGCATGAATATTAAGTCCAAATTGCAGAGTTTGAAATTTTTGCATAAATTTGTACTCCATTTCTTTTCTTTTCTCCTGTGTCTTAAAATGTCCCATTAAAACCACAACCCGCAAATCTTCAATAGAGTGGTTTTCTCCGGAGAAATGTGCAGCCACTGGGAGATCGGTTCTGCTGTTATTAATGGTGGATCTGTGTGAGTTCATTCGTTGACTGAGTCTCTGTCCTGTTTCCCCCACATAGAGGCCTGTGGTGGGACATTGCACACACATTATGAGGTACACCACATTGGAAGACCTGCAGGAAAATGTCCCCCTAATTCTGTGCACCTGTTGTGACTGTGGGATAGGTACACTGTCAGCGGTGTGGATGTGCTTGCAGGTCATGCACCTTTTTTGTAGGCAAGGTGAGGTGCCATTTTCAGTTGGGGCCTTCAGGGCACTCCGGACAATAATACGCCTCAGGTTTGGTGGTTGTCAAAAGGAAAGGAGAGGGGGGACTGGAAATATGTCCTTGAGTCTGTTGTCCCTATGTAGCACAGGTTGGAGCTCCTTGGCAATCCTTCGTAGGATCTCCAGCTGTGGGTTGTAGGTGACTACTAGGGGCACTCGGGCATCTTTCTGGGTCTCTCTATATGTGAGCAGACTGTCTCTGTTAATGGCTGCCGCTTTGTTTAATTGGTTGTCCGTCACTTTTGGTTTGTATCCCAATCGGAGAAATTTCATCCTCAGATCCTGGAGGTGCTTGTCCAGGTCTGCTTTGTCAGAGCTAATACGATTGTATGGTATAGCCTGGCTGTAGATGATAGATTGTCTTGTGTGCTTGGGGTGGAAGCTGTCGTTTCTCAGGTAGGCCGTTCTGTCTGTGGGTTTGTGGTATATTGATGTGAGTAGCCGGTGGTCTTTGATGTATATTGTGGTATCCAGAAAGTGAATTTCACTCTCTGAATAGCTAAGTTTAAGGTTGATGGTAGGGTGAAAGTCATTGAAGTCATTATGGGATTGAAGTAGGGCCTCCTCACCTGCAGTCCAGATGACAAGGATATCATCGATATAACGAAGGTAAATCATAGGTTTGGTGGCGCATGTTGATAAATATGTTCCTTCCATTTCTGCCATAAAGAGATTTGCATATTGGGGTGCACATCTGGTCCCCATTGAAGTTCCCATTCGCTGTAGATATAGATCCTCTCCAAAGGTAAAATGGTTGTGGCTAAGGATGAATTGTATGAGCTGCTTTACTGGTTCTGTTGGGAGGTTTTGTTTCTCCAGGTGTACCCGACATGCTGCAACTCCATCCTTGTGGGGAATGTTGGTATACAGGGATTCCACATCCATGGTGGTCAAAATGGTACCCTCAGGTAGTGGGCCCAGGGCTATTCAGTTTGTTAAGAAGGTCAGTGGTGTCCTGGATATAGCTCGGAGTATCCCTGACAAGGGGTTTTAGGAGATTTTCCACCCAACCTGAAATGTTTTCTGTCAGTGTCTCCCAGGGTTGCCATCTTTGTGTATCTTTGGGAGCATGTAGAAGCAGCCCGGCCTGGGATCTTGTGGGATAAGTCCTTTTACCTGATACTGGATCTGGATTGGAAACTTAGCCTCTAAAAGGTATTGCCTGATTTCTTCACTCTTCCACTACTTTCAATGGCTAACACGGTACAACATTATACTACTCTCTGCAGAGCCGTCTGTGTGTGATGTGTATGTAGCGGTGCCGTCTGTGTGTGACGTGTATGTAGCGGAGCCGTCTGTGTGTGACATGTATGTAGCGGAGCCGTCTGTGTGTGACGTGTATGTAGCGGAGCCATCTGTGTGTGACGTGTATGTAGCGGAGCAGTACATGGCACCATCACCTGGTGAATCAAATATGTATAGTTCGTGTAAGGCAGGTTGTCACTGGAGCTACATTCCCACCAGAAAACAACAACGAACTGGACCACTCGGGGAAATGTGAATTTGATTTTTTTTTTTCCTCGACAAACGCTTTAACTTGGCTTAAAAAATGACGGTAGATTCATCAATACTGTCATAAAGTTAGACAATGCAAACATAGACTATACAGTCTTAAACTGCGATGATATATTTAGCAAAGTGTCTGATATTTGATAAATCTGTTGTATTCTTAGACTGTCTAGTCTAACTTTACACCTCCAGTTAGTTGGCTTAGTTTACACTGCAGCGTCGCAATTTCGGCCTCTTCCCTTTTGTTACGTTTGTCTCCGAACAGAATAATAACAAACAAGCGTGTGAAATAAACTGTTTTATTTTAGAAATGCAAAGTAAACAAAGGCAGACAAAATAAGTGAAAATCAAAACTAAATAGTCCGGTGGACAATAGCGGGGGAATTATCCCTAACATTCACCCTGGCTAAACCCGCCTAGCACCAGAGTTTGCCTCTGATAAGAGGACGCCTCACAGGAACATAAATAGAGACCCTCAACGTTAGCCCTAAAAGGAACTCAGGAGGACAATGCACACGCACTCACAAAGACCACTACACAGACACCCTGACAGAAGGCTAGAGAGTAAACAGACAAAGCTAGAATACAGAAGCAAACAGACTGTAGAACTACAGATCACAGGAATGGCTGAACACAAGAGTATAGCCAGCAGTGAACTGGAGCAAGCCCCCAGCTTAAATAGCACACCAGATGGTGCAGAACCTCAGGTAAAAACCCCTCCCAAACCACAAACTTCAGACATACAACGGTTAACCTTTGCCAGCCCGGACCAGCCCGCTAACAATAAAACCCCTTGAAGGAGGTGCCTCCGGAACCTCCAGACTGGGCTTCGATGGAAATCTGCGATGGAAGGCTTTAATGCAACGATTAGCAGAAATGTCGGATGATGAAAGCCATGACCTCTTCTCTGGACCATAGTGTGAAGAATATCGCCTCGCCCAGCCGCCTGGCACGCCTGCGATCAAACTTCTTTCTTAACCTCCCACTCACACACTGTGAGTAGACCGGGTCATAGGATAAAATGAAATGAGCGATATAAATTTTATATGTTTAATAACCCAAGTGGGTCGGTATGAATTAATAGCATATACAGAAATATACAATATTAATATGATCAAGCATAAACATACAAGCAAAAGAGCGATGATACCATACACAAAAATAAACAGGGGAATTAAAAGATAGAGAAAATACCGGCATAGGCTCGTAGTCCGTTTCTCTAGGCCACAGCAGAGTTTTGGGCCTAGGGCGCAAGCTTAAGCAAGTTGCATAAAACAATCCTTCTACATGCTGTCCAGAACTAGGCCCTCAAAGCATTCCTCAGTAGGGCAGGCCCTCTCATCTTCTCCCAGATCAGAGCTCCTTACTGCCTCTATGCTGAATGACCCCAGAATCCAGGTCTGCCCACTGCATATGGCTAGTGCTCCACCCACCCCTTGCACCCAGGCAGCCCCCCTTCTCCCACCTTTGCAGAACCCTTGGAGAGAAGGGTGAAGTTAAGGCTTGCTATCCCCCATCCCATCTGGCCAGGGATAATAAAAGTGCCTGGCTATAGCAAGCCATCTCCAATGAACACACATAAAACCAGTGAAACGTATCGTCCAGCAATGTGGACTCAACTAAAGCACCGCATTCCAAGTGGGGGAAGGACTGACCTAAGCAAGTAAAACACACTTCCAAGAAAGATATAAAACTGAGGGTCAGTTCATCACACCTCCCCCTTTTAGAGCGTGTCGGGAGGAAGGACGATCCTAAGATCGCCTTCCGCGGACACCTTGGCGGCCTCACCCCGCCGGGACCTGCGCTGGTCCCTGACCATATTCCTGGCGTACTGATCACCCTCTTCCTCTCCTGTCTGAATGGAGACTCTTCTAAGGTTCAGGCTCTGAATTAAGTAGACCTGGCTACCTCCTGCTTGCTCTGGGTCCCTCCCCCCGAGTGCTGGCGTCCCTCAGACACACACTCACAACCCCAGGCCCTTGTGGTACCGGTGCTGAGACCCCATCCCGGCAGTCTCCGCCCACCTGGCTACCCCCGGCCTGCACTGGGACCTCGTTGTGAGTGCTGGCATGCCGCAGATCCACACTCGCAACCCCAGGCCCTTGTGGTACCGGTGCTGAGACCCCATCCCGGCAGTCTCCAAGGGTCTCTCTCACACTAGCCGCTAGTTGGGAGAGTTCTAGGGGATTCTGCACCTCCCCCTTTGCTTCCAAACCTAGGGGCACCTCTGGTTCTGGCACAGGTATGTTTGGACCCTGTCCTCCCTCCCAGACGCCTTGCCCCTTTGGGCCTACACCCTGTTCCTCCTGTACTTGGGTGGGTGATGGTGATACCTTGGGCAAATGACTGAGATTATGCTTCCCCAAACCATCCCTCCACAATACATTGACAGGTAATACATTTGACACACCCCCTTCTTGGGTCCCACCTCCAGCACCCCATGCCGTCTGCACTTGGGCCATGGGCATGACTGGCACACCTTGGA
The DNA here is from genome assembly GCA_947044405.1 of Leptodactylus fallax. Taxonomy (NCBI): domain Eukaryota; kingdom Metazoa; phylum Chordata; class Amphibia; order Anura; family Leptodactylidae; genus Leptodactylus; species Leptodactylus fallax. The sequence goes on from CAMRHE010000573.1 coordinate 286,356, forward strand.
TGGCTGTTTCTCCTTCCCAGGACTCTTTCACAAGAGTTAGGGGCCCACGTACACGTCTCCCATACAAGAGCTCAAAGGGGGAGAACCCCGTTGAGGCTTGCGGCACCTCCCGGTAAGCGAACAGCAGGTGCGGGAGATAAGGCTCCCAGTCGCGCCCGTGGGACTCGACTAACATCCTGAGCATCTGCTCCAGGGTGCCATTGAACCGTTCACACAGGCCATTGGTCTGTGGGTGATACGGGCTGGACACCAGATGTTGCACCTCTGTTACCTTACACAGGCCTTGCATCAAGGCAGACATGAACTGGGTACCTTGGTCTGTGAGCATCTCTCTGGGAAATCCAACACGGGAGAAGATGCCTACCAGAGCCTTGGCCACTACATCAGCCCGGGTGGAAGACAGCGCGACAGCTTCCGGGTACCTAGTAGCGTAGTCTACTACCGTTAATATGAAACGTTTCCCGGTGCGACTGGGAATGGACAGGGGTCCAATGAGATCCACAGCCACCCGCTGGAAAGGTTCGGCTATGATGGGCATAGGTATCATGGGTGCTTTGGAGCCTTGCCCCGCCTTGCTCATCCTCTGACAAGTGTCACATGAACGGCAGTATTTAGCTACATCTGTCCCCATCTTAGGCCAGTAGAATAAGTGGCTGAGGCGAGCCTTGGTCTTAGCGATCCCCAGGTGGCCTGCCAGTGGAATATCATGAGCAATCCGCAACAACTCCACCCGGTAGGGTTGGGGTACCACCAAATGTTTCTCCCTGAGCCGACTTTCTTTTCCCTTTGTGGGGATCGTTTCCCGGTACAACCTCCCTTGCTCCCAGTACACGCGGTCCTTGTCCGACTCCAAGGGAGGTTGACCAGCACGCTCCTTCAATGCATCCAGACTGCGGTCAGCTTGGACAGCGTCCCTGAACTCCTGACTGGAACCAGACAGAAGAGATGTGCATGTCACATACCCGCCGGACTCCTCCGGCTCCAGTGTGGGGAGGCTAGTCATGGCGGTCTCAGTGCCATCTCCGGGTGACAGAGGGAACGGCTCAGGGGTCGGAGCGCCTTCCACCCCTCTAGCACTCTGGCTGCGGGTCACCACCGCAATACCAGCAGTCCGTTCCTCATCCGGATCGGCCCTGAGATCCCCGTGACCCACCTGACCACCTGGCACATTGTCCTCAGTTGGGGTTGCCCCCAGCATCTCAGAAGAGCTACCCTGTAAACCTGCAAGGCAAGAATTAGCAATTACATTGACATTGCATTCATTCATTGATTCACAGTGAACTGCATGGGGGAATGGCTGAGCCAGGGTCACACTGAGGGGGCCATCATCACCCGCAGATGTGGGCGGGGCTACAGCCAGGTCAGCATTCCACAATGTCTCATTCACATGCTCACTGATTACTTTAGCTGGACGCACAGCAAGGGGAGACAAAAGGCTGACCCCTCCCTCTGCCTGTGTGACAGGCTTCAACACCTCATTAAAATCATCCTTCAGTACAGACATTTTGTCACAGCGAGGTGGGGCTGCCCCCACCCCATACTGGGACACCAAGGGCCCCAAATCTCTTCCCAATAGTACATTGGCAGGCAGATCAGACACTAGCCCCACATCACGCATCCCTTTTCCCGCACCCCAGTCCAAATGGACGCAAGCCATGGGCACAGTTACGCGTTCTTGTCCAATACCCTTCAGGGTCAGAGTTTTTCCAGGGATAATACTGTCCGCAGGGACCAAGTCAGGTTGCACCAGAGTAATCTGCGCCCCAGTGTCCCGAAATCCCATGACCACTTTACCCCCCACAATGACCTCTTGACTGCTGGCATTGGATTGCAACCCCTCCCTCCCCACCAAGTATACAGATGAGCCAGCTGCCGTGGCTGGGGAAACAGGGGGGTTCTTAGAGCGGTTGAGGCACTCCGCCTTGAAATGTCCTGGCTGGTTACAAGCATGACACCGCCGGGTCTCTCCTTGGGACTTGGAGGGGGGTCCCCGGGGCGCCCAGAGTTCTTGGGACAGGGGAAGTAGAGGGGGCACCCGGGACAGAGTTTGTCTTACCCCACTTGGAGACCGCAGGCTGTGATGAACTCCAGCTTTGCCCCTCCTTCCCGCTTGGGGGTCTCTGCAGTGTGGCTCCTCTCTTGAACCCTTGCTCCCTGGTGGACACATAGTCGTCAGCAATCTCTGCAGCCTTGTCTGCTGTTTTGGGTTTCCAATCACACACGAACTGGCGGACCTCCAGAGGGCACACCTGGAGAAATTGTTCCTTTATCATAAGATCCCCAATTCCCTCAAACGTGGTGACAGTAAGTCCTTTGATCCACTGCCAGAATGTAACCTGTAAGTGGTGCAGAACATCCGCATAGCTCTCTTTTTGGGGACCCCGCTGGATATTCCGGAACTTTTTGCGGTACACCTCCGGCGTGAGCCGGTATCTCCGGATCAGCGCCGCTTTGATGGTCTCATAGTCCGCGTCCACTGGTAAGCTCGTGGAAACATCCAAGCCTTTTCCCTTCAGCCGGGGAGACAGGTAACGGGCCCATTCTGCCTGGGGAATATGATGCTGCTTACACACCCTCTCAAATCCCCGCAAGAACGAGTCCAAGTCCCCGTTATCTTCCAAGATTGGAAAGTCCTCGGATCGGATCTTTAGTGCTCGGGCTCCTGGAGTTGGTGCAGGGGAAGGTTGCGCCTGCTGGCAAAGTTCCAGCTTTTTTAGCTCAAGCTGATGCTCTCTCTCCGCCCGGCGCTCTGCAGCTTCTCTCTCCGCCCGACGCTCTGCAGCAGCGGCCTCTCTCTCCGTCCGGCGCTCTGCAGCAGCAGCAGCGGCCTCTGTCTCCACCCGGCGCTCTGCAGCTTCTCTCTCTGCCCGGCGCTCTGCAGCTTCTTGGTACTGGTGAATCACCTGCAGACGGGCGCTATAGTCACTGGCGTCTATCTGCTGTAAGGCCATTTGCAAGTATAAGTCCGTTACCCCCACAGAACTGGGGTTACTGGTCCCTCCAGGCACAGTTACCTCTGGGGTCCGGGCACCTGCAGAACCGTCTGGCATGGTGATGTTGTCTGGTGCCAGCCTCTCAGGACCTTGCTCCGCCTCCTGCATGGCTATGGTAGCTTCCATATCTGCCATCTCCTGGAGTTCAGCAGCAACCAAGTCCTGCAGACGTTTGGTTATGCTTCTGGTCCCACCAGCCATCCACTGGAAGCCGTTGCCAAATAAAAGATAGGACAGAAAAAAGAAGAAGGGAGGGAACAGTACTGTACCAAACTTTCACCGTATTTTAAGCTTGATCTCATACCGCGCTCATTCCATAGGATTGCCGCAATCCCCAGTGTCTGTGTGATACCACACCCACACACTGTTACCCTAATATCCCACCACGCTGCCACCACTGTGAAGAATATCGCCTCGCCCAGCCGCCTGGCATGCCTGCGATCAAACTTCTTTCTTAACCTCCCACTCACACACTGTGAGTAGACCGGGTCATAGGATAAAATGAAATGAGCGATATAAATTTTATATGTTTAATAACCCAAGTGGGTCGGTATGAATTAATAGCATATACAGAAATATACAATATTAATATGATCAAGCATAAACATACAAGCAAAAGAGCGATGATACCATACACAAAAATAAACAGGGGAATTAAAAGATAGAGAAAATACCGGCATAGGCTCGTAGTCCGTTTCTCTAGGCCACAGCAGAGTTTTGGGCCTAGGGCGCAAGCTTAAGCAAGTTGCATAAAACAATCCTTCTACATGCTGTCCAGAACTAGGCCCTCAAAGCATTCCTCAGTAGGGCAGGCCCTCTCATCTTCTCCCAGATCAGAGCTCCTTACTGCCTCTATGCTGAATGACCCCAGAATCCAGGTCTGCCCACTGCATATGGCTAGTGCTCCACCCACCCCTTGCACCAAGGCAGCCCCCCTTCTCCCACCTTTGCAGAACCCTTGGAGAGAAGGGTGAAGTTAAGGCTTGCTATCCCCCATCCCATCTGGCCAGGGATAATAAAAGTGCCTGGCTATAGCAAGCCATCTCCAATGAACACACATAAAACCAGTGAAGCGTATGGTCCAGCAATGTGGACTCAACTAAAGCACCGCATTCCAAGTGGGGGAAGGACTGACCTAAGCAAGTAAAACACACTTCCAAGAAAGATATAAAACTGAGGGTCAGTTCATCACACATAGCCCTTCCAATGGACAAGATACTGTATACGTCTGTGAAGAAGCCGGGAGTCCTCAATGGAGCAGACCATGAACTGCAGCTCTCCATTGACCAAGACAGGTGGAGGCGGTGAAACCGATTCACTGCCTAAGGATGAAAGACATCTCTTCAGTAAAGACACATGAAACGCCTTGGTTATCCCGCTAGACTTGGGTAGGCGTAATCAAACTGTCACTGGTTTAAAGGTCTCCATATTTTCATACGGACCAATATATTTGGGTCATAGTTTAAAGCATGGTATTTTTAATCTTCTATTCCGTGTAGCGAGCCAAACTGTATCTCCCACAGAGAACTTATGCGGTTCTGACCGTCTATTGTCTGCAAAAAATTTAGCCTTACCCATAGCTCTAACTAAATTTCTCTTGACCTCAGACCAGACTTAAGCTAGTTTAGCAGAGAACTGAACCTCCCCTGGGACATCAGAACTAACTAATGATAAAGGACCAAAGGACGGATGAAACCCATAGTTACAGAAAAAAGGGGAGGTCCCAGTAGGTCCCAGAGAACGATTATTTAAGGCAAATTCTGCTAATCGTAAAAATTATTTCCATTGAAACTGGTCTGAACTCACGAAACACCTTAAATATTGCTCCAAACTTTCATTTAGCCTTTCCGTCTGACCACTGGATTGTGGGTGATATGAAGAAAAAGATAAAGAGATGTTAAGGCGTTTACAAAATCACTGGGAAACAAACTGCACCCCTCTGTCTGACACAATATCTGATGGTACTCCATATAGCCGTACAAAATTTTCCACAAATGTTCTGGCTAAAACAGGCGCGGGTGGGTAAAGCCACCAAATGGCACATCTTACTAAAGTGGACCATAATTACCCAAATTACCATACGTCCCCCAGAAACAGGGAGATCAGTGATGAAATCCATAGACCTGGAGATCAATTTCAGAGTGTTAGATATACCAGGGTGACCCGAGAGGGCTGAATTACGAGCTTCCTGTGATAATGTTAGTCGAAGGTTCAGAGAAACAATCTTGAACCCATCCTTCGACATGACAAATCCCCCCCCAAAAAATCTCCTGAACACAAAAAACACACTTTTCAGCTTTAACTCTAAGTGAATTTTCTTTTAGAACGGACAAGACAGATCGAAGATGTTCACAATGAGACTCGTAATTAGGAGAAAAGATGAGGATATCATCTAAGTACACAACCAGGAAACGTCCAATAAAAGGACGCAGTATATCATTCATGAATTCCTGGAAGATAGCAGGGGCATTGGTAAGTCCAAAGGGCATAACCAACCTCTCAAAATGGCCAAGGGGCATGTTAAATTCAGTCTTCCATTCATCCCCCTCCCGTACTCTTATCAAATTGTACGGCCCACGTAGATCTAACTTAGAAAACCACTGGGACCCCACCAGTTGATTGAATAAATCAGGAATAAGAGGAAGAAGATAAGAATTATGGACAGTGATTTGATTCAATTCCCGAAAATCAAGACAAAGACGCAGTCCGCCGTTTTTTTTAACAAAAAAACCCTGCTGCTAACGGAGACCTATGGAGGATCTTATGTGTCTTTTCTTTTAACTTTCTGAAATGAAGTCTTGTAAGGCTTAACTTTCAGGGATAGAAATGTTATATAAGGGTGGGTTCACACTTGCGCCGGCACTCTGGCCGCCGCGAATCCAACCTAAATGTTGAAAAACTGGATAGGGAAAGGTTTGCGACACTTTGCTTAAAAACCCATTCACTTCTATGGGTTTTTAAAGCAATGTGCGGGTGTGCGCTTACACGCTCTGCGCCGCAAAGCCGTTTTTTTTCGTTGGAAACAAAGTCGGACGTGTAGGACTTTGTGTCCGACAAAATAAACTGGCAGGCGCTTAGTCTCCTCAGGCACACAGGTTTCCATAGCAACCAAGCTATTTATGACCTGTATTAGTCAGTAGCAGTTCACAGATCCTTAAATATTCAGTCATATCACGTGTATCAGCCAATATAAGTTCACATTTAATTTACCAGGTTTCCATAACAACACAGCCATAAATAGACTGTACCTATACTAGACTCAGTGGCGTAACTAGGAATGGCTTGGCCCCAAGGCGAACATTTGACATGGCGCCCCCCCTGGCAACTGCCCCCCCCCGCACAAACCCCATTCCTGCACACACTATTATGCCCCATAGTAGCCCCTACACACACTTTTATACCCCATAGTGGCCCCTGCACACACTATTATGCCTTATAGTGGCCCCTGCACACACTATTATGCCCCATAGTGGCCTCTTCATATAGTATTATGCGCACTCCCTGCTACCTCTTCAATGTTGGACCAGATGTCACATGAGCCAGGCATGCGTCGCAACGCATAATGACATCGGACTGGCCCACCAACGTCACCAAGGAGGCCCGAAGCCTGCTGGAGCACAGGAGAGGTAAGAAACAGTGTTTTTTATGTTCCCTCAACTCCTCTGGACCTCTGATCATTATACTCTGGGGTCTGAAAATATACCAGAGTATAATGATAGCAGTGTTTGTGAGATTCACGGCCCACAGGCCTTACTTACTGATCCCCGCTCCTGCTCACAGCCGCCTCCGCAGGAGGTGAAGCGCAGGTGGACATGAGCAGGAGCGGGGATCGTAAGTAAATAGGGCCCTAAGCTGCTGGTGTTATACCAGCAGGTAATGGCCTATTGAAAAAAAAAAAACATTAGGGGCCCGCCGGGCCCTGTGGCAGCCGCTGCCATTGCTACCTCGGTATTTACGCCACTGACTGGACTGCCATACTGGATGTCAGCATTCTTATAACTTGAAACGTTTTTAAACTACTCATGTCCCCTGCAGCAAAACACATGGCTGCTGCTCAAGCTAATGAAGACTCTCAGCAGACCCAAGCCCATCTCCAATCTGACAAGACATTGTCAGCCACATGCACACAGCTGCACTCCATGTTTCCATAACAACCCAGCCATTTTTCTTCACTGCTGTAGGTCAGCTTTAAACGGGCAAAAGGCTGTGGATGACACTGTTACACAAGGTCACATACACACAGCTTTACACCAGGTTTCCATAGCAACCAAGCTATTTATGACCTGTATGAGTCTGTATAGCAGTTCGCAGGTCCTTAAATATTCAGTCATATGACATGCATCAGCCAATATAAGTTCACATTTCATTTACCAGGTTTCTATAACAACATAGCCATAAATAGACTGTACCTATACTGGACTGCCATACTGGATGTCAAGTGCAAAACTGGCCAATTCTTATGGGGCCACTACACAAACAAAAAATGAAATATACCCGTTGTGATGAACCGACCCTCAGTTGTACATCTTTCTTAGAAATGTATTTTTACTTGCTCATGTCAGTCCTCCCCCTACTTGTTGGAATGTTGTGTTTAAGTTGGGTTTACACTGCTGGACCATACGCTTCACTGGTTTTATGTGTGTATCAGGGGAGATGGGTTGCTATAGCCAGGCACTTTTATTATCCCTGGCCAGATGGCGATGGGGGATAGCAAGCCAGTGACCTTAACTTCACCCACCCCTCCCAGCACCTAGGAAGGTACCCATCTCTCCGAGGATTATGCAAAGGAGGGAGAAGAGGGGCTGTCTGGGTGGAAGGGGTGGGTGGGGCACTAGCCATATGCTGTGGGGAGACCTGGATTCTTTGGTCATTCAGCAAAGAGGCAGTAAGGAGCTCTGATCTGGGAGAAGATGAGAGAGCTTGCCCTACTGAGGAATGCATTGAGGGCCTAGCATTGAGGCCTGAAGCCTTTCCCTTTGTTCTGGACAACATGTAGAAGAATTGTTTTATGCAACTTGCTTAAGCTTGTGCCCTAGGCCCAAAACCCTGCTGTGGCCTAGAGAAACGGACTACAAGCCTATGCCGGTATTTTCTCTATCTTTTATTTCCCTTTTTATTCTGTGTGCTGTATCATCGCACTTTTGCTCGTATAGTTATGCTTGATCATATTAATATTGTATATTTCTGTATATGCTATTAATTAGTACCGACCCACTTGGGTTATTAAATATATAAAATGTATACAGCTCGTGTCATTCTATCCTACGAACTCAGTCCGCTCACGGGTTGTGAGTGGAAGGTTATGAAGGGTGATCGCAGGTAGGCCAAGGGGCTTGGCAAGGCGATATTCTTCACAGTGGTGGCAGCATTGTGGGATCTTAGGATAACAGTGTGTGGGTGTGGTATCACTCAGACACTGAGGATTGTGGCAATCCTATGGCACGAGCTCGGTAGGAGATCAAGCTTAAAATACGGTGAAAGTTTGGTACAGTACTGTTCCTGTTCCTTCTTCTTTTTTCTGTCCTATCTTTTATTTGGCAACGACTTCTAGTGGATGTTTTGGTCTCTGAGAAGTGGAGCCAGGGGACGTCAGCAACTGACTGATACAAATGCTGAACAGATGGCTGATATGGAAGGTGCTTCAGCCAGGCAGGACGAGGAGCAAATTCCTGAGAGGCTGGCACAAGAAAACATCACCATGCCAGACGGTTCAGCAAGTGCCCTTACCCCAGAGGTAACTTTGCCTGGAGGGACCAGTAGCCCAAGTTCTGTGGGGGTAACGGACGTATACTTGCAAATGGCCTTACAGCAGCTAGACGCCAGTGACTCTAACACCCGTCTGCAGGTGATTCTCCAGTACCAAACTGCTGCAGAGCGACAGGCGGAGAAAGAAGCTGCAGAGCGCCGGGTGGAGAGAGAGGCCGCTGCTGCAGAGCGTCGGGCTGAGAGAGAGGCTGAGCGAGAGTCCCGTGAACGCCAGGCGGAGAGGGAGCATCAGCTTGAGCTAAAAAAGCTGGAACTTCCCCAGCAGGTGCAACCTTCCCCTGCACAAACTCCAGGAGCCCAAGCACTAAAGATCCGATCTGAGGACTTTCCAGTCTTGGAAGATAACGGGGACTTGGACTTGTTCTTGCGGGAATTTGAGAGGGCGTGTAAGCAGCATCATATTCCCCAGGCAGAATGGGCCCGTTACCTGTCTCCCCGGCTGAAGGGAAAAGGCCTGGATGTTTCCACGAGCTTACCAGAAGACTATGAGACCATCAAAGTGGCGTTGATCCGGAGATACCGGCTCACGCCGGAGGTGTACCGCAAAAAGTTCCGAAATATACAGCGGGGTCCCACAGAGAGCTATGCGGATGTTCTGCACCACTTACAGGCTACATTCTGGCAGTGGATCAATGGACTTACTGTCACCACGTTTGAGGAACTTGGGTACCTTATGATAAAGGAACAATTTCTCAAGGTGTGCCCTCTGGAGGTCCGTCAGTTCGTGTGTGATCGTAAACCCAAGACAGCAGACCAGGCTGCAGAGATTACTGACGACTATGTGTCCACCAGGGAGCAAGTGACCAAGAGAGGAGCCACACTGCAGAGACCCTCAAGCTGGAAGGAGGGGCAAAGCTGGAGTTCACCACAGCCTGCGGTCTCCAAGTGGGGTAAGACAAACTCTGTCCCAGGTGACCCCACTACTTCCCCTGTCCCAAGAACTCTGGGCACCCCGGCGACCACCTCCAAGTCCCAAGGAGTGGTCGGAGTGCCCCAACCGCTCTAAGAACCCCCCTGTTTCACCAGCCACGGCAGCTGGCTCATCTGTATACTTGGTGGGGAGGGGAGGGGTTGCAATCCAATGCCAACCGTCAACAGGTCACTGTGGGGGATAAAGTGGTCATGGGATTTCGGGACACTGGGGCGGATGTTACTCTGGTGCAACCTGATTTGGACCCTCTGGGCAGTATTATCCCTGGAAAAACTCTGACACTGAGGGGCATTGGACAAGAACTCTTAACTGTGCCCATGGCTTGCGTCCATTTGGACTGGGGTGTGGGAAAAGGAATGCGTGATGTGGGGCTAATGTCTGATCTGCCTGCCAATGTACTATTGGGAACAGATTTGGGGCCCTTGGTGTCCCAATATGGGGTGGGAGTAGCTCCACCTCGCTGTGACAAAATGTCTGTACTGAAGGATGATTTTAATGTGGTGTTGAAGCCTGTCACCCAGGCAGAGGGAGGGGTCAGCTGCCTGCTTCCCCCTGCTGTGTGCCCAGCTAAAGGAATCAGTGAGCATGTGAATGAGGGACTGTGGAATGTTAACCTGGTTGTAGCCCCGCCCACATCTGCTGGTGGTGATAGCCCCCTCAGTGTGACCCTGGCTGAGCCATTCACCCATGCAGTTCACTGTGAATCAATGAATGAATGCAATGTCAATGTAATTGCTAATTCTTGCCTTGCAGATTTCCAGGGTAGCCCCTCTGAGATACTTCCCATGGCAGTAAGTGTAAATGCTAATGAGTTGCCTTCAGCTGAGAGCCAGGAAGATGCAAATGAGCTTCCTGCAACCCAGCTCAGCAAAAATGTTATTGATGCTTTGTTCACTCCAGTGCTAGGAGCCAGTGAGACCTGGTCGGTAGACACACCCACATCTGCGGGGGCGTCTCCCTCCCAGCTTGTTAATATGTCTACCACAGATCTCATTGAGGCCCGGTGTGAATTAACAATTGCTAATGAATGTACTGTCAATGTAATTGCCAATGTTTGTGGTGAAAGTGTACAGGGTAGCTCTTCTGAGTCACTGGAAGCAACTTCTACTATTTCGCCCAGTGCATCCGATAAGCACCCACCTGCTGGCCATGTGCCAGGTGTTCAGGTAGCCTATAGGGATCTTATGGCCGATCCAGGTGAGGGACTGACTGCTGGTAGTGCGGTGCTAGCCCGCAGCCAGAGTGCTACAAGGGTGGAGGGAGTTCCGACCCTTGAACCATTGCCTACACCACCTGGAGTTGGTGCTGAGACCGCCATGACTAGCCTCACTCCCTTGAAGCTGGAGGAGTCCGGCGGGTATGAGACATGCACGTCTCTTCTGTCTAGTTCTATTCCAGGAGTGCCCATGGCCCAAGTACAGATGGCATGGGGTGCTGGAGGTGGGACCCAAGAAGGGGGTATGTCAAATGTATTACCTGTCAATGTATTGTGGGGGGATGGTTTGGGGAAGCATGATCTCAGTCATTTGCCCAAGGTATCACCATCACCCACCCAAGTACAGGAGGAACAGGATGTAGGTTTGGAAGCAAAGGGGGAGGTGCAGAATCCCCTAGAACTCTCCCAACTAGCGGCTAGTGTGGGAGAGACACTGGGAGACTGCCGGGATGGGGTCTCAGCACTGGTACCACAAGGGCCTGGGGTTGTGAGTGTGGGTCTGAGGGACGCCAGCACTTGGGGGGAGGGACCCAGAGCAAGCAGGAGGTAGCCAGGTCTACTTAAATCAGAGCCTGAGCCTTAGAAGAGTCTCCATTCAGACAGGAGAGGAAGAGGGTATCAGTACGCCAGGAATATGGTCAGGGACCAGTGCAGGTCTTGGCGGGGTGAGGCAGCCAAGGTGTCCGCGGAAGGTGATCTTAGGATCGTCCTTCCTCCCGACACGCTCTAAAAGGGGGAGGTGTGATGAACCGACCCTCAGTTGTACATCTTTCTTAGAAATGTATTTTTACTTGCTCATGTCAGTCCTCCCCCTACTTGTTGGAATGTTGTGTTTAAGTTGGGTTTACACTGCTGGACCATACGCTTCACTGGTTTTATGTGTGTATCAGGGGAGATGGGTTGCTATAGCCAGGCACTTTTATTATCCCTGGCCAGATGGCGATGGGGGATAGCAAGCCAGTGACCTTGTGAAAGATCCTCAGTGCGCCAACACCGCTGTGGCCCCACCTGAGTCTTCTTTCATATAAAAACCACACTCACCGCCAGTGAATGTTGGGTTCACAAGATAAATACAAGACAAGCCTTCTAAATTTTATATATTTATTAACCCCTAAATGGGTCGGTATTAACATCTAACACATGCAGTTCAGAACAGATATGCAGATATATGCAAGCATTAACAGTTACTAGTTACAAGATACAGTACAAATAAAATAAAAGGGAATAAAGGTGAAATGATTACTTTACCACACATCTGCTGGATGTGGCTCTGTAGTCCAACACTCACACATGGCATGTGTGAGTCACCAGTGGAGGCTTCTCAGCATTAACTCCTAGCATGTGGCATCACAGTATTCCAGCCTGCATGCTCCTCACAGTGGTCTGTCAGTAATAACTCTGTAGTCTGTGATAGTCTCAGCCCAATCTCCATAGCATAATCTCCTCATGGTCTGTCTGTAACAACTCTGTAGTCTGTGATGGTCTCAGCCCAATCTCCATAGCATAATCTCATAGTAGCATCTCAATGATAGTCTCTGCACTGTATTCTCAGTGGTAGGTTCATCATAGTATCCTCTCAGGGGCAATCTGTCTGTAAAAACTCCCCCACTGGCCTCTTACCTCATCTTTTATACCCTTTATGCCACCTCCCAGAATGAGGTAACCGGCGGCAGCAAGTCTGATTGAATAATGCAATCAAGTCCAGATTCTTTGTATATGGCCGATCCAAGTGAAAGGATACAATGTTATCAGCCATATCTGATCTCCCTGCACAATGCATGTTTCTTTGATCACTCAGAGCTGTGTAGGAATACAATGGAGCCCTGCTGTGATGGATACAAAGCCCTATTGTTCCAGTGCTGCTACTACTACCAATATACACCTAGGCTTATAGCTGCGCACAGTATGAATAAATGGAACTAGAGAGAAATACGCTACCCAGAGACGAAAATAAAGCTCTGAATTATCGCCATATTTAAGCAGAATCATCACAGACCTTAACTTCACCCATCCCTCCCAGCACCTAGGAAGGTACCCATCTCTCCGAGGGTTCTGCAAAGGAGGGAGAAGGGGGGCTGCCTGGGTGGAAGGGGTGGGTGGGGCACTAGCCATATGCTGTGGGGAGACCTAGATTCTTTGGTCATTCAGCAAAGAGGCAGTAAGGCGCTCTGATCTGGGAGAAGATGAGAGAGCTTGCCCTACTGAGGAATGCATTGAGGGCCTAGCATTGAGGCCTGAAGCCTTTCCCTTTGTTCTGGACAACATGTAGAAGAATTGTTTTATGCAACTTGCTTAAGCTTGTGCCCTAGGCCCAAAACCCTGCTGTGGCCTAGAGAAACGGACTACGAGCCTATGCCGGTATTTTCTCTATCTTTTATTTCCCTTTTAATTCTGTGTGCTGTATCATCGCACTTTTGCTCGTATAGTTATGCTTGATCATATTAATATTGTATATTTCTGTATATGCTATTAATTAGTACCGACCCACTTGGGTTATTAAATATATAAAATGTATACAGCTCGTGTCATTCTATCCTACGAACTCAGTCCGCTCACGGGTTGTGAGTGGAAGGTTAAGAAGGGTGATCGCAGGTAGGCCAAGGGGCTTGGCAAGGCGATATTCTTCACACCCGTGCGAAGCTGGGTTCTTCTGCTAGTATATCTATAAAACATAGTGTACAGTGCTGGCCAAAAGTATTGGCACCCCTGCAATTCTGTCAGATAATACTCAATTTCTTCCAGAAAATGATTGCAATCACAAATGCTTTGGTAATAATATCTTCATTTATTTTGCTTGCAATGAAAAAACACAAAAGAGAATGAAAAAAAAAGTCAAATCATTGATCATTTTACACAAAACTCCAAAAATGGTCCGGACAAAAGTATTGGCACCCTCAGCCTAATACTTGGTAGCACAACCTTTAGACAAAATAACTGCGAACAACCGCTTCCGGTAACCATCAATGAGTTTCTTACAATGCTCTGCTGGAATTTCTCCAGGTCCCTGAGATGTGAAGGGCGCCTTCTCCAAACTGCCATTTTGAGATCTCTCCACAGGTGTTCTATGGCATTCAGGTCTGGACTCATTGCTGGCCACTTTAGAAGTCTCCAGTGCTTTCTCTCAAACCATTTTCTAGTGCTTTTTGAAGTGTGTTTTGGGTCATTGTCCTGCTGGAAGACCCATGACCTCTGAGGGAGACCCAGCTTTCTCACACTGGGCCCTACATTATGCTGCAAAATTTGTTGGTAGTCTTCAGACTTCATAATGCCATGCACACGGTCAAGCAGTCCAGTGCCAGAGGCAGCAAAGCAACCCCAAAACATCAGGGAACCTCTGCCATGTTTGACTGTAGGGACCGTGTTCTTTTCTTTGAAGGCCTCTTTTTTTTTCCTGTAAACTCTATGTTGATGCCTTTTCCCAAAAAGCTCTACTTTTGTCTCATCTGACCAGAGAACATTCTTCCAAAAAGTTTTTGGCTTTCTCAGGTAAGTTTTGGCAAACTCCCGCCTGGCTTTTTTATGTCTCTGGGTCAGAAGTGGGGTCTTCCTGGGTATCCTACCATAGAGTCCCTTTTCATTCAGACGCCGACGGATAGTACGGGTTGACACTGTTGTACCCTCGGACTGCAGGGCAGCTAGAACTTGTTTGGATGTTAGTCGAGGTTCTTTAGCCACCATCTGCACAATCTTTCGTTGAAATCTCTCGTCAATTTTTCTTTTGCGTCCACATCTAGGGAGGTTAGCCACAGTGCCATGGGCTTTAAACTTCTTGATGACACTGCGCACGGTAGACACAGGAACATTCAGGTCTTTGGAGATGGACTTGTAGCCTTGAGACTGCTCATGCTTCCTCACAATTTTGCTTCTCAAGTCCTCAGACAGTTCTTTGGTCTTCTTTCTTTTCTCCATGCTCAATGTGGTACACACAAGGACACAGGACAGAGGTTGAGTCAACTTTAATCCATTTCAACTGGCTGCAAGTGTGATTTAGTTATTGCCACCACCTGTTATGTGCCACAGGTAAGTAACAGGTGCTGTTAATTACACAAATTAGAGAAGCATCACATGATTTTTCAAAGGGTGCCAATACTTTTGTCCACCCCCATTTTTATGTTTGGTGTGGAATTATATCCAATTTGGCTTTTTGACAATTCTTTTTGTGGTTTTCCATTGACGACAAATTAAATGAAGATATTATTACCAAAGCATTTGTGATTGCAATCATTTTCTGGAAGAAATTGAGTATTATCTGACAGAATTGCAGGGGTGCCAATACTTTTGGCCAGCACTGTATGACACTGTCAGGACTCCTAGGACTATATATCTATAAAACATAGTGTATGACACTGTCAGGGCTCCTAGGACTATATATCTATAAATCATAGTGTATGACACTGTCAGGACTCCTAGGAACCTAACTTCGCAATTTCTAATTAAGGCAAACACAGCCAAAGTTATGTGACAGCGACATGTATGTTTATGGAAAAACAGATCATAAGCAGAGGATACAAACTCCGAGATTAACCATACCCTGCACTGAGAGTCTCTTTTATGCATTTTAATATTTAAAACTGTCCAAAACTTACCCTGTTTTGAGGAAAGGCGCTTGCCTGTGGTTTTCGAGACTTGTAAGGGCTACAGGGGCTTAAAAAATAAAAAGATTCCAAAAAGTATCCCTTTATGGGAGCAGAATGCTGCACCAACATTGTGTTGATGTTAGAAGAAGCAATGGTGGGGTCGTTTGTTTTATTTTATTGCCAGTGTGACAGTGTCAACTACAGATTATGAAGAATTATTTATGCCACACTATTAGTGTGCCTGACATTTGAAAAGTAGTGTTATAGAATTGACTTTAAAGAGACAATTTACAGAATGTCATGAAACTTTGTGACACACTATCAGTGTGCCTGATGAAAAAGCGAAAATATCTTATGAAATGGAAAGGATTCTATGACTAGGAGAAGGGGAGCCAGAACAGGACAGATAAGGATAGGCTGGGGAAGCATTGCAGGTGTGAACACTGTCCCATTAAGTAGCAGAAAGGGAGGACACATTAGTAGCAGGGAGTTTATAACAGCGTGGAGGAGTAAGGATTGCCGGTGCACTACAAAGGTATCCTGGTGGGAAACTGCAGACACATACCAGGTTTTGACTCAAAATACTGCATCAAAAACTGCCACAAAAATGGAGGTGCGATTCCAGTCTAACAATTGCATTTTATTCTTGTACTAAATGTCAATAAAACAAGTTTAAGAAGAAAACATAATGGCTACTGCCCGGTGTGAAGGTCAGATATAAATGTAGGACATTGTTAGACACTGGATGTGGACGTGCCACATTCTATATGAGTTAGTTGATGTTTATTTAGAGCTGACTTTTCACTAAAAAACTTTCCACATGTACATGAATATGGCTTCTACCCTGTGTGAATTCTCCGATGTCTAATAAGATGTGATTTAGAGGTAAAACATTTCTCGCATTCTAAACATGCATACGGCTTCTATCCTGTGTGAATTTTCCAATGCATACCAAGATGCAATTTCTTATTAAAACATTTTCCACATTCAGAACATGAATATGGCTTCTCTCCTGTGTGAAATACTTGATGTGTAGTAAGATATGTTTTTCGACTAAAACTCGTCACATTCTGAACATGAATATGGCTTTTCTCCTGTGTGAATTCTCTGATGTTTAACAAGACTTGATTTCTCAGTAAAATATTTCCCACATTCTAAACATGAATATGGCTTCTCTCCTGTGTGAATTTTCTGATGTGTAGTAAGATGTGTTTTTCGACTAAAACTCTTGTCACATTCTGAACATGAATATGGCTTTTCTCCTGTGTGAATTCTCTGATGTTTAACAAGACTTGATTTCTCAGTAAAACATTTCCCACATTCTAAACATGAATATGGCTTCTCTCCTGTGTGAATTTTCTGATGTGTAGTAAGATGTGTTTTTCGACTAAATCTCTTGTCACATTCTGAACACGAATATGGCTTCTCTCCTGTGTGAATTTTCTGATGTCTAGTAAGATGTGTTTTTCGACTAAATCTCTTGTCACATTCTGAACATGAATATGGCTTCTCTCCAGTGTGAACTCTTTGATGTTCAACAAGATTTAATTTCTCAGCAAAACATTTTCCACATTCTGAACATGAATATGGCTTCTCTCCTGTG
The DNA here is from genome assembly GCA_947044405.1 of Leptodactylus fallax. Lineage (NCBI taxonomy): Eukaryota > Metazoa > Chordata > Amphibia > Anura > Leptodactylidae > Leptodactylus > Leptodactylus fallax. The sequence goes on from CAMRHE010000573.1 coordinate 303,442, forward strand.
TGAATTTTCTGATGTGTAGTAAGATGTGTTTTTCGCCTAAAACTTTTGTCACATTCTGAACATGAATATGGCTTCTCCCCGGTGTGAATTCTCTGATGTTTAACAAGACTTGATTTCTCACTAAAACATATTTCACATTCTGAACATGAATATGGCTTCTCCCCGGTGTGAATTCTCTGATGTTTAACAAGATTTGATTTCTCAGTAAAACATTTCCCACATTTTGAACATGAATATGGCTTCTCTCCTGTGTGAATTCTTTGATGTTTAACAAGAGTTGATATATCTGTAAAGCATTTCCCACATTTTGAACATGAATATGGCTTCTCTCCTGTGTGAATTCTTTGATGTTTAATAAGACTTGATTTCGCAGTAAAACATTTTCCACATTCTGAACATGAATATGACTTCTTTCCTGTGTGGATTCTATGATGTACAACACCATCTCCGTGAATTTGATTTTCCTTAACAGTCTGTGATAAATCAGAAGATTGGACATGCATAATACAATCAGATGATAAACCTTTGCTTTGAAGGGCTGAGGATATATCTGGGGTAATGACATGCTCTTCATATGGATCTTGTGTGATATCATGATCCTCTGCTTTATAATCTGTGGATATCAGATGTCCCTCCGAGCTCCTGGTACAGTCATCTGACAAGAAGAAAACAGATTACTTTTTCATAATATAACAATAGCAATTATATTGATATTTTATAACATTTCAATGTATAAAGTTCACAGCAATTTGGAAGGCTTGTCCCAAAGTTCAATTAATAACTAAGAAATTGGTGATAAAATAGATGACAATCTAACAGTAGATCTCAGGGCACGGACCAGTAGATCATGATGTTTGGCCACCAGCCTGTTCTCCTCCAGTTTCCCACTTGTGTGGTGAGGCCAGCATCTGCATCGGTCCATGTTGCGGTGTGCCGGTCACCACTCTTTTCTAGTGAAATGCTCAGCGTAGAATCATAAAGAATCCTGTGAGTCAGTGCTATTAGGTGGTGTCCATCTCACACACTCCCTGACACCTACATGGACTTTACTACAGGGGGAGGAGCTGGATGGACATGTATGAGGAAGCCATGGCTTTGGGGTAAGTATCCATCATCCTTAGGCTGGATTAGCATATGCAGCATTTTCATTTTATTTTATTTTTATTAGCACAAAGCTTGGAGTAGGTACCAAAAAAGGAAGAAGCTCTATCTGTCCTTCCTACTTGTCTAGATTTAGATGAGGCTTACAGGCTTCCTATGTCGATCACCTGATTGCTGGGTCCAGAACGCTGGATTTTAATCAAAACTGGGCCATTATGTCAGCCGCAGTTATAGTCAAAGTCGTCAATGAAATAAATAAAATGTTATAATCCCCCCAGATGTCTTTCATGGCCTTAGGATAAGCATGATATGTAAAAAGAAAAAAAAGTGACAAAGAAAACTTCAGGTAAAAAACTGTAGAAAACTAGACAGGGGGACATTTATCAAGCCCTGCATAAAATTTGCTTCTTTTTGTATTTTCACACTGCTTGGATCAGTTTTGAAAAGTGACCAAAAAAGTGGTTGTGATGGGCCCGAGACCTGATGGACAACAGATTTATAGAAAAAAACCCAATAAAGCCATCACAGATAAACAGGCACAAAAATTATTTGAATGACTAAAGAAGAAAGAGCTAAAATCTGCCCTAAAAAAATCCTTAAAGCTGACCATATACAGATTTTTGTTGGTCAAAATGTACAATTTGAGCCACTTCGGCTGACAAATATCCGGTAATCTGCCTTGAAGATGATGAGAATGTCAGATCTATCCTGTGTAAATGGAAATGGCCGGGGCCCCGGACTATCAGGATAGTGGTCGGGGAAGGCCTGGTTCCCCGGCCGCTATACCTATTGTTAATGGAAAGGGGCCGGCCCCTTTCCATTAGATGCCAGCCCAGAGGAAGTGACAAAAAAAAAAATACTCACCTGGCTGTCCTGGACTCAGCATCGTCTTCAGCACTTTTTGCGGCCTCACTGCAGGGGCCTGTGATTAGGCCCCAGCGGAGACATGGAGCGCGCTAGCGTAATGACGTCATCGCATCCCACGTGACCGCTGAGGTGCAATCAGAGGCCCCAGCGGTGACGACTGGGACACAGGACGTGGAGACCAGGGGACCAAGGAAGATGGGCAAGACAGCAGGACGGAGCGAGGATACCCCGGAGAGGTAAGACAAGGTGAGTATAAGTGTTTGTTATTTTTAAACACTTCTCCTGGACCTGTACTTATTATATTCTGGGGTCTGAGGAGCTTTTGGGGTGGGGGTGGCCACTGTGGAGAACCTAATAGTGTGTGTGGGTCACTTTGGGCATATAATACAGTGTGGGGGCCACTCAGGGCATATAATACTGTGTGGGGGCCACTCAGGGCATATAATACAGTGTGGGGGCCACTAAGGGCATATAATACTGTGTGGGGGCCACTCAGGGCATATAATACTGTGTGGGGGCCACTGTGGGCATATAATACAGTGTGGGAGCCACTGCAGAGTATATAATACTGTGTAGGGGCCACTGCGGAGCATATAATGCTGTGTTGGGGCAACTGAGGGCATATAATAATGTGTGGGGGCCACTGAGGGCATATAATGCTGTGTGGGGGCCACTGAGGGCATATAATGCTGTGTGGGGGCCACTGAGGGCATATAATGCTGTGTGGGGGCCACTGAGGGCATATAATACTGTGTGGGGGCCACTGTGAGCATATAATGCTGTGCTGGGACCACTGCGGAGCATATAATGCTGTGTTGGGGCCACTGTGGAGCATATTATACTGTCCCAGTAATGTTTACATGCTCGGTGCTGCGCTGCTCATTCACCGTGTTCTTGACAACTGCGGTTGTGGCTACTAAAGCTGTATCTCTTTCAAGTATCTGAGATATCGCTGCAGTCACTATCAAGAATTTACTCTAGGGAGGGGGTAGGGGGATCCTGATGGGCAGCCGATGGAACCAATCCAGTTGCAGCTTGTTGCAGTAAGCGTCACTGACGTACTGACGCTGTGTGCGTGGCGGCAGGTTTCTGCATAGGAGCCCAGACCAGCAGTGTGAAAGGTAAGTACAACTTAACCACGCAAACAAAAAAACAACTTTTCCCCCTATTTTGCCCCCAAATCTTTCAACTTCACTGACAACTCTGATAACTATAATCCCTAACAACTCCAGATGCTCTGGGTCTGTTGAGAGTTGTAATCCAGAAAGCTGGATTTTAATCAAAACTGGGCCATTATGTCAGCCGCAGTTATAGTCAAAGTCATCAATGAAATAAATAAAATGTTATAATCCCCTCAGATGTATTTCATGGCCTTAGGAGAAGCATGATATGTAAAAGAAAAAAAAGTTACAAAACCTCAGGTTACCCAAACCAAATCCTCAATTATCTATAACTATATATCTAGGCAATATAAAAACTGTAGAAAATTAGACAGGGGGACATTTATCAAGCCCTGCATAAAATTTGCTTTTTTTTGTATTTTTACACTGCTTGGATCAGTTTTGAAAAGTGACCAAAAAAGTGGCTGTGATGGGCCAGAGAGCTGATGGACACCAGATTTATAGAAAAAAAATAATAAAGCCATCACAGAAAAACAGGCACAAAAATTATTTGAATGACTAAAGAAAAAAAGAGCTAAAATCTGCCCTAAAAAATAAAAAATCCTTAAAGCTGACCATATACAGATTTTTGTTGGTCAAAATGTACAATTTGAGCCACTTCGGCTGACAAATATCCGGTAATCTCCCTTGAAGATGATGAGAATGTCAGATCTATCCTGTGTAAATGGAGGGAGGAACATTCTAGAAGTAGAGGCCTGTACTCAGAGTAAACATCATAAGATGACAGAACTTACCATATTGTGAAGCTCCTGCCCCTCCCCAAGGCTCTCGTCACACGGCTTACATCAGATTGATGAGTAAACGCTCTTTGCCCCCCAAGATATGCTGGATAATTCATGAGAAACCCAACAATGAAGAGATGACTTCTTATACAAGTTGATAACAGATGTGGTGTCAGAATACTACAACCCCTGACACAACTTATGGAATCACCAAATAGAGGAGGATAATTCAGCATATACATGCCTTATACCTGAAGAAGGGAGTGTAACCCCTAGAAACGTTGTGCATGACGTAGAAACACATCAGTCGGCTTTGTGAAGCCTCTTCCTACAGCCCTGGAGTCCACGTGAACCTAATGGACCTTCATGTCAGACTTTTCTCACAAATCTATATATCAATCTGCTCAGATCCTCCTGCTCTATACCAGGCTGTCTGCACATTGTGCTGTAGTATCATGTGAAAGACTCCATTTACTGCGTATTTTGTAGGAAAATATAGAAGAAAAATCTGACAGAACAAAGAGCTGATTTTACACAAAATGAGGAGAATCTGTGACTGTTCTGTGGTATATTCAGTGGTGACTCCTCACCTGGGCGGTTCCCTGTAGGAATGTCCTCCTCACACTCCTCATCACCACTCACATAGGGATCTTCCTTTATTGCTGTGGCCATAACATTGTTCAGATCTTTATCCTGAGGCTGTGAAAGAAATATTGTAAGTCAGCAACGAAGGAAAGAGACACAAGGACTTCACAGCCCGTCTACACATCATAGGGAATATCTCCATCTACCTGATCATCCTGTGGAAGAAGAGGACTGGGACATCTCTCCGGTGTTGTCCTCTTACTGGATCTACCTGTAGGAAACACAGACAGGGACTGAATTCATTCTGTACATACAAATAATGGAAGTCCATGTGTATATAGTCATGTCTATTACCTGGTGATGTGAGGGGCTGGTGGTCCTCCATCATCACCTCCTTGTACAGATCCTTGTGTCCTTCTAAATACTCCCACTCCTCCATGGAGAAATAGACAGCGACATCCTGACACCTTATAGGAACCTGACAACACAATGATACAGTCATCACCCAGACCCCTCCAGTTACTGTATAATGTCCCAGCATTCCCAGCACTGTCACCTCTCCAGTCAGCAGCTCCAGCATCTTGTTGGTGAGTTCTAGGATCTTCTGTTCATTGATCTCCTCCTGTATAAGGGGGTGAGGTGGAGGCCCCGGGATTGGGCTCAGGGTTCCTCCATATACTTCATATACAGGAGCCTGACAGCGCCCACTAGAGGTCTTCTTCACTACTGTGTAATCCTGGTTATGGGGAAACACATTAATAAATAACACTACATCCATGTCCAGAGTCCATCACCTCTCCAGTCATATCATATCAGGGCAGCATGGTGACTCATGGACGACATCCCACACTCCAAAGACATACTGATAGGGAATGTAGATTATGAGCCCTATATGGGACACTCTCTGTCTATGTCTGTAAAAGCTCTGCAGAATATGATGGCGCTATACCAGTTAGCAAAATAAATATCATCTGTTATTACTATAGATAAGAATGATGTAATGTGACATCATCAGAATCTCTCACCTCTCCAGTAAGCTGGTAGATGATCTCTAGGGTGAGATTTAATAGACTTTCCGCCATCTTGTTCCTGTCTCTTTCCATCCTTGATGGATCAATCAGGAATATTCTCTTATATAGAAGATACTAAGAGGATTCTATATTGTAGGAACCTGAATGGAGAGAAGATGAGACAATGTAAAAACCTCACAAGATCCCATGTAATAAATAGAATTAGTAGGGATTATAATAATAATAATTTATATACAGTATCACTAACATTCTGAAGCTGTTTACAAAGAGGAGACATGAACAGATAATATCAGACATTACAGTATGGCATATCATACAATAGTAGTGAGGGCCCTGATCACAAGAGCTTACAATCTATGAGGATATAGGGGGACACACAAGGTTAGAGGGCTTGTTCAGTACAATGGTCCAGCCATCTATTAATACATAAAGTTATATAACTGTCACTCTCTGAGCCGTCACCAGCTGGTATCTGTGAATATACAGATACTAAGTGCAGGGAAACTTCTAGATGTTGGGGTCAGGATCTGAGGAATAGGGGAGGGAGGAGAGCTTAGGATAAGGAATGTTAGTGTAGTCTGCGGAGGTGTAGCACAGTGTAATCAGGTCATGGGATAAGCCTGTGTAAACAGATGTGATTTTAGGACATGTTTAAAGCTGCTGTAGTTGGGGATTAATCTGACTGTCCTGGGTAGAGAATTCCAGAGCACCGGTGCAGCTCGAGAAAAGTCTTGGAGATGGGAGTGGGATGTTCGGATAATATTGGATACAAATCTAAGGTCATTGGCAGAATGGAGAGGACGGTTAGGGCGGTAGACAGTAAGGGGGGAGGGGATGTAGGGAGCTCAGCGCTATGGGGGGGGATTTATGGGGGAGTGTGATAATGTTATATTGTATTCTGTGGTGGACGGAGAACCACTGTAGCGACTGACACAAGATAGATGCATCTGTGTACTGGTACAACAGAAAGATGAGCCTGACGGCCGCATTTACAGCAGTTTGTAGAGGGAGAGATTTGTAAGAGGAAGAACAAATAGAAGAGAATTGTAATAGCCAAGATGAGAGAGAATCAGAGCGACAATGAGGGCTTTTGATGTAACAAGTTCCCTACAAACCTAGGAAGGTATAGGACATATATATGGAGCGGTATCTGCTGAGGAGTAGGAAGAAGGAGACCAAGATACCGAGCTGACAATTTACAAGATGGCGCTGAGCTGTGAGGAACGCCCCCTCTGACAGTACAAGGCTATGTTAGAGTACAGTCAGGGGGGTGTTCCTCACAGCGATGATGCTAGACTGTAAGGCCCGCCCTTCTGACAGTGAGGAGATATCTCCAGCACCTGGGCACATAGCGGGAAAGGTGACAGTGCACTGAATTCAGCACACTGACGGTTTTCTAGCGGTATATAAAACCGCACATTGATGAGGACATGAAAGGTCCTCTGTAAAGCAGCCGAGTCCCGAGACAACTAGAATCACCGTAATACACAAATTATACAATAAAATACTGACATGGTCTGGAAAGATTTCTAACTTTCACATGACTGGGATTAAGTCCTAGAATTGTCTGGTCCTAAAGAAGCGTTGTTTTCACACATTGGCAAAGGTTTCATAAGTGGCCTCCCCATCACCACCATACCTGACCTGCACAGATTATAATGCCCTCTCAGTAGCCCCAAATAGTATAATGCTCCTGTGGCATCACACATTAACCTGTATCACCAGACATTGCCCTGTCTCCCCCACCCTCAGACATTATATTATAATGTCCCCCTCACAGTATAATGCCCCCCCTCCTGGTTGCTCATATAGTTTCATGCCCCTTTCCATTTGCCCTATACTTTTATGTCCCCCTTCATTGGCCCCCACAGTATATATCAAACAAAAAAACTAACTAGTATTCACCTTTCCCCGATCCCCTTTTCTTTTCTGTCTCTACTCCTGGAGGCTTCAGAGAGCAACAGACACAATTTAATTGACACCAGCACATCGCACTTACATTAGGAGCAGAGACAGGGGCCGAATGGTGAAGAAGGGAGCGGATTCTTGCATTTCTTGTGCCTGAAGCAAAAAACCCCTTTAGGAATAATGTACCATAGTGTATGCAGTATAATGTCCCATAGTGGCCTCTTGTCACAGTATAATGTCCCATAGTGGCCCCTACACAGTATAATAATCATCATCTTTTAATAGTCCCACCATGGGGAAATTCAGTATGTTACAGAAGCAAAGATAAGCAATACAAATAGAACATATACAAGAATGTTCCAAGGCAGAGGCATGATAATAGACAGACAGATAAGAAGTAGCGGGGGGGGGGGGGGGGAAGCGATATCACAACAGAAAGATATTTCAGTTCTCTGTAAGGACTAATCTCCGCTTAGGTCGGTGTTGGTTGTACAGCCTGACCGCAGTGGGGAGGAAAGACTTCCGATAGCGCTCCTTCTCACACTTAGGGTGAAGTAGTCGGTCACTGACAGTACTGCCCAGCGCTATCACGGACTCATTCATGGGATGGGAGTTATTCTCCTGCATGGAGTTCACCACGGACAGTTTCCTTCTGTCGCCCACCACCTGCACTGGGTCCAGTGGGCTCCCCAGGACAGAGCTGGCCCTTCTAATCAGCTTGTCAAGTTTCTTTCTGTCCCTGGTTGATATACTGCTCCCCCAGCAGGCCACTCTGAAGAATATGGCTGATGCCACTGCCGAGTTGAAAAAAGTCCTAAGAAGTGCCCCCTGGACTCCAAAGGCTCTCAGCCTCCTAAGCAGGTAGAGCCTGCTATGGCCCTTCTTGTACAGGACCTCCATGTGATCTGCCCAGTCTAGCTTATTATTAAGGAGCACACCCAGGTACTTATAGGTGTTGACAATCTTGATGCCCGTCCCCTAGCTGACCACTGGTTTAGGAGGGTGTGATGATTCCACTGAAATATGGCTATAACTCAAAGCTGTATTGTGATCTCTGGGTAGCGTATCTCTTTACTCATAAGGTGCACAGCCATAATCCTAGGTGTATATTGGCAGTAGTGACCAGACTGGAATAATAGGGCTTTGTATCCATCCCAGCAGGGCTCCATTGTATTCCTACACAGCTCTGAGTGATCAAAGAAACATGCATTGTGCAGAGAGATCAGACCTGGCTGATAACATTGTATCATTCCACTTGGTCTCAGCTCTATACAAAAAATCTGGACTTGAGTGCATTATTCAATCAGACTTGCTGCCGCCGGTGACCTCATTCTGGGAGGTGGCATAAAGGGTATAAAAGATGAGGTAAGAGGCAGTGGGAGGAGATTGTGCTGGGACTACAAGAGACAGACTACAGATTTTTACAGACAGACTACAGGAGTTTACTGAGAGACTGTGATGAGAGCATGCCGGCTGGAATACTGTGATGCCACATGCCTGAAGCCTCCACTGGTTATTCACACATGACAGAGCATGTGTGAGTGTTGGACTATAGAGCCACATCAAGGAGATGCGTGGTAAAGTAATTGTTTCACTTTTATGCCCTTTTTATTTCATTGCACTGTATATTGTAAATAGTAACTGTTAAGGCTTGCATACATCTGCATATCTGTTCTGAACTGCATGTGTTAGATGTTAATACCGACCCATTTAAGTGTTAATAAATATATAAAATTTAAAAAGCTTGTCTTGTATTTATCTTGTGAACCCGGCACTCACTGGCGGTGAATGTGGTTTTATATGAAAGAAGACTCAGGTGTGTCCACAGCGGTGTTGGCGCACTGAGGATCTTTCACAGAGGGCAATGGCATTTACGGAAGTCCACCATTAGAGATGAGTGAATTTCTCAAAAGTTCGATTCGGCACTTCTATTCTAAGTTCCAAAAAAATTTGCTTCGATTCGAATTACTTCACGACAAATATTGCTAAAAAACAGCTATTTCCTAGCTTCAGAGAGCCTGTATAGTGGTGTAGAACACTGTGCCTTGCAGTAACACGCATAGGGAGCCTACTGTGGTAGTCAAACAATACTGTGAGTCCGAATTACATGCACATGACAGGTGTTGCTCTTAGAACCACTACACACTTCACTTATTTGGACAGTTACGGGGCCAACACTGACCATCTAACTCAAGTGTGAACCCAGCCTTACAGGTCCATGTTAGTGCCAGGTAGAAAGAACCGTCCAGAGACCCAACATCCTACAGTAGAGTGAAAGAGCGCACTCCTTTTACACCGTCATCTGTCGATTCCACATATATGTCTACAGAGTGGCAAGGTGACATCATGTGGAGGTAGCAGCAGCATAAGGAGGCCATACAGTGACCCAGTGGCAGAAACATGAGTAGGACATACAGTGACCCAGTGAAAAAGGCATGAGGAGGACATACAGTGACGCAGTTCCTCCCCTGTGTTACTTTGTTTGCCCAGGTAAACGAGGTATAGAACAGTGTGACACCACTGTGCCCTGCACATGTGGTATGCTGGAGGAGCACTGTGAATTGTCCCTGCAGTGGAGGATGAGGTGAACATTGTTGCAGGACCAATGGTGTGAGAGCGTGGAGGCGGAAGCTGTGCCACCTGGCCAAGTTGCTGGTGACAAGGTGACAATGTGAAGTTGGCAGCAGCATGAGTAGGCCATACAGTGACCCAGTGGCAGTGGCATGAGGACGGCATACAGTGACCCGGTGGCAGAGTGCGGAGGTGGCAGCAATGTGAGTAGGTCACAGAGTGGCAAGGTGATATAACGTGTAGGTAGCAACAGCCTTAGGAGGCCATACAGTGAACCAGTGGCAAAGTACGGAGGTGGCAGCAGCGTGAGGAGGCCATACAGTCACCCAGTGGCAGAGTGTGGTGAGGCAGAATGGATCATTTAATATGCTGCATCAGGCATTGGTGGGTGGAAATCCTTGCTGATCCACGCCTGATTCATCTTAACAAAGTTCAGTCTCTCCAAATTTTGGGTGTACAAGCGAGTTCTCCTTGGGGTAACTATGGCCCCCGCCGCACTAAATACCCACTCTGATGCCACACTACTGGCCGGGCAGCACAGCTTTTCCAGGGCAAACTCAGCCAGCAGATCTTCGATGATGGGTGGCAGGGTGCACTCCAAGTATGCCACCGCCTGCTGGTTCAACTTCTGCTCTGTGTCTAGTTGCTGATGAGCAGCTTCTTCACTATGTGGCTAAATAAAGCTGCTCATCAGTGACTCTAGGTTCAGGCTGCTTCTGATAGAGCCAATACTGCTCCTGCCACCCCCACATCCTCCCACAGCTGCCACGCCAGTGCAAGTTGAGTGCTCAGGGCCCCCCCGGTCAGACATGCGGGAGGATGGACGATGGCGCAGATAGGCAGCGGCCAACTTGCTACATAGCATGTCTCTATAGTAGTTCAGTTTGTCCTCCCTCTCAGCGGGTATTAAAAAAGCCCCCATTTTTCCCCGGTAGCGAGAGTCTAACATGGTGGAGAGCCAGTAGTCATCCCTCTACCGAATGGTTACAATTCAAGTGTCACTGCGCAAGGAAGTCAGCATGCATCGGGCCATTTTCGCAAGTGACTCCCTGCATCCATCTTCACTGCATACTGTCACAGTGTGTCTGGGTCATCTGCCTCATCCTCCTCATGTACCTCTGGCTGTTCCGGTTACTTCTGCTCTTCCTCTCCATGCATTTGGCTACACATTGTTTGTGCTCCAATGTCCTCCTCATCCTCCAGTTCAGCCCCCACAGGGCTCATGTGGCCTTGAGATGTAGACGCCACATCTCCAGTCCTCTGACCAGCCAGATTGATAAGCATCTTTTCCAGCATGTGAATCAGTGGAATGACGTTGTTCATCCTGTAGTCCTGGCGACTGACTAACAAAGTGGCCTCCTCAAAGGGAACTAACAAACGGCAGGTGTCACGCATGAGCTGCCACTGGCTAACGTTAAAGTTACACAGGGGAGTACCTCTGTCCGCTTGGATCATCAAGAAATCGTTTATGGTTTTACTCTGTTCATATAGTCTATCCAACATATGGAGGGTTGAATTCCAATGAGTGGAAACATCGCATATCAGCCTATGTTGTGGGAGGCCGTTCTGACGTTGCAGCTCAAGGAGGTTGTACTTGGCGGTGTACGAGTGGCTGAAGTGCATGCAAAGTTTCCTTGACATTTTTAGGATGTCTTGCAGATGGGTGGAACACTTAAGGAAACGCTTGACAACCAGATTGAACACGTGCACCATGCAGGGCGCATGGCTCAGCCCTCCTTGACGCAGCGCCGTTACCATGTTCTTCCCGTTGTCGGTCACCATTGTTCCAATTTTAAGTTCTTTGGAGAAAGCCAGGATTCGATTTCTTGATTGAGCACACGGAGCAAACAAGGTGTAGAACAGCATGACACCGCTATGCCCTGCATATGTGGTATGGTGGAGGAGCACCGAGAATTGTCACTGCAGTGGAGGCTGAGGAGAAAGTGGAGGATGAGGCATACATTGTTGCAGGACCAACGGCGCGAGAACATGGAAGCAGAAGTTGCATCACCTGTCCCAGTTGCTGGTGTGTCTGGGCAGGCACCACATTAACCCAGTGGGTCCTGCTGGCTGCTGATTAGCTGCATGCTTGGCATTGTGGGTGATCCCGTGCTCCCAGAGTCCCTTCCCCCTTGTCCTAATATGTGCAGTGGCCATTTTAAAAAATTATTTAAAAAAATGTAATTCGAAGCGTGAGGAAATACGGAATCGTGGCGAATCGAAGATTCCCTGAAATTCGGAACGAATTCCACTTCTGCAGAATCGATTCGCTCATCTCTAACTATAACCTTCATGTATTACCATCTCACACGACTGATTATGCATAAGTCCTTCATTAACTAATTATTAATTTCTGTAGACATTTTATGTCACACCAATATATGGCGACCATATTTTATATTTGTTTTATATCCATTGACTTATTTATTCGACTACTGGATTTTATGTTTATGCTTCTTTTTATATACTCATATATTTATTTATTTATATGTATGTCTCTGTCATTTATTACTCAGTTGTCCTGATGAAGACACACTGTTAGTGTCGACACGCGTTGCCTTTTTTCTGGAATAAAAGCTATTGGAACCACGACTGTTCTTCTACTCATTATTGCAGTTTCTGCATATTCCATCTGGGTAAAGCAGCGCTCAATTAGTCCCCTACTCTTTCTAACCCTACGTGTATATGTACTTTTACCACTGACTTTCGGTCAAGTGGTCCTGAGGCGAGCTGCAGCTTACGACACCCACCACAGGGAACATTTCAGTTACCTCCTAGGCTATCGCCAATACCCCACTGAGGGTTTGTACTGCATATTTCGGAGGCGCCATTGTGGGTATCTGTGTACGCATACTTTTACCTTTATTATTTATCCGCTACATTCGCGTCACACACATAACTTCTCATCATCCAGCAGAGATCTGTAACGCCTGATCATGTGACTGACTCCTCCCACACATGCCATTGATCACATGACTATGACATCATCACAGGTCCTTTATGATTTAGTATATACTGCACAGATGAAGCTATAGCAGCAGGACATGATCATGTGACTCCTCCCACACATGTGACATCATTAGAGGTAATGTAACCACGGATGCTGTACAGGAGGCGATAGTTGGTTGCTCACAGGCCTGGCAGGATTATAGGGCTCTGCCAATGACCTACAGAAGTATTCTTATTACACTGCACTAGTAGGCCTCATCACAGACGAAGATGACCGGGAGTACAGAGACCTGAACTGGGATTTTGTGGAGTGGTGCAAGCAGAACCACCTTAGGATTAACGCTGAGAAGACCAAGTTGATGGTGGTGGATAGAGATGAGCGAATTGATTCTGCAGAAGTGGAATTCGATACGAATTTCAGGAAACCTTCAATTCGCCATGATTCCAGATTTCCTCACGCATCGAATCTCATTTTTTTAATAAAATGGCAGCCAGCCGGTCCTGTGATGTCACAGCCCTATAAAAACCCTCGGCCATTTTAGGTACAGTCATTCCACAGCGCTCTTACTGTAGGGACAGACATCGGCAGGAGCAAGGGAAAGACTTAGAAAACATATAGAAGTTCAGGGAAAGAGGCTGAGCCTTAGAACTGTAGAGAAAGCATAGGAAGGAATTGAGAGAAGAATTTGGGGTGGTTGCAGGGTCATTTAAAGCAAGAATTTGCAGCACAATTCACATTGCAGCACTCACTGTCATTATACTTCTGCTCATTACCTGTGTGTCAGGTACCGTGATCTGTAATACGGGGGCACCTCAGGGTACGGTTCTCGCCCCTTTCCTCTTCACATTGTACACTGCTGATTTTAGGTGCAACTCATCTAGCTGCTACCTACAGAAGTATTCTGACGACTCTGCAATAGTAGGCCTCATCGCAGATGATGATGACAGGGAGTACAGAGAACTGAACCGGTTTTTTGTGGACTGGTGCCACCAGAACCACCTGAAGATTAATGCGGGGAAGACCAAGGAGATGGTGGTGGAATTCCGTAAAGGCAGATGCCCTCCAAAACCAGTGGACATCCTGGGGACGGGCATCGAGATTGTGAACACCTATAAGTACCTGGGCTTGCTCCTTAATAATAAGCTGGACTGGGCAGATCATATGGAGGCCCTGTACAGGAAGGGCCACAGCAGGATCTACCTGCTTAAGAAGCTGAGAGCCTTTGGAATCGGGGGGGGGCACTTCTTAGGACTTTCTTCAACTCAGTAGTGGCATCAGCCATCTTCTTTGGAGTGGCCTGCTGGGGGAGCAGTATATCAACCAGGGACAGAAATAAACTTGACAAGCTGATTAGAAGGGCCAGCTCTGTCCTGGGGAGCCCACTGGACCCAGTGCAGGTGGTGGGTGACAGAAGGATACTGTCCGTGGTGAGCTCCATGCAGAAGAAGAAGTCCCATCCCATGCATGAGACTGTGATAGCGCTGGGCAGTACTGTCAGTGACCGACTGCTCCACCCTAGGTGTGAGAAGGAGCGCTATCGGAAGTCTTTCCTCCCCACCGCGGTTAGGCTGTACAACCAACACCGACCTAAGCGGAGATCATTACATACAGAGAACTGAAATATCTCTCTGCCTGTTAAATCCCCCCCCCCCCCGCTACTTCCTATCTGTCTGTCTACTATCAATGTAATGCCTCTTACCTTGGAACATTCCTGTACATGTTGTATTTGTATTTGTATCTGCTTATCTTATCTTATCTTTGCTGCTGTAACACACTGAATTTCCGCATTGTGGGACTATTAAAGGACTATTATTATTATTATTATTATTATTATTATTACTCATATCTGTGTCTTCAAGGTGGAACACAACAAGCCTTTTGCAGTGCAGTACAGCAAAATACAGTGAATTATCATCCACTAATATCTGCATGTATATGTAAAAAAAAAAAAAAGCCTGTTTAAAGGCACTTATTATAAGGGGCTTATTCGCTGTTCTTACAAGGCACAACATAATTCAGTTTTCTTTGGCACAATAGTACTGAATTATCATCCAATAATATCTGCACTTATCTGTAATAAAGGCCTTTAATGTGGGGAAAGACATAACGACCATATTTGCCATTTTGTTACCAGGATAAAGTTGCGGGCAATATTTAAAAACAGTATTGTCAATAATTCTTAGCAGTTATGTAACGTCTCTGCACCACCCTTCGCCCGCACGCTGCAGCACAGGAGGCGCGTTCAGTTTGATTCCTTGTTTAAGATTCTTATTGCTCAGTCTGAACACTGTCCTAGACTATGTAATTGAATTTCACCCACACCTCCTGCACCTTTTGTTTCTCTTTGCTCCTCAAATAGTTAATCTCAGCCTCGCCTGGGTGATTGACAGCCTATTGTCCTATCAAGTCTGGGGCGGGTTCTTTCTTCCTATTTATTCTTTGCTCACATTCACATTGGCGCTTGCTATTACTTCTTGCGTACTGGCCTTTACTCCTTGCTGTTTTGTTACCTGTATTAATATTCGTATTCCTGATCTTAGACTTTGACTATTCTCTTGGATTTTGATTCTGTACTGCATTGCTCGTCTGTTACTGACCCCTTGGCTAGCTGACCTCCCTTTTTGTAGTTTGTCCTGTCTGCGTTCTGTGTTGCTACTTAAATTAAGAAGAGACTGTCGACCAGTTGCTGGCTGTTGGCTAGGACAGATCAGGCAAGTTAGCCAGGGACAGTGGGGGGGGGGTTCAGCTTTAGGGCTCACTGTCTTGTTGTGCCCTTCCCCCCAGGGTTCTGCAGCAGCACTGGGGAATTTCTCAACTGGCAATTCCCTTACAGATTATCACTTATTTAAAGGTGTTTATTAGTGTCCAAAACACATAAAAAGGACCATATTCGCCATTTTGTAACCAGTATAAAGTTGCTGGCCATTTATAAATAGTATTGTAAATAATTAAATAATTCTGAGCTACAAATCTCTGCCTTTATCATGCCTTTTCTATTGGTGTTCATTAGTGGGTGAAGAAATAAGGGGCATATTTGCCATTCTCTTCAAAGTAGAAAATGACAGGCCTTTTTGCCCTTTACAATTACATTTTTTCATCGAACAGTATGTGAGACAGAGAAGCGAGAGGCCATGCACAGGGGAGGGCCGCAGGCCTAAATGTTCCTGGTGCAGGCACAGGTCGCAGCAGAGTAAGGGGGCGTGGCAGCAGAGGTCAGTTACAGAGGCCTGAGTTCCCAGTTAGAGATGAGCGAATCGATTCTGCAGAAGTGGAATTCGATCCGAATTTCAGGAAATCTTCCATTCTCCACGATTCCGGATTTTCGCAATTTTGCCGCCCACCCCGGCTCTCTGTAGCCCGGAAATAGCTGTTTATTTGCTGTGAAGTAATTCGGATTGAAGCTAATTTTTTTTGTAACTTCGAATCAAACTTTTGACAAATTCGCTCATCTTTACTCCCAGTGTCAAGTAGCAGTCGTGTCTTGACCAGCAACCCAACGGTTGTAGATTGGTTGACTTGGTCATCCAATTCTTCCCAAGTCACATCAGACATCCCCAGCCAAGAGTCGGTGGGTTCGTCAGACACCATTAGTTGGCATGGCCCGGCAGAAGGCCCTGTGCCCTCACCTCTCCTCAACCTGGCTCTGTCCTTTTCTGTTCCCTTAGCTGGAGAACTACTCTATGCTGTGGGCTCAGATCCACTGTACAGTGAGGAGGAGGTACTAGAGGACAGTCAGCAGCTACTACTCAGCCAAGATGTGGAGGAGACATTTGCCACTTCCTGCGGTAGGCAGGCAAGTAGTGATGAGGAGAGTGGCGTTGTAGCTGGTGTTGAGGAGGACATCAGTGACCTGCAGACAGTAGTAGATGACGATGTAGCTGATCATAATTGGGAACCGAGTGACTAAGGGGCCTCATCGTCATCAGGAGAAGAGGGTTACAGCTTGCGCATGAGGCGGTGGGGTAGTCAGCAAGGTGGCAGCAGGTGTGAGGTTGGGATATAAACGTGCCCGGGGTAGACCACCCGCTTTACAGCAGCCTTCCTGCCCGGAAACCAGTGGTGCAGGGGTTCACGCAGGTAGTGGCAGTCAGTTATTGCGGAGTGTTGGGGGTAAAATCACCTACTCAGCGGTGTGGCAATTTTTTGTAAAGCCGCCAGGGGAGGTGAACATGGCCATATGTTCAATCTGTGAGCAGAAGGTGAAGCGTAGCCAGGGTGCCAATGTTGGCACCACAGCCCTGCGCCAACATATGCAGCGTCACCATAAAGTGGCCTGGGAGAGCCGTACTTCCAATGTGGTGGTCCAGCCTGCCGCAGCAACCGCTGCAGCACCCAGTGGCACGCACCCCATTTCAGGCAGTCAAGGCTCCACCACCTCAGCTGAAGGAAGCTATGTGTCTTTCCCATCGTCTGCTGGTCGTGATTCTCCTGCTCCTCCTCCTCCTCCTAGTCAGTCATTGCATAAGCTATCGATCACAGAATCTATATCTAAGAGACAACAGTATGCGTGCAATCATCCAACAGTGCAGAAGCTGAACGTGCTCTTGTCCAAGTTGCTGGTGCTGCAGTCACTCCCTTTCCACTTGGTGGACTCTGCACCTTTCAGAGAACTGATGGTTTGCGCCGAGCCGAGGTGGAGAGTCCAAAACCGTAATTTCTTTGCCAAGAAGGCAGTTCCAGCCCGGCACAAATATGTAGAACAGAAGGTGGGCCAGTCCTTGAGCCTGTCGGTGTCTGCCAAAGTGCACGGCAGCGCCCAAATGTGGAGCTATAACTACCGTCAAGGACAATATGTCATTTACGGCCCACTGGGTTAATGTGGTGCCTGCCCAGACACACCAGCAACTTGGTCCTGCAACAATATCCGCCTCATCCTCCACTGTCTCCTCAGCCTACACTGCAGGAACAATTCCCAGTGCTCCTCCAGCATACCACATGTGAAGGGCACAGCGGTGTCACGCTGTTCTACACCTCGTTTTCCTGGGTGAACGAAGTCATACAGGGGAGGAACTGCTCTGTGTCCTCAATCAAGAAATCTAATCCTGGCTTTCTCCAAGAGAGCTTAAAATCAGAACAATGGTGACTGACAATGGGAAGAACATTGTGTCGGCGCTGCATCAAGGAGGGCTGAGCCATGCGCCCTGCATGGCGCACTTGTTCAATCTGGTTGTCAAGGGTTTCCTTAAGTGTTCCACCCATCTGCAAGACATTCTAAAAACGTAAAGGAAACTTTGCATGCACTTGAGCCACTCGTACACCGCCAAGCACACCCTCCTTGAGCTGCAGCGGCAGAACGGTCTTCCACAACATATGCTGATATGCGATGTTTCCACCCGTTGGCCATTTTAGGTACAGTCATTCCACATCGCTCTTACTGTAGGGACAGACGTCGGCAGGAGCTAAGGAAAGATTTAGAAAACAAATAGAAGTTCAGGGAAAGAGGCTGAGCCTTAGAACTGTAGGGAAAGCATAGGGAGGAATTGAGAGAAGAATTTGGGGTGGTTGCAGGCTGATTTACAGCAAACATTTGCAGCATAATTCACATTGCAGCACTCACTGCCATTATACTGCTGCTCATTACTCATATCTGTGTCTTCAAGGTGGAACACAACAAGCCTTTTGCAGTGCAGTACAGCAAAAAACAGTGAATTATCATACACTAATATCTGCACACATCTGTAAAGTAAGCCTTTTTAAAGGCCTTTATTATAAGGGGCTGTTCTTCCAAGGCATAACATTATTCAGTACTATTGTGCCAAAGAAAACTGAATTATCATCCAATAATATCTGCACTTATCTGTAATAAAGGCCTATAACGTGGGGAAAGACATAACGACCATATTCGCCATTTAGTTACCGGTATAAAGTTGCTGGCCATTTATAAATAGTATTGTCAATAATTAAATAAATCTGAGCTACAAATCTATACCTTTATCATGCCTTTTTATTGGTGTTCATTAGTGGGTGAAGAAATAAGGGGCATATTTGCCGTTCTCTTCAAAGTAGAAAATGACAGGCCTTTTCGCCCTTTACAATTACATTTTTTCATCGAAGAGTATGTCAGACAGAGAAGTGAGAGTCAATGCAGAGGGGAGGGTCGCAGGCCTAATTGTTTTTGGTGCAGGCACAGGTCGCAGCCGAGTAAGGAGGCGTGGCAGCAAGGGTCAGTTACAGAGGCCTGAGCTCCCAGTGTCAAGTAGCGGTCGTGTCTTGACCAGCATGCCAACGGTTGTAGACTGGTTGACTCGGTCATCAGACACCCCAATCCAAGAGTCGGTGGGTTCATCAGACACAACCCTTAGTTGGCATGGCCCGGCAAAATGCCCTGTGCCCTCAACCTGCCTCTGTCCTTTTCTGTTCACTCAGCTAGATTACAACTCTATGCTGTGGGCTCAGATCCACTGTACAGTGAGGAGGAGGTACTAGAGGACAGTCAGCAGCTACTGCTCAGCCAAGATGTGGAGGAGACATTCGCCGCTTCCTGCAGTAGGTGGGCAAGTAGTGATGAGGAGAGTAGCATGGGAGCTGGTGTTGAGGAGGACATCAGTGACCTGCAGACAGTAGTGGATCACGATGTAGCCGATCATAATTGGGAGTCGGGTGACGAAGGGGCCTCATCGTCATCAGGAGAAGAGGGTTGCAGCTTGTGCTTGTGAGGCAGCAGGAGAGTCAGCAGGGTGGCAGTAGTGTGAGGTCGGGAGCTAAACATGCCCAGAGTAGACCACCCGCTTAGCAGCAGCCTACCTGCCCGGAAAGCAGTGGTGCAGGGGTTCACGCTGGCAGTGGCGGTAGCAGTCAGTTATTGCGGAGTGTTGGGAGTAAAAATCCCCTACTCGGCGGTGTGTCAGTTTTTTGTAAAGCCGCCGGGGGAGTTGAACATGGCCATGTGTTCCATCTGTGGGCAGAAGGTGAAGCGTGGCCAGGGTGCCAATGTTGGCACCACAGCCCTACGCCAACATATGCAGCCTCAGCATAAAGTGGCCTGGGAGAGCCATGGCTCCAATGTGGTGGTCCAGCCTGCTGCAGCACCCAGTGGCACACACCCCATTTCAGGGAGTCAAGGGTCCACCACCTCAGCTGAAGGAAGCAGTGTGTCCTTCCCATCATCTGCTGGTCGTGATGCTCCTGCTCCTCCTCCTAGTCAGTCATTGTGTCAGCAAGCGATCACAGAAACAGTATGCGTGCAATCATCCAACAGTGCAGAAGCTGAATGTGCTCCTGTCCAAGTTGCTGGTGCTGCAGTCACTCCCTTTCCACTTGGTGGACTCTGCACCTTTCAGAGAACTGATGGTTTGCGCCGAGCCGAGGTGGAGAGTCCGAAGCCGTCATTTCTTTGCCAAGAAGGCAGTACCAGCCCTTCACAAATATGTAGAAGAGAAGGTGGGCCAGTCCTTGAGCTGGTCGGTGTCTGCCAAAGTGCAGGGCAGCGCCCACATGTGGAGCTGTAACTACAGTCAAGGACAATATGTCATTTACGGCCCACTGGGTTAATGTGGTGCCTGCCCAGACACACCAGAAACTTGGTCCTGCAACAATGTCCGCCTCATCCTCCACTGTCTCCTCAGCCTCCACTGCAGGAACAATTCCCTGTGCTCCTCCAGTATACCATATGTGCAGGGCACAGCGG
Source organism: Leptodactylus fallax (assembly GCA_947044405.1). NCBI lineage: Eukaryota > Metazoa > Chordata > Amphibia > Anura > Leptodactylidae > Leptodactylus > Leptodactylus fallax. The sequence continues at coordinate 323,985 of CAMRHE010000573.1, forward strand.
TGTCACGCTGTTCTACACCTCGTTTGCCTGGGCGAACGAAGTCACACAGGGGAGGAACTGCTCCGTGTCCTCAATCAAGAAATCTAATCCTGGCTTTCTCCAAGAGAGCTTAAAATCAGAACAATGGTGACCAACAACGGGAAGAACATGGTGTTGGCACTGCATCAAGGAGGGATGAGCCATGCGCCCTGCATGGCGCACTTGTTCAATCTGGTTGTCAAGGGTTTCCTTAAGTGTTCCACCCATCTGCAAGACATCCTAAAAATGTCAAGGAAACTTTGCATGCACTTCAGCCACTCATACACCACCAAGTACATTCTCCTTGAGTTGCAGCGGCAGAACGGCCCCCCACAACATAGGCTGATATGCTATGTTTCCACCCATTGGAATTCAACACTCCATATGTTGGATCGACTATATGAACAGAGAAAAGCCATAAATGATTTCTTGATGATCCAAGCAGACAGAGGTACTCCCCTGTGTAACTTTAACGTTAGCCAGTGGCAGTTCATGCATGACACTTGCTGTTTGTTAGTTCCCTTTGAGAAGGCCACTTTGTTAGTCAGTCGCCAGGACTATGAGATGAACAACGTCATTCCACTGATTCACATCCTGGAAAAGATGCTTATCAATCTGGCTGGTCAGGGGACTGGAGATGTGGCGTCTACATCTCAAGGCCACATGAGCCCTGAGGGGGCTGAACTGGAGGAGGAGGAGGATGAGGAGGATATTGGAGCACAAACAATGTGTAGTCAAATGGGTGAAGAGGAGGAGCAGGAGCAACCATAACAGCCAGAGGGAGATGAGGAGGATGAGGCAGATGATCCAGACACACCGTGGCAGTGTGCAGTGGACATGGATGCAGGGAGTCCCTCGGAGTCACTTGTGCAAATGGCCCGATCATGCTCACTTCCTCGAGCAGTGACAGCCGAATTGTCACCATTCGGCAGAGGTATGACTACTGGCTCTCCACCATGTTAGACTCTCGCTACCGGGGAAAAACGGGTGGCCTTTATTACACCCACTGAGAGGGAGGTTAAACTGAACTACTATAGAGACATGCTATGTAGCAAGTTGGCCGCTGCCTATCTGTGCCATCGTCCATCCTCTCGCATGTCTGACCGGGGGGGCCCTGAGCGCTCAACTTGCACTGGCATGGCAGCTGTGAGAGGGAGTGGGGGTGGCAGGAGCAGTATCGGCTCCATCAGTAGCAGCCTGAGCCTAGAGTCACTGATGAGCAGCTTTATTCAGCCGCATAATGAAGAAGCTGCTCATCAGCAGCTAGACACAGAGCAGAAGTCGGTGGCATACTTAGGGTGTACCCTGCCACCCGTCATCGAAGATTTGCTGGACTACTGGGCCCTGAAAAAGCTTTCCTGCTCGGCCAATAGTGTGGCATCAGAGTGGGTGTTTAGTGCGGCGGGGGCCATAGTTACCCCAAGGAGAACTCACCTGTCCACCCAAAATTTGGAGAGACTGACCTTTGTGATGATGAATCAGGTATGGATCAGCCAGGATTTCCAACCACCAATGCCTGATGCAGCAGATTAAATGATACATTCTGCTTCACCACACTCTGCCACTGGTTCACTATGGCCTACTAAGGCTGCTCACACCTCCACAAAGTCACTGGGTCACTGTATGGCCTCCTCATGCTGCTTCCACTGGGTCACTGTATGCCCTCCTCATGTTGCTGCCACTGGGTCACTGTATGGCCGCCTCATGTTGTTGCCACTGGGTCAGTGTATGGCCTCCTCATACTGCTGCCACTGGGTCACTGTATGGCCTCCTCATGCCGCTGCCACTGGGTCACTGTATGGCCTCCTCATGCTGCTGCCACTGGGTCACTGTTTGGCCTCCTCATGCTGCTGCCACCTCCACATTATGTTGCCTTGTCACTCTGTAGACATATATGTGGAATTGACAGACAATGGTGTAAAAGGAGTGCGCTCTTTCACTCTACAGTAGGATGTTGGGTCTCTGCACGGTTCTTTCTACCTGGCACTTTCATGAACCTGTAGGTTGGGTTCACACTTGAGTGAGTTGGTCAGTTTTGGCCCCGTAACTGTCCAAATAAGTGAAGTGTGCATCGATTCTAAAAGCGACGCCTGTCACGTGTGTGTCATTCGGACTCACAGTATTGTTTGACTACCACAGTAGGCTCTCTATGCGTGTTACTGCAAGGCACAATGTTCTACACCACTATACAGACTCTCTGAAGCTAGGAAATAGGTGTTTTTTTAGCGATATTCGCAGAGAAGTAATTTGGATCTAACCTAATTTTTTTGGAACGTCGAATAGAAGTGCCGAATCGAACTTTTGAGAAATTCACTCATCTCTAGTTATAGTAAAGCTATGAGTCGGGGGATACATATGAGAAGACAAGCAGTGATAGGTTAAGAGGGATAGAGTAGAGTAACTGTGGTAGTGGTAATGATCAGATGGGGTAAGATAGTGAGATTTATTATAGAGTAGTGATAACAATAGCGATCAAAATAATAATGACGTAGTTACATTAAAAAAAAAAGAGAGAGAGACTGATGCTGTACAAAGGATGATAGTTGGAGATTGAGTGCTGAATGGTAAATGTGAACCAATGTGGGGTAAAATGGGTGTGTATGAATATGGTGGGATGAATGTGTGGGATCCCCTATGGTGGAAATGTAAGTGATATAATGGAGTGATAAAGGATGATGTTATAAAATAAGAGTGGTGTAGGCATGATAAATAGCTAGTATAATGCGTCCAAACATGTACAAGATGGAAGGTCGCTTACCCAGAAAATGGAGCTGTGTGGGACAGTACTTCAGACTGGAGGTAAGTGCTGAAGGGAAAGGGGTGGGGCAGGTGGGAGAGAGGCTGGAGCATGTGCAGATGCAGGCAGAGTGGAGCATAGCTTCTGAACCTGCTGTGTGTTAACCACATAAATACTGGACACATTTTCAGGTTTTTAAGTTCATGCATTTTGAAGTCTGCAATATCTTTTTGCTCAATTATTTAAATATTTTTTGTGTTTTTTTCAGCGCATATATATATATATATATATATAAGGATTTTTATGCTATTTTTATTTTTGTATGTTTTTTTTTCTTTTTTTCAATATCTGTCTATTTTTCAAATTTTCCGTTGTATTTTAAAAGCAAAAAGTAACACTAAAATATTTTTTTTTAATAGTTTTCCCTCTGTTCCGGTAATTTTCATGTAGGTAACAGATAGTTGTTAGTTATTTATTATGGTTTTTGCTGATTTCCCCTGTTATTAGGGCTGATACTCCCAGTTACAAGGGGACTACATCCTCCTGCTATACACTGCAGGGCTGATCTAGGTCTAACTTTACAACTCCAATTAGTTGGCTTAGTTTATGCCAGAAAAATTCGGTGTAGCGTCTCAATTTAGGCCTCTTCCTTTTTTTGAAGCGGCACCCTTTTCACAAAGCCACGCCCATTGTGTCATGCAAGTTGTGCAAGTGTCTAAAAACCTTGAAAAATGTAGCACACAACATGAAAGACAGTTTACACCAGAATTTTCGTGTATTTTGCTTGTTAAATCTCCCTTATAATGTATTGCTCGCCTAGGACTCTATATCTATAAAACATAGTGTATGACACTGTCAGGGCTCCTAGGACTGTATATCTATAAAACATAGTGTATGACACTGTCAGGGCTCCTAGGACTGTATATCTATAAAACATAGTGTATGACACTGTCAGGGCTCCTAGGACTATATATCTATAAAATATAGTGTATGACACTGTCAGGGCTCCTAGGACTATACATCTATAAAACATAGTGTATGACACTGTCAGGGCTCCTAGGACTATATATCTATAAAACATAGTGTATGACACTGTCAGGGCTCCTAGGAGTCTATATCTATAAAACATAGTGTATGACACTGTCAGGGCTCCTAGGACTATATATCTATAATACATAGTGTATGACACTGTCAGGACTCCTAGGAACCTAACTTCACAATTTCTAATTAAGGCAAACAAAGCCAAAGTTATGTGACAGTGACATGTATGTTTATGGAAAAACATATCATAAGCAGAGGATACAAACTCTGAGTTTAACCATACCCTGCACTGACAGTCGCTTTTATGCATTTTAATATTTAAAATGGTTCAAAACTTATCTTATGAAATGGAAAGGATTCTATGACTAGGAGAAGGGGAGCCAGAACAGGACAGATAAGGATAGGCTGGGGAAGCATTGCAGGTGTGAACACTGTCCCATTAAGTAGCAGAAAGGGAGGACACATTAGTTGCAGGGAGTTTATAACAGCGAGGAGGAGTAAGGATTGCAGGCGCACTGCAAAGGTATCCTGGTGGGAAACTGCAGACACATACCAGGTTTTGACTCAAAATACTGCATCAAAAACTGCCACAAAAATGGAGGTGCGATTCCAGTCTAACAATTGCATTTTATTCTTGTACTAAATGTCAATACAACAAGTTTAAGAAGAAAACATAATGGCTACTGCCCAGTGTGAAGGTCAGATATAAACGTAGGACATTGTTAGACACTGGGTGTGGACGTGCCACGTTCTATATGAGTTAGTTGATGTTTATTTAGAGCTGACTTTTCACTAAAAGACTTTCCACATGTACATGAATATGGCTTCTCTCCTGTGTGAATTCTCAGATGTCTAATAAAATAGGATTTAGAGGTAAAACATCTCTCACATTCTGGGCATGGAAAAATATATTCTCCCCTGTGTGAAGTCTCTGATGTTTAACAAGATCTGATTTATGGGTAAAACATTTTTCACATTCGGTGCAAGAAAAAGGCCTCTCCCCTGTGTGAACTCTCTGATGTGCAAGAAGATCAGATTTATTGACAAAACATTTCTCACATTCTGAACATGAATATGGCTTATCTCCTGTGTGAATTGTATGATGTTTAGCAAGACTTGATTTCTCAGTAAAACGTTTCCCACATTCTGAACATGAATATGGCTTCTCTCCTGTGTGAATTTTTTGATGCATAATAAGATTTTTTTTTCTGGGTAAAACATTTTTCACATTCTAAACATGAATATGGCTTCTCTCCTGTGTGAAGTACTTGATGTCTAACAAGAACTGATTTATGAGTAAAAAATTTCCCACATTCTGAACATGAATATGGCTTCTCTCCTGTGTGAATTCTCTGATGTGTAGTAAGATGTGTTTTTCTACTAAAACTCTTGTCACATTCTGAACATGAATTTGGCTTCTCCTCATTGTGAATTCTCAGATGGCTAGCAAGTTCTTTATTCCGGGTAAAACATTTCCCACATTTTGAACATGAATAAGGCTTCTCTCCTGTGTGAACTCTTTGATGTGAAACAAGAGTTGACTTAACTGTAAAGCATTTCCCACATTCTGAACATGAATATGGCTTCACCCCTGTGTGGATTCTATGATGTTTAACAAGACTAGATTTCTCACTAAAACATTTTCCACATTCTGAACATGAATATGGCTTCTCTCCTGTGTGGATTCTATGATGTACAATACTATCTCCGTGAATTTGATTTTCCTCAACAGCCTGTGATGAATCAGAAGATTGGACGTGTATAATAGGATCAGATGATAGATCTTTGCTGTGAAGGGCTGAGGATATATCTGTGGTAATGGCATGTTCTTCATATGGATCTTGTGTGATACCATAATCCTGTGCTTTATAATCTGTAGATATCAGATGTTCCTCTGAGCTCCTGGTACAGTCATCTGACAAGAAGAAAACTGATTACTTTTTCATAATATAACAATAGCAATTATATTGATATTTTATAACATTTCCATGTATAAAGTTCAAAGCAATTTGGAAGGCTTGTCCCAAAGTTCAATTAATGACTAAAAAATTGGTGATAAAACAGATGACAATCTAGCAGTAGATCTCAGAGCTCAGACCAGTAGATTATGATGCTTGGCCACCAGGCTGTTCCAGAACTCTGGAATTCAATTGAAACTGGGCCATTATGTCAGCCGCAGTTATAGTCAAAGTCATAAATGAAATAAATAAAATGTTATAATCGCCCCAGATGTCTTTCATGGCCTTAGGAGAAGCATGATATGTAAAAGAATTTATTTTTCAATTATCTAGAACAAGGGTTAGCATGGTGGCTCAGTGGTTAGCACAGCAACCTTGCAGCGCTGAAGTCCTGGGTTCGAATCCTGCCAGGGACAACATCTGCAAGGAGTTTGTATGTTCTCCCCATGTTTGTGCGGGTTTCCTCCGGGTACTCTGGTTTCCTCCCACAATCCAAAGACATACTGATAGGGAATATAGATTGTGAGCCCTATATGGGACAGTGACTGTCAATGTCTGTAAAGTGCAGTGGAATATGATGGCGCTATATAAGTAAGCAGAATAAATAATAAATAAATATATGTAGGTAATATAAAAATCTGGAGAAAACTAGACAGGGGGACATTTATCAAGCCCTGCATAAAATTTGTATTTTTACACTGCTTGGATCAGTTTTGAAAAGTGACCAAAAAAGTGAGTGTAATGGGCCCGAGATCTGATGGACACCAGATTTATAGATAAAATAATAAAGCCATCACAGAAAAACAGGCACAAAAATTATTTGAATGACTAAAGAAGAACAAACTAAAATATGCCCTAAAAAATAAAAAAATCCTTAAAGCTGACTATATACAGATTTTTGTTGGTCAAAATGTCCAATTTCAGCCACTTCGGCTGACAAATATCCGGTAATCTGCCTTGAAGATGATGCAAATGTCAGATCGATCCTGTGTAGTAGAGGTCTGGACTCAGAGGTTTCATCCAGTAAACATCATAAGATGATAGAATTTACCATATTGTGAAGCTCCTGCCCCTCCCCAAGGCTCTCGTCACACGGCTTACATCAGATTGATAAAGAATGGCTTTTTTCACAAGATATTCTGGATGATTCATGAGAAAGCCAACACTGAAGAGATGACTTCTTATACAAGTTGATAACAGATGTGGTGTCAGAATACTACAACCCCTGACACAATTTATGGAATCACCATAGAGGAGGATCATCCAGCATATACATGCCTTATGCCTGAAGAAGGGAGTGTAACCCCTAGAAACGTTGTGCATGACGTAGAAACACATCAGTCGGCTTTGTGAAGTCTCTTCCTACAGCCCTGGAGTCCATGTGAACCTAATGGACCTTCATGTCAGACTTTTCTCACAAATCTATCAATCTGCTCAGATCCTCCTGCTCTATACCAGGCTGTCTGCACATTGTGCTGTAGTATCATGTGAAAGACTCCATTTACTGCGTATTTTGTAGGAAAATATAGAAGAAAAATCTGACAGAACAAAGAGCTGATTTTACACAAAATGAGAAGAATCTGTGACTCTTCTGTGCGCTATATAGTGGTGACTCCTCACCTGGGCGGTTCCCTGTAGGAATGTCCTCCTCACACTCCTCATCACCACTCACATAGGGATCTGTAGTATTAATAGTGCTCAGATCTTTATCCTGATGAAAATGCTGTAATACAAATAATGTAGTCATCAGACAAGTGGAGAGGTCATGGAGAAATGTTCTAGAAGAGCAGAAAAGATTAATTAGCGTAATGACCAAAATGACCTGACAGTAGGAGTTATGTGAGCCAAATAGCTACCAGTCTCCAAGAAGCTGGACATACATAGTAGATATTGGCTCAATGACAACCTCAAGAACCTCATACACATGTATACTCGGCATGGCTAGACCTGCTTCAGGTTGTGTCAGTGGAGGAGATCAGATTCTACCAGATACATCCGTGGCTGTTTGTCTCAGGGGAAATAAAGGATCAGATCGGTAGAAATCCAACCTGATGGTTCCTTATTCCAACCAGCAGTCTCCATAGCCAGAAGATTGTGAGAAGATCCAGACAACATGTAATGTCTATGGTCAGCTTTATCCTCCATCTCCACCTCTCATTACACAAGTATAAACCATCTAATACTGCTGGATAACCCAAGACTGACCACAAGGACTTCACAGCCCGTCTACACATCATAGGGAATATCTCCATCTACCTGATCATCCTGTGGAAGAAGAGGACTGGGACATCTCTCCGGTGTTGTCCTCTTACTGGATCTACCTGTAGGAAACACAGACAGGGACTGAATTCATTCTGTACATACAAATAATGGAAGTCCATGTGTATATAGTCATGTCTATTACCTGCTGATGTGAGGGGCTGGTGGTCCTCCATCATCACCTCCTTGTACAGATCCTTGTGTCCTTCTAAATACTCCCACTCCTCCATGGAGAAATAGACAGCGACATCCTGACACCTTATAGGAACCTGACAACACAATGATACAGTCATCACCCAGACCCCTCCAGTTACTGTATAATGTCCCAGCATTCCCAGCAGTGTCACCTCTCCAGTCAGCAGCTCCAGCATCTTGTTGGTGAGTTCTAGGATCTTCTGTCCATTGATCTCCTCCTGTATCAGGGACTGAGGTGGAGGCCCCGGGATTGGGCTCAGGGTTCCTCCATATCCTTCATACACAGGAGCCTGACAGCGCCCACTAGAGGTCTTCTTCACTACTGTGTAATCCTGGTTATGGGGAGACACATTAATAAATATCACTACATACATGTGCAGAGTCCATCACCTCTCCAGTCATATCATCTGTTATTACTATAGATAAGAATGATGTAATGTGACATCATCAGAATCTCTCACCTCTCCAGTAAGCTGGTAGATGATCTCTAGGGTGAGATTTAATAGACTTTCCGCCATCTTGTTCCTGTCTCTTTCCATCCTTGATGGATCAATCAGGAATATTCTCTTATATAGAAGATACTGAGAGGATTCTATATTGTAGGAACCTGAATGGTGAGAAGATGAGACAATGTAAAAACCTCACAAGATCCCATGTAATAAATAGAATTAGTAAAGATTATTATAATAATAATAATTTATATACAGTATCACTAACATTCTGAAGCTGTTTACAAAGAGGGGACATGAACAGATAATATCAGACATTACAGTATGGCATATCATGCAAAAGTAGTGAGGACCCTGCTCACAAGAGCTTACAATCTATGAGGAGATAGGAGGACACATGAGGTCAGGGGGCTTGTTCGGTACAATGGTCCAGCCATCTATTAATATATAAGGTCATATAACTGTCGCTCTCTGAGCCGTCACCAGCCGGTATCTGAATATACAGATACTTAGTGCAGGGAAACTTCTAGATGGAGGGGTCAGGATCTGAGGAATAGGGGAGGGAGGAGAGCTTAGGATAAGGAATGTTAGTGTAGTGTGCGGAGGTGTAGCTCAGTGTGATCAGGTCATGGGATAAGCCTGTATAAACAGATGTGGTTTTAGGACGTTTGAAGCTGCTGTAGTTGGGGATTAATCTGATTGTCCAGGGTAAAGCATTCCAGAGCACTGACGGTTTTCTAGCGGTATATAATGCCGCACAGGGATGAGGACATGAAAGGTCCTCTGTAAAGCAGCCGAGTCCTGAGACAACTAGAATCACCGTAATACACGAAATATACAATAAAATACTGACATGGTCTGGAAAGATTTCTAATTTTCACATGACTGGGATTAAGTCCTAGAATTGTCTGGTCCTAAAGAAGCGTTGTTTTCTGTTTTCACACTTTGGTGGGCCCAGTGCAAAGGTTTCATAAGTGGCCTCCCCATCACCACCATACCTGACCTGCACAGATTATAATGCCCTCTCAGTAGCCCCAAATAGTATAATGCTCCTGTGGCATCACACATTAACCTGTAACACCAGACATTGCCCTGTCTCCCCCACCCCAGTGGGCCCTCAGACATTATATTATAATGTCCCCCTCACAGTATAATGCCCCCCTCCTGGTTGCTCCCATAGTTTCATGCCCCTTTCCATTTGCCCTACACTTTTATGTCCCCCTTCATTGGCCCCCACAGTATATATCAAACAAACAAAAAAACTAACTAGTATTCACCTTTCCCCGATCCCCTGTTCTTTTCTGTCTCTACTCCCGGAGGCTTCAGAGAGCAACAGACACAATTTAGTTGACACCAGCACATCGCACTTACATCAGGAGCAGAGACAGGGGCCGAATGGTGAAGAAGGGAGCGGACGGTTCCCTGCTTCACCACTGTATTCAACTCATCTGTGCCCTGAGGACACAGAGATGCTGGAGTATGAGTCTGAACATACCAGGGTCCACTACATGGAAAATACCCACTCCCGGAATCTAGATTTTCTTCTGCCTGAAGCAAAAAATTGAAGCAAAAAAACCTCTTTAGGAATAATGTACCATAGTGCACACAGTATAATGTCCTATGGTGGCCCCTTGACATAGTATAATGTCCCATATTGGCTCCTTGACACAGTATAATGTCCCATAGCAGCCTCTGCACACAGTATATTGTCACATAGTGGCCCCTCCTCACAGTATAATGTCCCATAGTGGCCCCTTGACAAACTATAATGTCCCCTACACAGTATAATGTCCCATACAGGCTCCTTAACACAGTATAAAGTCCCATAGCACCCTCTGCACACAGTATATTGTCACATAGTGGCCCCAGGATACAGTATAATGTCCCATATTGGACCCTCCACACAGTATAACGTCCCATAGTGACCCCTACAAATTTTCCAAACATTTCTTGTTTCGGATGAAGCCGATGTTTTTTGGATTTGCCACTCACAATCTATTACATTCTGGAATCTCATCAGACCCCGGAGTATAATGAGTGGAGGCCCAGGGGAGGCGATCAAACATAAAAAATGTTACTCACAACTGGGCTTCAGTGGACATGTGGGTAATGTTGGTGTTAATTATGTGTTGTGATTTCAATGTGATCCACATGACCGCTTACGCCCAATCACAGGTCTCAGCAGTCTCTGACATCTTGGAGGCCGGAGCCCAGGAGAGGTGAGTAACACTGTTTTTTATATTTACTCCCCTCAGCCTCCGCTTATTATACTCAGGGGTCTGAGGAGATTCCAGAGTATAATAATAGAAGTTACATTTCAGACATGTCCAGTCCAAATGAAACCACTGGGTGAACCTCGTGAGAGAGGGATGTGCAGATAACAGAGGATACAAGTCTAAGGCCTATAATCCTGCCAGGCCTGTGAGCGACCACCTACCTCCTTCTGTACAGCAGCCATGGTTACAGGACCTGTGATGATGTCATATGTTGGAGGAGTCAATGAGTCACATGATCAGGTCCTTCTGTTATAGCTTCATCCACAGTATATACTAAATCTTAAAGGACCTGTGATGATGTCATAGTAATGTGATCAATTGCATGTGTGGGAGTAGTCAGAGAGTCACATGATCAGGTGTTACAGATCTCTGCTGGATAATGAGAAGTTATGTGTGTGACATGTACAGTGGGGAAAAAAAGTATTTAGTCAGCCACCAATTGTGTAAGTTCTCCCACTTAAAAAGATGAGGCCGGCCTGTAATTGTCATCATAGGTAGACCTCAACTATGAGCGACAAAATGAGAAAACAAATCCAGAAAATCACATTGTCTGATTTTTAAAGAATTTATTTGCAAATTATGGTGGAAAATAAGTATTTGGTCACCTACAAACAAGCAAGATTTCTGGCTCTCACAGACCTGTAACTTCTTCTTTAAGAGGCTCCTCTGTCCTCCACTCATTACCTGTAGTAATGGCTCCTGTTTGACATTGTTATCAGTATAAAAGACACCTGTCCACAACCTCAAACAGTCACACTCCAAACTCCACTATGGAGAAGACCAAAGAGCTGTGGAAGGACCAGAAACAAAATGGTAGCCCTGCACCAGGCTGGGAAGACTGAATCTGCAATAGGCAAGAAGCTTGGTGTGAAGAAATCAACTGTGGGAGCAATAATTAGAAAATGGAGAACATACAAGACTACTGATAATCTCCCTCCATCAGGGGCTCCATGCAAGATCTCACCCCGTGGGGTCAAAATGATCACAAGAACGGTGAGCAAAAATCCCAGAACCACATGGGGGGACCTAGTGAGTGACCTGCAGAAAGCTGGGACTAATGAAACAAAGGCTACCGTCAGTAACACACTACGCCGCCAGGGACTCAGATCCTGCAGTGCCAGACGTGTCCCCCTGCTTAAGCCAGTACATATCCGGGCCCGTCTGAAGTTTGCTAGAGAGCATTTGGATGTTCCAGAAGAGTATTGGGATAATGTCATATGGTCAGATGAAACCAAAGTAGAACTGTTTGGTAGAAACACAACTCGTGGTGTTTGGAGGAGAGTGAATGCTGAGTTGCATCCAAAGAACACCATACCTACTGTGAAGCATGGAGGGGGCGACATCATGCTTTGGGGCTGTTTCTCTGCAAAGGGACCAGGACGACTGATCCGTGTACATGAAAGAATGAATGGGGCCATGTATGGTGAGATTTTGAGTGCAAACCTCCTTCCATCAGCAAGGGCATTGAAGATGAAACGTGGCTGGGTCTTTCAGCATGACAATGATCCCAAGCACCCCGCCAGGGCAACGAAGGAGCGGCTTCGTAAGAAGCATTTCAAGGTCCTGGAGTGGCCTAGCCAGTCTCCAGATCTCAACCCCATAGAAAACCTTTGGAGGGAGTTGAAAGTCCGTGTTGCCCAGCAACAGCCCCAAAACATCCCTGCTCTAGAGGAGATCTGCATGGAGGAATGGGCCAACATACCAGCAACAGTGTGTGCCAACCTTGTGAAGACTTACAGGAAACGTTTGACCTCTGTCATTGCCAACAAAGGATATAGAACAAAGTATTGAGATGAACTTTTGGTATTGACCAAATACTTATTTTCCACCATAATTTGCAAATAAATTCTTTAAAAATCAGACAATGTGATTTTCTAGATATGTTTTCTCATTTTGTCTCTCATAGTTGAGGTCTACCTATGATGACAATTACAGGCCGGCCTCATCTTTTTAAGTGGGAGAACTTACACAATTGGTGGCTGACTAAATACTTTTTTTCCCCACTGTATGTAGCGGAGCTGTCTGTGTGTGACGTGTATGTAGCAGAGCCGTCTGTGTGTGATGTGTATGTAGCAGAGCCGTCTGTGTGTGATGTGTATGTAGCGGAGCCGCCTGTGTGTGATGTGTATGTAGCGGAGCCGCCTGTGTGTGACATGTATGTAGCGGAGCTGTTTGTGTGTGACGTGTATGTAGCAGAGCCGTCTGTGAGGGGCGCCTGAAAAGTTTGTGGCCCGACCCAGAAGTAGTGACTGTCGAAATTTTGAAGTCAGTTCTCAACATAGTCTCCTTTGAGGGTTACACATGTATGGCATCACTCTTGAAGTTTCATTATTCGACTGTGGTAGAACGTTCCGTCTTGTTCCTCAAAAAAATCCTTTACGGCGTCCATGACGGCTTCATCAGAAGGAAAACGACTTCCACCAAGGTGTCTTTTTTCATCTGTGGGAATAGGTGGTAGTCCGAGGGAGCCAAATCAGGGGAATAGGGTTCTGAAGCAGTTGGAAACCACAGGAGTGAATTGCAGCCATTGCAACAGCCAATGTGTGAACTGGCGCGTTGTCCTGGTGAAACAACACCCCTTTCTGGAGCATCCCTCTCCGTTTCTACTTAATTGCTGACCTCAGACGATGAATCTGAGCTGCATAATATTTCCGATTGATGGTTTGACCTTTCTGGAGGAATTCCAGAAGAATGACGCCTTGGAATCCCAGAACACTGATGCCATCACCTTGCCAGCGGATGGAACCACCTTTGCCTTTTTGGGGCGTGGGGAGGTGGGATGTTTCCACTGTTTCGGGGCTTCTTTTGACTCAGGACGAAAGTGGTGTACCCAAGTTTCATCCTTTGTAACAAATCTCTGCAGGAAAAGTTGAATATCAGCTTCAAACAATTGCACATTTTCCGCAGAGCGAGGTTCTCTCAGATGTTTGTTCTCTAAAGTCAAAAGTCTTGGCACCCATTGGGCTGAAACTTTGTGCAGGTTCAGCAGCTGTGTTAGGATATGGCCAACCCTCTCCACTGATATGCCCACACATTCTGCAATGTGCCGCTGTGTGACACGTCGATCTGTCACTACAATGTCTTGCACTTTTTGGACATTTTCATCTGCACATGCTGTTGAGGGACGACCACTGCATGCAGCATCTTCAATTGGAATCTGCTTGAAATCTGCAACCTACTTTTTCACCATTGCATAAGAAGGAGCATTGTCCCCTAATGTCTCCAGCATGTCCTTGTGAATTTCCTGTGGTGTCAGTCCTTTTTTCAGAAGGTATTGAATGACTGCTTGCTTTGCCAACTTCTACATTTCCATATTTCAGCTTCACTACCTAACTTTAAAATGCTGTACCCGAAACAAAAAAAAATCAAAATAAATCCAGATTGTTCATGAGACCTTTCAAACAACTAAATAACATATTGCATTGCAAAACAAGACCATGTGAAAAAGATTTCATGGGTGGGCTATGAACTTTTCAGGCGCCCCTCGTATGTATTTTTTCTTTTTTTCACCTGGGAGAATGTTAAAAATTTTAAAAAAGGAGGGGAATGTCTATTTTTCACATTTTTTGTTTCATTTTAACTTTCAATAAGTTTTTATTACATTTTTCAAATGTTTATAACATACAAGAAAATAACAAAAAGCCATAAAGAATACGGTAACAAGAAGCAAAAGGAGGGTAGCATCAACCAATTAAAGAAACAGTCAGCGGATCAAAAATAAACCAAAACGGTGTGAAAAGCATTATATATGCATGAGCTCAAAACCTAAGGTAGAGTGGGAAAATAGTAAGAGGCATAGAGTATAACACCTAGGATAGATGTCCATACAAAATATAATAAGATCAAGTTATGGCTGTATGTGACATGGTGGTAGGAAAAAGAACGAGCAATCTAGTGTCCAGAACAAAATAGAGAGCCCCAGGGTTACGGATATAGAGAACAAGCGGTTCTATGAGATACCCGTGGTTGCCAGTTCTTGTATCACGAATGTGTATGTATAATTTTCATGTAGCAGAGCTGTGCGCGCAGCAAATCTCTGTCATCTATACTTTACATAGAATGATCCAGTGCTACCAATAGCTTTAAGGCCAGGTCCACATGTAGTGTAGTCTCAGTATTAAGACCTGTGTAGTCAGTGGAATTTACAAACCCAATTTAAGAAAAGTTTAGACTCTGTGTAAAATGTAAGGAAAACAAGAATAAAATTATTTGGAAATGTCACGTAACAATATTTTATTCACAATAGAATATAGATCCCATATCAGAAGAGGAAAGTTACATGATAGAACACATATCAATAAGTAGAACATACACTGACGAGCAAAAGGGTAACAATGTTTTGAACTTTTGTCTTTTCAGGATCCTCTTGGCTGTCTCATACATAAATGTGACTTGCAACTATTTAGCATATGATTAGTTCTGCAGATTCTTGTCATGTAACTGCTTTGTTACTGTTTTGCTCCTGTTTCTTCTTCTCTACTACAAAGTACAACCTGTTCTCACATTAAAAAAGCCACTAAATGAATACTACATCCCAAAGTAAGAGAATTAGGGGTCTACAGTATATACTAGTTTTAGGTTGAGTGGATCTGAAGTAGATAGGGCCATGTGGCAGATAATGGGTCCTGACTGGTGTTTGATATGTGGCAACTTCACTGGTGTTGATGGCAATGGTGCCGTATAGGACTATGATAGTGCCAGCCTAAATCTGCATATAAATCAATTAAAAGTCAGAAATCGATATAATGGTAGAGCCAGTTGGTTAGAAATAAATAAAACCATAAAGAAAGAAGATGAGTAAGTGGACCAATATCACCACCAGCTCAGAGGTATTTGATATTCACAGTGGAAGACTGGTTCCACCAAACATGGATAACGATAGTCCCTATCAACAACAATTTAAAAAAATGTATTTTTAAAAGGTTGTCTACCCCAACCATTGGCTACATAAGTAAACACATGGTAACTCACCGTACCGTCAGTCTCACAGAAGTCTTGGAATATGTCAGACATGCAAAAAGGTACCACAAGGACAAAAAGAAACAGAAAAAGGGATCAGTTTTTGTGGTGGAAAATTTATGTGAGATATACAGTGGGAAAAAAAGTATTTAGTCAGCCACCAATTGTGCAAGTTCTCCCACTTAAAAAGATGAGGCCGGCCTGTAATTGTCATCATAGGTAGACCTCAACTATGAGAGACAAAATGAGAAAACAAATCCAGAAAATCACTTTGTCTGATTTTTTAAGAATTTATTTGCAAATTATGGTGGAAAATAAGTATTTGGTAACCTACAAACAAGCAAGATTTCTGGCTCTCACAGACCTGTAACTTCTTCTTTAAGAGGCTCCTCTGTCCTCCACTCATTACCTGTAGTAATGGCTCCTGTGTGACATTGTTATCAGTATAAAAGACCCCTGTCCACAACCTCAAACAGTCACACTCCAAACTCCACTATGGTGAAGACCAAAGAGCTGTGGAAGGACCAGAAACAAAATGGTAGCCCTGCACCAGGCTGGGAAGACTGAATCTGCAATAGGCAAGCAGCTTGGTGTGAAGAAATCAACTGTGGGAGCAATAACTAGAAAATGGAAGACATACAAGACCACTGATAATCTCCCTCCATCAGGGGCTCCACGCAAGATCTCACCCTGTGGGGTCAAAATGATCACAAGGACGGTGAGCAAAAATCCCAGAACTACACGGGGGATCTAGTGACTGACCTGCAGAAAGCTGGGACTAACGTAATAAAGGCTACCGTCAGTAACACACTACGCCGCCAGGGACTCAGATCCTGCAGTGCCAGACGTGTCCCCCTGCTTAAGCCAGTACATATCCGGGCCCGTCTGAAGTTTGCTAGAGAGCATTTGGATGTTCCAGAAGAGTATTGGGAGAATGTCATATGGTCAGATGACACCAAAGTAGAACTGTTTGGTAGAAACACAACTCGTCGTGTTTGGAGGAGTGTGAATGCTGAGTTGCATCCAAAGAACACCATACCTATTGTGAAGCATGGGGGGGCAACATCAGGCTTTGGGGCTGTTTCTCTGCAAAGGGACCAGGACGACTGATCCGTGTACATGAAAGAATGAATGGGGACATGTATCGTGAGATTTTGAGCGCAAACCTCCTTCCATCAGCAAGGGCATTGAAGATGAAACGCGGCTGGGTCTTTCAGCATGACAATGATCCCAAGCACACCGCCAGGGCAACGAAGGAGCGGCTTCGTAAGAAGCATTTCAAGGTCCTGGAGTGGCCTAGCCAGTCTCCAGATCTCAACCCCATAGAAAACCTTTGGAGGGAGTTGAAAGTCCGTGTTGACCAGCGACAGCCCCAAAACATCCCTGCTCTAGAGGAGATCTGCATGGAGGAATGGGCCAACATACCAGCAACAGTGTGTGCCAATCTTGTGAAGACTTACAGAAAATGTTTGACCTCTGTCATTGCCAACAAAGGATATAGAACAAAGTATTGAGATGAACTTTTGTCATTGACCAAATACTTATTTTCCACCATAATTTGCAAATAAATTCTTAAAAAATCGGACAATGTGATTTTCTGGATTTGTTTTCTCATTTTGTCTCTCATAGTTGAGGTCTACCTATGATGACAATTACAGGCCGGCCTCATCTTTTTAAGTGGGAGAACTTGCACAATTGGTGGCTGACTAAATACTTTTTTCCCCACTGTATGTAGCCAAAGGAAATAGGGATCAAAGATACAGAGGTAGAAGAAGAGGACCTCCGAGCCGCAGAAACAATTCCTGTTGGAATTGTAAACAACCAGTACACTGGGTGAAAGATTGTCCCAAGCCAAAGAAAGAGGAAAAGCAATAACTAGGCCCAGAATTAGGGGGTTCTGACCCTCCAAAGGGAGCTTGTGAACCCTACTCTTCAGAAAGTAACTCTGTAGAAGAAGAAATAAATGTAGCTGAGAAAGATATCTATGTCCAAACCATTAGTCTGCCTGAAGTTACACTTCAAGTAGAAGGGAACACTGTTACCTTTCTGGTAGACTCAGGAGCCACCAAAACACTTGTACACCTCTAATGTTCCCACATTAGGCATGTCAGCTTCAACAATTGCTATAAAAAGAGCAAATGGAGCCACTCACTGGGAACCCATGTCCACACCTACTACTCTGTTTGATCCTGTAACAGTAGAGGAAGCATGAGTTCAAGTCTTATTGTCTAAAAATTGTCCATGCAATCTCCTGGGTACAGATATGATGCAGGCATTGACACTAGGCATAGGACCTACTAAAAGAGAACTGACAGTAGAGACTATGGTCCTATAAGGTGTTGAGGACCCTAGGTATTGGTACAGTCTAGATCTTGTCACTTCAGGTCCATCTTCAGTCACTGGAACCTTGATAAAAGAAGCAAAACCCAAAATACATACATGGACAAAATTGTTGGTACCCCTCGTTTAATGAAAGAAAAACCCACAATGGTCACAGAAATAACTTGACCCTGACAAAAATAATAATATATAAAACTACATGTTGACAAGCCAAAAAGCTTCTGGGAGAATGTCCTATGGACAGATGAGACAAAAATAGAAATTTTTGCCAAGGCACATCAGCTCTATGTTCACAGATGGAAAAATGAAGCATATCTTGAAAAGAACACTGTCCCTACTGTGAGACATGGAGGAGGCTCTGTTATGTTCTGGGGCTGCATCTGGCACAGGGTGTCTTGAATCTGTGCAGGGTACAATGAAATCTCAAGATGATCAAGGGATTCTAGAGAGAAATGTGCTGCCCAGTGTCAGAAAGCTTGGTCTCAGTCGCAGGTCATGGGTCTTGCAACAGGAGAATGACCCAAAACACCCAAGAATGGCTAAGAGAAAAACATTGGACTATTCTGAAGTGGCCTTCTATGAGCCCTGACCTAAATCCTATTGAGCATCTTTGGAAGGAGATGAAACATGCTGTCTGGAAAAGGCACCCTTCACACCCGAGACAACTGGAGCAGTTTGCTCATGAGGAGCGGCCAAAATACCTGCTGAGAGGTGCAGAAGTCTCATTGCCAGTTACAGGAATCGTTTGATTGCAGGGATTGCCTCAAAAGGTTGTGCAACAAAATATTAAGTTAAGGGAACCATCATTTCTGTCCAGGCCTGTTTTCTTTTTGAAAAAATTCTTTTGAAGCCTGGTTGAAAAGCAATGTATGACTTTCATTTGTTCATTTTCATAGTATTTTTATATATTATTACTTTTGTCAGATTCAAGTTATTTCTGTGACCATTGTGGGTTTTTCTTTCATTAAACGAGGGAGGGGACCAACAATTTTGTTCATGTGTGTAGATATTAGAGCAGATTTCCAGAATCCTGATGACTGCACTATCGATAATGTCAAATGTTCACCTTGGGGCCCAGCCATTCCTAGTTACACCACTGCCTACATATAAGTCACACGCAGACAGCTCCGCTACATACATGTCACACACAGACAGCTCTACAGAGACCTCTAATATTTGATCATGTGATTCTGTGACTCCTCCCACACATGTGACATCTTCACAGGTCCTTTAGCTCACTAGGATTTAGTATCTTCTGCACAGATGAAGCTATAACAGCAGGACCTGATCATGTGACTCCTTGACTCCTCCCACTCCTATGACATCATTACAGGTCCTGTGACCTCACGGCTGCTGTACCCAAGGAGGTAAGTGCTCGCTCTCAGCCCTTCTCATACATTCAGTCCCCCTCATTTCCAGTCTGCAGCCTCTTCTATGGTCAGACTTTTGGCTCGGTGTCGCCCCCTAGTACTGGCCACATGTTCTCCTCCCTCTCCCCAGCACGGCCTCAGCTCCGCTCCCCCTTCTCTGTAGCTCCATATGTATCTGCACTACATGGACACTAATGGACACCCAAACTTCCCAGTGGAGCCGAGTAATAGAAAGTGAATCTCCCTGTAAATCCTCCGAATCTACACAGAGAACATATTCCAGAATCACACACAGTATAAAGACTGGTTAGTGGCCCCCACACAGTATAATGTCCTCCTTGTGGCCCCCACACAGTATAATGTCCTCCTTGTGTCCCCCATACACTATAATGTCCTCCTTGTGGCCCCCACACACAATATAATGTCCTCCATGTAGCCCCCACACAGTATAATACTTACATGCAGTGTGCAAACTAAAGGAAAGTTGACAAAGGTCTCCATAGCCCTTAATCACTGTCAAGTTAAAACATTTTTAAACAAAAATGTTCAGAAAAAGTCACTTATTTCCTGTGGATTTTCTGGATTCCAGTAATTCTAGTTGTCTCAGGACTCGGCTGCTTTAAAGGGGTTGTCTTGGGAACTTAAATTTAACTTGATTGATCCGGCAGATTCTTCATCATGGACCCAGGGGTCCCGGCCTTGTTCCGAGGTCACATGATCAGAAATTATCCCCGCCCCCGCTCCTCTCCTGATCTCACAGGTAATTTACCTGTTCTATGGGGCTTTACTATAGTCAGCCATAGGGAATTCCAATCTTCTTACCATAAAACAACAGATCTATTGGTAGATTTTACACTCTGAGACTCTTTTACAACTTTAGGCGTCTTTCTATGAATCTCAGTTTTTGGTATTGGGTCACTAATGTTTAGGGAGGATTCTTGTACCAAAGTCCTCCTCATTGTCATTTTCACCATCAGCGTGGTATTAATTTTTGGAAAATAAATTAATGCAACATTTAAGTGTTATGATGTCCAAAAACCAAACCATCTAAGTCTGTGCTCCAAAAACCACATAGCGCTCCTTCCCTTCTGTGCCCAAACAGCAGTTTATACCACATATGACATTACGTACGTTATCCTGGGTACACCAGTGTCATACATGGGGGCATAAACAGTATTTTGGGCACACAGCAGGGCGCAGAAGGGAAGGAGCGCTGTGTGGCTTTTGGAGCACAGATTTAGATGTTTGGTATCTGGACGCCATGTCATGTTTGCGGAGCCTCTAAAGTTCCAGCAAAGTGGAATCCCCTAAGGAGTGACCCCATTTTGAAGAATTTCTCAGGGGGTGTAGTGAGCTTTGGTATCCCAGACGTGACTGCACAGCGGATGGTGAAGAGTGAATATGTAAGCTGTGCGGAGTACATTGGGAACACCAAATTCCCTACTATATCCCCAGTAGCTCCTATGATTGGGGGTCACCCTGGGGGTCACTTCTGGTGCTTATTCCCTCCTAAGCACTAAATCTGGGGTGTCCCCTGATATCCGCTCGCACAGCTTATACATTCTTCTCCTGCCACAGCCAGTTGTGTTCTAATGATTTGGCGATATTTGGGGTTTTTGACTTTACACTGTTCAAGCCATAGTTTTTTTATTTTTCTGGTGATTTTTATTGCGGGATAAGATGCATTTTGTAATGACACCATATTTGAGTCTACAATGTTCTGAATACATTTTATTAACTCTTTTCTTGGCGGATTCCTGTACATGTTGTATTTGTATTTGTATCTGCTTATCTTATCTTATCTTTGCTGCTGTAACACACTGAATTTCCCCATTGTGGGACTATTAAAGGATTATTATTATTATTATTATTATTATTTAAAAAACAAACAAACTAAAAACCATCAATTCTGTCATTCCTTTTTCCCTTTTAATTTTTTTGCCATGCAGCGTAAATAACATCCTTTATTTTGCGGGTCAGTACAATTACGGCGATACCTCATTTATATATTTTTTTATGCGTTACTAATTTTACAGAACAAAAACCCATTTGGGAACATAAATTAATTATTTTTTCATCATCTTCTGAGATGTGTAACATTAACATGGAGAGGATTATTATAGCAGAACCCCTTAAATGCCACGGTCAGTTACAGCTAACACCTGCTCACTATGTGAGCAACGGCCGACCAGTGATGTAGTATTACATCCATGTAGCGCCAAGTACCAGGCAGCTAGGATGTAATAGTATGTCATTAGTCGCTAAGGGGTTAAACCATAGTGTATGACACTGTCAGGGCTCCTAGGACTATATATCTATAATACATAGTATATGACACTGTCAGGGCTCCTAGGACTATATATCTGTAATACATAGTATATGACACTGTCAGGGCTCCTAGGACTATATATCTATAAAACATAGTGTATGACACTGTCAGGACTCCTAGGACTATATATCTGTAAAACATAGTGTATGACACTGTCAGGGCTCCTAGGACTATATATCTATAAAACATAGTGTATAACACTGTCAGGGCTACTAGGACTATATATCTATAAAACATAGTGTATGACACTGTCAGGACTCCTAGGACTATATATCTATAAAACATAGTGTATGACACTGTCAGGACTCCTAGGACTATATATCTATAAAATATAGTGTATGACACTGTCAGGGCTCCTAGGACTATATATCTATAAAACATAGTGTATTACAGTATCAGGGCTCCTAGGACTATATATCTATAAAACATAGTGTATGACACTGTCAGGACTCCTAGGACTATATATCTATAAAATATAGTGTATGACACTGTCAGGGCTCCTAGGACTATATATGTATAAAACATAGTGTATGACACTGTCAGGACTCCTAGGACCCTACAGTGGCTTGCAAAAGTATTCATACCCCTTGAACTTTTCCCATTTTGTCACCTTATAACCACGAACTTAAATGTATTTTATTAAGATTTTAGGTGATAACCAACACAAAGTATCAAATAATTGTGACGTGAAGTGAAAATAATACAAGGTTTTCTAAATTTTAATGAAATAAAAATCTGAAAAGTGTGACATGCAAAAGTCTTCAGCCCCCAGTACTCTGATACCTCTAAATAAAATCCAGTGCGCACAGTTACCTTCAGAAGTCAATTAATTAGTTAATAGAGTCCGGCTGTGTGTAATTTAGTCTCAGTATAAATACACCTGTTCTGTGAAGGCCTCAGTGGTTTGTTAGAGAACACTAGTGAACAAACAGCATCATGAAGACCAAGGAACTCACTAGACAGCTCAGAGATAGGTTGTGGAGAAGTTTAAAGCAGATTTATAAAAACATATCCCAAGCTTTGGGAATCCTAAGGAGCACTGTTCAATCCATCATCCAAAAATGGAAAAAGTATTCTACAACTGCAAACCTACAAAGACATGGCCGTCCACCTAAACTAACAGCTCACTGAGCAAGGAGAGCACTGGTCAGAGAAGCAGCCAAGAGGCCCATGGTCAGAAATCTATAGCTGAGGTACAGGGAGAATCTGTCCACAGGACAACTAGAAGTCACTGCGCACTCCACAAATCTGGCAATCTTTATGGAAGAGCGGCAAGAAGAAAACCATTGTTGTAAAAAAAAGACATAAGAAGTGCCGTTTGCAGTTTGCCACAAGTCATATAGGGGACACAGCAAACATGTGGAAGAAGGTGCTCTAGTCAGAAGAGACCAAAGGTGAACTTTTTGGCCTAAATGCAAAGCGGTATGTGTGGGTGTGATGATGAGACCCTCAATTTATGTATCTTTCTTGGACATGTATCATTCCTCATTCGTATCAGTCACATATCTGTAGGAATGTAGAGCTGTGTTTACATTGGTGGTCGATTCGCTCCAGTGGTTTCATGTGCATATCATCGTCAGTGTGATATCCCAGATGTCCAAAAGGGGGGTGAAGGGTGGAGCTGGGGAGGGTCTCACACTGAGGTGAGAGTGAGTTTTCTTTGGTCTTTGTGTGGAAGCTGGAAGAGATACAGCTAAGAGACTTAGCTGAGGTATTATTCTATACTTTATTCCCATTTTTTGTTGTAGGTATTGTATCATCGCCCTTTTGCTTGTATGTTTATGCTTGATCATATTAATATTGTATATTTCTGTATATGCTATTAATTAGTACTATTAATTAGTACCGACCCACTTGGGTTATTAAATACATAAAATTTATACAGCTCGTTTCATTCTATCCTATGACCCGGTCCGCTCACGGGGGGTGAGTGGAAGGTTAGAAGGGTGATTGCAGGTACTCCAGGAGGCTTGGCAAGGTGATATTCTTTACAGTGGGGGTGAAAGTAATACTGCTCATCCCCCTGAACACACCGTCATCCCCACTGTGACACATGGGTGGCAGCATCATGCTGGGGAGACAGCTAATAAATCACCCACTTTATCCATGACAACAATGAGATTTTGTTCAGCCTATCACACACCTTATATACCCACAAAGCCAGCCCACAACAAGTCACTTCCTGAGCTACACGCTGCCGACGTCAGAAGTAGGAGGTGGTCATAATAATGTGACTCAACTGTTCTATTTATTACATGGGATTCCGTGTAGTGATTACATTGTCTCATCTTCTCTCCATTCAGGTTCCTACAATATAGAATCCTCTCAGTATCTTCTATATAAGAGAATATTCCTGATTGATCCATCAAGGATGGAAAGAGACAGGAACAAGATGGCGGAAAGTCTATTAAATCTCACCCTAGAGATCATCTACCAGCTTACTGGAGAGGTGAGAGATTCTGATGATGTCACATTACATCATTCTTATCTATAGTAATAACAGATGATATGACTGGAGAGGTGATGGACTCTGGACATGGATGTAGTGATATTTATTAATGTGTCTCTCCATAACCAGGATTACACAGTAGTGAAGAAGACCTCTAGTGGGCGCTGTCAGGCTCCTGTGTATGAAGGATATGGAGGAACCCTGAGCCCAATCCTGGGGCCTCCACCTCACCCCCTGATACAGGAGGAGATCAATGGACAGAAGATCCTAGAACTCACCAACAAGATGCTGGAGCTGCTGACTGGAGAGGTGACAGTGCTGGGAATGCTGGGACATTATACAGTAACTGGAGGGGTCTGGGTGATGACTGTATCATTGTGTTGTCAGGTTCCTATAAGGTGTCAGGATGTCGCTGTCTATTTCTCCATGGAGGAGTGGGAGTATTTAGAAGGACACAAGGATCTGTACAAGGAGGTGATGATGGAGGACCACCAGCCCCTCACATCACCAGGTAATAGACATGACTATATACACATGGACTTCCATTATTTGTATGTACAGAATGAATTCAGTCCCTGTCTGTGTTTCCTACAGGTAGATCCAGTAAGAGGACAACACCGGAGAGATGTCCCAGTCCTCTTCTTCCACAGGATGATCAGGTAGATGGAGATATTCCCTATGATGTGTAGACGGGCTGTGAAGTCCTTGTGGTCAGTCTTGTTGTATCCAGCAGTATTAGATGGTTATATACATGGGCGGTGTCATTGAGCCACCATCTAATATGTTTCTCCAGCTTCTCAGAGACCTGCAGCTACTGTCAGGACATCTTTGATCTTCATCCTGATTAATGATCTAGAACATTCTCTGTGACTTCCCCATTTGTTCGGTGACTTTTACATTATTTGTTTCACAGATTTTCCATCAGGACAAAGATCTGAAGGACATTAATGCTCTATCTATGACAATAAAGGAAGATCCCTATGTGAGTGGTGATGAGGAGCGTGAGGAGGACATTCCTACAGGTAACCGCCCAGGTGAGGAGTCACCACTATATAAAGCACAGAAGGGTCACTGATTACAGTACTCGTGAGGGGAAAGAATTTACCAGAATTATATAGCAGGTTATTTCATCTAGAGGAAAAAAATAATCCTCCTGCTCGATCTTCAGGCAGATTCCACCTCAGAACTCGATGGAAATAAATGGGAGGTGGAAAATACCGCCTGGCCAGTAAGGAATGTGATGGAGATTCGGTGACTGATTTGGTAAAGCGGAAAAATTCTTCTTCTGAATTCCTGAAGCAGCTTCTACAGATTTCACTGTGTAAACCTCACCTTAGACCCCAATCACACTATGGAATCCGGACTAGAAAATCTGGTCTGTACATCAGTCAAATTTCTCAGCCCGAACTCTGTCCACACACCAAGACTCTCCCCGTATCTTAGTGATGTATGAAGCTAGGAGTCCCTGCTTCCTTGTGACTCCACAGACCCATACTACATACTGTATGGGACAGCAGATCTGCGGTGAGCTCGGGCTGGGAAATCCATCTGATGTGGTTTGGATTCTATTGTGTGTATGGGGTGTAATACAGTAAGATTTATGGCATCCTATAGTATTATTCCACATAAGTGGCCATATTTAAGCAACCATGGATTGTGTTCCTGTGGTTTGGGCTATGAGACTTATTTCACTTTGGAATCTTAGAAGAGACGTCCAGTTAAGACGATGTATATCAGGACAGGACAACTAGTACTGTAGTCCGAGGCCTGAACTTAGCAGTACAAAATAAGGGCCTTGATGTTAGGTCCTAAATGTGGGCTCTGTTGGGATAAGATAAACTATTCTAGGTGCAGAAATTGTAATGAGATTGTGTTGAATGTCCTTTATGTAACGTGAGCAAGGTGATCTACCAGGGACAGGCAGGGCTGCCATTAGAACAGTACTGGTGCTGTCAGAGGCCCGGTCACCACTTTAATGGAAAAGGAAGCCGGTAGCTTGCACCAGAAATTAAGCTAATGTGATGTATCTCTATGTAAGTGCCACCAACCCTTTACCTTAGCTGTGACTGGGTGGGCTCGTTTCTTTCACCCACTACCAGCACCAGTGACCTAGAGCAGTGGTGGCGTCTCCTGCCCCGCTTCATTACTATTCACTATCACTGACCTCCGTCTCAGCACAGTGAGTACTAATGAAGTAGGCCGCGCTGCCATCGTTTGCTGCCTGTGCCACTGAATTCACTTCTTTACACGGTCTGAAGCGTCTCAGGCAGCGGCAGCTCAGTGGGGAATATACTTATAAGGTTATGTTATTCAATAATAGTAACATTGGTTTTCTTCTTGTCAGATGACTGTACCAGGAGCTCAGAGGGACATCTGATATCTACAGATTATAAAGCAGAGGATCATGGTATCACACAAGATCCATATGAAGAACATGTCATTACTCTTTCTTCTAATTCATCACAATCTGTTAAGCCAAAGAAAAGTTGTAGAAGGCGTGTTATACATCAGAGAATTCACACAGAGGATAAGCCATATTCATGCCCAGAATGTAAGAAATGTTTTACTTCTAAATCCAATCTTATTAAACATCAAAGATTACACAGGAGGGAAAAGCCATTTTCATGCCCAGATTGTGGGAAATGTTTTATTTGGAAATCAAAACTTGTTGAACATCAAAGAACTCACACCGGAAAGAAGCCATATTCATGCCCAGAATGTGGGAAATTTTTTACGGCTAAATCAAGTCTTGTTGAACATCAAAAGATTCACACAGGAGAGAAGCCATTTTCATGTTCAGAATGTGGGAAATGTTTTACAACTAGATCAAGTCTTGCTAAACATGAGAGATTTCACACAGGGGAGAAGCCATATTCATGCCCAGAATGTGAGAAATGTTTTACAACTAAATCAAGTCTTGCTAAACATGAGAGATTTCACACAGGGGAGAAGCCATATTCATGCCCAGAATGTGGGAAATGTTTTATTTGGAAATCAACACTTGTTGAACATCAAAAGATTCACACTGGAGAGAAGCCATTTTCATGCTCAGAATGTGGGAAATGTTTTATGGCTAAATCAAAACTTGTTACACATCAAATAATTCACAAAGGAGAGAAGCCATATTTATGCCCAGAATGTGGAAAATGTTTTATCTGGAAATCAAAACTTGTTGAACATGAAAGAACGCACACAGGAGAGAAGCCATTTTCATGCCCAGAATGTGGAAAATGTTTTACTCAGAAAGCAAGTCTTGTTGAACATCAAAAGATTCACAAAGGGGAGAAGCCATTTTCATGTTCAGAATGTGGAAAATGTTTTACCGCTAAATCAAATCTTGTACAACATCAAAAAATTCACACAGGAGAGAAGCCATATTCCTGTTCAGAATGTGGGAAATGTTTTGCTCAGAAAACAAGTCTTGTTGAACATCAAAGAACTCACACAGGGGTGAAGCCATTTTCATGTCCAGAATGTGGGAAATGTTTTACGACTAAATCAAGTCTTGTTGAACATCAAAGAACTCACACGGTAGAGAAGCCATATTCATGCCCAGAATGTGAGAAATGCTTTACAGCTAAATCAAGTCTTTTTGAACATCAAAAGATTCACACAGGAGAGAAGCCATATTCATGTCCAGAATGTGAAAAATGTTTTAGTAAGAAATCAAAACTTGTTGAACATCAAAAATTTCACACAGGGGAAAAGCCATTTTCATGCTCAGAATGTGGGAAATGTTTTACGACTAAATCAAATTTTGCTGAACATCAAAAAATTCACACAGGGGAGAAGCCATATTCATGCCAGGAATGTGGGAAATGTTTTACCAATAAATCACATCTTGTTGTACATCAAAAAATTCACACAGGAGAGAAGCCATTTTCATGCCCAGAATGTGGGAAATGTTTTAATAAGAAATCACATCTTGTTAGACATCAAAGAACTCACACAGGGGAGAAGCCATATTCATGTTCAGAATGTGAAAAATGTTTTACCTCTAAATCCAATCTCATTAAACATCAGAGAATTCACACATAAGAGAAGCCATTTTAATATACACATGGAAATATTTTAAAGAAACGTCATCTACAAATTTCGGAACTCACACAGAAATAAACTGTTTTCTTTACAGAATGTTTTACCCGCAATTCACATCTTAAAACTTAAAGAGCTCAACAAGTACAGGAGCCATTGCCATATTTTATTTTATTTTATAATTTTTTTTCATTTTATTGACAATTAGAACCAAAATAAAATACAACATTTAGACTGAAATCACACCTGTATTTTTGTGACATTATTTGATGCAGTTTTTGAGTAAAAACCTGGATAGGTTTAGTGTCTCCTTATCTATGCATAAAACTTTGCAGTCCTTTATTTTTGGCAAGCCTTGGGATACAAGAAGTATTTTTGCGCCTATACAGGGAAACCCCTCTAGACCTATTACCCCTTAAAAAGACATATTTTCAGTGTCTGATTTTCCTCCCTTTATTCTTTATAAAAGTTGCCTCTCTATAAGCAGACCACCCCCTTATCCAAGCAAAGACCAATTTTATGGGAACCCCTTTAAAAAGACCAAACATTGGCCCAGATTTACTAATAGTCAGTGTAGACTCATACAGGCAGCCTGATACCACACCAGATTTATCACAGTGACTGATGCTGGATTATAAGTGTGCCCAATCTATATCCTGTCTACAGTCATGGCCAAAAGTTTTGAGAATGATACAAATATTAATTTTTACAAAGTCTACTGCTTCAGTTTTTCTAATGGCAATTTGCATATACTCCAGAATGTTATAAAGAGTGATCAGCTTAACAGCAATTACTTGCAAAGTCAATATTTGCCTAGAAAATGAACTTTATCCCCCAAAACACATTTCAACATCATTGCAGCCCTGCCTTAAAAGGACCACCTAACATCGTTTCAGTGATTGCTCCATTAACACAGGTGTGGGTGTTGATGAGGACAGGGATGGAGATCAATCTGTCATGATTAAGTAAGAATGACACCACTGGACACTTTAAAAGGAGGCTGGTGCTTGCCATCATTGTTTCTCTTCTGTTAATCATGGTTATCTCTAAAGAAACACGTGCAGTCATCATTGCACTGCACAAAAATGGCCTAACTGGGAAGAGTATTGCAGCTAGAAAGATTGCACCTCAGTCAACAATCTATCGCATCATCAAGAACTTCAAGGAGAGAGGTTCCATTGGTGCCAAAAAGGCTCCAGGGCGCCCAAGAAAGACCAGCAAGCGGCAGGACCGTCTCTTAAAAGTGTTTCAGCTGCGGGATCGGGCTACCAGCAGTGCAGAGCTTGCTGAGGAATGGCAGCAGGCAGGTGTGAGTGCATCTGCACGCACTGTGAGGCGGAGACTCTTGGAGCAAGGCCTGGTCTCAAGGAGGGCAGCAAAGAAGCCACTTCTCTCCAGAAAAAACATCAGGGACAGACTGATATTCTGCAAAAGGTACAGGGAGTGGACTGCTGAGGACTGGGGTAAAGTCATTTTCTCTGATGAATCCTCTTTTCGATTGTTTGGAACATCTGGAAAACAGCTTATTCGGAGAAGAAGAGGTGAGCGCTACCACCAGTCTTGTCTCATGCCAACTGTAAAGCATCCTGAAACCATTCATGTGTGGGGTTGCTTCTCAGCCAAGGGAATCGGCTCTCTCACAGTCTTGCCTAAAAACACAGCCATGAATAAAGAATGGTACCAGAATGTCCTCCAAGAGCAACTTCTCCCAACCGTCCAAGAGCAGTTTGGCGCTCAACAATGCCTTTTCCAGCATGATGGAGCACCTTGCCATAAAGCAAAGGTGATAACTAAATGGCTCAGGGAACAAAACATAGAGATTTTGGGTCCATGGCCTGGAAACTCCCCAGATCTTAATCCCATTGAGAACTTGTGGTCAACCATGAAGAGACGGGTGGACAAACAAAAACCAACAAATTCAGACAAAATTAAAGCATTGATTCTGCAAGAATGGACTGCTATCAGTCAGGATTTGGTCCAGAAGTTGATTGAGAGCATGCCAGGGAGAATTGCAGAGGTCCTGAAGAAGAAGGGTCAACACTGCAAATATTGACTTGCTGCATTAACTCATTCTAACTGTCAATATAAGCTTCTGTTACTCATAATATGAATGCAATTCTATTTCTGTATGTGACAAAAACATCTGACAAACACACATAAAAACCAGAGGGCAGCAGATCATGTGAAAATAGAATATTTGTGTCATTCTCAAAACTTTTGGCCATGACTGTAGTCTACATTTATACCACCTTTTTGTTGGCTTACTTTGAGCCAGACTCAATTTAAGCCATGTCCCCCTTTTCTGTGAATCTGAACCCATATGTGTAACAAGTCAAAAAATTAATCCAAATTTAATCCAAGCTAATGTGCCAGGAGGAGCCAAAGATGAGCAACATTTACACCAATGTCTAGTTGTCATCACAATTGTAAATCTGGGCCAACGTGCTTACATACACTGTGAGACCAATATGGACACAGCTCTGTACTGCCCCTTATCACTGGACATTGGGGAGAAAATGCTGGTCTTTGATTTTACTCATTACCAGTTATTGAATATAAAATGGCTTAATTGTCACATTTATTTCTTAGCAATCCCTTTAATTTAACCCTTTCACTGCAAGAGGTTTTCGGATATTTTGCACCTCTGGCTGCCAGGGAAATTCTCACAGTTTTGAGATGGACAAATAAAACCTAAATGGCAACATTCAAAAATAAATACTAAACCCCTCTTCCCATTTCTATGTACTGTATTTTTTTAAAGTCGCCTGCAGCATTGTCAAAATGCCACTTGGTACCGTACACGAACAGGAACCTTTATGCAGTTTTGATTTAAAATGTATGTTTTATAAAAAAAAAATGCAAATAACCAAATAAAAAGTTATATGCACCAAACCTCCTAAAAACAAGAGATCAATGTGTGCAGAGTTCATTCATATCACTAAGGCCTACACCTGCATGCACATGTTTTCAGAAAATCGCCAAAATTGGAAGGAACAAAAATCTGCTTTGAAGCTGGAAATGTTATAAAAGTATCATCCTATAAAATGTAGGGATTACACACCGTGAAAAGCAAGTGAACCCCTAAACCCTATATAGTTCTTGAAAGTACAGTCATGGCCAAAAGTTTTGAGAATGACACAAATATTCTATTTTCACATGATCTGCTGCCCTCTGGTTTTTATGTGTGTTTGTCAGATGTTTTTATCACATACAGAAATAGAATTGCATTCATATTATGAGTAACAGAAGCTTATATTGACAGTTAGAATGAGTTAATGCAGCAAGTCAATATTTGCAGTGTTGACCCTTCTTCTTCAGGACCTCTGCAATTCTCCCTGGCATGCTCTCAATCAACTTCTGGACCAAATCCTGACTGATAGCAGTCCATTCTTGCAGAATCAATGCTTTCATTTTGTCTGAATTTGTTGGTTTTTGTTTGTCCACCCGTCTCTTGATGATTGACCACAAGTTCTCAATGGGATTAAGATCTGGGGAGTTTCCAGGCCATGGACCCAAAATCTCTATGTTTTGTTCCCTGAGCCATTTAGTTATCACCTTTGCTTTATGGCAAGGTGCTCCATCATGCTGGAAAAGGCATTGTTGAGCGCCAAACTGCTCTTGGACGGTTGGGAGAAGTTGCTCTTGGAGGACATTCTGGTACCATTCTTTATTCATGGCTGTGTTTTTAGGCAAGACTGTGAGAGAGCCGATTCCCTTGGCTGAGAAGCAACCCCACACATGAATGGTTTCAGGATGCTTTACAGTTGGCATGAGACAAGACTGGTGGTAGCGCTCACCTCTTCTTCTCCGAATAAGCTGTTTTCCAGATGTTCCAAACAATCGAAAAGAGGATTCATCAGAGAAAATGACTTTACCCCAGTCCTCAGCAGTCCACTCCCTGTACCTTTTGCAGAATATCAGTCTGTCCCTGATGTTTTTTCTGGAGAGAAGTGGCTTCTTTGCTGCCCTCCTTGAGACCAGGCCTTGCTCCAAGAGTCTCCGCCTCACAGTGCGTGCAGATGCACTCACACCTGCCTGCTGCCATTCCTCAGCAAGCTCTGCACTGCTGGTAGCCCGATCCCGCAGCTGAAACACTTTTAAGAGACGGTCCTGCCGCTTGCTGGTCTTTCTTGGGCGCCCTGGAGCCTTTTTGGCACCAATGGAACCTCTCTCCTTGAAGTTCTTGATGATGCGATAGATTGTTGACTGAGGTGCAATCTTTCTAGCTGCAATACTCTTCCCAGTTAGGCCATTTTTGTGCAGTGCAATGATGACTGCACGTGTTTCTTTAGAGATAACCATGATTAACAGAAGAGAAACAATGATGGCAAGCACCAGCCTCCTTTTAAAGTGTCCAGTGGTGTCATTCTTACTTAATCATGACAGATTGATCTCCATCCCTGTCCTCATCAACACCCACACCTGTGTTAATGGAGCAATCACTGAAACGATGTTAGGTGGTCCTTTTAAGGCAGGGCTGCAATGATGTTGAAATGTGTTTTGGGGGATAAAGTTCATTTTCTAGGCAAATATTGACTTTGCAAGTAATTGCTGTTAAGCTGATCACTCTTTATAACATTCTGGAGTATATGCAAATTGCCATTAGAAAAACTGAAGCAGTAGACTTTGTAAAAATTAATATTTGTATCATTCTCAAAACTTTTGGCCATGACTGTACAACCACCTTCATGCAACTTTGGAGCAAACAGAGGCAAAAATTGCACAAAATTTCAAATTTGCCACAAAAGTACATGTTCAAATCTGCCAGTTGTGAGGACTTCATACATACCACACATATATATGTACAGATGTTAAAGAGACGCCAAAAGTCACAGAAATGCGATAACCAATTTTGTGCATGAAAATTATAATTTTCTATCCCCCTATAAAAATTGTAATTCTAATGAATAATTCTAATCTCTCACCTAACTAATGTGATAACTAGGGCCGGCTTCAGATTGGCGTAACACGGACAGAGGGGAAGGGTTAACGCACCCCTGCCCTCTTACAAGTTTTTCCTTTCTTCTACATTAATGTACGCAGCCTTCACATCAGACTGAAATGATGCAAGACCTTTGTTTATAAGATCGGGCTTCATTGCCTCCACACTTGTTTTATGACTACGAGTACAACCGGTAGCCATATTTTGCTTGCTGCTTGTAGCTCACTTTATTGTCTGTGAGTTTCCAAATATTAAGTATCCTTCTGAAGCTAAGGGAAAATTCCAGGTGTAAAGACATATATAGTCATAAAATTTGTAGCAAGTGTGAAGGCTTCTAACTGTTCTCACTCAATCTGTTTATTTTATAGTAACACTTACAATGTAAAACTGTGTTTCATTCAATGGAAATGAAGCCTTTATGGCACTGCTTCCAATCAGAATTACCATAACATATTGTGCATGCATACATTCATATATAATGCCAAGTGCAAAGTACCCTGATCAGACTAAGAAACTTGGTTCAAATTTTTTCCTGCCCTTTTAATCTATTATGGGGAATAAGAGTAGTGCTTTAGGGTTTACTAGGGTCAATATAAGGGTATTCTAGATGGTGATGCCCATTGCTGTGGTAGAGTAGCCTGTTTCCTTGTGGACCACCCTTTGCTATCTGGTGACTACCCAGATACATTTGGATATTTGGGTAAGACCTATACCATTTCTAAGTTTAGTGATCCAATAGAAACTCACCTAGGGATCAGTCTGTATATTAATATATGGATGGTGTGACTATCAGACATACAGTGGGTACGGAAAGTATTCAGACCCCTTTAAATTTTTCACTCTTTGTTTCATTGCAGCCATTTCGTAAAAGCAAAAAAAGTTCATTTTATTTCTCATTAATGTACACTCAGCTCCCCATCTTGACAGAAAAAACCCCAGAAATGTAGATATTTTTGCAAATTTATTAAAAAAGAAAAACTGAAATATCACATGGCCATAAGTATTCAGAGCCTTTGCTGTGACCCTCATATATAACTCACATGCTGTCCTTTTCCTTCTGATCCACCTTGAGATGCTTCTACTCCTTCATTGGAGTCCAGCTGTGTTTAATTAAACTGATTGGACTTGATTAGGAAAGGCCACACCTGTCTATATAAGACCTCACAGCTCACAGTGCATGTCAGAGCAAATGAGAATCAGGAGGTCAAAGGAACTGCCCAAGGAGCTCAGAGACAGAATTGTGGCAAGGCACAGATCTGGCCAAGGTTACAAAAGAATTTCTGCAGTACTCAAGGTTCCTAAGAGCACAGCGGCCTCCATAATCCTTAAATGGAAGAAGTTTGGGACGACCAGAACTCTTCCTAGACCTAGACATGAGTCCACCAGACGTCAACAAGCCTCATGTCAGCGATTTTAGATTGCAGGGCCTGTAAATGTGACAAAGGGGTGGGGAATCCATTGTTGCATCCATGGATAAGTTCAGGTCTCCTGCCATGACTACCAACCGTTCATTTGAGCTTGGTTTTGGTTGGAGAGATTAAAATTAGAGATTGTGAATAATTTCTCATGGATAGGTATATTTAGAAACAAGTATTTACCCTGTGCATCAGAGCACTGGGAAATGACCGTGGCTTGGAGGTGTTTATGTAAGCCAACACTAACTCCCTTTGATTTACCGTCAGGATTGGAGCTGTGGAAGCAGCGAGGGAAATATCTGTTTACTATCGTGGACACGTGGCCTGTCTTAAAGTAGGTTTGCTGTAGCAGTAGGATGTCAGCCCTTAGCTTGTGCATGTTGTAGAGTACCTGGGTCCTCTTCCTTCTGCGGCACGTTGAAGCCTCTGATGTTCAGGGAGCACATCTGAAGTCTGGCCATTTCTCCGCAGCAAGGCAATACCTGTAAAAGAGAAAAAAAAAAAAAAGAATGGGGGGGAAAAGAAGGGGGAGCAAGGGCGAGAGGAAAGGAAGAGGGCGGAGAAGAAGGGGGGTTCTATGAACAAACCTTAAGTGGGTCAAGAACAGAAGCCCCAAGGACAGGGATGTCCAAGTCAATATGTTTCTACTACACCAAACTTGTTAGCAAAAAAAATAACAATAGAAAAAAGCGGGGGAGGGCGTTGGGGGCAGTTGGGGGGTTGTATCATGGCCAGCAAAGGGACTTAAATATATGAACTATCAAATAATGCAGACCCTATATAAAGTCCATTAAAAGACTAGGTGGAGGGGGGAATGGGGAGTTCCATACCGAGGCCAGCTCAGGATGAAAACAATGGCCTAAAGGGGTCTGGGATGTTAAGGATACAGGGACAGATACTGTGTCAGAGGGCCGTCACCTAGGGGAAGATCAACACCAGTATATGGAACAAAATCAGTAAGAACATTTAGGGGGTGAAGTTAGTAACATCACTGCATCATCCCCAAGGCAAAAAAAGTGTAGAATCATGCTCCCCAGTAGTCCAACACGTAGTATATTGTTCCCCACAGGTCCAACACTTTGTATTGCTCCATTGTGGCCCCAGACACTTAATAATACTCCCCACTTGCCCCAGGCACCTAATAGTGCTCCCCATTGGCCCCCAGACAAGCATTATTGTCCCCCTGTAGCCCCATGCTGTAGTTGTGCTATATAAATAATAATTAAAAAAAAAAAAATTAACACTTATCCATCACGTTCTGCTGCTCTTGTTGGCAGCTCAATGCGGCAGGTCAGAATCAGACGTCACCAGTTGATGCCTGAATATCTTCAGACTAAGACACTATTCTATTCAACTATATCAGCATCCTTAGTGCCACTGTAGTTGATGATATGAAATTGGAAAGGCAATTTCCAAAACTGCAGGAACTGATAACAGAGAGCAGTAGAACAAGCTACCTAAATCCTATACAGTGCTGGGAGATAGTGCCTGCCGCAAGGCCGTTTGGTCTTTGCAGGATCTGAGGCCCAGGTTATCGCCAAGAAACTTAGTGTAAGAAATAGATGCGTCTACAATCTGAAATCAAAACCAGAATTCACAGCAATACTCACAATGAAGGTCAAATTAGGAGTGGAATCAATAAAGTAAACATATCCAGGCTGAGGTCAATCCGACAAACCTGGAAAGTTCTGAACAGACTTTAAATATCCCTCCTCAGCTGCTTATTGGTTCAGAGTAACAGAGCCAGAGCCATATGAGGGACAAATTGTTCTTCATAATGGTTCCATTTATTATTCTGTACAATGTACTGGGAAGCAGGAAAAAATTCAGAATGGGGTGGAATTGGAGAAAAACTGTGTTTGTACCACTTTCTTACAAGCTTCCTTTTTATGACATTTACTGTGAAGTCAAAATGACATGTCACCTGTATTCTATGGGTTGGTACAATATTTATGTTTTATCCCTTTAAAAAAAAAACTTTGCCAAACAAAAATTTTTCTTGGAGTCGCCATATTCTGGCACCCACATCTTTTATATATTTCTGTGTTTCCATGCATAGGACACAGTCAGATGTAGTGTTTAGTTCTACCATTTTGGGGAATGTCTATTGCTGTGATTGCTTTTTATTAAAATTTTTATGAGAGTCAAAAATACGGCGGTTTGGCTCTTTTGATTTTTTTTTCCTCTACGGTGTTCACTGTGTGAGTAAAATATTTTTATAAGTTTGTAGACATAGTGATACCTAATGTGTATGTTTTTCACAGTATTTAAGTACTATATGTGTTCTAGGAAAAGGAGTGATTCAAATTTTTTATTTTAATATTTTTTAATTTTTTATTTATTTTTATTTCCTAGACCCACCTAGGGGTCTGATCACTAATGCAATGCATTACAATGCATATAGCTGCTTGTAATACAAATTAATGCTAAACAAGCCTTCAATAAGCTCCCGGCTTTCATGGCAAATGATCGACAGCCCCGGATCTTCAAGAAAAAAGTGGCATCTCCACAAAAATGGCACCTCGGTCAGCTTTCACCAAGGCACTGGAGACCTTAATACAGCAGAGACTTGAGTCGCCACCATATTTAAATAGCCGACAGTGGTGAATGTCTGGAAGGGGTTAAAGCAATGGAGTCGACAACTAAAATCACTGAAATACATTAAATATACTCTAAAATAGTCCTAGAATTATCCGGTTCTAAAGAAGCGTTTTAACACATTGGTGGGCCCAGTGCAAAGGTTTTATAAGTGGCCCCCCATCACCACCATACCTGACCCGCACATATTATAATGCCCTCTTAGTGGTCCTCATACAGTATAATTCCCCTGCAGTGACTTCACACATTAACCTCTCCCCCCAGTGGCCCCTCAGATATTATATTATAATGTCCCTTTCCTTTGGTCCCCACAGTATAAAGTTCCTCCTCTGCTGTCCCTAAACTATGATGTCCCGCTCTTGTTTGCCCCCACACTTTCTTGTTCCCCGCCAGGTTGACCCCACTGTTTCATTTCCAGCACTCCAGTTGCCCCCACAGTTTCATGTCTTCCTCCAGTTGCCCCCACAGCATATATAAACAAATTAAAAAAAAAAACCCTAATACTCACCTCTCGGAGGGTTCAATGAGCAGCAGGTGCAATTTAATTGACATCACCACATCACACTTACACCAGGAGCAGAGACAGGGGCCGAATGGTTAAAGAGGGAGTGGAGGACGCAGATCACTTGGAGTCTGAACATATCAGGGTGGCCCAGACCCACTGCCCAGAACATACCCAGAACTGCCCGGTCCTGGACTGTCCAGGACCAAGTCTAACTTTTCTGCTGCCTAAAGCAAAAATTGAAATGGTGTCCCCCCCATGAAGTTAGAAAATTAGGCTTAACTACCACTGTGCATGCGCACCACTCAGCACTGAAGCTGCTTGATTGAGATATGTCTGAGCCCTGACACATAGGCAGTGATTGAAAGAATCACTCAGCTTCAGTGCTCAGCTTAAAGGGGTTGTCCAGGAATTGGACAAACTCAAGAGGAGCCCAGGGCAGGTGTAACATAAAAAAAAAAAAAAAATTCTCACTTTTCTCCTGTGATCTGGTGTCTTCCGCTGCAGCCAGTTGGCTTGCACACTGTGCTTGGAAGCCTTAAACCACATGACCACTGAGGCAAATTAGTGGCCTTAGTGCTCATGTGGGGCACAGGGTTTCCTGAGACCAAGGCACAGCGTTGGAGTTTGTCCTTTTCCTGGAAAACCACTTTAAGAATAATGTAAGATAATGTACACAGTAACATAACGGCCCCCCACACAGTATAATGTCCCATAGTGGCCCCTCCACACTGTATAATGTCCCATAGTGGCCCCTCCACACTGTATAATGTCCCATAGTGGCCCCTCCACACTGAATAATGTCCCATAGTAGCCCCTCCACACTGTATAATGTCCCATAGTGGCCCCTCCACACTGTATAATGTCCCATAGTGGAGTTCACTATGTGGTAAAAATCACACGTTCCATATATTCTTTGGGTCGACACAATCAGAAATACCAAATTTATATAGTTTTTGTTATGTGTGAATACCTTTACGTTTCTGTGTGCAGAGCAGCGTGAGGCGTCGTTTTTGGCTGCACAAGATGTGTTTTTTATTTACACATTTTTGGACGATGTCTGATGTTTTGACCACTTTTTATTTAATTTATTGGGAGTCAAAACAGCCATTTTTGTTATTTTCATCTTTTCTTTTTCTACCACTATGGGTGTTTGCTGTATGGGATAAATATTTTTATATTTTACTGTTTGGGCATTTTTGGATAGAGGATAGCTAATTTGTTTGTTTTGTTTATTTTTATTGGTTTTTGGTGGTTTGAATTTTTTAAATATTTTTAAAGACTCTTTTTATTTATATTTTTTAAATCCCCACAGACTGCAGTGAGGACAGTCCCATAGACTATAATACAACTGCACTGCAGCCTATAGCAGAATGAATATATTGAGGCCGGCCACTGATAAGCCCCGGTAGTTATTTTCCTGGGACAGGCCTTCATAAGGCTCCCAGCTGTCATTGACACCGCTGTGTAAAACAGTTCAGACTCGGCGCCATATGTAAAGTGCAGACATTCGCCATAATAGTAATATCCCATTTTGAAGATTTTTCTTTCTGAATATCTAGAACGTTGGGTTTCTGTCGATATCTCAGAAGAGATATTTTGTAATCATTTTTCATCCTTCGCTACGGGAATGACATAACTTGATAGAATTAGATGGCTGACATTCTGAGATTTGTGTCCTTGGTAATTGGATTTTAGTGATCACATTGTACGGTTTATGCACTACACGTAACTTTCTATCAAGAAGTAGATGACCCTCGAGTTGATTCGGCAGGTTTCTTGTGGGTTTGCTTTTGTTCCTTCTCCTCCAGCTATGTGTATGTGGGACAAATATCGTATCTGCTGCTTTATAGCCATATCTAGTCGTTTAATAACGTCAAATCGAGACTTTTTATCGGACACAACAGCAAGAGTGACCGGATCCAGAAATCTGAATTTCGTCAAAAAAGATCTTACCAGCGATGGCAACTATACCATCGAGCGGACCATAAAACTGACGACTGCCAGTGCTATGATACCATGCCATGCTCAGGTTGGTAGTTATAGCTCATGAAACACCCAAAAAGGTTCCCAAATTGCACAGAACTTCTCCTCATAATTTATAAGGGCAGGCAATTCTCCAGGGTTCTAAGTACAAGTATATACAGTAGCTGCAGTCTGAAAAGATCCCAGAGTATAATAATAGTTCATGGGTTGGTCACTATGGGAATTAAAACTGTGTGCCACTATGGGGCATAATACCGTGTGCAGGGGCCACTATGGGGTATAATAGTGTGTGCAGGGGCCACTATAGGGCATAATAGTGTGTGCAGGGACCACTATGGGGCATAATACCATGTGCAGGGGCCACTATGGAGCATAATACCATGTGCAGGGGCCGTTGTGGGGCATAATACCATGTGCAGGGGCCGCTGCAGGGCATAATACTGTGTGCAGGGGCTGCTGTGGACCATAATACCGTGTAATACTGTATTAACAAAACAACACCTACTCACCTGTCCCTTGTGCTCCGATTTCTCCAACCGCAGTCTGGTTCTGCTGCTCCGGTGTTTTCTTCTGGCGGAAGTCCCCACTGCACGTGACCACTGAGGTCACTGACACAGGACATCACAGTGCTGTGGGGAAGAAAACACCGGAGCAGCAGGACTAGAACACGCTGGGAGACACTGGAGCACCTTCCCCAGCCTTATATTAAAAATGTGGTTATCTTGGACAACCCCTTTAAGGTGGCACTTGGGCTTTATTAAAGGGGCTTTCCAGCTCATTTTAATTGATAATCTATCCTTAGGATAGATCATCAATAAGAGATCAGTGGACCTCTTCTCTGATCAGCTGTATGAAGGGGCGATGGCGCCTTGTTTATATCACACGCTGCTTGTTTATAGTGACCGTGTGAAGTAATTCCCTTTTAATTAGGATGTAAAAACCTTTTAATTAGGAAACCTATGGGGCATTGATAAGGAACACTATTTTTGCAGGGTACATGGACATTATTAATATAAAGATGCACTTGGGGGTATTATTCATTATGGGGGGTTATATCATATATTGTATAATTGGGGTAGCAGCAGGATGGGGGTGCAGGTGAGGACAATGTGGGTCGGTGCCTGGAAAAGTGAGGAGCCAAAGATGTCTGTGCTGCAAACTTTACAGAGACAAGTCACAGCTGGAAGAAGTGGTCATGGCGGCCCAAAGGGAAGAGAAGGGAAATGTGACCGATTAGTCAGAGACGTCACCTGTAAGTCACAGAATGTTACTGCCCTGTATACACCTAAATAATGGAGGATAAATACCTGAGTGATGGGGGTCTGTCTGCTGAGACCGCACTGAGCCTGATAATTGGGTTTTTTCCCCCACTGGGTGGGAATCCAGCCTGACCGCAGCCATATATACAGTTGTGCTAAAAAGTTTACATACCCCGGCAGATTTTTTTGTCCTTTTTTCAGAGAATATGAATGATAACACAAAAACTTTTTCTCCACTCATGGTTAGTGGTTGGTTGGAGCCATTTATTGTCAAACTTCTGTGTTTTCTCTTTTTAAAAGTTCACATACCCTGGATTTGTCCTGATAACATGCACAGAAGTTGACACAAAGGGGTTTGAATGGCTACTAAAAGTAACCTCCTCACCTGTGACCTGTTTGCTTGCATAAAGCCCGGAGGTGGATCACTGATGTGGGGATGTGTGAGCTTCAAAGGCTCAGGGAACTTGGTCAAAGTGGAAGGAAAGATGAATGCAGCACGTTATCAGCAAATACTGGAGGCAAATCTGCCCTCATCAGCCAGGAAGCTGCACATGGGACGTACTTCGCCGTTCCAACATGACAACGATCCAAAACACAAGGCCAAGTCGATCTGTCATGGGCTACAGCAGAAGAAAGTGAAGGTTCTGGAGTGGCCATCTCAGTCTCCTGACCTCAATATCATTGAGCCCCTCTGGGGAGATCTCAAGCGCGCAGGACATGCAAGACAGCCCAGGAATTTACAGGAACTGGAGAACCATCTGAGAAAATAAAGAGCCTCATCCACAACTACCACAAAAGACTTCAAGCTGTCATTGATGTTAGACGGGACAATACACGCTATTAAGAACTGGGGGATGTGAAGTTTTGAACAGGGTCATTTTGATATTTTTGGTTGTCATTATGATTTAAAAAGAGAAAACAAAGAAGTTTGACAATAAATGGCTTCAACCAACCACTAACCATGAGTGGAGGAAAAGGTTTTGTGTTATCATTCATATTCTCTGAAAAAAAGGCCAAAAAAACAAAAAAATCTGCCGGGGCATGTAAACTTTTTAGCACAACTGTAGGTGTGTAGCTTTGTGGATGGACGAACCCGCGGGGCTCTCATTCACTACAATGGGAGAACCAAAGATACCCGAAGTCCAGTCCTCAGCTATCTGCGGGGCTCCTATTATAGAGAATGGGGGCCACGTGGGCTCGTCCATCCACCAAGCAGAAGATGTGAGAAGTTATTGTCATTCTTAATGCCGTGTTGTTGATCTGATACTGAAGTAATACAGGAAGAAGAATTCTTAAAAACTGTTTCATAACTTTGTGTATATTTATTGTGCGACGATAACAGCGTGTGAACGCAATTTTATATTTTTTTTTTGTGGGGGAGAGTGTTTTTCGATAGTCCGCCTCAGGCAGCAAAGAGGCTAGGGTCACCACTGGTTAGATGTAGATAGTTGTAGACCCTGCGTAGTGATCAGAGATCAACTCATCCAGCAGAGTGACACCTGGTCATGTGACTCCTTGAATGATCACAAGACTGTGACATCATCACAGGTCCTTTAGCCCATTTGCTGATGAAGTTATAACAGCAGGACCTGATCATGTGACTCCTCCCACACATGTGACATCATCACAGGTCCTGTAACCACGGTTGCTGTACAGGAGGAGGTATATATACCGTGGTCGCTCACAGCCCTGAAGGGGGGAATATTTATTATTAACCCCTTTAGGACCAGACACATAAAAATTGGAAAGTCTTCTTTGTTTAGTTTATGGTTTATTTTGTGGTTTCCAGTAATTGTAGTTATTGTAGATTCCTTTGGTCCCTTTTTGAGGTACGTGCAACTTTTTGCTTTAAAAATTTTATTTTGATTTTTGCCGCAACTTTTTGATTTCTGTTTTTGATGTGGATTTTTTTTTTTAGTTATTTTTAGGATCTTTACCTTGTGGGATCAATGACGTGATCCATCTTATAACCCATAACAGATTTGGAAGTCAC
Organism: Leptodactylus fallax; assembly: GCA_947044405.1. Classification (NCBI taxonomy): domain Eukaryota; kingdom Metazoa; phylum Chordata; class Amphibia; order Anura; family Leptodactylidae; genus Leptodactylus; species Leptodactylus fallax. The sequence continues at coordinate 367,095 of CAMRHE010000573.1, forward strand.
AATGACATTTTAACAGGTTTTAGGGGTTTATTTTGTCCGTTGCAAAAATAAAATATTATGGAAGAGAAATAATTTTTTTTTTATTTTGTATTTTTTCTAAAATGTTTCTAAATACATTGGGGCAGAGTAAGCAAATTGTGGAATTTTGTTGGGAAAAGTCGCGCTCTTTTCTGCTTAAATTTTGCAACTTTTTCAAATTTTACGCTGTTCTGGCCCCATTTTGAAAATGAGTGGGACTTAGTGGAGGAGGAGGGTCACTTGTAGGCCGACAAATTCACTGTAATGTACCCCAGAAATTGGGACAAATCATAGAAATCTATGTTGAAGATGCACCAAATTTATTAAAGAAGTTGTCCAGGATTAACCCTTATGGGATACAGACATTTTTTATTTTTGTGTTTTTTGTTTTTTACTCCTTGCATTCCAAAATCCATATATTTTTCATTTACATCATCATATGAGGGCTTGTTTTTTTTTAGTCTTGCAAAATTGTACCATTTAATATTCTGTACAATGTACTGGGAAGCTGTAAAAAAAAAAATCACAGTGGGGTGGAATGTTAATTTTTTTTTTTTTTTTTACGACTTCCATTATACGGTAAAATAACATTTTTGCTTCATTCTTTGGGTCAGTACAATCCCGGTGATATCAGATCTATATAGGGTTTTTTACAAGTTTTAATACCTTTTACAAAAATACTAAATTTTGAAGAAAAATCATGTCTTTGAGTTGTCTTATTTTGACCCATAACTTTTTTATAGTATGGAGCTGTGTAACATGTATTTGTTTTGCAGGACAATATGTACTTTTTATTGATACCCTATTGATATGATGCTTTGATTACTTTTTATACAATTTTTTTTTTTTTTTTAGGAGACAAAGCGGTGAAAAAAACGTCAATTCAGCCATAATGATTTTTTTTCTCCTACGGCGTTTACCATATTGGGCAAATGTTTTTATATTTTAATAGTTTGGCAATTTTAGAGATGCCTAATGTGTTTGTGCTTACTTTTATTTATTTTTATGTGATCTATGTAAATTGAAGCTGCTCCGTACAGTGACTGTAGGCAATAAAAACCTTAACCCTGGCATGTGCTTCTTAAAGAGGTTGTCACACAAAATATTTATCCTCTATGCGTAAGCTACAGGGTAAATATCTGAACTTTGGGGGGTCTCACCCCGTTGTGCATTCAGCGTGACTACAACCAGGTTGAATGTCGGCAATGCCAGTTGTGATCGGGAAACCTTCACGCTCCCATTTATGTCAATGCTGAAGATAGCCGAGTGTTTGTACTTGAGTGGGAGCGCGCATGCGTCATGTCCACCACTGGCATAGCAGCAGGCAGGGTGAAGGCACAACACCTCATTCTAAGGATCTGGGGGTCTCAGTGGTCAGATCCCCACCGATCAGATATTTATCCTCTATCCTATGCATAAAGGATAAGAATTCTTTGTGGGATGAATGTAATACATGTGCCTCTCATGTCTGCAGGGAGATAAACCAGTCTTAGTAAATTCACCCATTTCCTGCATACTCGCTTGCCTCCATCATTCTGTTGTGTCCTGTCAGTCTCCATTTGGGCTCATTCTGAGGCCTCGTTGCCACAAGTCCTGCACCCCACGTGACCGATCAATCTGGAGAGGAACCAATGGTATCACTTACAAGTGACTGATCTCAATGGTCATGTGGGGTGCAGGACTTCGAGCAACAAGACACCAGCATGATACCGAATGGACAACGCAGCACTGAGGACAGATGAGTATGCTTTCTTTTAACCTTACACCTCCCCCCACCTCCACATGGGTTGGTCCACCCCCGTTAAATAGGGATGGGCAGTATCGCCTAAAATTAAAATGTCTGTATTCACATTAGCTTTCATCTCTCCGTTGTTGGGGTCTGATTGAGGACCCGAGAGATGGAGAGCTTGTCTGCTAAAAAATCGCTTAACCCACGGACACCTGCAGACCTCATAAATTATAATGGGGTCTGCCGGGTGTCCATGGGGTTTCCGCTGATTTTATACTGAATTCAGCGGAGAGGAAGGTCCTCCTTGCAGGACTTTTCTCTTCGCCGATTTTATATGGAATCTGCGGCGTTGTCTCCTATGCAGATGTGAACCAAGCCTTAGGAAAAATTCTGTGTAAGGAATTAACCTTATCCTATACCTGCTATTATTGTGTGTAGTAGGAAAAGATATGCATCTGCTGGTATCCAGATATGTTCACATGGACAAAATTCGGCTCTTAAATATACGGTGAGTATACGACAAGTATTTATCCCGTGGGTCCTGTGGTAGAAAGTTGAGGCTTTGCCATAGCAATTTATTGCTGTGGGTATCAACATCTGAGCCATACTATAGCCTGTGGTATGTTCTAGGGGCCAGGATGGTGCCATGTCAGGGTGTACACTAGTAGGATGGGTACGAGATGTCCAGAGTGAACGCACTCTGAAACTTTTTTGGCACTTTATACATATTTCTATGAATCTCGGTGTTTGGTATTGGGTCGCTAATGTTTATGGTGGATTCCTAACCAAAATCATCCTCGTCGTCATTGAAGCGGCATCAGTCTGAGATGGATCTCCTGACTTGGTTTTACAGACCCCCAATGTTCTCTCTATACTTGATTGGAAATCAGCTGCAAATACTGAATGTGTCGCTCTAGACTTACTCTGTACAGCGACCTCCTAACATATTCTGGTTCTTTGCTCTTGGTAGTCCTAAGGCTTGTGGAAGTTTCTGCTCACATATTTGTTCCAGAGCTAGAGAAGGAACACTCTTTGGGAAACTCATCAGTTTTTAGTTTCTACAGTGGAACCCATTCTCTAAGTCCTCTATTCCTTCCTGTAGGATTCTGTTCCTTTACATTAGGTCACCAACCTTCAGATCCATGTCGGCCACTTATGTTCCACAATGTCTAAATGTGCTCTGATACTTCTTGTTGTATAGGCTTCATGGTGGACTGTAGAGTTAGCTCCAGTGTCCTGGTAATATCAGAGGCCAAGTGTCTTCCACCTCTATGGCCATTAGTTTGTAGTCGAAATGAAGACCAGACTATGAGAGATCTGTCTGTGACTGTTGTGGCTGTTCCAGGGGGCCAGAAACTAACCATAAATTGCTTTAGATGAAGCTACAGGAGAAGTCAGCGCCATCTTGTATATTGTCAGCTCAGTGTCTTTGGTGTCCTTCAAACTCATCATCACTCCATAACAATGTCCTGTACCCCTCTAGGTTTGTCACCGCATTGTACAATATTTGTTTCAGTTTACAGGACAGTGGAGGGGAAGAGATTAAAATTTTCTTCACATACCATCACCAGAACCTTCTTATAATAATTCTATTTATTACATGGCATTCCGTGTAGTGATTACATTGTCTCATCTTCTCTCCATTCAGGTTCCTACAATATAGAATCCTCTCAGTATCTTCTATATAAGAGAATATTCCTGATTGATCCATCAAGGATGGAAAGAGGCAGGAACAAGATGGCGGAAAGTCTATTAAATCTCACCCTAGAGATCATCTACCAGCTTACTGGAGAGGTGAGAGATTCTGATGATGTCACATTACATCATTCTTATCAATAGTAATAACAGATGATATGACTGGAGAGGTGATGGACTCTGGTCATGTATGTAGTGATATTTATTAATGTGTCTCTCCATAACCAGGATTACACAGTAGTGAAGAAGACCTCTAGTGGGCGCTGTCAGGCTCCTGTGTATGAAGGATATGGAGGAACCCTGAGCCCAATCCTGGGGCCTCCACCTCACCCCCTGATACAGGAGGAGATCAATGGACAGAAGATCCTAAAACTCACCAAGAAGATGCTGGAGCTGCTGACTGGAGAGGTGACACTGCTGGGAATGCTGGGACATTATACAGTAACTGGAGGGGTCTGGGTGATGACTGTATCATTGTGTTGTCAGGTTCCTATAAGGTGTCAGGATGTCGCTGTCTATTTCTCCATGGAGGAGTGGGAGTATTTAGAAGGACACAAGGATCTGTACAAGGAGGTGATGATGGAGGACCACCAGCCCCTCACATCACCAGGTAATAGACATGACTATATACACATGGACTTCCATTATTTGTATGTACAGAATGAATTCAGTCCCTGTCTGTGTTTCCTACAGGTAGATCCAGTAAGAGGACAACACCGGAGAGATGTCCCAGTCCTCTTCTTCCACAGGATGATCAGGTAGATGGAGATATTCCCTATGATGTGTAGACGGGCTGTGAAGTCCTTGTGGTCAGTCTTGGGTTATCCAGCAGTATTAGATGGTTTATACTTGTGTAATGAGAGGTGGAGATGGAGGATAAAGCTGACCATAGACATTACATGTTGTCTGGATCTTCTCACAATCTTCTGGCTATGGAGACTGCTGGTTGGGATGAGGAACCAAAGAGACAACTTGAGAGATTTCTACTTAACTGATTCTTTATGTCCCCACGAGACAATCAACTCTGGATGTATGTGGTAGAATCTGATCTCTTCCACTGAAATATCCTGAAGCAGGTCTAGCCATGCCGAGTATACATGTGTATGAGGTTCTTGCGGTTGTCATTGAGCCATCATCTAATATCTATGTCCAGCTTCAGATTTGCTGCTATTTGGCTCAGATAACTCCTCCTGTGACGTCATGTTTGGTCATTATGGGGATTAAAGATTTTTCTTCTCTACATCTAGAACATTCTCTGTGACTTCCCCGTTTGTCTTCTGACCTTTCCAATATTTGTATTACAGATTTTCCATCAGGATAAAGATCTGAAGGACATTAATGCTCTATCTATGACAATAAAGGAAGATCCCTATGTGAGTGGTGATGAGGAGTGTGAGGAGGACATTCCTACAGGTAACCGCCCAGGTGAGGAGTCACCACTATATAAAGCACAGAAGGGTCACTCATTCTATTCAGTCATTTATTAGACTATTTGTTGTTCCCCGATTCAGCTAAAATACTAATAATACATGAATATAAATGTGATACCGCTATAGGGGATAATAAATGTAGTATAGAATATAACGTACAGCAGGAATATGGACCTGACATCTATGTGAACGAGGCAAATTTCTTCATCACCGTCTGTCAGTACTCGTGAAGGGAAAGCATTTACCAGAATTATATAGCAGATTATTTCAGATAGCGGTAAAAATAATCCTCCTGCTCGATCTTCAGGCAGATTCCACCTCAGAGCTCTATGGAAATAAATGGGAGGTGGAAAATACCGCCTGGCCAGTAAGGAATGTGATGGAGATTCGGTGACTGATTTGGTAAAGTGGAAAAATTCTTCTTCTGAGTTCCTGAAGCAGCTTCTACAGATATCACTGTGTAAGCCTCACCTTAGACCCCAATCACACTATGGAATCCGGACTAGAAAATCTGGTCTGTACATCAGTCAAATTTCCCAGCCCGAACTCTGTCCACACACCAGGACTCCCCGTATCTTAGTGATGTATGAAGCTAGGAGTCCCTGATAATAATAATAACAATAATAATAACTTTATTTATATAGCGCCAACATATTCTGCAGCACTTTACAAATCAGAGGACACCTGAACAGACAATATGAGACATTACAATGTGACAAAGAAATAAACATATCAAACAATAGTAGTGAGGGCCCTGCTCACAAGAGCTTACACTCTATAAGGAGATAGGAGGGGACACAAGAGGTCAGAGGGCTTGTTTGCTACCATGGTCCAACCATCTTTTAATAGAAAAGGTTGTGTAACTGAAGCTGTATGAACCCGTCACCAGCCGGTATCTGTGAATGAACAGATACTAAGTGCAAGGAGTGCAGTGTAACTTCTAGATGGAGAGGACAGGACCTGAGGAACAGAGGAGGAAGTTAAAGGTGTTATTGTTCTCCACCTCCGCACACTACACTGTGATCAGGTCATGTGATAAGCCTGACCATACAGATGTGATTTTAGGGCAGTTTTGAAGCTGCTGTAGTTGGGGATTAATCGGATTGTCTTGGGTGAAGCATTCCAGAGCACCGGTGCAGCTCGAGAAAAGTCTTGGAGACGGGAGTGGGATGATCGGATAACAGAAGATGCAAGTCTAAGGTCATTGGCAGAACGGAGAGGTCGGTTAGGTCGGTAGACAGTGACGAGAGCGGAGATATAGGGGGCGCAGCACTATGGATGGATTTGTGGGTCAGATTTTATATTGTATTCTGTGATGGATGGGCAACCAAGACTGCGACTGACACAAGGTAGATTCTTTCTGTGTACCGGTTTTATAGCTGAATCAGTCTGGCGAACGCATTCAGCACAGATTGTAGTGGGGAGAGTTTAGTAAGAGGAAGAACAATTAGAAAAGAATTGCAATAGTGAAGACAAGAGAGAATCAGAGCGACAATGAGGGGTTTTGATGTTTCCCACGGTGAAAAAAGGGCGAATTCTAGAGATGTTTTTAAGGTTCAGGTGGCAAGAACGTGCAAGTGTCTGAATATGTGGGGTAAAGGTGAGATCTGCATCAATTACAACCCCCAGATAGCGGGCATGCCGCCTCGGGGTAATAGTAAGGCCACAGATAGAGATGGCGATATCAGGGTTAGGTCGGTTAGTAGATGGAGGGAACACAAGAAGTTCAGTTTTTGAAAGATTCAGTTTCAGATAAAGAGAAGACATGATGTTAGAGACAGCAGAGAGACAGTCACTGGTGTTCTGTAGTAGTGCAGGGGTGATGTCACGGGATGAGGTATATAGTTGGGTATCATCAGCATAAAGATGGTATTGAAAGCCAAATTTGCAAATGGTTTGTCCAACTGGGGCTGTGTACAGAGAGAAGAGGAGGGGACCTAGGACCGAGCCTTGAGGAACCCCAACGGCGAGGGGAAGAAATAGCCCCAGCGAATGATACACTAAATGAGCGGTCAGAGAGAGGAAGAAAACCAAGAGAGAGCGTTATCCCTGAGGCCAATAGAGCGGAGCATAGTGAGGAGGAGTTTGTGGTCTACAGTGTCAAATGCTGCTGAGAGATCCAGAAGAATAAGTAGTGAATAGTTCAATTTAGATTTAGCCGTCAAGAGATCGTTGTGAGGGCCGTTTCTGTAGAGTGTAGTGCACGAAAACCTGATTGTAAGGGGTCCAGAAGAAAGTTAGCAGAGAGATAGCAGATTAGGCGGGAGTAGACCAGGCGTTCCAGGAGTTTAGAGATGAAGGGGAGGTTAGAGACAGGTCGGTAGTGAGCAGCACAGGATGGGTCAAGGGAGGGTTTTTTCAGTAGTGGGGTTATGACAGCATGTTTGAAGGATGAGGGAAAGATTCCAGAAGAAAGAGAGAGGTGTGATGGGATAAGATCACTTGTGCAAGTAGTGGGGCGAGAAGAAGAAAGGAGCTGGGAGACTTCTTTTGTTATCGGGTCAAATAATGAGAGTTCACAATGAGGAGCAAAGGGGGGGAGTCCCTGCTTCCTTGTGACTACACAGACCCATACTACATACTGTGTGGGACAGCAGATCTGCGGTCAGTTCGGGCTAGGAAATCCAGCTGATGTGGTTTGGTTTCTATTGTGTGTATGGGGTGTAATACAGTAAGATTTATGGCATCCTACAGTATTATTTCACATAAGTGGCCATATTTAAGCAGCGATGAATTGTGTTTCTGTGGTTTGGGCTTTGAGACTTATTTCACTTTGGAATTTTAGAGGAGACGTCCAGTTAAGACGATCTATATCAGGACAGGACAACTAGTACTGTAGTCAGAGGCCTGAACTTAGCAGTACAAAATAAGAGCCTTGATGTTAGATCCTAAATGTGGGCTCTGTTGGGATAAGATAAACTACTCTAGGTGCAGAAATTGTAATCAGAGCAGTACTGGTGCTGTCAGAGGCCCGTCACCGGTCTAATAGAAAAGGATGCCAGTAGCTTGCACCAGAAATGAAGCTTATGTTATGTATCTCTATGGAACTGCCACCACCCCTTTTCCTTAGTGCTGTGACTTTCACCCACTACCAGCACCTCTACAGTGACCTAGAACAGTGGTGGTGTCTCCAGCCCTACTTAATTACTATTCACTATCACTGACATCCGTCTTGGCACAATGAGTATTAATGACCGTGCTGCCGTTGTTTGCTGCCTGTTCCACTGACTTCACTTGTTCCCCAGTGGAAGTAACACAGGCAGTGGCAGCTCAGTGGGGAATATACTTATAAGGTTATGTTATTCAAAAATAGTAACATCAGTTTTCTTCTTGTCAGATGACTGTACCAGGAGCTCAGAGGGACATCTGATATCTACAGATTATAAAGCAGAGGATCATGGTATCACACAAGATCCATATGAAGAACATGTCATTACCCCAGATATACCCTCAGCCCTTCAGGAGAAAGATCTTTCATCTAGTTCATCACAGTCTGTTAAGCAAAATAAAAGATGCAGAAGGGGTGTTATACACACAGGGGAGAAGCCATATTCATGCCCAGAATGTGAGAAGTGTTTTAGCTCTAAATCAGATCTTGTTAAACATCAAAGAACTCACACAGGGGAGAAGCCATTTTCATGCCCTGAATGTGGGAAATGTTTTACTCGGAATTCACATGTTGTTGATCATCAAATGACTCACACAGGAGAGAAGCCATATTCATGCCCAGAATGTGGGAAATGTTGTACTTCTAAATCCAATCTTGCTAAACATCAAAGAATACACACAGGGGAGAAGCCATTTTCATGCCCAGATTGTGGGAAATGTTTTATTTGGAAATCAAAACTTGTTGAACATCAAAGAACTCACACAGGAGAGAAGCCATATTCATGCCCAGAATGTGGGAAATGTTTTACGGTTAAATCAAGTCTTGTTGAACATCAAAAGTTTCACAAAGGGGAGAAGCCATATTCCTGTTCAGAATGTGGGAAATGTTTTACTGCCAAATCATATCTTCTTACACATCAAAGAATACACACAGGGGAGAAGCCATATTCATGTTCAGAATGTGGGAAATGTTTTACTGCTAAATTTACTCTCACTGAACATCAGAGAAGTCACACACGGGAGAAGCCATATTCATGTTCAGAATGTGGGAAAGGTTTTACCGCCAAATCATATCTTCTTACACATCAAAGAATTCACACAGGGGAGAAGCCATATTCATGTTCAGAATGTGGAAAATGTTTTACTGTTAAATTTGCACTCACTGAACATCAGAGAATTCACACAGGGGAGAAGCCATATTCATGTTCAGAATGTGGGAAATGTTTTACCAATAAATCACATCTTGTTGTACATCAACAAATTCACACAGGAGAGAAGACATTTTAATATACACATGGAAAATGTTTTAACGAAACGTCATCTACAAATTTCAGAACTCACACAGAAATAAACTGTTTTCTTTACAGAATGTTTTACCCTCAATTCACATCTTAAAACTTAGAGCTCACCAAGTACACGAGTCATTGTCTTATTTTTCTTAAACTCATTTTATTGACAATTAGAACAAAAATAAAATACATCATTTAGACTGGAATCACACCTGCATTTTTGTGACATTGTTTGATGTGGTTTTTGAGTCCCTTTCCCTTTATCCATTTATAAAACTTCCGGATCATAGGAAACCCAAATGCCTTGGTATTTAATAGCCCCCGACTGCCAGCAGAATCGATCAAAGCGTTCAAATTCGTAGATCAAAACCAGGAGGGAGATTGTCAGGGTGAGGACAGGACAAATATGAGTAAGTAGTTGGCATATAAATCTAGTTTGTACATATTTTTTTTTTCAACTGTAATTTTAGTAGAATTTTGATATAAAGATACAAAAAGTTGCAAACGAGTTCGAACCCTATCCAATAATACCAAGAAATAATTGACAGTCAATAACAACACAAAAAGACCAAGGAGTAACGTAGAATGAAAAAGGCGGAGAGGAAGGAAGGGGGAGAATCATCAGAGACCCTGCAGTACACAATAAGTATCCCAAGAAAATAGCGGCGTCTCCACAAAAATGGCACCTTGGTCAGCTTTGACCAAGGCACTGGAGACATTAATACAGCAGAGACCGGAGTGGCCACCATATTTAAATAGCCGACACTGGTGAATTTCAGGAAGGGCTTAAAGCAATGGAGTCGACAACTAGAATCACTGAAATACATTAGATATACTCTAAAATAGTCCTAGAATTATCCAGTCCTAAAGAAGTGCTGTTTTAACACATTGGTGGACCCACTGCAAAGGTGTTATAAGTGTCCCCCCATCACCACCATACCTGACCCGCACAAATTATAATGCCCTCTTAGTGGTCCTGATACAGTATAATGCCCCTGAAGTGGCTTCACACATTAACCTCTCCCTCCAGTGGCCCCTCAGATATTATATTATAATGTCCCTTTCCATTGGTTCCCACAGTATAAAGTCCCTCTTCTGCTGTCCCTAATCTATAATGTCCCCCTTTTGTTTGCCCTCGCGCTTTTTTGTTCCCCTCCAGGTTGTCCCCACTGTTTCATGTCCCCATTCCGATTGCTCCCACAGTTTCATGTCCCCCTCCCGGTTGCCCCCACAGTTTTGTTTCCCCATCTTGGTTTCCCTCATAATTTCATGTCCCCTCCAGTTGCCCCCACAGTAAATATCAAACAAATAAAAAACCCTAATACTTACCGTTCCCCGATCCCTTGTTCTTTTCTGTCTCTCTCGGAGGGTTCAATGAGCAGTAGGCACAATTTAATTCACATCACCACATCGCACCTACACCAGGAGCAGAGACAGGGGCCGAATGGTGAAGCAGGGAGTGGAGGACGCAGATTAGTTGGAGTCTGAACATATTGGAGTGGCCCGGACCCACTGCCCAGAACTGTCTGGTCCTGGACTGTCCAGGACCAATTCTAGCTTTTCTGCTGCCTGAAGCAAAATTAAAATGGTGCCCTCCCCTCTGAATTTAGAAAATTAGGCTTGACTACCACTGCGCATGCGCACCACATCAGCACTGAAGATGTTTGACTGAGATACGTCTGAGCCCTGACACATGGGTAGTGATTGCAGGAAGACGGGGACATACACGCAGCTTCGGTGCAAAGCTTAAAGGGGTTGTCCCATGGATCTGCCTGTTTTGCTGCCATCATTGTTTCAGGTTATGCATTTGTATATATGTTTTCCTTTGTACATGTATGCTCCTTACTTAATAAGCAATTTCATATATATTGTATTTTTGTTATGCCTTTTGTATTTTGTATTATGTATCCTCATGTATATATATTTCCCTTCCATATGTATTCTATGTCTTGCCACCTTGTCTATAATATATTCCTATGTATATTTATTAGCCATCTAGCCGGACGAAGGTCGGATGACCAAAACGTTGCATTTTCCTCTTTACTGTATATTACATAAACATGGCGTTGTTATTTTTCTAAAGGACCTTCTTTTGTCCCGGATTATTGCATAAATAAATGTTCACTTTTTTCAACACAAGAATCCTGTGTGTGGCAATATTCATATTCTGGATTCGGGTTGGAGAACCCTTTCAAGAGTGTGCGGTACCAGCGAAACTTCCCAGCTTAAAGGGGTTGTCCAGAAATTGGACAAACTCAAGAGGAGCCCGGGGCAGGTGTAACATTAAAAAAAAAAAAAAATTCTCACTTTTCTCCTGCAATCTGGTGTCTTCCACCACAACCAGTTGGCTTGCACACTGTGCCTAGGAAGCCTTAAACACACAGTGCTCATGTGAGGCACAGGGTTTCCAGGGGCCAAGGCATGGCGTTGGAGTTTGTCCAATTCCTGGAAAACCACTTTAAGAATAATATACAATAGTGTACACAGTATAATAATAATAATAATCCTTTTAATAGTCCCACAATGGGGAAATTCAGTGTATTACAGCAGCAAAGATAAGCAATGCAAATAAAACATGTACAAAAACGTTCCAAGGTAGAGGCATTCCAGTGATAGTAGACAGACAGATAGAAAGGTACAGGTAAAGAAGTAGCAGAGGGGGATAACACAACAGACAGATATTTCAGTTCTCTGTAAGGACTAATCTCCACTTAGGTCGGTGTTGGTTGTACAGTCTGACCGCAGCGGGGAGGAAAGACTTCCGATAGCGCTCCTTCTCACACTTAGGGTGGAGCAGTCGGTCACTGACAGTACTGCCCAGCGCTATCACAGTCTCATGCATGGGATGGGAGTTATTCTCCCGCATGGAGCTCACCACGGACAGTATCCTTCTGTCACCCACCACCTGCACTGGGTCCAGTGGGCTCCCCAGGACAGAGCTGACCCTTCTAAACAGCTTGTTGAGTTTATTTCTGCCCCTGGTTGATATACTGCTCCCCCAGCAGGCCACTCCAAAGAAGATGGCTGATGCCATTACCGAGTTGAAAAAAGTTCTAAGAAGTGCCCCTTGGACTCCAAAGGCCCTCAGCCTCCTAAGCAGGTAGAGCCTGCTGTGGCCCTTCCTGTACAGGACCTCCATGTGATCTGCCCAGTCCAGCTTATTATTGAGGAGCAAACCCAGGTACTTATAGGTGATGACAATCTCAATGCCTGTCCCCAGGATGTCCACTTGTTTAGGAGGGCATCTGCATTTATGGAAGTCCACCACCATCTCCTTGGTCTTCCCCGCGTTAATCTTAAGGTGGTTCTGGTGGCACCAGTCCACAAAATCCCGGTTCAGTTCTCTGTACTCCCTGTCATCATCGTCTGTGATGAGACCTACTATTGCAGAGTCGTCAGAATACTTCTGTAGGTAGCAGCTAGATGAGAGCACCTAAAATCTGCAGTGTACAGTGTGAAGAGGAAAAGGGCGAGAACCGTACCCTGAGGTGCCCCTGTATTACAATCATGGTATCTGACACACAGTCCCGGGCTCTCACATACTGAGGTCGTCGCATAGCGGCCCCTCCACACACTATAATGTCCCATGGTGGCCCCTCCACACTGTATAATGTCCCATAATGGTGCTCACTATGTGGTAAAAGTCACGTTCTATATATTCTTTAAGTCGACACTATAAGAAATATCAAATTTATATAGTTTTTGTTATGTGTGAATACCTTTACGTTTCTGTGTGCAGAGCATTGTGAGGCGTCTTTTTTGGCTTTACAAGAAGCACTTTTTATTTACACCCTTTTGGACGATGTCTGATGTTTTGACCACTTTTTATTTAACCCCTTAATGACCCAGGGCGTAATAGTACGTCCTGAGTCACATGACGATGTATGGAGAGCGCTCAGGAGCTGAGCTCTCTCCATACACCGCGGGTGCCGGCTGTATAATACAGCCAGGACCCGCAGCTAACAGCAGCGATCGGTGTCTGCACCGATCGCGGCTGTTAACCCTTTAGATGCCGCGGTCAAACGGGACCGTGGCGTCTAAATAGCGCAGCCGCCATGGGCGCCGCCATTTTTCCCCCATCGCCGCCCTCCAGAACGTCATCGGAGGGCGGTGCTTGGTTTCCATGACAGCCGGGAGCCTATTGAAGGCTCCCAGGCCTGTCATTACATTAGAGCTATTACACGATGCCAGAGGCAGCGTCTAATAGCAGTGAAGGCATTTTGCTATTCACTACAATACAGTAGTATCGCAGTGGATAGTATGATCGATCAGACTCCCTAGGTTTCAAGGTCCCTAGGGGGTCTGATCATACAAGTAAAAGTAGAAAAAAAAAAGTTTTTAAAAGTATGAAAAAAAAAAAAAAAAAAACACAAAAGTTCAAATCACCCCCCCTTTCCCTATATCAGATATAAAAGTAAATAAACAAAAGTAATCATAAACACATTAGGTATCCCTGCGCTCCAAAATGCCCGGACTATTAAAATATTAAAATATTTATCCCATACGGTGAACGCCGTAGCGGGGAAAAAAATCTAAATGGCCAAATAGCGTTTTTTTCGACACTTTGCCTCCTATAAAAAATTGAATAAAAAGTGATCAAACCATCAGATCTTTCCCCAAATGGTATCAATAAAAACGTCATGTTGTCCCGCATAAAAAGACGCCTTACCCAGCTCCATACATGCAAATATGAAAAAGTTACAGGTGACACAATATGGCGATGCAAAATTTTTTTTCTATTTAGCAAAGTTTTACATTGTTTAAAAGATATCAAAACATTACAAATACTATATAAATTTGGTATCACCGTGTTCGTACTGACCCGCAGAATACAGGTAACATGTCATTTTTACCACACAGTGAATGCTGTAAAAATTAAACCCATATGAATTTGGTGCAAATGCAGTTTTTCTCCAATTGCACCTCATTCTGAATTTTTTTCCAGCTTCCCAGTACATTGCACAGCATATTGAATAGTGACATTACAAAGTACAATTAGTTTCGCAAACAATAAGCCATCATGTGACTCTGTGAATTGAAAAATGAAAAAGTTATGGCTCTTGGAATGTGGGGAGGGAAAAACGAAAATGCAAAAACAAAAAATGGCCTGGTCATTAAGGGGTTAATTTATTTTGGGAGGCAAAATGGCCATACTTTTTTTTTTTTATCACTATGAGTGTTTGATGTATGGGATACATTTTTTTTTATTTTACTGTTTGGGCATTTTTGGACTCGGGGATGGCTAATTTGTTTGTTTTATTTTTATTGTTTTTTGGTGGTTTGCATTTTTAAAATGTTTTAAATATTATATTTTTAAAATATTTTTACCACCGAGAATAAAGATTGGGACACTCCACTACCTGTGGAAAAACAACGCATGTGGGATGCATGGAAGGAGTCTCTGAAGATAGAAGAACGACTCCAAGTCCCACGTTGCTATGTTCCAAATTCTCTTTCAACTGCTACTAGGAGAGAAATCCACATCTTCTCTGGCGCATCAATTGAAGCAATAGCTGCTGTAGCCTACCTGAAGACACTACAACGCGATCACGCACCACAGTGCGGATTTGTCCTAGGAAAGGCCAAACTAACACCTAATCCTGCTCACTCATTGCCTACCGGTAGACTCGAACTTTGCGCCTCCATGCTGGCGGTAGAAATCGCCGAGGCCATAAGAGAGGAAGTAGACTTTCCAGTTGACTCCTTTGTATTTTACAAAGACAGCAAAGTCGTCCTTGGATATATCTACAACGAAACTTGGCAGTTTTAAATGTACATCAGTAACAGAGTAAAGCACATCAGAAGTTTCTCCACTCCTGAGCAGTGGCACTACATCTCTACTGAACTTATCCCAGCAGATTGTGGAACAAGATCTGCACCCACATCGGGGTAACCGGTGGTTGTCACCTCCAGAATTCTTGTATAAAAACCCTCGTTCGGCTCCTGCCGACACAAAAAATGAGCTGGGGAATCCAGAAATCGATAAGGAAATAAGACTCATGATCTCTACTCTCTGTAGTTCCATCATCCTTAAGTCAGGACTAGATTCTCACCGCTTTGAGCGCGTCTTTATCTGGATGTCCACTGTACAAGCTGTCGCCTGCCTAGTTCACATCGCACGCTGCTTCAAAATGGACAATCATCAAAATGCTGGTCAGCAACGGATATCGAGCATGCCAAAGAAGTCATCATCCAAAGTGAACAACAAGAGAATCTTCAGCCAGGTGACCTTGTCCTTCTCAAGGATAAAGAAGCCCATCGTAACGAATGGCCTATGAGACTTATCACTAAAGTCATGTCCAGCAATGATGGTAAGATTCGAAATGTGGAGTTCAGAGTGACTAAAGGTGGTTCGGCTCGAGTTTACCTCCGTCCAATTACAGAACTATTACTTCTCCTTCCTAAGAAAGTTGCATAGGAGAAACTCCATTTTCTGACTTCGTTCATGGCGGGGAGCTCCCTTTCCACCATGGATGATCTGTTACATCTTAGTGTTTGCAATTGCGGCTTCCCCAATCCGAAGATGGTTTATGCCAACATCCCCAATGGACTGCAATGTTGTTTTTTCAATTGTGCTAACTTGTTATTTGTCTTTCAGGTCAAAGGACTTTGGATTCATAATTTTGTTATTGTTTATTGTGAAATCTCCAAGATTTCAGACGGGGAGTGTCTTGTCCCACCTCGGGTCCTACATACAGTGCTTCACGGTTTATTGTCATGTATTGTTTTACTTGTGCTTCTCATCTAATTTTGTCCTATCTTTGCTCCCTTACTCACTCTCTACTCCCCCCAATCCAGGTTCTGTAAGTTGTTTATTTACTGCTGCCTCTCAGCCTGAAAAAATACCATCTTTTTACACCCTGTATTACACCTATCAAGAGTTCTACTTGAATAAACCTCCATGTGAACGTCTTCCACGTGTCTTACAGAGGAGTTGAGCTATCTGGTAATGTTTAGTGGTGTAATCTCAGTGAAGTCTCTCTCAGATCTACAGTCAGATCTCCATCACAGACTCCATGCAGGTCTGTAGCCTCTACTCTGACCCAGAATACACTACATGTAACTTTCTACTCCTCATAGATTTTGTCACTTTCTATCTAGAAGTAGATGACCCTTGAGTTGATTCGGCAGGTTTCTTGTGGGTTTGCTCTTGTTCCTTCTCCTCCAGCTATGTGAATGTGGGACAAATATCGTTTCTGCTGCTTTATAGCCATATTTAGTAGTTTAGTAACGTCATATTGAGACTTTTTATCGGACGCAACAGCAAGAGTGACCGGATCCAGAAATCTGAATTTTGTCTTAATGATCTTACCATTGATGGCAACCATATCAGAAAACTGACAACTGCCAGCCCTATGATACCAGGTCAGGCTCAGGCTGGTAGCTATAGCTCGTGAAACACCCAAAAAGTGTCTCAAGGTTCCCAAATTGCTCAGAACTTCTCCTCCTCATCATCATACATAAGGGAAGGCAATTCTCCAAGGTTCTAAATATGAGTATATACAGTAGCTGCGGCAGGGATGGGGGATGGTGTCTCCAATGCTTGGCAACAAGGCAATTGGATACTCATGACATAGCCCTTGTGTCCCCATATAGATACTATGACTCAGCGGTGCATAGTTAACTCTTTAAGTCTCATTCACATGAAGATTGTTTCCCATGATCCTTGCTTATTGGCCTCTCCTACCCTAAAATAACCAGCCCACCTCCTCCCCAGACCCGGACCAGCTTTACATGATATGCTATGTACGTTGTGTACTGGGGTAATAGTGAGGGGGGGGTTAATGTCAGCTTGTGCGGACCGACTCTAAGCCTTCCAGACTTGGGCTAAGTTCACATCTGCACCGTTGGCGACTCCGCCACAGAAACTGCCAAAAATCGGCGGAGAGAAAAGTCCTGCATGGAGGACCTCATTATAGTCCATGGGGTGCGGTAGTGGCCATGTGTTACCACTATAACAGCGGTCCAGTGCTCCGTTTTTCTGTCGCACATGTGAACCTTGCCTTAGTAGTGCAATGCTGTCTATCATACAACTCCATGACTGAGGTGGCAATAAAGTAAAAAAAATACAGGCACGAAACACAAGACATGAAACAGAAATCCCCAGAAATCTCTTAGATTATTTTATTGAAAAAGTATAAACCTGGTTATTGACATAATCCTCCAGATCTGACAGAATACACCATATAGGGAACCTATAAAAAAATACCAAAAAAGTTAGCACTCGGGAAACACAAAAATATTCATACTTACCTGAAGACGCCTTGGTCCTGCATCTCCATAGTCTTCTTCTCTCTCCAATTCACTACATATGCACTGCTCAGAGTCGAGTGTGCATGTATAGAAGAGAGTCAGGTGTGATAGCTGTTGGCTGAATGAGGGTTGGTGGCCACGAGGTGGTGTTAAAGGGATTGTCCAGGACTTAGATTTTTATCCTTAGGATAGGCCATAAATATCTGACTGTGGGGAGGCGACAGCTGTACGGCCACTTTCACCGCCCATACTATACATGGGGTTAGATGTAGATAGTTCTAGACCCTGCATAGTGATCAGAGATCAACTCATCCAGCAGAGTGACCTGTAACACCTGGTCATGTGACACATTAAATAATCACATGACTGTGACATCATCACAGGTCCTTTAGCCCACTTGCTGATGAAGTTATAATGGCAAGATCTGATTATGTTGCTCATTGACTCCTCCCACACATATGACATCATCACAGGTCCTGTAGCCACGGTTGCTGTACAGGAGGAGGTATATATACCGTGGTTGCTCACAGCCCTGAAAGGACGCATGTTTATTATTAACCCCTTTAGGACCAGATGATTCCGAGAGTTTTATCCAGTCACATAAAAATTGGTCTTCTATTTTTGTTTTTTTGTGATTTCCAGTAATTGTAGTTATTATAGTTTCCTTTGGTCCCTTTTTGAGGTACGTGCAAATTTATTCTTTAAAAATTTTATTTTGATTTTTGCCGCAACTTTTTGATTTCTGTTTTTGATGTTGATTTTTATATAAATAAACTCTCCCCCCCTTGTATTCATAATGCCCTCCAGTAACCCTTATATAAATGCCCCCCTCCCTTATAGTTATAATTCCCCCTCCCCTTATACTATTAAAATACAAGAAAGCTAAAACAAAAAAAGAAACTTATAATAATAATAATAATAATAGTCCTTTAATAGTCCCACAATGGGGAAATTCAGTGTGTTACAGCAGCAAAGATAAGATAAGATAAGCAGATACAAATACAAATACAACATGTACAGGAATGTTCCAAGGTAAGAGGCATTACATTGATAGTAGACAGACAGATAGGACGTAGCAGAGGAGGGGGGGGGGGATTTAACAGGCAGAGAGATATTTCAGTTCTCTGTATGTAATGATCTCCGCTTAGGTCGGTGTTGGTTGTACAGCCTAACCGCGGTGGGGAGGAAAGACTTCCGATAGCGCTCCTTCTCACACCTAGGGTGGAGCAGTCGGTCACTGACAGTACTGCCCAGCGCAATCACAGTCTCATGCATGGGATGGGAGTTATTCTCCCGCATGGAGCTCACCACGGACAGTATCCTTCTGTCACCCACCACCTGCACTGGGTCCAGTGGGCTCCCCAGGACAGAGCTGGCCCTTCTAATCAGCTTGTTGAGTTTATTTCTGTCCCTGGTTGATATACTGCTCCCCCAGCAGGCCACTCCAAAGAAGATGGCTGATGCCACTACAGAGTTGAAGAAAGTCCTAAGAAGTGCCCCCCGGATTCTAAAGGCTCTCAGCTTCCTAAGCAGGTAGAGCCTGCTGTGGCCCTTCCTGTACAGGGCCTCCATATGATCTGCCCAGTCCAGCTTATTATTAAGGAGCAAACCCAGGTACTTATAGGTGTTCACAATCTCGATGCCCGTCCCCAGGATGTCCACCACCATCTCCTTGGTCTTCCCCGCGTTAATCTTCAGGTGGTTCTGGTGGCACCAGTCCACAAAATCCTGGTTCAGTTCTCTGTACTCCCTGTCATCATCGTCTGTGATGAGACCCACTATTGCAGAGTCATCAGAATACTTCTGTAGGTAGCAGCTGGATGAGTTGCACCTAAAATCAGCAGTGTACAGTGTGAAGAGGAAAAGGGCGAGAACTGTACCCTGAGGTGCCCCCGTATTACAGATCACGGTACCTGACACACAGTCTTGGGCTCTCACGTATTGAGGTCGATTTGTGAGGTAGTCTAGGATCCAGTTGGAGAGGTGGTGGTCCACTCCAGCAAGGCCCAGCTTGTCTCTCAGTAACCTGGGCTGTATGGTGTTGAAAGCACTGGAGAAATCAAAGAACATTATTCTCACCGTGTTCCCTGGTTTTTCCAGGTGAGACAGAGCCCTGTGCAGAAGGTGGATGATGGCATCATCTACCCCAATGCCCGGTCGATAAGCAATCTGGAGAGGGTCCATAGCGGGGCTCACTAGAGGGCGAAGATGTGTGAGAACCAATCTCTCTAAGATCTTCATCAGGTGGGATGTCAGTGCTACAGGTCTGTAGTCGTTGAGGTCCATAGGGTGGGGTTTCTTTGGAACTGGTACCACACAAGAAGATTTCCATAATTCAGGGACTATTTCCTGCCTCAGGCTCATATTATACATATATGTAATTATACCACACAGCTGGTCCCCACAAGTCTTAATTAGCCTTGCACTGATGTCATCTGGCCCTGCGGCTTTCCTCGCCTTGATCTTTTTCATCTCCTTCCTCACCTGGGCCCGTGTGAAGGTCAGACTGTGGTCAGATAAAGGCAGATTTCTGGATTTACTGGTCTGTTGGGAAGTAGCCACATGGGGTGAATGGGGTGAAGTCATTGTGGTGAGGGGAGCTGAAGGACATGCTGGGGTGGGAGGAGCTGGTGTGTGATCAAATCTGTTGAAGAATAGGTTTAGTTCATTAAGCCAATTAACATCTGCCATAATCTGGCAGACAGACTGTTTATGACCCGAAATTGACTTAAGCCCCTCCCAGACCCCCCTTATGTCTTTTCTTTCCATTTGCTTTTCCATTTTTTCCTTATAACTGGCTTTTCCTTGCCTGATTTGATGCCTCAGCTCCTTTTGTACTTCCCTCAACCCCTCCTTATCTCTTGTCCTGAATGCCATCTTTTTCTCCTTAAGTAGTGTTTTTATATACGAGTTAATCCATGGTTTGTTATTGGAGAAGCGCCTCACCACTTTTGTGGGTACTGTGTTGTCCACACAAAAATTAATGTAGTCCGTTATGCAGTGTGTGAGTCCTTCTATATCTTCTCCATACGAATCCTGCAAAACTTCCCATGCGGTTGTGTCAAAACAATCCCTCAGAGCCTCATCACTCTCCTCGGACCATATCCTCACTGTGCGGGTGACAGCTGGTTCTCTACGTACAAGTGGCTTGTACACAGGTCGGAGATGTACTAGGTTGTGATCCGATCTTCCCTGGGGCGGTAGGGCTGATGAGTTATAGGCCTCCCTCACGTTGGCAAAGAACAAGTCCAGTGTTTTGTTGTCTCTTGTGTGGCAGGTTACATACTGTGTGAAACTGGGAAGTGTGGATGATGGAGAGGCGTGGTTGAAATCGCCAGACACAAGAAGAAGGGCCTGGGGGTGCTGTGACTGTAACTGTCTCAGCGTGGCTTGTAGGACCTCGCAGGCAGCGTCAGCTTTCGCAGAGGGGGGACATATGCAGCTATCACGATAACATGCGATAGTTCCCTTGGTAGGTAGAAAGGTCTCATGCTCACAGCTAATAGTTCAATGTCCTTACAGCAAGTTTGCTCCTTAATCACAATGTGCCTAGGATTGCACCATCTATTATTCACAAACATTGCCAGCCCCCCTCCTTTCCTCTTACCGCTCTCCCTTGTCCTGTCTGCCCGAAGGAGTTTAAAACCATCCAAGGAGACCAGAGGGTCAGGAGTAACTTCAGTGAGCCAGGTCTCTGTAAGTAGCATCATGCTGCACACCCGAAACTCCTGATGATGCCTGGTGAGCGCTGTTAGTTCATCCATCTTGTTTGCAAGAGATCTCACATTGCCCATAATGATGGAGGGAACAGTTGGTCGGTAACGCCTCTTTTTAATCCTCTGAAGAGTTCCTGCTCTGCAGCCCCTCCCCCCGCTTTTTCTTTCTCCAGAGTTCTTGGGGGATGGGTGGGAAAATGGTATGCAGCCCTGTTGTTGTGACTCTAAGCTGCAGTAATTTCTCTCTTGTGTAGACAAAAGAAATGCCTGCAGACACAGGAGTTCCCATTTCAGCAGGACAAAAAGACAGATAAAAACAAAAAAAAGTATCACAAAGGTCCAATTCCAAGTCTTTGTTTCTTCATAGTGTAAAGTCCATTAAGTAGAGAGATAAAAAAAAACAGACAGAGAAAGAAAAATAAGAGAGAGAGAGAGTCTCAGAGCTGCCTAACAGGCAGCCACTTCAGCCACTTTGCTGAATGGAGCCACCGCCTCCTCCCTATCCACGTGCAGCGCAGGCGGCGTGATGTTGTGACGTCATCGCGCCTGCCAGTGCCGAGAAGCAGACGTCTGTCTGTGGTCTCGGTGTCTTGTAAACCGCAGGCATGAAGTGGCTTGCGGTTTACAAGACAGTTAAGTTGAAGGAAGTATTTTATTTTAACTAGATCGGTGTCTGCAGACACCGATCTAGTTAAAAGTAAAAGATATATCAATGCCGGCCCCGGGGTGGGCCCCACATTTTCAGTGGGCCTGGGGCAGCCGCCCCCTCTGCCCCCCCACCTATGCCACTGGATTAGATGTAGATAGTTCTAGACCCTGCGTAGTGATCAGAGATCAACTCATCTATCAGAGTGACCTGTAACACCTGGTCATGTGACTCCTTGAATGATCATAAGACTGTGACATCATCACAGGTCCTTTAGCCCACTTGATGAAGCTGTAACAACAGGATCTAATCATGTGACTCATTGACTCCTCACATACCTATGACATCATCACAGGTCCTGTAACCACGGTTGCTGTACAGGAGGAGGTATATATACCGTGGTCGCTCACAGCCCTGAAGGGGGGAATATGTATTATTAACCCCTTTAGGACCAGACAATTCCGAGAGTTTGATCCAGTCACATAAAATTTGGAAAGTCTTCTTTTTTTGTTATTTTGTGGTTTCCAGTAATTATATTTATTGTAGTTTCCTTTGATCCCTTTTTGAGGTACGTGCAACTTTTTGCTTTAAAAAGTTTATTTTGATTTTTGCCGTAACTTTTTGATTTCTCTTTTTGATGTGGATTTTTTTTTTTCAGTTATTTTTAGGATCTTTACCTCCCAGGATAAATGATGTGATCCATCTTATAACCCATAACAGATTTGGAAGTCACAATGATATTTTAGCATGTTTTAGGGGCTTATTCTGTTTGTTACAAAAATAAAATATTATGGAAGAGAAATAATTATTTTTTATTTTGTATTTTTTCTAAAATGTTTCTAAATACATTGGGGCAGAGTAAGCAAATTGTGGAATTTTGTTGGAAAAAGTCGTGCTCTTTTTTGCTTAAATTTTTCAACTTTTTCAAATTTTACGCTGTTCTGGCCCCATTTTAGAAATGAATGGGACTTAGTGGAGGAGGTGGGTCACTTATGGGCCGACAAATTCACTGTAATGTACCCCAGAAATTGGGACAAATCATAGCAGAAATCTTTGTTGAAGATGCACCAAATTTATTAAAGAAGTTGTTCAGGATTAACCCTTATGGGAAACAGACATTTTTTTATTTTTGCGTTTTTTGTTTTTTACTCCTTGCATTCCAAAATCCATATATTTTTCATTTACATCGTCATATGATGGATAGTTTTTTTTTTTTTTAGTTTTGCAAAATTGTACCATTTAATATTCTGTACAATGTACTGGGAAGCTGTAAAAAAAAAAAATCACAGTGGGGTGGAATTTAAAAAGAAATTATTTTTTTTACGATTTTCATTGTGCGGTAAAATAACATGTTTGTTTCATTCTTTGGGTCGGTACAATCGCAGTGATATCAGATCTATAGGGTTTTTTTCATGTTTTAATACCTTTTACAAAAATATTAAATTTTGAAGAATAATAATTTCTTTGAGTCGTCTTATTCCCAACCCATAACTTTTTTATAATTCAGTGTATGGAGCTGTGTACCATGTATTTTTTTTGCAGGACAATATGTACTTTTTATTGATACCATATTGATATGATGATTTGATAACTTTTTATATAAATATTTTTTTAGGAGACAAAGTGGTGAATAAAACGTCAATTCAGCCATAATGATTTTTTTTTCTCCTACGGCGTTTAACATATCGGACAAATGTTTTTATATTTTAATAGTTTGGGCATTTTAGAGATGCCTAATGTGTTTGTGTTTACTTTGATTTATTTTTATGTGATCTATGTAAATTTTTTAAGTTTAACATTTTTTAAAACTTTTTATGCTTTTTTTTTTTTTTTCAGACCCCCTAGGTAGCTTGACCCTATGATCTTCAGATTGCAATACTACTGCAATACAGGTAATCTCTGATCACAGGCAATGCTGTCGGCCAGGTCCTTGTTGTCTGCTTTAGAGCGGACACCATAGTTAGTCATGTGGACCAGGATGTACATGTATGTCTTGTGAACATAGGGGTTAGGGTTTTTATGGCCTATCCTTAGGCTAGCCTTTAAACACTGAGGGTCTGATCAGTGGGTGAAGCCACTTCCAGTGTCCTATACACAATACAGGGCCGGACACTGAACGCTCTGTCCCCTATATATACTGGTTGGGCAGTGCCCATTCAAGCTGTTCTGTAGGCAATAAAAACCTTAACCCTGGCATGTGTCCCTTTAAAGAGATTGTCACACAAAATATTTATCCTCTATGCATAAGCTACAGGGTAAATATCTGAACTTTCGGGCTCTCACCCCGTTGTACATTCAGTTTGACTACAACCAGGTTGAATGTAGGCAATGCCAGTTGTGGTCGGGAAACATTCGCGCTCCCATTTATGTCAATGCTGAAGATAGCCGAGTGTTGTACTTGAGTGGGAGCGCGCATGCGTCATGTCCACCACTGGCATAGCAGCAGGCATGGTGAAGGCACAACACCTCATTCTCAGGATCTGGGGGGTCTCAGTGGTCAGATCCCCACCGATCAGATATTTCTCCTCTATCCTATGCATAAAGGATAAGAATTCTTTGTGGGATAAACTTGTCTCTGAGCCTCTCATGTCTGCAGGGAGATAAACCAGTCTTAGTAAATTCATCCATTTCCTGCATACTCGCTTGCCCCCATCATTCTGTTGTGTCCTGTCAGTCTCCATTTGGGCTCATTCTGAGGCCTCGTTGCCACAAGTCCTGCACCCCACGTGACCGATCAATCTGGAGAGGGACCAATGGAATCACTTACAAATGACTGATCTCAATGGTCATGTGGGGTGCAGGACTTCCAGCAACAAGACACCAGCATGATACCGAATGGACAACGCAGCACTGGGGACAGATGAGAATGCTTTTTTATAACTTTACACCTCCCCCCCACCTCCACATGGGTTGGTCCACCCCCATTAAATAGGGCTGAGCAGTATCGCCTAAAATTAAAATGTCTGTATTCACATTAGCTTTCGTCTCTCCGTTGTTGGGGTCCGAATGAGGACCCTAGTGATGGAGAGTCTGTCTGCTAAAAAGGCCATTCTACTTCTACCTTCCATTCTTTTCTTCTCCGACATGTTTCTGATAAAATTTGTTTCTTCAGCTAATGCTTATTGCCATCACGGAGCACCTTGGGCGTTCCTCCTGTGCTGCGAGCACCCCCCGCGTCATAGCTTTTCACCGCCCCTTAGTCCGTTGTGTTCACTCCCCTCTTCCTGTTCTCTGTATCTTCTGTCTTTCGCAGGCATTGGATGCAGCGTTGTAACAGACCACCGGAAAATAGCGGGGCTGCCATTTTCCGGTGGTCTGTTACAGCACTTTGTCAGATGCCTGCTAAAGACAGAAGATACAGAGAACAGGAAGAGGGGAGTGAACACAACGGACTAAGGGTGCTCCGTCATGGTAATTTGCATAACTGGAGAAATGAATTTTATCAGAAATGGCTGGGAGAAGAAAAGAATGCAGGGGGGCATTTCCTAATGCAGCATCCATCTTAACCTAAGTGCAGATTAACCAAAGTGCACTTACACATGGCATGATTCTGACCTTCACTCTTCTTCTCATCATACAGGTAACTTCATCTTCCATTCAACCCACCTCTGCTTGCTGTGTGACTGCCTTCAACTCATCCTATAAATTTGAATGGTAACTTCATCTTCCATTCAATTACACCCAAGTCTTACTGCTTACTGAACCCTTTCTTAACCTTTCATGAAGTCTGTATTTTTGCATTTCCATGTGTTATCTGTCCTTTTGATGCTCAGTGATTTTATGGTAGTTCCCTGGTCAGTGTTTATTTGTACATACATAGACCAGTCTCCTCATGTGCAACAGTTTGTTGATTAATTAGTTAACAACTTAAATTAGTGATAGTTTTGAATCTTTACTTTCCTATATAAGTAGATACAGCTTATGGGGGAAGCATTTCCAATGCAGGGGGGCATTTCCTTATACAACTATCCATCTTAACCTAAGTGCAGATTAACCAAAGTGCCCTTACATATGGCACAAGACAGGCCAACCATGGAAGAACACCAGGTAAACTTAAAACCAAAAAAAAAAGGGTTAACACAGGGTATAAAAAAGCCGCCCCGCCCCTTACTATCTTAGCAATTGTCTCCCCCCAAAACCCCCCCCCCCCCCCACCACCAGTCCACACAACCCAAAACAGTCCTCTCTCCTCCCCTCCATCTCTACCACCAGTACACACTATCCATATCAGTCCTCTCTCCTCCATCTCTACCACCAGTGCACACTATCCATATCAGTCCTCTCTCCTCCATCTCTACCACCAGTGCACACTATCCATATCAGTCCTCTCTCCTCCATCTCTACCACCAGTGCACACTATCCATATCAGTCCTCTCTCCTCCCCTCCATCTCTACCACCAGTGCACACTATCCATATCAGTCGTCTCTCCTCCATCTCTACCACCAGTACACACTATCCATATCAGTCCTCTCTCCTCCATCTCTACCACCAGTACACACTATACATATCAGTCCTCTCTCCTCCATCTCTACCACCAGTACACACTATACATATCAGTCCTCTCTCCTCCATCTCTACCACCAGTGCACACTATACATATCAGTCCTCTCTCCTCCATCTCTACCACCAGTACACACTATACATATCAGTCCTCTCTCCTCCCCTCCATCTCTACCACCAGTGCACACTATACATATCAGTCCTCTCTCCTCCATCTCTACCACCAGTACACACTATACATATCAGTCCTCTCTCTCTCTCCTCCATCTCTACCACCAGTGCACACTATCCATATCAGTCCTCTCTCCTCCATCTCTACCACCAGTACACACTATCCATATCAGTCCTCTCCCCTCCATCTCTACCACCAGTGCACACTATACATATCAGTCCTCTCTCCTCCATCTCTACCACCAGTACACACTATACATATCAGTCCTCTCTCCTCCCCTCCATCTCTACCACCAGTGCACACTATCCATATCAGTCCTCTCTCCTCCATCTCTACCACCAGTACACACTATACATATCAGTCCTCTCTCCTCCCCTCCATCTCTACCACCAGTGCACACTATACATATCAGTCCTCTCTCCTCCATCTCTACCACCAGTACACACTATCCATATCAGTCCTCTCTCCTCCATCTCTACCACCAGTACACACTATACATATCAGTCCTCTCTCCTCCCCTCCATCTCTACCACCAGTGCACACTATACATATCAGTCCTCTCTCCTCCATCTCTACCACCAGTACACACTATACATATCAGTCCTCTCTCCTCCATCCATCTCTACCACCAGGGGACACTCGCCATACCCGTCCTTCTCTTGTGGCTTTCCCCCTGGGGCGGCCCCAAAAATTTTTCCCTCTTTTTTAACCAACCAATCCCTTTTTGGTTTTGGGGGGGGGAAAAAAAAAAAAAAAAAAAAAAAAAACACAAAAACCCCCTGTGTGTGGGGTTTTTGTGCCCCCCGTGGGGGGGGGGGACCACCCCAAAAATCCTGGCTCTCCTTGTTTCCCTAATTCTTCCTTTTCCTGCTCACATAGGAATCCTGCAAACGTAATCAATATATACCATGTTCCCTCTCCTTATCTTTCTCCTGTCTCTTGTAACTGTTCTCTCTGGAACGCCCGCTCAGTGTGTAACAAACTAGAATATATTAATGACTTATTCCTCAGTAAATCTCTTAACCTGCTCGCCCTTACTGAAACCTAGATCCAGCAGCCTGATACGGCCTCCCCTGCTGCTCTGTCTCATGGTGGCCTACAATTCTCACACACTTCCAGGCCTGACAACAGGAAGGGTGGAGGGGTAGGTATACTTCTGTCACCTCAGTGCACTTTTCAGGCCATCCCACCAGTACCCTCACTCACATTCCCCTCATTTGAAGTACATGCTATCAGACTTTTCCACCCACTCTCCTTACTTGTAGCTGTGATCTACCGTCCCCCCGGCTCACCCTACCAATTTCTGGATCACTTCGCTTCTTGGCTTCCCCTCTTTTTATCCAGCGAAATTCCTACCCTCATCATGGGTGACTGTAACATCCCCACTGACACCCCTGTCTCCCCAGCTGCCTCACAGTTTCTCTCAATAACCACTTCTTTTGGTCTTTCACAACTTTCCTCTTCCGCCACACATGTAGATGGAAACACCATTGATCTTGTCTTCTATCGACTCCTCACAGTTTCTAAATTTACTTACTCTTCTCTGTCACTCTCTGACCATAACCTTCTGTCTCTCACCATCAGTGCTTTATCTCCTTCACAGGACACACCTACTCATCATACATATAGGAATCTACGTGCTATTAACACCCAGCACCTCTCAGATACTCTACAGTCCTCTCTGTCCCCCATCTCTTCACTCTCCTGCCCCAATCTGGCCACCAGTCACTATAATGAAACCCTTAAGAGCGCATTGGATGAGGCGGCTCCCCCCTCCACTCGAAAAGTTAGACGCAGGAGGCAGCAACCCTGGCACACGCCACAGACACGTTTTCTTCAGCGGTGCTCTAGGTGTGCTGAACGTCTGCGGAGAAAATCACGTACACCTGCAGACTTCCTCCACTTCAAATTTATACTTAAATCCTTTAGTTCTGCCCTTCACCTAGCCAAAGAAGCCTATTTCACCACTCTCATCTCTTCTCTCTCCTGTAACCCTAAAAGACTATTTGAAACTTTTCACTCCTTACTCACCCCTAAGGTGCCGGCGCCATTCACAGACCTTAGTGCAGATGACCTGCCCACTTTTTAACATGACAAAATTGATAAGATCTATCAGGAAATAACTGCCCAATCCCCAAGTGGCACTGACCCCCTCACCAGCCGCACTTCAGACTGTTCATTCTCATCTTTTGAACCTGTTACAGAGGAGGAAGTATCTCAGCTACTTTCTTCTTCTCGCCCTACAACCTGCAGTAGTGACCCTTTCCCCTCACACCTTTTCCAGTCTCTGGCGCCTGCTGTCACGACTTACCTTACTAAAATATTTAACCTCTCTCTCTCTAAATTCCTGCTAACTATCGACCTGTCTCTAACCTCCCTTTCATCTCCAAAATCTTGGAACGCTCGGTGTATTCTCGTTTAATCCGCTATCTTTCTGCTATCTCTCTTCTTGACCCCTTACAATCTGGCTTCCGCACTCTGCACTCTACTGAAACGGCCCTCACAAAAGTCTCCAATGATCTCCTGAAGGCTAAATCCAAAGGTGAGTACTCTCTTCTCATTCTTCTAGATCTCTCAGCAGCATTTGACACTGTTGACCATCAACTCCTCCTCACTATGCTCCGCTCTGTCGGCCTCACGGACACCGCGCTCTCCTGGTTCTCCTCTTATCTCTCTGACCACACTTTCTGTGTATCATTTGCGGGCTCTATCTCTTCCCTTCTTCCCCTTGCCGTTGGGGTTCCTCAGGGCTCAGTCCTAGGTCCCCTGCTCTTCTCCCTCTACACGGCCCCCATTGGAGAAACCATCACTAGATTTGGCTTCCGGTACCATCTTTATGCTGATGACACCCAATTATACACGTCATCCCGTGACATCACCCCTGCACTAATACAGAACACCAGTGACTGTCTCTCTGCTGTCTCAAATATCATGTCTTCGCTCTATCTGAAACTGAATCTCTTAAAGACTGAACTACTGCTGTTTCCACCATCTAATCGATCTGTCCCTGATATCTCCATTGCAGTCTCCGGCCTTACCATAACTACTAGGCAGTATGCCCACTGCCTCTGGGTTATTTTTGACTCAGATCTTTCCTTCACCACCCATATCCAATCACTCGCACACTCATGTCATCTGCACCTCAAAAACATCTCCAGAATCCGCCCTTTCCTTACCACAGACACATTAAAGATACTTATTGTTGCCCTGATTCACTCTCGCCTTGACTACTGTAACTCCTTACTATTCGGTCTTCCCCTTGCTAAACTCTCCCCTCTACAATCTATTCTGAATGCGGCGGCCAGGCTCATTTATCAGTCTAGACGCTACAGCGAGGCCTCCGGTCTGTGCCGGTCATTACATTGGCTGCCTATTCAATACAGAATACAATATAAACTTCTCCCCCTCATCCACAAGGCTCTCCATAATGCTGCACCTCCCTACATTTCCTCCCTCATCGCCCAACCCGATGACCTAAGACTTACATCCTCTATTATCAGAACCTTCCACGCTCGTATACAAGACTTCTCCCGAGTTGCACCACTTCTCTGGAATGCTCTACTCCGGATTATTAGATTAACCCCCGATTTCCACAGCTTCAAGCGCAAACTGAAGACACATCTTATCAGACAGGCCTATCACATGTCCTAATGTAAACCCTTCCGTAGTTAGATTCCCTAAAACGTCCCCTCGTCTGTTCACGCTCCCGCATTACCTCACAGGATATGAGGCCGTATCAGACTAACTTTATATGTCCAGGCACCATCTGCACAGTAAAGGACACGACTGGTGACGGCTCATACAGCTTTATATATGTGTAATGACAGTAACCTCTATTACAGAATTGTCTGACCATTGTACAAGCAATGCTACCTCCGATGCCGCCCCTGCTACCTCCTGTGTCATCCCCTCTACCTCATAGATTGTAAGCTCTTGTGAGCAGGGCCCTCAGTCCCAGTGTGTGAATTGACTATTTCTTTGTAATGTATCTTTTTTGTCTGTACTTGAACCCTACAAATTGTACAGTGCTGCAGAATATGTTGGCGCTATATAAATAAAATGTATTATTATTATTAATAATGGAAGGTAGGAGTAGAATGGCCTTTTTAAAGGCCATTCCAACGTGACATTAGTTTAAAAGCTGGGGTTTTTTAATGATAGACTCCCTTTAAGTTCTCTATTCCTTCCTGTAGGATTCTGTTCCTTTACATTAGGTCACCAACCTTCAGATCCATGTCGGCCACTTAGGTTCCACAATGTCTAAATGTGCTGTGATACTTCTTGTTGTATAGGCTTCATGGTGGACTGTAGAGTTAGCTCCAGTGTCCTGGTAATATCAGAGGCCAAGTGTCTTCCACCTCTATGGCCAGTAGTTTGTAGTCGAAATGAAGACCAGACTATGACAGATCTGTCTGTGACTGTTGTGGCTGTTCCAGGGGTCCAGAAACTAAAAATAAATTGCTTTTAATGAAGCTACAGGAGAAGTCAGCGCCATCTTGTATATTGTCAGCTCAGTATCGTTGATGTCCTTCAAACTCCTCATCACTCCATAACAATGTCCTGTACCCCTCTAGGTTTGTCGCCCCATTGCAGGATATTTGTTTCAGCTTACAGGGAATCGTAGGGTAAGAGATTAAAATTTTCTTCACATTCTATTTATTACATGGGATTTTGTGAGGTTTTTACATTGTCTCATCTTCTCTCCATTCAGGTTCCTACAATATAGAATCCTCTCAGTATCTTCTATATAAGAGAATATTCCTGATTGATCCATTAAGGATGGAAAGAGACAGGAACAAGATGGCGAAAAGTATATTAAATCTCACCCTAGAGATCATCTACCAGCTTACTGGAGAGGTGAGAGATTCTGATGATGTCACATTACATCATTCTTATCTATAGTAATAACAGATGATATGACTGGAGAGGTGATGGACTCTGGACATGTATGTAGTGATATTTATTAATGTGTCTCCCCATAACCAGGATTACACAGTAGTGAAGAAGACCTCTAGTGGGCGCTGTCAGGCTCCTGTGTATGAAGGATATGGAGGAACCCTGAGCCTAATCCCAGGGCCTCCACCTCACCCCCTGATACAGGAGGAGATCAATGGACAGAAGATCCTAGAACTCACCAACAAGATGCTGGAGCTGCTGACTGGAGAGGTGACACTGCTGGGAATGCTGGGACATTATACAGTAACTGGAGGGGTCTGGGTGATGACTGTATCATTGTGTTGTCAGGTTCCTATAAGGTGTCAGGATGTCGCTGTCTATTTCTCCATGGAGGAGTGGGAGTATTTAGAAGGACACAAGGATCTGTACAAGGAGGTGATGATGGAGGACCACCAGCCCCTCACATCACCAGGTAATAGACATGACTATATACACATGGACTTCCATTATTTGTATGTACAGAATGAATTCAGTCCCTGTCTGTGTTTCCTACAGGTAGATCCAGTAAGAGGACAACACCAGAGAGATGTCCCAGTCCTCTTCTTCCACAGGATGATCAGGTAGATGGAGATATTCCCTATGATGTGTAGACGGGCTGTGAAGTCCTTGTGGTCAGTCTTGGGTTATCCAGCAGTATTAGATGTTTTATACTTGTGTAATGAGAGGTGGAGATGGAGGATAAAGCTGGCCATAGACATTACATGTTGTCTGGATCTTCTCACAATCTTCTGGCTATGGAGACTGCAGGTTGGGATGAGGAACGAAGAGACTACTTAATAGATTTCTACTTAACTGATTCTTTATATCCCCACGAGACAAGCAACTCCGGATGTATCTGGTAGAATCTGATCTCCTCCACTGAAATATCCTGAAGCAGGTCTAGCCATGCTGAGTATACATGTGTATGAGGTTCTTGCTGTTGTCATTGAGCCATCATCTAATATCTATGTCCGGCTTCAGGTTTGCTGCTATTTGGCTCAGATAACTCCTCCTGTGACGTCATGTTTGGTCATTATGGTGATTTAAAGATTTTTCTTCTTTACATCTAGAACATTCTCTGCGACTTCCCCATTTGTCTTCTGATCTTTCCAATATTTGTATTACAGATTTTCCATCAGGATAAACATCTTAATGACATTGATGCTATATCTATAATAATAAAGGAAGATCCCTATGTGAGTGGTGATGAGGAGTGTGAGGAGGACATTCCTACAGGTAACCGCCCAGGTGAGGAGTCACCACTATATAAAGCACAGAAGGGTCACTCATTCTATTCAGTCATTTTTTTAGACTATTTTTTGTTCCCCGATTCAGCTAAAATACCAATAATACATGTATATAAATGTGATTTCCCAGCCTGAGCTCTGTCCACACACCAGGACTCCCCGTATCTTAGCGATCTATAAAGCTAGGAGTCCCTGCTTCCTTGTGACTCCACAGACCCATACTACATACTGTATGGGACAGCAGATCCGCGGTGAGTTCGGGCTGGGAAATCCATCTGATGTGGTTTGGATTCTATTGTGTGTATGGGGTGTAATACAGTAAGATTTATGGCATCCTACAGTATTATTCCACATAAGTGGCCATATTTAAGCAGCCATGGATTGTGTTTCTCTGGTGTGGGCTCTTATTTCACTTTGGAATTTTAGAGGAGACGTCCAGTTAAGACGATGTATATCAGGACAGGACAACTAGTACTGTAGTCAGAGGCCTGAACTTAGCAGTAAAGAATAAGGGCCTTGATGTTCGGTCCTAAATGTGGGTTCTGTTGGGATAAGATAAACTACTCTCGGTGAAGAAATTGTAATTAGATTGTGATGAATGTCCTTTATGTAATGTGAGCAATGTGATCGACCAGGGACAGGCAGGGCCGCCATCAGAACAGTACTGGTGCTGTCAGAGGTCACCGCTCTAATGGAAAAGGAAGCCGATAGCTTGCACCAGAAATGAAGCTTATGTAATGTATGTCTTTTCCTTAGAGCTGTGACTGGGTGGGCCTGCGTCTTTCACCCACTACCAGCACTTCTACAGTGACCTAAAGCAGTGGTGGCGTCTCCTGCCCCGCTTCATTACTATTCACTATCACTGACCTCCGTCTCCGCACAGTGAGTACTAATGAAGTAGGCCGCGCTGCCGTCGTTTGCTGCCTGTGCCACTGACTTCACTTCTTCACACGGTCTGAAGCGTCTCAGGCAGCGGCAGCTCAGTGGGGAATATACTTATAAGGTTATGTTATTCAAAAATAGTAAAATCAGTTTTCTTCTTGTCAGATGACTGTACCGGGAGCTCAGAGGGACATCTGATATCTACAGATTATAAAGCAGAGGATCATGGTATCACACAAGAACCATATGAGGAACATTTCATTACCCCAGATATACTCTCAGCCCTTCAGGAGAAAGATCTTTCTTCTAATTCATCACAGTCTGTTAAGCAAAATGAAAGCTGCAGAAGGGGTGTTATACATGAGAGAACTCACACAGGAGAGAAGCCTTATTCATGTCCAGAATGTGAGAAATGTTGTACTACTAAATCCAATCTTGCTAAACATCAAAGAATACACACAGGGGAGAAGCCATTTTCATGCCCAGAATGTGGGAAATGTTTTATATGGAAATCAAAACTTGTTGAACATCAAAGAACTCACACAGGAGAGAAGCCATATTCATGCCCAGAATGTGGGAAATGTTTTACTCAGAAATCAAATCTTCTTGGTCATCAAAAATTTCACAAAGGGGATAAGCCATATTCCTGTTCAGAATGTGGGAAATGTTTTACCGCCAAATCATATCTTCTTACACATCAAAGAATTCACACAGGGGAGAGGCCATATTTATGTTCAGAATGTGGGAAATGTTTTACTGCTAAATTTACTCTCACTGAACATCAGAGAATTCACAGAGGGGAGAAACCATATCCCTGTTCAGAATGTGGGAAAGGTTTTACTGCCAAATCATATCTTCTTACACATCAAAGAATTCACACAGGGGAGAAGCCATATTCATGTTCAGAATGTGGGAAATGTTTTACTGCTAAATTTACTCTCACTGAACATCAGAAAATTCACACAGGGGAGAAGCCATATTCATGTTCAGAATGTGGGAAATGTTTTACCAATAAATCACATCTTGTTGTACATCAACAAATTCACACAGGAGAGAAACCATTTTAATATACACATGGAAAATATCTTCACGAAACATCATCTACAAATTTCAGAACTCACACAGAAATAAACTGTTTTCTTTACAGAATGATTTACCCCCAATTCACATCTTAAAACTTAGAGCTCACCAAGTACACGAGTCATTGTCTTATTTTTCTTAAACTCGTTTTATTGACAATTAGTACAAAAATAAAATACATCATTTAGACTGGAATCACACCTGCATTTTTGTGACATTGTTTGATGCAGTTTTTGAGTAAATCCTGAAGAGGTTTAGTGTCCCTTTCCATTTATCCATGTATAAAACTTCCGGATCATAGGAAACCCAAATCCCTCGGTATTTAATAGCCCCCTGACTGCCAGCAGAATCGATCAAAGCGCTCAAATTTGGAGATCAAAACCAAGAGGGAGATTGTCAGGATGAGGACAGGACAAATACGAGTAAGGAGTCGGCATATAAAGCTAGTTTGTACTTTTTTTTTTTTTTCAACTGTAATTTTATTAAAATTTTGATATAAAGATACAAAAAGTTGCAAACGAGTTCAAACCCTATCCAATAATACCAAGAAATAATTGACAGTCAATAACAACACAAAAAGAAAAAAGATCAAGGAGTAGCAAAGAAGGAAAAAGGCTGGAAGGAAGGAAGGGGGAGAATCATCAGAGACCCTGCAGTACACAATAAGTATCCCAAGAAAATAGCGGCGTCTCCACAAAAATAACACCTCGGTCAGCTTTGACCAAGGCACTGGAAACCTTAATACAGCAGAGACTTGAGTGGCCACCATATTTAAATAGCCGACAGTGGTGAATGTCAGGAAGGGGTTAAAGCAACCGAGTCTACAACTAGAATCACTGAAATACATTAAATATACTGTAAAATAGTCCTAGAATTATCCGGTCCTAAAGAAGCGCTGTTTTAACATATTGATGGACCCAGTGCAAAGGTTTTATAAGTGCCCCCCATCACCACCTGCACAAATTATAATGCCCCATGCAGTGACTTCACACATTAACCTCTTCCCCCCCCCAGTGGCCCCTCAGATATTATGTTATATTGTCCCTTTCCATTGGCCCCCACAGTATAAAGTCCCTCTTCTGCTGTCCCTAAACTATAATGTCCCCCTCTTGGTTGCCCCCACACTTTCTTGTTCCCCTCCAAGTTGCCCTCACAGTTTCATGTCCCCATCCTGGTTTCCCTCAGTTTCATGTCCCCCTCCTGGTTGCTCTCACATTATATATCAAACAAATAAAAAAAAACCTAAGACTCACCTTTCACCGATCCCTTGTTCTTTTCTGTCTCTCGGAGGGTTCACAATTTAATTGACATCACCACATCAAACCTACACCAAGAGCAGAGACAGGGGCCGAATGGTGAAGAAGGGAGCGGAGGGCACAGTTGAATTCGAGTCTGAATATATCAGGGTGGCCCGGACCCACTGCCCCGAACATACCCAGGACTGTCCGGTCCTGGACTGTCCATGACCAATTCTAGCTTTTCTGCTGCCTGAAGCAAAAATTTAAATGGCAATCCCCCCCCCTGAAGTTAGAAAATTAGGCTTGACTACCACTGCGCAAGGTTTCCAGGGGCCAAGGCACGGCGCTACAGGACGGGCTGCGGCAGCGGACATCAAAGAGCCAGGGACAGGTGAGTGTTTTTTTGTGTTACACCTGCCCAACCCCTCTGGAGTTTGTCCAATTCCTGAACAACGCATTTAAGAATAATGTACCATAGTATACACAGTATAATGTCCCATAGCGGCCCCTCCACACAGTATAATGTCACATAGCGGCCCCTTCACACAGTATAATGTCCCATAGCGGCCCCTTCACACAGTATAATGTCCCATAGCGGCCCCTTCACACAGTATAATGTCACATAGTGGCCCCTTCACACAGTATAATGTCCCATAGCGGCCCCTTCACACAGTATAATATTCTATAGTGGCCTCTCCACACAGTATAATGTCCCATAGCGGCCCCTCCACACAGTATAATGTCACATAGCGGCCCCTTCACACAGTATAATGTCACATAGCGGCCCCTTCACACAGTACAATGTCCCATAGCGGCCCCTTCACACAGTATAACGTCACATAGCGGCCCCTTCACACAGTATAATGTCCCATAGCGGCCCCTTCACACAGTATAATATCCTATAGTGGCCTCTCCACACAGTATAATGTCCCATAGTGGCCTCGACAAATTTTGGGACCTGAAATTTTTGGAGTTTGCCACTCACAAGATATTATTATACCCTGGAATCTCCTCAGACCCCAGAATATAATGAGCGGAGGTCCGGGGGGAGTAAATATAACAAACAGTGTTACTCACGTACTATAAGGCTGTTGAGCTCAATTTAACTCGAATGGGGATGAGATGCAATACTAAGTACAGCCTCTATACAGTGTACGGCGCTGTGCTCGGTAGGTAGTAGGTGTTGTACCCATTGAAATCAATGAGATATATGTCGGATTTATGACGGATCTGTTAGTGTCTGTCCATTGTTAACATTTTGGAATGGATGTGAGCAATGGACACTAACAAGTTTTACTCTCTCTCCAAGTAGGGTCGTCCCAACAGAGGTCGCACTACATTTTTTTCTCTTTTTATCATTTTTGAGGAGTATTTTAGCCACAGACCAGTACAAAGTTCTCAGTATTGGAAATAAATGATATGTAGGATAATAATGGCAAGAGGTGGCTATTTAGGTAGGGAAACCATTACTAGAACTCTCCTCCTTTATGTTATTGTGTGCAGAGCATTGTGAGGCGTCTTTTTTTGGCTGCACAAGATGTGGTTTTTATGTTTTTATTTATACCCTTTTGGACGATGTCTGATGTTTTGATAACTTTTTATTTTATTTATTTGTTATTTTCACCATTTTTTTTTTTTTTTTTTTACCGCTATGGGTGTTTGCTGTATCGGTTAAATATTTTTAAATTTTACAGTTTGGGCATTTTTGGACTCGGGGATGGCTAATTTGTTTGTTTTGGTTATTTTTATTGTTTTTTGGTGGTTTGAATTTTTTTATATATTTTTTTTTTTATATATATATTTTTAAAGACTGTGTGTTTTTTTTTTTTTTTTTGTTTTTTTTTGTGTTTTTTTTAAATCCCCACAGACTCAGTGCGGACAGTCCCATAGATATATAAGTCCCTATAATACAACTGCACTGCAGCCTATAGCAGAATGAATATATTGAGGCCGGCCACTGACAAGCCCCGGTAGTTATTTTCCTGGGACAGGCCTTCATAAGGCTCCCAGCTGTCATTGATAGCACGTCATTGGTGTGTGGGAGCCGTACCGGCAACATAGTAATTTAGAAGGGGCGTGGGGGTTTAGCTTGGGAGTTGTACTAAATGCCTGTGATCAGACCGGGATTAGCGCCGGATCCCTGCTGTGTAAAACAGTTCAGACCCGGCTCCATATTTAAAGTGCAGACATTCGCCAAATAGTAATATCCCATTTTGAAGATTTTTATTGCTGAATATCTAGAACTTTGGGTTTCTGACAATATTTCAGAAGAGATATTTTGTAATCATTTATCATCCTTTGCTACG
This sequence comes from Leptodactylus fallax, assembly GCA_947044405.1. Lineage (NCBI taxonomy): Eukaryota > Metazoa > Chordata > Amphibia > Anura > Leptodactylidae > Leptodactylus > Leptodactylus fallax. The sequence continues at coordinate 405,340 of CAMRHE010000573.1, forward strand.
GGAATGACATAACTTGATAGAATTAGATGGCTGACATTCTGAGATTTGTGTCCTTGGTAATTGGATTTTAGTGATCACATTGTACGGTTTATGCACTACATGTAACTTTCTACTTCTCGTAGATTGTGTCACTTTCTATCTAGAAGTAGATGACCCTCGAGTTGATTCGGCAGCTTTCTTCTATGTGGGTTTGCTCTTGTGCCTTCTCCTCCAGCTATGTGTATGTGGGACAAATATCGTATCTGTCATATCTAGTAGTTTAGTAACGTCAAATCGAGACTTTTAATCGGACACAACAGCAAGAGTGACCGGATCCAGAAATCTGAATTTCGTCAAAAAAGATCTTACCAGCGATGACAACCATACCATCGAGGGGACCATAAAACTGACGACTGCCAGCCCCATGATACGGCGCCATGCTCAGGCTGGTAGTTATAGCTTGTGAAACACCCAAAAAGTGTCTCAAGGTTTCCAAATTGCACAAAACTTCTCCTCCTCATTCAGAGCAAAACTCTTACACAACGGTTTATGAAGAAGAAATATTCCAAAGGTATCATCCAAGCAGTTCGCACTGAGGCGGAATTGTTATCTCAGGTTGATTATTTACTCCTCAAAAAGAAATCATTAACAATTTTATCACCACTTTTAATACTTGCCACAATAAAATACGAAACACTCTCCATAAGCACTGGCCAGTTCTACTTACTGACCCTTTTTTGAAAAATAATCTATTTCCCTTCAAGACCTGGTTTAACCTTTAGAAGGGCTAAAGCCCCCAGCAAGTTAAGAGAGGCCCGCACTCCCCAAAATGTGATTTTTGGGCAATCTTGGATATGTGGAGTCTTCTGATACAACCATTCAAAATATAAGTGCTGTCTCTCAATCGGCCACCATTCCAGTACTATTACCAGTTACACCACTGGAGAAAAATTTCAAATCAATCATTTCCTCAACTGCTCTTCCGTTTATATTATCCACGTCCTGGAGTGCCCTTGTGGCCTCCTGTACGTAGGTAGAACTATTAGACCTTTCAGAGAACGGATCAATAAGCATAGATCCAATATTATTAGCGAATATCTTAAACATAGCGTGTCCAGACATGCACTCATACATCATGAGTCCAAGGTTTCCACTGTACACCCATTGATCAGATACCTACCACATCCACAAATAGGTTTGGAAACCTCGAGCGTCGGGAGATGTACTGGATCTATAAACTGAATACACTTCTCCCGGGGGGTCTGAATGAGGATCTTGAGAATATATGCGAATAGGTAGATTTTTTTCAATACCTTTATAAGTAATTACACACATTTATGTTACGACCAGTAGTCAGATTTGGCTAGTTATTTGCGTAACAATAGATATTATTCTTAATTTTCCTAGTACTCACATAAGAACTGATATTTTCTCCAATATATTTGTTTTTTTAATTCAGATATGTATTTTTATCACGGGTTTTTACACACTGTTCGTCCCTTTATAAGTTGTTTTTTAGTACTCAGCAACCACATCTCTCACAGATCCCTTAAAAGTGAGATTTCAATTGTGAGTCTATTGTGTATTTTTATTTCATTTTTTTATTCTTTTGTACATATGTGTATATATCTATTTATGTATATTTTTATCTGCTTAAAGTATATACCTATCACTACCTGTTTACTATGTTTTAATTTGTTATGTCGAATCTAATATCCCCTCTTGTAATTACCTTGTGGACCTGTATTATGTAAATTATTTATTGTAATCTCTTACATATATATAAAAATGAGTTTCTGTCTGTCTGCCTGTTCTTTATGCGCGACCAAATGACTGGACCAATCTTCACCAAATTTGGCACACATGTACTTCAGGTGTCCGGGAAGGTTTTAGACCAGGTCTTAGCTCTCTAGGATGTATCGTTCCTGAGATACAGTATTGCCAATAAATGACCTACAATAGCCAATAGAAGCCTGCAAGTCTTTCACTTGCAGCATCCCAGAGTGCTACTGCATTTATGTGTTTGTCCTGTGTGCCTCTGGGTTTTATGTCTGTAAGTTCTGTTCTGTGTTAAGTGTATTTTTGTGCAGCTTTCCCTTTATATGTTTCCCCCTACAGTGTTCAGCCCCAGACTGGGTTTAGCCCTGACCTATCACAGGCTACTGGGCGGGGTTGTGAGGAGATATAATCTCCCCGGCGACGGTTGAAGTTCAGTTCAGTGCATGCTGTAAGCCAGACAAGGTGTGCAGAGCTGACCTGCTACCAGCCTGTGGACTGAAGGCCAACTGCCGCTCTCACAGCCTCAGGAGGGATAACATCAGCCCCAGGCTCATCTCAAGACAGCTCAGAGCAAGAGAGTAGCGATTTCCAAGTGGCTGGACTTATTTGATGTCGTGCCCGGAGGAGCAGGAGAGGACCCTGACAGGAGAGTCGCATTTGGGCCTAGTCTCCAGGTAACCAGATCCCTGTCAGGACTCCCTGTAACTCTATCCCCAGTATATCTAGCTGGGAGAGGCACAGAAGTGGAGTAGAGGAATCTTGTGGAGCTGATACTGTCTTTGGGCACCCTCCTAGAACCAAGGCTGGGGTTAGGACACTGCAGGACTACTACCCCCATCTGGAAGCTGCTGTTGTCCTTTTGTTCAAGTTGCCTTAATAAACGGCTGTTTGGTTTACCTGCATCGCTGACCCCTGAGTCGTGCCTGCTTTACCATCAGGGCTCTTCCGACTAACACCACACCGGCTCAGGTAGGAGAGGTCCCCTCTTCAACTGGAAGTGCCCCGGGGGAAAGAACTACAACCACCACCATCCGGTAGTGCTGCAGGACCCTCCTCGACTTTGTCCAGCCTAGGAGTGGGACTGGAGCTGTTTGGGAGCGTGCTCGGCCTGCTAGGTGGCACAGCATCCGCCACTACTACTCCCATCCTCCGGTCTCATCCGACTGGGTTGCGGCACACTCATATTCCAACTGCCATAAACACAGTCACATGTCCCTGATCAGCCAATAGAAGCTTGCAGGCACTTAGTCTCCACATGCGATAACACTTCTTAACAGTCTTAACAGCGATTCACTCTGAATTTGTAATGGCTATCATGAAGATGTTGGAGATTGTCATCTTTAAAATGAATCCAAGACCTTCTTAATAGTGCTAACAGATCCTGAAATATGGGGCTCTAAAATGTCCTCCCTGCAGACTGCACAGAGATGAGAAATCATCATCATTATCTGTGCGTAACCTATATGTGACCCCAGAGGGGTAGCGAGGACTTCTGTCCATGTTATCCCCTCTCCTATCAATCAGAGCATACTGTACTTTTGCTCTCTGATTGTCACATAGAGGGATAATGTAATACCCCTCTGAGCCTTACTAGAGGGGTATTCTTATATAATACCCCTCTGAACATAACCAGGAGGTTTATGGGCGCTGTGACCTGGACAATGATAAACGTCTGGGTCACAGCGCCCATAAACCTCCTGGTTATGTTCAGAGGGGTATTATATAAGAATAGAGTTGCACCAAACACTTACACAACTCATGCACAAAGTCATGAAGAATGTTTAAATTTCACCCAATCCCTGTCCTGTCCATACCTGATCTTTATAGAGTAAAATACACCTATAGCGATATCCGTTACACGCTAAAATAATAGCAATAACGATTATCACTAGAGATGGTTGTACAAATTGCTACCACTTTTGTAGGGGGATAGAAAATTATATTCTTATGTAAACTCCTATTTAATTTGCATGCACAAAATTGGTTGCTGCATTTCTGCGATTTGGGCATTTCTTTAACACCCGCACCTGTAAATATATATATATATATATATATATATATATATATATATGTGTGTGTGGTATGTATGAATTCTTCACATATTGCAGTTTTTTGGAAAGTACATTTTCTTTGCAGTAAGGGACTGCTTAAGCATGCACTTTAGTGACAAATTTGAATTTTTGTGCAAATTTTGCTTACAATCTTTGTTTGCTGCAAAGTTGCATGAAGGTGGTTGTATATATGAAATATAAAGTTGTGTTTTTATATACTGTATGCTGTGCAATCTCAAAAAAGTTAGATTTTGGTAGCATAGACACAGTTTGCTAGGTATAGTATAGATTTTTTACATATTAGTGAATAACAGCAAAATCTTGCTGTTGTAGTTGGTTTGTGGTATATATAAATTGTGTACACCTTGATCTTTTTTTTTTTTAAATGTTTTTCGTGTGTGAATGTAAGATTGAATAGGAGTTTTATGTGCAAATATATGTTTTAGTGGATTTTTTTCAAAAAATTATTTGTGTCTGTCACAAAGTTACATGAAGGTGGACGTGGCTATTCATAACCCATTGAGACACATGTAATCTTCAGGTTGTCTACTTTCAAAAAATATATAGGGTTTAGTGGTGCACTTGCTTTCCACAGTGTGTAATCCCTACATTTTATAGGATGATAGTTTTTTTAACATTTTCAACTTCAAAGCTGATTTTTGCTCATTCCAGTTCTAGTGATTTTCTGAAGATATGTATATACAGGCGTAGTCCTTAGTGATATGTACATACAGGTGTATTCCTTAGTGATATGTACGTACAGGCGTAGGCCTTAGTGATATGTACGTACAGGCGTAGGCCTTAGTGATATGTACATACAGGCGTAGGCCTTAGTGATATGTACATACAGGTGTAGTCCTTAGTGATATGTACATACAGGCGTAGGCCTTAGTGATATGTACATACAGGCGTAGGCTTTAGTTATATGTACGTACAGGCGTAGGCCTCAGTGATATGTACATACAGGCGTAGGCTTTAGTGATATGTACGTACAGGCGTAGGCCTTAGTGATATGTACGTACAGGCGAAGGCCTTAGTGATATGTACGTACAGGCGTAGGCCTTAGTGATATGTACATACAGGCGTAGGCTTTAGTTATATGTACGTACAGGCGTAGGCCTTAGTGATATGTACATACAGGTGTATTCCTTAGTGATATGTACGTACAGGCGCAGGCCTTAGTGATATGTACGTACAGGCGTAGGCCTTAGTGATATGTACATACAGGTGTAGGCCTTAGTGATATGTACATACAGGTGTAGTCCTTAGTGATATGTACATACAGGTGTAGTCCTTAGTGATTTGTACATACAAGCGTAGTCCTTAGTGATATGTACATACAGGCGTAGGCCTTAGTGATATGTACATACAGGTGTAGGCCTTAGTGATATGTACGTACAAGCGTAGGCCTTAGTGATATGTACATACAGGTGTAGTCCTTAGTGATTTGTACATACAAGCGTAGTCCTTAGTGATATGTACATACAGGCGTAGGCCTTAGTGATATGTACGTACAGGCGTAGACCTTAGTGATATGTACGTACAGGCGGAGGCCTTAGTGATACGTACATACAGGCGTAGGCCTTAGTGATATGTACATACAGGTGTAGTATTCCTTAGTGATATGTACATACAGCTGTAGTCCTTAGTGATATGTACATACAGGTGTAGCCTTAGTGATATGTACATACAGGCGTAGGCCTTAGTGATATGTACATACAGGCGTAGTCCTTAGTGATATGTACATACAGGCGTAGGCCTTAGTGATATGTACATACAGGCGTAGGCCTTAGTGATATGTACATACAGGCGTAGGCCTTAGTGATATGTACATGCAGGCGTAGGCCTTAGTGATATGTACATACAGGCGTAGGCCTTAGTGATCTGTACATATAGGCGTAGTCCTTAGTGATATGTACATACAGGCGTAGGCCTTAGTGATATGTACATACAGTTGTAGGCCTTAGTGATATGTACATACAGGTGTAGTCCTTAGTGATATGTACATACAGGTGTAGTCCTTAGTGATATGTACTTTCAGGCGTAGGCCTTAGTGATATGTACATACAGGCGTAGGCCTTAGTGATCTGTACATATAGGCGTAGTCCTTAGTGATATGTACATACAGGCGTAGGCCTTAGTGATATGTACAGACAGTTGTAGGCCTTAGTGATATGTACATACAGGTGTAGTCCTTAGTGATATGTACATACAGGTGTAGTCCTTAGTGATATGTACATACAGACGTAGTCCTTAGTGATATGTACATACAGGCGTAGTCCTTAGTGATATGTACATACAGGTGTAGGCCTTAGTGATATGTACATACAGACGTAGTCCTTAGTGATATGTACATACAGGCGTAGGCCTTAGTGATATGTACATACAGTTGTAGGCCTTAGTGATATGTACATACAGGTGTAGTCCTTAGTGATATGTACATACAGGTGTAGTCCTTAGTGATATGTACATACAGACGTAGTCCTTAGTGATATGTACATACAGGCGTAGTCCTTAGTGATATGTACATACAGGTGTAGGCCTTAGTGATATGTACATACAGACGTAGTCCTCAGTGATATGTACATACAGGCGTAGGCTTTAGTGATATGTACATACAGGCATAGTCCTTAGTGATATGTACATACAGGCGTAGGCCTTAGTGATATGTACATACAGACGTAGTCCTTAGTGATATGTACATACAGACGTAGTCCTTAGTGATATGTACATACAGGCGTAGGCCTTAGTGATATGTACTTTCAGGCGTAGGCCTTAGTGATATGTACATACAGGCGTAGGCCTTAGTGATATGTACATACAGGCGTAGGCCTTAGTGATATGTACATACAGGCGTAGTCCTTAGTGATATGTACATACAGGCGTAGGCCTTAGTGATATGTACATACAGGTGTAGGCCTTAGCGATATGTACATACATGTGTAGTCCTTAGTGATATGTACATACAGGCGTAGGCCTTAGTGATATGTACATACAGGCATAGTCCTTAGTGATATGTACATACAGGCGTAGTCCTTAGTGATATGTACATACAGGCGTAGTCCTTAGTGATATGTACATACAGGCGTATTCCTTAGTGATATGTACATACAGGTGTAGTCCTTAGTGATATGTACATACAGGCGTAGGCCTTAGTGATATGTACATACAGGCGTAGGCCTTAGTGATATGTACATACAGGTGTAGTCCTTAGTGATATGTACATACAGGCGTAGGCCTTAGTGATATGTACATACAGGTGTAGTCCTTAGTGATATGTACAATACAGGTTTAGGCCTTAGTGATATGAATGAACTCTGCACATATTGATTTCTTATTTTTAGGGTGTTTGGTGCATATAACTTTTTGTTTGGTTTCCACTTTTAGAAACTAACATACATTTTTATAAAATAAAATAATAAAACATTCATTTTAAATCAAAATTGCATGAAGGTGCTTGTTCGCATACAGCACCAAGTGGCATTCTGACAATGCTGCAGTTGTCTACTTTAACAAAATATATAGGTATGGGGGGTGTTGGATGATTTTTTAATGTTGCAATTTAGGTTCGATTTGTCCATATCAAAACTGTGAAAATTGCTCCAGCTACCGGAGGTGCAAAATTTCCGGAGACCCCTGGCAGTTAAGGGGTAAAGGGGCAGGGCACGGTGGATGACTGTAAAATAGTCTCTGACCAATTGTAAAATACTTTACAATTGAATGAAATCCTTACTCACGTGTTGACCCATAAGGTAACATTATTGGAGGATTCGGCTTCTTATAAAAACATGGAAATTTATTGAAGTCTTCATGGAAAAACAGATACATGGAAACCTTCCAGCATAACAGAAATATCAGTCAATGTCTTACATCATAGGAGAAGTTCAGAGTTAGGTCTCTTCAAAATGGTTTTCTTGCAGACATCTTGGTTCATGTTTATTCATCAATGTGTGTTGGTCTTCTGTAGGACAATTCTGCCATCCTTCCAAGGTGTCAGAGGAAGTAAGACAGCAAAGCAGGCCGAAAGACCCCGCCATGTGTGTCTGTCAATCATTTATAGTCATGAGAGGGGACGTTCCCCAACATCCTTATACTTTCTACTACTGTATTTGGACAATACTAGAATAGTATACCCTAACCACACCCATGCACCATAAGATACAAGAGTTTTGTCAGCAGAATAGACTTAACCCTTACAGGTCATGAATATTGCAATCTAATAATATTTAACAATGACACTGTTACACAAGGTCACATGCACACAGCTTTACTCCAGGTTTCCATAACAACCAATCACAGGTTTACCAATGATATCCAAACTGAGATACACTTTTAGATCACATGACATTTATGGACCAATGGAAACTCGCAGGTTCTTCAGTCTTGACATACACACAGCTTCACACCAGGTTTCCATAGCAACCAAGCTATTTATGACCTGTATTAGTCAACAGCAGTTCGCAGGTCCTTAAATATTCAATCGTATGACGTGTATTAGCCAATATAACTTCACATTTCATTTACCAGGTTTCCATAACAACACAGCCATAAACAGACTGTACCTATACTGTACTGCCATACTGGATGTCAGCATTCTTATAAATTGAAACGTATTTAAACTACACACAAACGACATACAAAATAGACCAATGCCAATTCTTATGGGGCCACTACACGAACAAAAAATAAAATACTGTATACCCGTGTGAAGCCGGGTCCTTCTGCTAGTGTTTTATGTTTATTACATTATGGTATACATTTAGTAATTTCCGTTGTTATACATTTTATTATCCCTCACATTTATTTTATTTAGAGCAATAACATTCATATTTATCTATATGAAACAATCAGTCCCTCAGTGTAATCCTGCATTATGCACACTATCTATTTTATACATGCGTAGTTCTCTATTAGATCACTTTATTAGAACCATTTTAACATGAACAAACACCTCCTTAGTCCTATACAATTATGTACAACATTATTCTGGTGTGAGTGGGGTAATTTTATGAGCTCACATTGTTTCTAATTCCTACAAACCGGGGTATTCACAAGGGTCCCAAGTCTGATCCCCAGACAGACGTCTCTCGCTATTATCAGCTGATCTGAATAGACAGTGCAGCATCGCTACAACACAACATCAGTCTGTGCACTCTCCGGTCTCTTCTCTACAACTGTGCGGGCTGCCAGCTGATTGCAAGGCATAGGGCTGGAATCCCTGTAGTTAATGCATGCTCAGTAGCACAGAGGTCAGTGTGTTTCATTTTATCCTCAGTGCTTAGACATATCCCTACACTGGATTACAGGTATTTACACCTCTCAAGGTTTACCAGATGGGAAGATGTAAATGGTTATATCACTTCTAATATTATTATCATTCTCTGTACAACGTTAGTAAGTCATAATGAAGCTGCAATATGCTGCAAACAGGTAGTGTTTTTATCTCTTGCCATTGTATACCCTTGAAGAAGGGGTGGTGTCCCTGAAATGCCATTTTTGCATTGTGTGTTTCTTTTTGGAAAGCGTGGACGTCCTTCTACTTTTTTCCTCTGGGGAGAATTTCTTCCTCCACTTCTGAACTCATCATTTATAAGGGCAGACAATTCTCCAGTGTTCTAAGACCCTAAATACGTGTATATACAGTAGCTACAGCAGGGATGAGGGATGGTGTCTCCAATGCTTGGCAGCAAGGCAATTGGATACCCATGACATAGCCCTTGTGTCCCCATATAGATACTATGACTCAGTGGTGCGGAGTTAACTCTTTATGTCTCATTCACATGAAGATTGTTTCCCATAATCTTTGCTTATTGGCCCCTCCTACCCTAAAATAACCAGCCCACCTCCGCCCCAGACTCGGACCAGCTTTACGTGATATGCTATGTACGTTGTGTACTGGGGTAATAGTGAGGGTGGGGTTAATGTCAGCTTGTGCGGACCGACTCTAAGCCTTCCAGCCTTGGGCTAAGTTCACATCTGCACCGTTGGCGACTCCGCCACAGAAACTGCCAACAATGGGTGGAGAAAAAAGTCCTGCTCGGAGGATCCCATTATAGTCCATGGGGTCCGGCGGTGGCCATGTGTAACCACTATAACAGAGGTCCAGCGCTCCGTTTTTCTGTCGCACATGTGAACCTCGCTTTAGTAGTGCAATGCTGGTCATTGACTGGTTATTGACATAATCCTCCGGATCTGACAGAATACACCATATAGGGAACCTGTAAAAAAATACCAAAAAAGTTAGCACTAGGGAAACATAAAAATATTCATACTTACCTGAAGACGCCTTGGTCCTGCATCTCCATAGTCTTCTTCTCTCTCCAATTCACTACATATGCACTGCTCAGAGTCGAGTGTGCATGTATAGAAGAGAGTCAGGTGTGATAGCTGTTGGCTGAATGAGGGTTGGTGGCCACGAGGTGGTGTTAAAGGGATTGTCCAGGACTTAGATTTTTATTCTTAGGATAGGCCATAAATATCTGACTGTGGGGAGGCGACAGCTGTACGGCCACTTTCACCGCCCATACTATATATGGGGTTAGATGTAGATAGTTCTAGACCCTGCATAGTGATCAGAGGTCAACTCATCCAGAGTGACCGGTAACACCTGGTCATGTGACTCTTTGAATAATCACATGACTGTGACATCATCACAGGTCCTTTAGCCCACTTGCTGATGAAGCTATAAGGGTGGGACATGATCATGTGACTCATTGACTCTTCCCACACATATGACATCATCACAGGTCCTGTAACCACGGTTGCTGTACAGGAGGAGGTATATATACCGTGGTTGCTCACAGCCCTGAAGTGGGGAATATTTATTATTAACCCCTTTAGGACCAGACGATTCCGAGAGTTTTATCCAGTCACATAAAAATTGGAAAGTCTTCTTTTTTTGTTATTTTGTGGTTTCCAGTAATTGTAGTTATTGTAGTTTCCTTTGGTCCCTTTTTGAGGTACGTGCAACTTTTTGCTTTAAAAAGTTTATTTTGATTTTTGCCGTAACTTTTTGATTTCTCTTTTTGATGTGGATTTTTTTTTTTCAGTTATTTTTAGGATCTTTACCTCCCAGGATCAATGACGTGATCCATCTTATAACCCATAACAGATTTGGAAGTCACAACGACATTTTAGCAGGTTTTAGGGGTTTATTCTGTCCGTTACAAAAATAAAATATTATGGAAGAGAAATAATTATTTTTTACTTAGTATTTTTTTAAAATGTTTCTTAATACATTGGGGCAGATTAAGCAAATTGAGGAATTTTGTTGGAAAAAGTCGCGCTCTTTTTCTGCTTAAAATTTAGCAACTTTTTCAAATTTTACGCTGTTCTGGCCCCATTTTGAAAATGAGTGGGACTTAGTGGAGGAGGTGGGTCACTTGTAGGCCGACAAATTCACTGTAATGTACCCCAGAAATTGGGACAAATCACAGCAGAAATTTATGTTGTAGATGCACCAAATTTATTAAAGAAGTTGTCCAGGATTAACCCTTATGGGATACAGACATTTTTTACTTTTGTGTTTTTTGTTTTTTACTCCTTGCATTCCAAAATCCATATATTTTTCATTTACATCATCATATGAGGGCTTGTGTGGAATGGGGTGGAATTGAAAAAAAATGCAGCACTGACATTTTTTTTACAGTATTTGTTTTTTTTTTTTTTTTTTTTACAGCTTCCATTGTGAGGTAAAATGACGCTAGGTTCATTCTTTGGGTCGGTACAATCGCGGTGATATCAGATTTATGTAGGTTTTTTTTTCATGTTTTAATACCTTTTACAAAAATTCTACATTTTGTTGAAAAATAATTTCTTTGAGTCGCGGACTTCATAGATTATAATGTGATTTTGTTTGGTTTTGACACTGTTTAATCATCATTTTCATCCAGGTTCCTACAATATAGAATCCTCTCAGTATCTTCTATATAAGAGAATATTCCTGATTGATCCATCAAGGATGGAAAGAGACAGGAACAAGATGGCGGAAAGTCTATTAAATCTCACCCTAGAGATCATCTACCAGCTTACTGGAGAGGTGAGAGATTCTGATGATGTCACATTACATCATTCTTATCTATAGTAATAACAGATGATATGACTGGAGAGGTGATGGACTCTGCACATGTATGTAGTGATATTTATTAATGTGTCTCCCCATAACCAGGATTACACAGTAGTGAAGAAGACCTCTAGTGGGCGCTGTCAGGCTCCTGTGTATGAAGTATATGGAGGAACCCTGAGCCCAATCCCGGGGCCTCCACCTCACCCCCTGATACAGGAGGAGATCAATGGACAGAAGATCCTAGAACTCACCAACAAGATGCTGGAGCTGCTGACTGGAGAGGTGACACTGCTGGGAATGCTGGGACATTATACAGTAACTGGAGGGGTCTGGGGGATGACTGTATCATTGTGTTGTCAGGTTCCTATAAGGTGTCAGGATGTCGCTGTCTATTTCTCCATGGAGGAGTGGGAGTATTTAGAAGGACACAAGGATCTGTACAAGGAGGTGATGATGGAGGACCACCAGCCCCTCACATCAGCAGGTAATAGACATGACTATATACACATGGACTTCCATTATTTGTATGTACAGAATGAATTCAGTCCCTGTCTGTGTTTCCTACAGGTAGATCCAGTAAGAGGACAACACCGGAGAGATGTCCCAGTCCTCTTCTTCCACAGGATGATCAGGTAGATGGAGATATTTCCCTATGATGTGTAGACGGGCTGTGAAGTCCTTGTGGTCAGTCTTGGGTTATCCAGCAGTATTAGATGGTTTATACTTGTGTAATGAGAGGTGGAGATGGAGGATAAAGCTGACCATACACATTACATGTTGTCTGGATCTTCTCACAATCTTCTGGCTATGGAGACTGCTGGTTGGAATAAGGAACCATCAGGTTGGATTTCTACTGATCTGATGCTTTAGACAAACAATCCCTCTTGTATCTGGTAGAATCTGATCTCCTCCACTGACACAACCTGAAGCAGGTCTAGCCATGCCGAGTATACATGTGTATGAGGTTCTGGAGGTTGTCATTGAGTCGTCATCTAATATTTGCATCTGGTTTCTATCAGACCGACAGATATTTGGTTCATATAAGTCCGACTATCAAGTCGTTTATGTTGTTTTACTGATTAACCCATTTCTGACATCTACTGTAATTTTATGGCGGATGCCGGGTCTTTAAGTATAGCTGAAGCAGAGCGAAAAACCATAGTCACTGGGTCTGATCGCAAGCATTGCTACCTGTCAGGCCCCCAAGTGAAAATTACCGCCCAGGACTGGTCTCTGTCGCCCCTGTATCTCTTACGGTGCAGGAGGGCTCCCACACAACCGGGACTGTCATAGGAATAAAACAATTGAGGCTGGTCTATGACCAGCCTCAATAGTTTTCAGGTTCAAGCCCCCTGGGGGAGAGGGTCGACTAATAAAATAGTTTAAAAAAATAAAATGTTTTTTGAAAAATATATAAAAAAAAATTCAAATCACCCCACTTCTCTAGATTTGAAATAAAGATTAATAAGCAAAAACAAACAAATTATACATCCCCATGTCCGAAACCACCCAGTCTACAAACATATAAAAATATTTTTCCCATACGGCAGACGCCGTAGCGGATAAAAAAATAAATCAAAAGAGGTAAACTGTTATTTTTAACCTTTTAGCCTCCCATAAAAATTTGAAAAAGTGATCAAAACATCAAACTTTTCCCAAAATGGTGTAACTAAAAGGTACACCTGGCCCCGCAAAAAAAAAGATGCCTTATGCATCCCTGCACACAGAAATATAAAAAAGTTATGGGTGTCAGAATATGGCACTTGGATTTTTTTAAGGGGTTAAAACAGAAAAAAAACTTTATACATTTGGCATCCTTGTAATCGTACAGACTGATAGCATACAGGTGACATGACATTTTGGCTGCACAGAGAATGCTGTAAAAACCACGCCTGTAAGAAAGTTGCACAAATGCAGTTTTTCTCCAATTTCACCCCATTCTGAATTTTTATTCAGCTTCCCAGTACATCGTACAGACTATTAAATTGAACCATTACGAAGTACAATTCATCCTGCAAACATTAAGTGCTCATAAAGCTCTGTGAATGAAGAAATAAAAAAGTTACGGGGTTTGGAAGGTGAGTCAAAAACGAAAATCAAAAAATGAAGGGAAGGGGTTAATATATATATTTTTTTTTCTAGTCCTCTACATTCTCCACAATTTCTCTTCCTTTCTGCTGACTTTACAATATTTGTCTCACAGCTTTCCTATCACAGTAAAAATCTGAAGAATATTACAGTCATGGCCCCAACAATAAAGGAAGATCCCTATGTGAGTGGTGATGAGGAGTGTGAGGAGGACATTCCTACAGGGAACCGCCCAGGTGAGGAGTCACCACTATATAAAGCACAGAAGGGTCACATATTTTTTGGCTCTAGGTTTCCCATTCAGCTAAAATACAAAAAGAAATTAATAAAAATGTGAACCATTATAGGTCATAACACTTGATGTACACTTATAATACGGTGTAAAAATACGGCTGGGATAAGGTATGAAATATGTTGTCATCATCTGTGAGTGAGCCGAGATGAGCAAATCAGTTCATAACGAATTTTCCAAAAATTTGGGAAATTTTCGGAAATTTTTCGCTTTCACCACCAAAGCAGTGTCTCCTTCCAGTGATGGATTCCAAGGTTCGAATCTGGCCAAGGATCTGCATGGAGATATATAATTTAGATTGTGAGCCCTTCTCAGCACAATATCTATAAAGTGCCACAGGCTAAAAAATAATCTTGTGATGATCTAGTTGTTACCCACAAGTGACCTATGGGGTGCATCAGGAGGACTTTCGGTTTCTTATAAAATCTGGAAATTTATTGAAGTCTTCATGAAAAGTAGATACAGGAAACAAAGATATGTCAAGTGTCCATGGTCAGCCTTGCACAGTTGTAGTTCTCATGGAGATCATGTGCTCCATCCAGCTCTGTGTGTTTATGGATATCTGCGTTGTCCATTACTGTGACCACTACATACGGGTGACAACAACCCCAAGTGTCTGCCAATCGTGTAGGTGTGTCTCGGATACTCTTCTCAATATAGATGGGTTACCACAATGTAGCTTATACTAGGGCCGAGAGATTATGACCCAAATCCGAATAATTAAGGATTTACTCGATTTATGATTAATAAATTATTATTTTAGGACACTCCTCTTTTTACTTGACACGCCCTCCATTTATATCCTATTGTATTTTGGTTCCAATATTTGCGTATCCTGATCGGACAGTATACAGTTAGTGACATATCCTTTGGCCAATGAGCGTCAGGACGGCAGGGACGTAAAAATAATTGAGATAACTAATGTGGGGACGTTCACATTGACTAACTGAGCTGAGTTTCGATTCCGATTATTTTTCAATAAATTGACCATCCATAGCTTATACCCATGACACGCCCCTGTGTACCAAGATACAAGTATATATGTCAGCAGTTGTATATAGGTAACTCTATGTGTCCCATTCACATGAATCTTGTAATTTATGACTACCGTGTTTCCCCGAAAATAAGACACCCCCGAAAGTAAGGCATAGGAGAGGTTTCGGAGAATTGCCCAATATAAGGCATCCCCCGAAAGTAAGGCGTATGTTCCCGAACAGAACATACGGTATATACGATATGTGAGGCCGCGGGAGAACCCCCACAATCTCTGCTATCATTATACTCCGGGGTCTTTTCAGACCCCGGAGTATAATAATCGGCGGCCCAGGGGAGGTGAGCGAACATAAAAAACTATGTGCTTACCTGTCCTACGCTTCTCCAGGCTTCGGGCCTGTTTGGTGACGTCGCAGACGTCAGCGGACGTCATTTTGCGTCGCGACGCCGGCCGGATCACGTGACGTGGCCTGGTCTAACAGTGAAGAAGGCCGGAGTAGCGCACGGGCATGCACCGGAGCGAGGAACAGGTAAGCAACGTTGTTTTTTTATGTTTCTATCCTCTCCTGGGTCTCCGATCATTATACTCTGGGGTCTGAAAAGACCCCACAGTATAATAATTGTTCATGGGTGGTCCACTATGGGGCAAACTACTGTGTGCAGGGGCCACTATGGGGCAAACTACTGTGTGCAGGGGCCACTATGGGGAATGATACTGTGTGCAGGGGACACTATGGGGAATGATACTGTGTGCAGGGGCCACTATGGGGAATGATACTGTGTGCAGGGGCCACTATGGGGAATGATACTGTGTGCAGGGGCCACTATGGGATATGATACTGTGTGCAGGGGCCACTATGGGATATAATACTGTGTGCAGGGGCCACTATGGGGCATGATACTGTGTGCAGGGAAATTAATGGTTTGGATTGTTATGATGATGTTCTAGAAGATGATGACATAACTGTCATTGAATAAATTTTACTTTCTATGCATACTGTAAATATTGGTAAATGTACCATACTGTTAATTGTTGTACATGGAAATAATGGTACGGTAGTAAGAAATTCTTGATAGGATTCACAGTTTGTCTGGTTATGCTGGTTTGTGATGACAACTACTGTACAGTACCGTATATAATAAATGTTCATTTTTTTGTTCAGCAATAAATGTGAATTCTTCTTCATTGAAAAAAAAAAATAAGACATCCCCTGAAAATAAGACACAGCACATCTTTGGGAGCAAAAATTAATATAAGACGCTGTCTTATTTTCGGGGAAACAGGGTAGTAGCAATAGTTAAAATTGCATTTCCCGGAGCCCTGATGGTGGGCACTGTACTCAGATGATGACCTCATTGGGGGCAGGGGCTCTGGGAAATGCAGATTTAACTTTCCTTTGTTTAGGGCCTGGGTCTGACCTCCTACCTTTCCTTATCCTCAGGGACCCCTATTTTGAATTTAGAGGAGTGAAACTTGTCTTGTAATGAAGAGAAAATGAGGGTGGGGGAGGGTCACTTCAATTGCCTATATCTCGAGCATTATAAAACGTAAAACTAATAAAACTAAAAACTATAAAAACAAAATACTAGTAAAATTTAAAAAAATGAAATGTGCGTTTGGGTCGTATATAAGGGCAGATTCTCATCTTTCATATGACAGGTTACAGTTTTACCTGTATCATTTCCAGAGATATTATTGGTCAAAAACACAGTCAGAACTGGGATATCGGCAGCTGCATAGAAATATCCCGATCCTGACTGTTTTCAGCCAGTGATATCTCTGGAACAAACACAGGTAGAACAATCTTGGTGTCATATAAAAGAAAAGAATCTCCACTTTCATACAACACCAAAACCAAGTTTCTATATTTATAATTCCTGAGATATAACTGATTGAAGTGACCCTCCACCACCTTCATTTTCTCTTCACTTCACACCGCCTCGTACTCTATACACAATGAGACGCAGGAACAGCTGTCAATACAGAAGCAATGGGAGAATAAAGAATGCAAGATTTCACAGAAAGGAAACAACATTTCTTAATAAAGTATATTACTAAATTTATAAATGACACAAATACTGCCAGAAAATACAAAATTGTCTGAAAGTTTGGTTACACTTTAATTTATGGGTATTGATATTGTAAAACCATTGGGTAGGGTGGGAGAATGGACCTTTCAGCCTAACACAGTGATGCCCCATAGTCTGAATCATCAACTGAGTTTTGTCACTCATGACGGGGGAAACTTTACGGGTATTAAGGCCCAATCACAGTCCTCAGCAGTCTCCTCTATACTGTGATGTCATCGATGAGCGCGATGGTGCACCAGAAGCCATGAGGTAGCTTAGGAGCAGCATGTCTGAGCAGCCATGTGTCCACTCAGGCCCAATCACAAACCTCAGCAGTCTTCTATATACTGTGACGTCATCGATGAGCACGATGGCACACCAGAAGCCATGAGGTAGCTTAGCAGAGGTGAGGTACGTTGAGTATAAGTGTGTATTATTTTACACATTTCTTATGGCCCTTCGCTTATTATACTATCGGGTCTGAAGAGGCCACACAGTATAATAATAGTACTTCTGGTTTGGACCGAAACTGGTAGGCGAACCATGTGAATATTTGAGGAACAAATTTTTCTAGGCTTACCCGTTTCTAAAAATAATCTGTTGATATGGGGGAGCTCTCATCAGTCCCGGAGCTGCGGGCACCGCTTATCTTTCTATATTAGGAGCATCCCCAGTGGTCAGTGATGGCTTCCTGGACTTCCCGCTGCCCATTCTGTTCACCTCTTACTGCTAAAGACTCCAACACTATCCCCCTCCCCTGTCCTGTGGCTCTGACTAATCTCACTGTGCGGGGCCCCGGATATCTCATGGCAGCTCAGTCTAATGGTTTCACATGGCAGTATATAGAATTATTGTATGTACAGTATGTATTAATAGGTTATTTAGTGTAAAAATCATAAAATCTGTTTTCTTTATCTCAGATGACTGTACCAGGGGCTCAGAGGGACATCTGATATCTACAGATTATAAAGCAGAGGATCATGGTATCACACAAGATCCATATGAAGAACATGTCATTACCCCAAATATACCTTCTGATAGCAAAGATCTATCATCTGATCCTATTATACACATCCTATCTACTGATTCATCACAGACTGTTAAGGAAAATCAAAGTCACAGCATGCATGTGGATAATCAGAGAATTCACACAGGCACTAAACCATTCTCATGTACAGAATGTGGTAAATGTTTTACCCAGAATCAGAAAATTCGCCCAGCTGTGAAACCATATTCATGCACAGAATGTGGGACATGTTTTACTTGTAAATCACATCTTGATCGACACTGGAGAATTCACACAGGGGAGAAGCCATATTCATGTCCAGAATGTGGGAAATGTTTTACCCGGAAATCAGATCTTAATAGACATCTGAGAACTCACAAAGGGGAGAAGGTATTTTCATGTTCAGATTGTGACAAATGTTTTACCCGGAAATCGGAACTTGCTAAACATCTGAGGACTCATACAGGGAAGAAGCTATATTCATGCCCAGAATGTGGGAAATGTTTTACACAGAAATCAAATCTTGATACACATCTGAGAATTCACACAGGAGAGAAGCCTTTTTCGTGTTCAGAATGTGGCAAATGTTTTAACCAGAAACCAGCTCTTATCACACACCTAAAAATTCACACGGGAGAGAAGCCATTTTCATGCTCAGAGTGTGGGAAATGTTTTAGTCGGAAAGCATATCTTGTTGCACATCAAAGAGTTCACACAGGAGAGAAGCCATATTCATGTTCATAATGGATTCAGATCTTGTTACACATCATAGAATTCACAAAAGGTAGAAGCCATTATCTTTCCTTTTCTTGACCGTACAAGAATAAAATACAATCATTACACTGGGCTCACATTTTTGTGGCATTTCCTGATGCAGTTTATTGAGTAAAAACCTGGTGTAATGTTCTACTGTTCAGATGTTCTACTACTCTCATCAGGTGCAGCTTTCCAGGTTACCTTTGCAGTGCACTAGGGTGGGCTCACACTCCTTAGTCACACCTGCAATGCTTCCCTAGTCTATCCTTGCCTGGCTGAGTGCTTAAAAGCCATCTTCACTAGCTACACCCTGCCTTAACAATAAGGTTCTAGCATACTAGACTTGCAGTAAGGTGTAACTAATATCTGAACTGGCCTGCTGGTGGAGATAACCAAGCTGACGTATGGCCAAGTCATTAAAACCTGCCATGGGCAGAAGCAGACTTCCTAGAGCAAGTTCGGATGTAGTGGTGGTGGAAACATGATTTAAGCTTGTTTTTTCGGGTGGTGGATGTGTGTCGGCAAGTCCCATGCA
The DNA here is from genome assembly GCA_947044405.1 of Leptodactylus fallax. Taxonomy (NCBI): domain Eukaryota; kingdom Metazoa; phylum Chordata; class Amphibia; order Anura; family Leptodactylidae; genus Leptodactylus; species Leptodactylus fallax. Next base: position 424,954 of record CAMRHE010000573.1, read on the forward strand.
GGAATTTTTCTCTACATAGCCACACAAGAAATCCATGGTAGTGTGTAAGATCTGCAGGCAGAAAATTAGCCATGGTTCTCCAGACACAGATGTAGGAATCATGGCTCTCCATGGACATATGTTTCAGCACCACACACTCATATTGGAAAAATGAATTGGCAGTGGCCACGGCAAGCAATGTGACAGTGACAATATGACTCCTACTCCCCATGGTCATTATTGCAGCCATCATCAGTGTGTTCTTCTCCTAGTCCAACAAATCCTTTTCAGTTCCATCGTTGTTTAGCACTGCGGCCTTGCAGTGCTGGAGTCCTAGGTTTGAATCCGACCAAGGACAATATCTGCAGGGTATTAGTATGTTTTCCCCCTCTTTGGGTGGGTTTCCTTCAGGTACTCAAGTTTCCTCCAACACTCCACAGACACAGGACAGGGGATTTCGATTGGGAGTCTTAGCCTTTCTGCTATATTTGGACATTTGTCCTTCTGACTCTGTTGCTGTGTAGACACATGGTCCCTTTGTTCCTTGTTCCTGCTTGCATGATTCTTACACTGCATTTGCATCTCTGCCACCATCTGGATGTATATGTTCTTCCATGTGCCATGTCCTGGTCTGTGACCTGTGTCCTTCCATTATATCTACAATATCTCTGCTACCTGTGCTATGTCTTACCCTGGATTCCTGAATTTTGCCTGAATTGTGTGATCTGTATATTTTAGTCTGTTCCTGCACAATGAGATGCATATTACATACACCATCTGCTGCAGGAATATTTATCACACACAGACAGCTCTACTACATACATGTCACACACAGACAGCTCCGCTACATACACGTCACACATAGACGGCTCCGCTACATACACGTCACACACAGACAGCTCCGCTACATACACGTCACACACAGACGGCTCCGCTGCATACACGTCACACACAGACGGCTCCGCTGCATACACGTCACACACAGACGGCTCCGCTGCATACACGTCACACACAGACGGCTCCGCTGCATACACGTCACACACAGACGGCTCCGCTACATACACGTCACACACAGACAGCTCCGCTACATACACGTCACACATAGACGGCTCCGCTACATACACGTCACACACAGACAGCTCCGCTACATACACGTCACACACAGACGGCTCCGCTGCATACACGTCACACACAGACGGCTCCGCTGCATACACGTCACACACAGACGGCTCCGCTGCATACACGTCACACAGACGGCTCCGCTACATGCACGTCACACACAGACGGCTCCGCTACATACACGTCACACACAGACGGCTCCGCTACATACACATCACACACAGACGGCTCTGCTACATACACGTCACACACAGACGGCTCCGCTACATACACGTCACACACAGACGGCTCCTTTACATGCACGTCACACACAGACGGCTCCGCTACATGCACGTCACACACAGACAGCTCCGCTACATACACGTCACACACAGACAGCTCCGCTACATACACGTCACACACAGACAGCTCCGCTACATACACGTCACACACATACAGCTCTTCTACATACACGTCACACACAGACGGCTCCGCTACATGCACGTCACACACAGACGGCTCCGCTACATGCACGTCACACACAGACGGCTCCACTACATGCACTTCACACACAGACGGCTCCACTACATACACAGACAGCTCTACTACATACACGTCACACACAGACGGCTCCGCTACATACATGTCACACAGACTGCTCCGCTACATAGACATCACACACAGACGGCTCCGCTACATACATGTCACACAGACTGCTCCGCTACATAGACATCACACACAGACAGCTGCATCAGGGCTGGCGTTAGGGGGGGGCAAACTGGGCAAATGCCCAGGGCCCATGTCTCCAAAGAGGCCCCCGGGATCTGCAGCACCAGATGTTTGGTGAACTGCATCGGGGCAGCCTTAGTAACATGTGTATTGGTGTGCTATGCATGCTGATACTATGGACATCTATGCTAGAGCAAGGAGCTATAAAGTCCCTGCTCTGACATAGATGACTATGTAGAAGACGGGGCGTGATGACGTCACTGCATTGCGCCCCCTGTGACGGACCTGCCCTGGAAGCCACTAGCAGGGAGAGACCTTGGCGTCTGGAATCAGCGGGAGAGCGTGGTTAGTTAAGTAAAAGTTTTATTAATTTAGGTGAAATAAAAGGGTGTTATTGCTAAACAAAAAAGTGGGACACATATTTATAATAGTTACCCCAATAGATTTACTATTAATAGTTCCTTTTATACATACCCCCTTATATAATTGTTCCCCTAGCCTTATTAATAATAGTCTCACCTTATAAATAGCTCCCCCTATAAATATATATGTATTTGTATATGTATTTATAAGGAGAGACTATCATTAATAAGGCTAGAGGAACGATTATATAAGGGGGTATGTATAAAAGGAACTATTAATAGTAAATCTAGTGGGAGAACTATTATTAATGAAGGGTGCAATACTTCCCCTAGCTTTTTTTAATAATAGATCCTCCTTATAAATAGCCCCCTCCCCTTATAAATAATGTTTACCTAGGACTTATTAAAACTAATCCCTGTTAATAAGGGGGCTATCTATAAGGAGGATCTATTATTAATGAAGCTAGGGGAACTATTACCCCCCATTAATAATAGTTCCTTCTTATAAATACCCCCCCCCCCCCCAATATACAGTGCCTTGCGAAAGTATTCGGCCCCCTTGAACTTTTCAACCTTTTTGCCACATTTCAGGCTTCAAACATAAGGATATAAAATTTTTATTTTTTGGTGAAGAATCAACAACAAGTGGGACACAATCGTGAAGTGGAACAAAATTTATTGGATATTTTAAACTTTTGTAAAAAATAAAAAACTGAAAAGTGGGGCGTGCAATATTATTCGGCCCCCTTAAGTTAATACTTTGTAGCGCCACCTTTTGCTGCGATTACAGCTGCAAGTCGCTTGGGGAATGTCTCTATCAGTTTTGCACATGGAGAGACTGAAATTCTTGCCCATTCTTCCTTGGAAAACAGCTGGAGCTCAGTGAGGTTGGATGGAGAGCGTTTGTGAACAGCAGTTTTCAGCTCTTTCCACAGATTCTCGATTGGATTCAGGTCTGGACTTTGACTTGGCCATTCTAACACCTGGATACGTTTATTTGTGAACCATTCCATTGTAGATTTTGCTTTATGTTTGGGATCATTGTCTTGTTGGAAGATAAATCTCCGTCCCAGTCTCAGGTCTTTTGCAGACTCCAACAGGTTTTCTTCCAGAATGGTCCTGTATTTGGCTCCATCCATCTTCCCATCAATTTTAACCATCTTCCCTGTCCCTACTGAAGAAAAGCAGGCCCAAACCATGATGCTGCCACCACCATGTGTGACAGTGGGGATGGTGTGTTCAGGGTGATGAGCTGTGTTGCTTTTACGCCAAACATACCGTTTTGCATTGTGGCCAAAAAGTTGGATTTTGGTTTCATCTGACCAGAGCACCTTCTTCCACATGTTTGGTGTGTCTCCCAGGTGGCTTGTGGCAAACTTTAAAGGAGACTTTTTATGGATATCTTTGAGAAATGGCTTTCTTCTTGCCACTCTTCCATAAAGGCCAGATTTGTGCAGTGTACGACTGATTGTTGTCCTATGGACAGACTCTCCCACCTCAGCTGTAGATCTCTGCAGTTCATCCAGAGTGATCATGGGCCTCTCGGCTGCATCTCTGATCAGTCTTCTCCTTGTTTGAGATGAAAGTTTAGAGGGATGGCCGGGTCTTGGTAGATTTGCAGTGGTCTGATACTCCTTCCATTTCAATATGATCGCTTGCACAGTGCTCCTTGGGATGTTTAAAGCTTGGGAAATCTTTTTGTATCCAAATCCTGCTTCAAACTTCTCCACAACAGTATCACGGACCTGCCTGGTGTGTTCCTTGGTCTTCATGATGCTCTCTGCGCTTTAAACAGAACCCTGAGACTATCACAGAGCAGGTGCATTTATACGGAGACTTGATTACACACAGGTGGATTATATTTATCATCATCAGTCATTTAGGACAACATTGGATCATTCAGAGATCCTCACTGAACTTCTGGAGTGAGTTTGCTGCACTGAAAGTAAAGGGGCCGAATAATATTGCACGCCCCACTTTTCAGTTTTTAATTTCTTACAAAAGTTTAAAATATCCAATAAATTTCGTTCCACGTCACAATTGTGTCCCACTTGTTGTTGATTCTTCACCAAAAAAATTACATTTTATATCTTTATGTTTGAAGCCTGAAATGTGGCAAAAGGTTGAAAAGTTCAAGGGGGCCGAATACTTTCGCAAGGCACTGTATGTATTTATACGGAGGATCTATTATTAACAAGGCTATGGAAACTATTATATGGGCAGGGATTTGGGATTTATAAGAAGGAATTATTATTAATAAGCCCAGTTGTGCAGCTACTATTAATAAGGGGGACTGTATATAAAAGGAGGGACTATTATATATAAGGGGGGTGTTTATAAGAAGGAACTATTTGCTCATTTGTATTGCATATGGGCAAAAAGGGGGTTGTTATTACTGGGGGCAGAAAACAGTATTATATTACATCACTATTTTAAAGGGGTTTTCCAGATGCAAACTGATTTTTGATACTGATGACCTGAGCCTAGTATAGAGGTATTATTGGTATTAGTGGTCTTTGTATGATGTATTTTGTTTGGTAATTGTCTGTATAATGGTAATAATTCTCCCCAGTATAGCGGCACACACATAGCAGTTTCACAACCGCTGGAAGTGCAGCACTGACTTCTGAAATGACTAAATATGACAGTGTTGTAGGTATGTCAAGATTTGAGGCCCCACTTTTAATTTTACCCAGGGCCACATTTTGGCTAAAACCGGGGCTCCGCTATATACACATCACACACACACAGCTCTACTACATACACGTCACACACAGCTCTACTACATACACGTCACACACAGACGGCTCCGCTACATACACATCACACACAGACAGCTCTACTACATACACGTCACACACAGACGGCCCCGCTACATACACGTCACACACATAACTTTAACTCCTCCAGCAGAGACCTGTATCATCTGGTCATGTGACTCGTTGATCCCTCCCACACATGTGACATCATCACAGGTCCTGTAACCACGGTTACTGTACAGGAGGAGGTATATATACGGTGGTCGCTCACAGTCCTGGCAGGATTCTAGTTGTCTCAGGACTCGGCTATAAGGGCTGTTCCTTCCATGGCTGAGATGACAATATTTGTGCCTTTTGCTGTCTGAGGTGTCGGCAGTTTCGGAAACAGTCGGCGGCGGTTGTTCTGGGCTGTTTCCATAGCTCTCATACAGGTAACTCTCTGATCCTGAAGATGCAGCAAACGTATTAAGATTCTGCTCTTTGTAAGTCTTGTTATGGTCTCCATATTTGTCGCCCCCTCGGTGGACACTAGAGGACGCTGTAGTTACAGCCGATCACACCTGATAGGACCAGAAATGATAAATCGAGATTTTTTTTTTTTCCAACCTAAGAACAAATCTCAATGTTGTTTAATGCAGGTTTAGTGAAAGTTCTGTTTTATGGGGTTTCTGGGACTTCAGATCCGACTCTACTTCCTGGTTTGTTCAGCCCTTCCCAGTATCCGCCCCGCACCTCCTAACAACTCTCATCCCCGCCCAGTACTCCCAGTACTCCCAGTATACCCTCTGATGATGTGTGATACTCTCCTCGTACACTTCTTGTCTTGCTATTCTTTCTATATACATTTATAAAAATGTCTGTGTATATAATATACTGTATATATGTGATTGTGTTTGTGTATATATATTTGTATATGACTGTATGTGTATGTATAGTATAGATATAAAACTATTCATGTGAATATATTTGCCATATATAGGCAGCACAATGGCCTTACAGGGCCGGGGTTCAAATCCAAGCTACAGACGGCTCCGCTACATACACGTCACACACAGACGGTTCCGCTACATGCACGTCACACACAGACGGCTCCGCTACATACACATCACACACAGACGGCTCCGCTACATACACGTCACACACAGACGGCTCCGCTACATACACGTCACACACAGACGGCTCCGCTACATACACGTCACACACAGACGGCTCCGCTACATACACGTCACACACAGACGGCTCCGCTACATACACGTCACACACAGACGGCTCCGCTACATACACAGACAGCTCTACTACATACACGTCACACAGACGGCTCCGCTACATACACGTCACACACAGACGGTTCCGCTACATGCACGTCACACACAGACGGCTCCGCTACATACACATCACACACAGACGGCTCCGCTACATACACGTCACACACAGACGGCTCCGCTACATACACGTCACACACAGACGGCTCCGCTACATACACGTCACACACAGACGGCTCCGCTACATACACGTCACACACAGACGGCTCCGCTACATACACGTCACACACAGACGGCTCCGCTACATACACGTCACACACAGACGGCTCTACTACATACACGTCACACAGACGGCTCCGCTACATACACGTCACACACAGACAGCTCCACCAGGGCTGGCGTTGGGAGGGGCAAACTGGGCAAATGCCCAGGGCCTTCTGTCTCCAAAGAGGCCCCTGGGATCTGCAGCGCCAGATGTTTGGTGACCTGGATCTGGGCAGCCTTAGTAACATGTGTATTGGTGTGCTATGCATGCTGATACTATGGTCATCTATGCTAGAGCAGGGAGCAATAAAGTCCCTGCTCTGACATAGATGACTACATGGGCACGGGCGACACGGTGGCTCATTGGTTAGCACTGCAGTCCTGGGTTCGAATCCTGCTGAGGACAACATCTGCAAGGAGTTTGTATGTTCTCCCCGTGTTTGCGTGGATTGTGAGCCCTATATGGGACAGTGACCACAATGTCTGTAAAGCGCTGCGGAATATGATGGTGCTATATAAGCAAGCATAATAAATAAATAAATAATAATGACTATGTAGAAGACGGGGCGCGATGACATCACTGCAACGTGCCCCCTGTGACGGACCTGCCCTGGAAGCCACTAGCAGGGAGAGACCTTGGCGTGGTTAGTTAAGTAAAAGTTTTATTAATTTAGGTGAAATAAAAGGGTGTTATTGCTAAACAAAAAAAAAGTGGGACACATATTTATAATAGTTGCCCCAATAGATTTACTATTTTTAGTTCCTTTTATACATACCCCCTTATATAATGGTTCCCCTAGCTGCTTGCAGCACTTTCCTCTCCGCTTGCTTCGTGCGGAAACCACACGGACCCCATTATAGTTTATAGTTTCCCAGGTAAACCGCTTTGTATGCGTATAGGTTTCCGTTCGGGGGGTCCCCAAGCAGACTCCTCAAACGGAAACCGAACGCAGATGTGAACCGGGCCTCAGAAGCTTCCTAGATATTTCCCCTTCCTTCTGTAGACACTACTAGGTTTGGCTCAAAAAAATGCAGCAAAATCTGCAATGAAAAAAGCAGGGTGGAGCGGGTGGAGCTTTAGCCTCAGGGGGTGCAACAGTGGCAGTCACTACAGGACCCTGGACTGGCCCCAAAGCTCCCTCTGCTACATAACATATACCACTATCCTAAATGGTCCATGAGAGGTAGGGGTCCCATTACAGATTTTGCATTAGGACCAAGGAGCTTTAATTTACGCCTCTGGCGAGAAGCGCCATGTCACCAAGGAAAGCGCTGCCGGCTTCTCACATACACATATTGACTGATCCTGTAGTCAATAAAGTTTAGACGACGCATATCCCCACATCAGACTGGGAGGACTTCCCTGCCTCAAAGATGATATGACCAGCGCCCATGAACGTGCCGTCAGTGGTGATGAAATGTTCATGGTGGGTGCAGTTAACAGCCGAATACGCAACGGGCGACAAATGATCAGCACCTATAAGGAAGTAAATGTAACAGGAACTGTTCCGATTCCTGATATTTGTACATGTAGCAGCAAACGTTGTCTGTGCCGTACTGTCCCGGTAAAATGGGCAAAATAGTTGTCAGAAATATACAAGTATTTTGGTTGTGAGTCCTGTGATGATTCCACTTAAATATGGCTATAACTCAAAGATGTATTTTGATCTCTGGGTATCGTATCTCCCTCTTACTTCCATTTATTCAAACTGTGCGTAGCTATAATCCTAGGTGTATGTTGTCATTAGTGGCAACATTGTAACAATAGGGCTTTGTATCCATACCAGAATGGCTCCATTGAATTCCTACATAGCCCTGGGTGATCAAATACACATGCATTGTTCAGCCTGGGCTGTTAGATCAGACATGGTGGATAACATTGTATCATTTCACTTGGTCCCATCTCCTTACAAAGAATCTTGACTTGAGTACATTAATCAATCAGACTTGCCATCGCCGGTGACCTCATTCTGGGTGGTGTAATCAAGGGTATAAAAGATGAGGTAAGAGGTCAGTGAGGAGGAGATTGTGCTGGGACTACTAGATAATACTATGATGAGACTACTAAGAGACTACTGGGATATACTGTGATGAGCAGGCAGGCTGGAATGCTGCTGCTAGGAGTCTCCACTGGTTATACACACATACCAGAGCATGTGTGAGTGTTGGACTACAGAACCACATCAAGGATATGTGTGGTAAAGTAATTATTTCACCTTTATTCCCTTTTATTTTATTGTACTGTATATTGTAACTAGTAACTGTTAATGCTTGCATACATCTGCATATCTGTTCTGACCTGCATGTGTTAGATGTTAATACCGACCCATTTAGGGGTTAATAAATATAAAAATTTTAGAAAGCTTGTCTTGTATTTATCTTGTGGACCCAGCACTCACTGGCGGTGAGTGTGGTTTTTAGGAAAGAAGTCTCAGGTGCGGGCCAACGCGGTGTTGGCGCACTGAGGATCTTTCACAAGTCCGATAGATGAGGCAGAGTCTTGGCTTTGCAACATGGTCTGCAATTTACAGCCATGGGTTTTGGCCATCCATCCAATTGCAGTTAACGTGCCATTCTTTGGGGTTTATCTTTGTGTGGTTTCCTCATGTGAGGTTTGCATTGTTTTTGACATGGTATCTGCGCCAACAAATTTTCCACGCCGAAGTTTATTAATTCCTCATGTGGGGTCCCATTAAAGTCAAGTGTGATTGTAATGTGAGCATTTATTGGTTTGGTTTTTGGTTTGAAACATGACAAAATTCACATAAAAATGACTCAGTGTGTACTTGCCCTTAACCTATGTAGAGGATGGTGTGTGCTTTGTTACTGACTTGCTCTCCTTTACCTGGTACACACAAGTGAAGCTGTCGGAAGGTGTGATGTGTCAGGGCCTTGTTAGCTCCGAGATGGGGTGATGTGAAGTGGAAGGACACCGGTCACCTCGGGGTCAATCCTCATTCTGTATAGTTACGATGACACCTGCTCTACTGAGGACTACTGTGAGTTATTATAGCAGCCTGAACGTTCATGTAGTTGGGTTTTTCTATCAGGGTGAGCTCATCGGCTTAGGCCTCGTGTACACGTCTGTGAAACACGGGCAGTGTGTAGGCTGTATTTTCTGGACTGACTATGGTCATGTACATAGATCTCATTGATCATAGTCAGATATGTAGTGTAATGATGTCATGAACTTCCGGGTAGGCCTATCACTACTATTCTAAACTGACAGCTTTATGTCAACTTAGTAGAGTAGTGATCAGTCTGTACGCCTCCCTGTAGTGCCCACTGGCAGAGGGACCAACACCTCATGGCTAGTGACCAATTCACTGGCGTGGTAGAGGGTATATTTAATACATTCACCTTCCTGGGCAGGTTAGCAAGTTTGTCTTGGACTTGACAATCCAGGGTCCATAGACTCTTCCACCATTGCGGCCGTCACCATCCCTGTTTACCAAGTCACCTGCATTCCTTCAGGGTTTCATCTCCATTGTCTCTTTTGCAAGAGGGGTCACCGTAAGAGCTTCACAAGAGCCTGTTCCTCCCGCTCCCAGACAGTAAAACGGTTTCTAGGGGTCTCCAAACACTCCAGTAGCATCCTCTTCAGGCAGCGGTCACACAGTCCCATGATGAACTGGTCTTGTAGCATATCTTCGGCATCACTGGTCAGTGTAGTGCTCACTCTGGCCTTCCTCCCTAACATTGTGGGAAGTTCCTGTAGACCATTAGTGTACTGTGCCAGAATTTCATCCTCTTTGTACCCTGGTGATCAACTTCTTCTGAAGCACAGCGTGGGTGGATACATCCCCTAGACTTCCTCCAACAGCACCAGAATCTCTTCGACTATACTCCTGTGACTGATGGGCTCACAGCTCCCCTTCAAACATACTAGGAGCCAGTTTGTCCCTCAAATTTGTGGCTCTATAGCACAGATTCCACACTGTCCCTCTAGTCCTCCAAGAGAACTGTAGTCCCATCATACGTCAAGAGATGAGTCAGTAGCGTCCCAACCAGTTAGTAGCAGTGTGATATTAATGTCAGGGGACTGTGGGAGATCTGTCTGCGACTGTTGTGGCTGTTCCAGGGGGTCCATGAGCTAGCCATCACTTGCAGTCAGCAAAGCTGCAGGGGAAGTCACTGTTACCTTGTAAATTGTCAGATTGGTATCTTTAGTCTTCTTACCTTTGGAAGTTTTCTTCCCGCTCCTCAGCAGACACCGCTCCATATATATGTCCTGTACCAGGCTAGGTTTGTCTCCCCGGTGTAGGGCGCTCGTTCTACATTACAGGTTAGTGGAGGAGAAGAGTCTGATACTGTGTGCAGAGAGGAGGAATGTGCCATGTATCTTCACATACTAGTGCCTGACCCGGAAGCCTGCCTTATAATCCCTACTAATTCTATTTATTACATGGGATCTTGTGAGGTTTTTACATTGTCTCATCTTCTCTCCATTCAGGTTCCTACAATATAGAATCCTCTCAGTATCTTCTATATAAGAGAATATTCCTGATTGATCCATCAAGGATGGAAAGAGACAGGAACAAGATGGCGGAAAGTCTATTAAATCTCACCCTAGAGATCATCTACCAGCTTACTGGAGAGGTGAGAGATTCTGATGATGTCACATTACATCATTCTTATCTATAGTAATAACAGATGATATGACTGGAGAGGTGATGGACTCTGGACATGTATGTAGTGATATTTATTAATGTGTCTCCCCATAACCAGGATTACACAGTAGTGAAGAAGACCTCTAGTGGGCGCTGTCAGGCTCCTGTGTATGAAGGATATGGAGGAACCCTGAGCCCAATCCCGGGGCCTCCACCTCACCCCCTGATACAGGAGGAGATCAATGGACAGAAGATCCTAGAACTCACCAACAAGATGCTGGAGCTGCTGACTGGAGAGGTGACACTGCTGGGAATGCTGGGACATTATACAGTAACTGGAGGGGTCTGGGTGATGACTGTATCATTGTGTTGTCAGGTTCCTATAAGGTGTCAGGATGTCGCTGTCTATTTCTCCATGGAGGAGTGGGAGTATTTAGAAGGACACAAGGATCTGTACAAGGAGGTGATGATGGAGGACCACCAGCCCCTCACATCAGCAGGTAATAGACATGACTATATACACATGGACTTCCATTATTTGTATGTACAGAATGAATTCAGTCCCTGTCTGTGTTTCCTACAGGTAGATCCAGTAAGAGGACAACACCGGAGAGATGTCCCAGTCCTCTTCTTCCACAGGATGATCAGGTAGATGGAGATATTCCCTATGATGTGTAGACGGGCTGTGAAGTCCTTGTGGTCAGTCTTGGGTTATCCAGCAGTATTAGATGGTTTATACTTGTGTAATGAGAGGTGGAGATGGAGGATAAAGCTGACCATAGACATTACATGTTGTCTGGATCTTCTCACAATCTTCTGGCTATGGAGACTGCTGGTTGGAATAAGGAACCATCAGGTTGGATTTCTACCGATCTGATCCTTTATTTCCCCTGAGACAAACAGCCCCGGATGTATCTGGTAGAATCTGATCTCCTCCACTGACACAACCTGAAGCAGGTCTAGCCATGCCGAGTATACATGTGTATGAGGTTCTTGAGGATGTCATTGAATGGTCAATGTAATATCTATGTCCAGCTTCCAGGAGACCATCAGCTTTTCAGCTCAGATATCTCCTACTGTCAGGCCATTTTGGTGATTTTGCTTATTAATGATCTTTTTTCCTCATCTAGAACATTCCCTGTGATTTCTCCTCCTGTTTGTTGACCTCTATATTTGTTTCACAGATTTTCCATCAGGGTAAATGTCTGAACAATGTCAATGTTATGGCTATAAAGATAAAGGAAGAGCCCTATGTGAGTGGTGATGAGGAGTGTGAGGAGGACATTCCTACAAGTAACCGTCCAGGTGAGGAGTCACCACTGAATAAGGCACAGTCAGAGATTTTACTCATTTATGACTGCTACAATTTTGTGTAGAATTTTTTTAGGCTTTGTTTTCTGTCAAATTTTTCAGCAGTTTTTTCCCCATTCAGCTAAAATAAAAATGCTATATGAATAAAGATGTGGTAATGTTATAGGCTATAACACATGATGTAACTTTATACTATATAATACAGCAGCTAGAATATGGGCGTGAAATATGTCTACCATATGTGAACAGGGCCAATTTTTGTGCAGAAAACTGTACATTATGTATTATGCTCTGTTGATTATTATTTATTTATTATGCTTACTTATATAGCGCCATCATATTCCACAGCGCTTTACAGATATTGACAGTCACTGTCCCATATAGGGCTCACAATCTCCATTCCCTATCAGTATGTCTTTGGAGTGTGGGAGGAAACCGGAGTACTCGGAGGAAACCCACGCAAACACGGGGAGAACATACAAACTCCTTGCCGATGTTGTCCTCGGCAGGATTCGAACACAGGTCTCCAGTGCTGCAAGGCTGCAGTGCTAACCACTGAGCCACCGTGCTGCCCTCATATTAATTATATTAATTCAAGGCCAAGGGTGTAGATGGAGAAAAGGAGGATTCCTAGGACAGAGCCTTGAGGGACACCTATAGAAAGAGTGTGCGGTTAAGGAGGTGATGTGTAAGTGGGAGATGCTAAATGTGCGGTTGGTGAGCTATGAGGAGATCCAGGAGAGGACCAAGTCTGTGATACCAAGGGATAAGAGAGTTTGTAAGAGGTAGTGGTCGGCTGTGTCAAAGGCGGAGGAAAAGTCAAGGAGGAGGCCTTGGCAGTAGCAGTTAGTAGGTCATTAGTGACTTTGGTTAAGGCAGTTTCTGTGAAGCGATGTGGTCAGAAGCCTGACTGTAGTGTGTCAAAGCGGGAGTTGGATGGGAGGTAGGAGGATAGTTTAAGGTGGACATGGGTTTTCTTCCAGAGTATCAAACAATAGTTCCAGAGATAATAATAATAGTCCTTTAATAGTCCCACAGTGGGGAAATTCAGATGAAAGACATGAAGTAGGAAGACAACAAAAATATCTACCATCCAAAAAATATCAAGGATGAATATGACTGTTCTCACAGAGATAGTAACCCGGCTACATCTGTGGATTGTCATCGGTTTTGACACTGCTCTCTTAGTTACTAACTGAATTTTGGGACAAGCCTTACAGATTGCATGGAAATTTTTCTATAGAAGTTTTAGAATTAAGATTATATTATGTAAAAATAATACAATACGTTTTTGTTCTTGACAGATGACTGTACCAGGAGCTCAGAGGGACATCCGATATGTACAAATATTAAAGAAGAGGATCATGGTATCACACAAGATCCATATCAAGAGCATATCATTACCCCAGATATACCCTCAGCCCTTCTGAAGAAGGAGCCACATGAAGAGTATGCCATTACCCCAGATATACCCCCGACCTTTCAGAAGAATGAGCCATATGAAGAGTACGCCTCTACCCCAGATATACCCCCGACCTTTCAGAAGAATGAGCCATATGAAGAGTACGCCATTACCCCAGCTATACCCCTGGCTCTTCCAAAGAAAGAGCTGCATGAAGAGTACGCTATTACTCCAGATATAGCCTTGGCCCTTCAGAAGAAGGAGCCATATGATGAGTACGCCATTACCCCAGATATACCCTCAGCTTTTCAGGTCAATGATCTATCATTTGATCCTATTATACACGTCCAATCTTCTGATTCATCACAGACTGTTAAGGAAAATCAAAGTCACAGCAGTGGTGTTGAAAATCAGAGAGTTCACACAGGGACAAAACCATTCTCATGTTCAGAATGTGGCAAATACTTTACCTACAAATCAACTCTTTTTGATCATCAGAGAACTCACACAGGAGAGAAGCCATATTCATGCTCTGAATGTGGGAAATGCTTTACTTATTACACACATCTTGTTAGACACCAGAAAATTCACACAGGGCAAAAACCATTTTCATGCTCAGAATGTGGGAAATGTTTTACTTATAAATCATATCTTGATAGACACCAGAAAATTCACACAGGAGAGAAGCGATTTTCATGTTCAGAATGTGGGAAAAGTTTTACAGTGAAATCAAGTCTTGTTAAACATCAGATAAGTCACGGAGAGGGGAAGGTATTTTCATGTACAGAATGTGAGAAATATTTTATCTCCAACTCAGATCTTGTTAGGCATCAGAGAACTCACACAAGAGAGAAGCCATATTCATGCTCAGAATGTGGGAAATGTTTTAATAACAAATCATATCTTGTTTCCCATCAAAAAATCCATTCGGGGGAGAAGCCATTCTCGTGCACAGAGTGTGGAAAGTGTTTTAGAAAAAATTCAGTCCTAATTTCACATCAGAGAATTCACACAGGAGAGAGGCCATTTCCTTGTTCGGAATGTGACAAATGCTTTATCTGTAAAGCAGATCTTGTTAAACATCAGAGAATTCACACAGGGGAGAAGCCATATTCATGTGCATGTGGAAAGTCTTTTACCCAAAAATCAACTCTAACTCAACATCAACTAACTCATATAGAACGTGACACGTCCACTTCCACAGCGTCCACCAATGTTCTACCTGTAAATCTGACCTTGTTAGACATCGGAGAACTCACACCAGGCAGTAGCCATTATGTTTTCTTATCTTCTTAATCATGTTTATTGACAATTAGTACAGGAATAAAATACAACCGTACTTCCATACCGTGCACATACTGTTTGATACATTTGGTCGATCTTTGATGTATGATAGACCCTTCTCCCTGCTTTAAGCCGTCTCTTGTATGGTATATTTTACACTATCACGCTCCCTAAGTGACAAATCAAGAACATGGGGCAACTAACGCTGAAAATCTGTAACCGCAACAACAATGGATCAGTGCTGTTTTTGATATTTTTTGGGCCAAATCCAGAAGTAAGGCCATCAAGGAGTCGTATAAGGCCTTCCTTTATATTTCTCATTCATTTTTATTTTAATTCTTTGACTTCACCTATTTTCAGAAAAAAAAAAACCACAGGTTCCAGATGTTATATGCAATTCTGTAGGTGTTTACAAAATGCTTATTTGTTTTAAAGAGCAAATTTCCAGGTGCAACACAACAATGGCATCTTTTAATACATTTTCTTAATTCAAAGAAATGGCATTTTTGGTGATTTTTAGAGGGGTTTTCCAGCCCCAAATCGAATTTTCATAGCGATGACCTGTCCACTGATCCTCTGATATTACTTGTATAGCAGTGGCAATGCTCATGCTGCCTGTCCATATGCAGTTTCCAACACCAGGTGGCTGCTAGAAAAATTATTCTGCGTGGGGTCTGGGTGTCGGACATACTGATGACCTATCACGTAGTCCGTATTCGGTGCCCGATGATTTATAGAGTAGTAAAATTACATCCTTGTCCCGTGAGTCCATACCCCTTATAATACATGACAATATCGTCAGAGACCCTACAATGTGCAGTAGGTATCCCACGGGTTCCAAACTGATTGAAAAGCCTCTACTGTATAATTTACAGTTGCAGTCAGGTTTTCTAGACTACGAGCATCCTTTGTATGGGTAAGAAGGTGAGTACCTGGTGAAGGGTGAACATGTTTCCAGTGTAATGCTATAAGGGTCTTAGTCGCTGTTCACAGATAAAGGAACAATCGAGCAGATTTCTTACCAGGGTGTTTAGGGGGCAACTTAAGCAAGGATCTAGTGGAACAACCTGTAGAGAAAGTGCATCAGTCATCCCTTTCACCTCCATCCAGAAACCCAATATCAGAGGGCAGTCCCAGAAAATGTGATACAATGTGCCCAATGCGGAACGACAACACCTACAGTCAATGGGAATTGCAAGGTTTAAGGAACGCAGGAGGGCAGGGGTATGGTACCAGTGCATCAGGAGCTTATATTGCGTTTCCTTAAATGTCACACATGACCATATTATCTGCCACTGGTCAAATGAAATCGACCATCCAATAGCATCTGCCCATCTGGATATATGTCTATGGTGTTGGGGAGTCCTGTCCCTCTGGAGAGGAGCTGAGCTGGTAGAAAGAGGTGATCAGACCTTTTGTGGAGGGACCTGCTCGACACAGTCTCTTAAAAGTGGTTGGGAGGGAAACCTGCAGAGTGCCAAATAGAGGGTAAAGTGGGAAATCTGTTGATAATATAGCCATTTGGTCCTAAGAAGATTCCAGACAGAAGTTTTTTGTTTTTTTTTATACTTACTTGTATATCGCCATCATATTCCGCAGTGCTTTACAGACATTGTCAGTCACTTTCCCATATACAGTGGGAAAAAAAAGTATTTAGTCAGCCACCAATTGTGCAAGTTCTCCCACCAAAAAATAGGCAAGCAGCTTGGTGTGAAGAAATCAACTGTGGGAAGATTGGCTCAGTGGTAGCAGCAGCGGACCCAGACAGTCTGAGACAGACACAAAAAGGTCAGGTACAAATAGGTTTTACCCTGTACGGTTATTTTCCAAAATGGCAAAACAAAATAAGCCTTAACCATCAGGCAAAACGGTAACAGAAATCCTGCTCGTCTGAGCAACTAACTAAGCAAAGAGGCCCTAACTATATGTGTGGCTTGCTTCAGCCACGCGGTCAACACACAGGACAAAAACACAAGCAAAAGTTCACACTGGTCTCTCACCAGAGGTCAGGGTCTTAGGACAGAACCCGACTCCTCCTCTCCCCCAGGAACTGCCCAGGACTGAGGTCTTGAAAACCTTTTATAGGCCTTTAATGAGGCCCAGTTCCCACCAGTGACTGAAGGCCCCTCCCTAGCAGGACAAGAAGTAGTTAAGAGAAAAGGCCTTCTCACAGCTGAGGTTTTGTACAGATATCTGTGTTGCAACCTCACTTACCATACATAAGTGAGGAATCTGGGGGAGATATAGCGACCTTCCAGAACTTTACCTGTCACCTTCTCAAATACCCTCCCCCTTTGTTCGAACCTATAGGGGCGAACACTGTTCGCCACCATACAGTGTGCCCTGGACAGAGCATCCGCATTCCCTTGCAACCTACCGGATCGGTGCTCTATATTAAATTTGAAATTTTGTAGGGTGAGGAACCATCTCATGACTTGGACATTTGTATCTTTGGCCTGAGACATCCACGTGAGAGGGGAATGGTCGGTAACCAACCTAAAATGACGGCCCAGCAAGTAATATCGTAGGGACTCCAGGGCCCATTTGATGGCCAAACACTCCCTTTCCACAATACTATAATTCCTTTCTGCAGGTGTAAGTTTTCGACTCAAGTATGTGACAGGATGTTCCTCACCTTCAATTACTTGTGAGAGAACTGCGCCTAACCCTACATCAGAGCCGTCAGTCTGTACCACAAACTCTTTGGCATAGTAAGGAGTAATCAAGACTGATTTTAGCTCCCGGAATGCGCCCTCAGCCTCTTCACTTCACTTGCTCAAGTCAGACTTTCCTCTCTTGGTAAGGTCGGTCAAGGGAGCTGCAATAGAGGCAAAATTGGGTATAAACATTCGATAGTACCCCATTATTCCCAGGAAAGCCCTCACTTGCTTCTTAGTCAAGGGACAGGGCGAGTTCTGGATAGCCTCTACTTTATTAACCTGGGGTTTTATTACCCCCTTCCTATCGTGTACCCCAAATACCGGTCTTCTTCAAGGCCTAAGGCACACTTCTTGGGGTTAGCAGTTAACCCAGCTGTCCGAAGGGAATTTAGTACAGCCTGCACTTTGAACAAGTGACTTTCCCAATCAGGACTGAAGATGACAATATCATCAAGATAGGCTGAAGCGTACCTGCAATGTAGCCTAAGGATTTTGTCCATCAGTCATAGGAAGGTTGCGGGAGCACCATGTAACCCAAAAGGTATAGTCACGTATTGGAACAGACCATCTGAGGTCTGTTTTTTCTTTAGCGCTCTCTGTGAGAGGTACCTGCCAGTACCCTTTTGTTAAGTCGAGAGTAGAGAAATACCTGGCAGATCCCAGCCTTTCAATCAGTTCATCTACTCTTGGCATTGGGTAGGCATCAAACTTGGAATTTTAATTTAATTTGCGAAAATCGTTACAAAACCTGATTGTACCGTCCGGTTTGGGAATCAGAACAATTGGATTGGACCAGGTGCTCTTAGATTCTTCAATCACCCCGAGGGCTAACATATTTTTTACCTCCTTGGTTATGGCCTGTCTACGAGCTTCAGGTATTCGGTACAGCTTTAGATTGACTCGTACCTGCGGCTCGGTGACAATGTCATGTTCTATCAGATCAGTCCACCCAGGTAACTCAGAAAATACATCATTATTTCTCTGTACAAATTCTTTTGCCTCTTCTACCTGTACCCTGGATAGGGTCTCAGCTATTTGTACCTCAGGAAAATCCTTACCAAGTGCACCCCCTGTTTTAGCAGTAACCTCTCTAGGGGTACTTATGGCAGACAATGATTCTCTGTCTTTCCAGGGTTTTAAGAAATTCACATGGTATATCTGTTCAGGTTTTCTCCTGCCCGGCTGGAAAACCTTGTAGTTTACATCAACCACTTTTTCAATTATTTCATACAGGCCTTGCCACTTGGCTAGAAATTTACTTTCTACTGTGGGTTCGAGCACTAACGCTCGATCACCGAGGTTGAAGGTTCGGAGTTTAGCCTTCCTGTTATAAACACAGCCCTGAGCTAACTGGGCTTGCTCCATGTGCTCTTTTACAATTGGCATGATTGCCGAAGTTCAGTCTTGCATTTGGGAAATATGCTCAATAACACTCTGGTAAGGAGTATGTTCTCGTTCCCAAGTTTCCTTAGCAATATCAAGGATTCCCCGTGGTAACCTACCATACACTAATTCGAACGGAGAGAAACCTGTGGAGGACTGGGGTACCTCTCGGATTGCAAACATCAGATGTGGCAACAAACAATCCCAATCCTTGCCATCTTTTCTTACCACCCTTTTTAACTTTCCCTTAAGGGTTTTATTAAACCGCTCTACCAGGCCGTCTGTCTGGGGGTGATACACAGAGGTTCTCAGATGTTTGATACTCAGGAGCTTACACATCTCTTTCATTACTTTGGACATAAAGGGGGTCCCTTGATCGGTCAGTATCTCTTTAGGTATACCTGTCTGGGAGAACATAAATAAAAGCTCCTTTGCAATTAAATTTGCTGAAGTATGCCTAAGGGGCACAGCTTCAGGGTACCGGGTAGTATAGTCTAATACCACTAGTATATACTGATGTCCCCGGGCAGACTTTACAAGAGGACCTACCAAATCCATGGCTATCTGTTCAAATGGCACCTCTATAATAGGCAGGGTTACTAAAGGACTCCTGAAGTGTGTCAGTGGAGCGGTTAATTGGCACTCCGGGCACGAGCTACAATACTCTCTTACGTGTCTATCAACACCTGGCCAATAGAAACGCTATAATATGCGTTCTTTGGTCTTCTCATAACCCAAGTGTCCTCCCAGCACATGCTTATGGGCTAAATCCATACCCACTTTTTGAAAGGGCTGGGGTACCGCCAATTGCTCAATAATTTCACCTCTTACTTTGTTTACTCTGTACAACAACTTGGTCAGCCCCCAGATATTGGGGCTTCCCATTAATCACTTTTGCATATTCCTTTGCATGAAACAAGTTTGGATCTCGGAGTTGAGCAGTTCCAAAATTGTCATTGGACACATCAAGTTCAGGCATCTCGGGTACTTCCCCCTGACCTTCAGTGTCGCCAGCTAACACAGTCATTGGAAAGCTATTTTCTTCTGGAAACACCGCTATCACTGGCACTCCACTGTCCGGATCAAAAGGTTCAGGGTCACCCTTAGGCAACCTTTCACATACGTCACCATTATTAGTGTAGGGAACCTGGTTTTTCCAGAGGTTCCAAACCATAGGGAAATCTCTTCCGAGAATCACATTGTGGAACAAGGACTTGACCACACCAACCTGGTGAGAGGCTACACCATAGGTAGTGTCTACAGTGATTTATGCAACGGGGTACTCTTTGATTTCCCCCACAAAACACCAATAGTACGTCCATTGTATAGTGCAGGGTCTACCAGAGTTGCATGCACCAGGGTCGCCACACTCCCAGAGTCCAGAAGAGCAGAAACAGGGCGTCCCCCACAGTTACCACACACATTTGGGGATCACAGTCAGTTGCAAGTTCTGCTAAATAGGCAGGGTGAGCAACTAGAGACTCACTAGGAACTGCTAAAGTCCATGGGCTCAGTTGTTAGGGGACAGTATGCAGCTATGTGACCTAACCCGTGGCACTGCCAACATTGTTTATGGGATTGTAAACAGTGACTCGATATCTTTCCACCAGGCACACTAGCTGGTCTGCTGTCGTAGGACCTGCTTGGCCAACCCAGCGTTGAATTTTAAGTGGGAGTGACCGGGCGTATTTGTCTAACACCACTCTTTCCACCATCTGCGCAGGGGAGGTTTCTTCAAGATGTAGCCATTTCTTTACCAGGTAAACAAGGTCATGCATTTGAGACCTGGGAGGGAGACTTTCAGAAAAAGTCCAGTGATGTACCCTTCCTGCTCGCACATGCATATTTACTCCAAGACTGGCCAGGATCTCACTCCTCAACTTAGAATAATCTCTGGCGTCTGTCTCACATAGGTCATAATATGCATTCTGTGGTTCCCTGGTTAGAAAGGGCGCCAGGACATCAGCCCACTGTTCTTTTGGCAGCTTTTCTCGTTCAGCAACCCATTCAAAAACATGAAGATACGCCTCTATGTTGTCAGTGGACGTCATCTTCTGTAGAGAACTTTGCACAGCCGCTCGAGCAGTGGATCTCACTGACAGGGGTCTCAGCAGAAGATTCTCCTACCGCCTTCTGAGCAACCAAGGTCTCACACAAAACAGACAGCTGCTTCATTAACATGGCGGTCATCTCTTGCTGCCATTTTTCGGCCGCCCCCATGGCACGCTGTTGACACCTCTCAGCATCCAGCTGGGCCTGCCCAAGTAATTTAAACAAGTCCTCCATGGTGGCAGCGTCCTTTTTTGGCTCTCCTACCGCCTTCACCCAGGACATAAGGTTGTAGAGGGAAAAATAGGTGCCTGTCTCTGCTTTAAACTGGGTTTGCCCACATGCGAAGGACCAAATGTGGGAGGATTGGCTCAGTGATAGCAGCAGCGGACCCAGACAGTCAAAGACAGACACAAAAAGGTCAGGTATAAACAGGATTTACCCTGTACGTTTATTTTCCAGAATGGCAAAACAAAGTAAGCCTTAACAGTCAGGCAAAACGATTACAGAAATCCTGCTCGTCTGAGCAACTAAATAAACAAAGAGGCCCTAACTATATGTGTGACTTGCTTCAGCCACACGGTCAACACACAGGGCAAAAACACAAGCAAAAGTTCACACTGGTCTCTCACCAGTTGTCAGGGTCTTAGGACAGAACCTCCTTCTCTCTCCCAGGACTGAGGTCTTGAAAACCTTTTATAGGCCCAGTTCCCACCAGTGACTGAAGGCCCCTCCCTAGTAGGACAAGAAGTAGTTAACAGAAAAGGCCTTCTCACAGCTGAGGTTTTGTTACAGATATCCGTGTTGCAACCTCACTTACCATATATAAGTGAGGAATCGGGGATATATGTGATCTTCCAGAACTTTACCTGTCACCTTCTCACAGAGCAATAATTAGAAAATGGAAGACATACAAGACCACTGATAATCTCCCTCCATCAGGGGCTCCACGCAAGATCTCACCCCGTGGGGTCAAAATGATCACAAGAACGGTGAGCAAAAATCCCAGAACCACACGGGGGGACCTAGTGACTGACCTGCAGAAAGCTGGGACTAACGTAACAAAGGCTATCGTCAGTAACACACTACGCCACCAGGGACTCAGATCCTGCAGTGCCAGACGTGTCCCCCTGCTTAAGCCAGTACATACCCGGGCCCGTCTGAAGTTTGCTAGCGAGCATTTGGATGTCCCAGAAGAGTATTGGGAGAATGTCATATGGTCAGATGAAACCAAAGTAGAACTGTTTGGTAGAAACACAACTCGTGGTGTTTGGAGGAGAGTGAATGCTGAGTTGTATCCAAAGAACACCATACCTACTGTGAAGCATGGGGGGGGCAACATCATGCTTTGGGGCTGTTTCTCTGCAAAGGGACCAGGACGACTGATCCGTGTACATGAAAGAATGAATGGGGCCATGTATCGTGAGATTTTGAGTGCAAACCTCCTTCCATCAGCAAGGGCATTGAAGATGAAACGTGGCTGGGTCTTTCAGCATGACAATGATCCCAAGCACACCGCCAGGGCAACGAAGGAGCGGCTTCGTAAGAAGCATTTCAAGGTCCTGGAGTGGCCTAGCCAGTCTCCAGATCTCAACCCCATAGAAAACCTTTGGAGGGAGTTGAAAGTCCGTGTTGCCCAGCGACAGCCCCAAAACATCCCTGCTCTAGAGGAAATCTGCATGGAGGAATGGGCCGACATACCAGCAACAGTGTGTGCCAACCTTGTGAAGACTTACAGAAAACGTTTCACCTCTGTCATTGCCAACAAAGAATACAGAACAAAGTATTGAGATGAACTTACTGTATGTTATTGACCAAATACTTATTTTCCACCATAATTTGCAAATAAATTCTTTAAAAACCAGACAATGTGATTTTCTGGATTTGTTTTCTCATTTTGTCTCTCATAGTTGAGTTTTAAGTGGGAGAACTTGCACAATTGGTGACTGACTAAATACTTCTTTCCCCACTGTAGGGCTCACAATCTACATTACCTATCAGTACATCTTTGGAGTGTGGGAGGAAACCCACGCAAACACGGGGAGAACATACAAACTACTTTGCAGATGTTGTTCTTGTTTCGAACCCAGGACTCCAGCTCTGCAAGACTGCTGTGCTAACCACTAAGCCACCGTGCTTCCCTGAAATAGACAAAGGACCTGAGCTCCAGGGTCTACCAAATCCACTATACTGAGCAAGCTCATCCCAAACCAAGTATGGACCATGGTAGCCATAGTGGATTATATGGAAATAAGATCAGAGAGGAATTTTGGGAGGCCAAAGGAAACACTCTAGTGAAGCAAATAAGACCTAAAGGAGGAATTGGGGGAAAGGTGGGACCACAAGAAGGCATTTAGGTACAATCTCCATCCACTTTGTATATGTCCAAAATAGAATACATCTCAAATGGGCCGCCCAGTAACAATGAAGAATATGTGTCCCTGCCTGCATCACCAATTTTGGAATCTGGTGGCGCTTTGAGTTCCAAGTAATGTGGAATATGGCCTTCTTTAAAGTACCTAGAGCGGGGAACAACTCTCCCAGCTTTATTCCCCGTATGATGTGTCACATGCAGATTATTTTTATCCAGATGCATAACTTTATATTTATCCAAATTGAACCTCATTTGCCCTGTGGATGCCGAAACACTCAGTCTGTGCAAGTCTGCTCTTAACCTATGTTATTTATCTTATATAGCACCAACATATTCCGCAGCATTTTACAGACATTGTCAGTTACTGCCCCATATAGAGGTGACAATCTATATTATCTATCAGTATGTCTGGGACTCGGAAGGCTATGAAGAAATACACACAGACAGCTCTGCTACATACACGTGACACACAGACGGCTCCGCTACATATACATCACACACAGACAACTCTACTACATACACGTCACACACAGACAGCTCCGCTACATACACGTCACACACAGACAGCTCAGCTACATACACGTCACACACAGACAGCTCCGCTACATACACGTCACACACAGACAGCTCAGCTACATACACGTCACACACAGACGGCTCCGCTACATATACATCACACACAGACAGCTCTACTACATACACGTCACACACAGACAGCTCCTCTACATACACGTCACACACAGACAGCTCCGCTACATACACGTCACACACAGACAGCTCTGCTACATACACGTCACACACAGACAGCTCCGCTACATACACGTCACACACAGACGGCTCCGCTACATACACATCACACACAGACAGCTCTGCTACATACACGTCACACACAGACAGCTCTACTACATACACGTCACACACAGACAGCTCCGCTACATACACGTCACACACAGACAGCTCTGCTACATACACGTCACACACAGACAGCTCCGCTACATACACATCACACACAGACAGCTCTAGAGTTCTATCACACCTGATCATGTGACTTGTTGACTCCTCCCACACATGTGACATCATCACAGGTCCTGTAACCACAGGTCATGTACAGGAGGAGGTAGGTGTGTACCCTCACAGTCCTGGCATGATTATTATTAACCCCTTTAGAACCAGCCTCTTGATAAAATATCAGTATTTTGTTGTGGATTCCAGTTAGGCTGAGGCTACATGGTGGCTTTGTCTGCGACTCCTGTTGAGTGACCAAAGATTGCTGTATTGCTCTCTATTTATTACATGGGATCTTGTGAGGTTTTTACATTGTCTCATCTTCTCTCCATTCAGGTTCCTACAATATAGAATCCTCTCAGTATCTTCTATATAAGAGAATATTCCTGATTGATCCATCAAGGATGGAAAGAGACAGGAACAAGATGGCGGAAAGTCTATTAAATCTCACCCTAGAGATCATCTACCAGCTTACTGGAGAGGTGAGAGATTCTGATGATGTCACATTACATCATTCTTATCTATAGTAATAACAGATGATATGACTGGAGAGGTGATGGACTCTGGACATGTATGTAGTGATATTTATTAACGTGTCTCCCCATAACCAGGATTACACAGTAGTGAAGAAGACCTCTAGTGGGCGCTGTCAGGCTCCTGTGTATGAAGGATATGGAGGAACCCTGAGCCTAATCCCGGGGCCTCCACCTCACCCCCTGATACAGGAGGAGATCAATGGACAGAAGATCCTAGAACTCACCAACAAGATGCTGGAGCTGCTGACTGGAGAGGTGACACTGCTGGGAATGCTGGGACATTATACAGTAACTGGAGGGGTCTGGGTGATGACTGTATCATTGTGTTGTCAGGTTCCTATAAGGTGTCAGGATGTCGCTGTCTATTTCTCCATGGAGGAGTGGGAGTATTTAGAAGGACACAAGGATCTGTACAAGGAGGTGATGATGGAGGACCACCAGCCCCTCACATCAGCAGGTAATAGACATGACTATATACACATGGACTTCCATTATTTGTATGTACAGAATGAATTCAGTCCCTGTCTGTGTTTCCTACAGGTAGATCCAGTAAGAGGACAACACCGGAGAGATGTCCCAGTCCTCTTCTCCCACAGGATGATCAGGTAGATGGAGATATTCCCTATGATGTGTAGACGGGCTGTGAAGTCCTTGTGGTCAGTCTTGTTGTATCCAGCAGTATTATATGGTTATATACATGGGCGGTATCATTGAGCCGCCATCTAATATGTTTCTCCAGCTTCTCAGAGACCTGCAGCTACTGTCAGGACATCTTTGATCTTCATGCTGATTAATGATCTAGAACATTCTCTGTGACTTCCCCATTTGTCCGGTGACTTTTACATTATTTGTTTCACAGATTTTCCATCAGGATAAAGATCTGAAGGACATTAATGCTCTATCTATGACAATAAAGGAAGATCCCTATGTGAGTGGTGATGAGGAGTGTGAGGAGGACATTCCTACAGGGAACCGCCCAGGTGAGGAGTCACCACTGAATATTTCCACAGAACAGTCACAGATTCTCCTCATTCACCGACTGCTACAATGTTGTGTAGATTTCTGTGTCCTGTTAGATTTTTCAGCTGTATATTCCTCCATTTAGCTAAAGTACCAATAATACATGACAAATAATGTGATACCGCTATAGGTGATAAGACATGATGTATGTTTACAGTATAATATATAGGACTGCTGGGATATGGACATGAAATATGTCTACAATACGTGAACGAGGTCAGTTTCTTCTTCACCTGCTGTCAGTTCTCATAAAGGAAAAGTATTTACCAAATTTTAAGCGATTGAGGGGATAATTTTGTAATCAGAAGCTGGATTAATAGGGAGAATGAATTAGGGTTCTTGGTGCTTCTAAGGTAAGGAAAGGAAGGATTCTGGAGATGACATTGCAGTGTCTTGAGTGTGTAAAGGAAAGGTCTGAATCAAGCAAATCCTGAGGACAACCGGTGGAATAAGACCACAGACTGAAATGGAAATACCAGAGTTAGGTCGGTGAGTAGATGGTGAGATTTTGTATTTTGTGGGTACATAAAACTTTATCATCAGTTTTTACTACTAAATGGCAAGTATGTCTCTGAGTGATAAAGTGGTCCATGGTCCACCCCTCCCCTAGTGTTATCTGAAGGGACAGGAGAATAATACAATCATTTTCGGTTTCCAACAGGTTGAAGGATTTTAGCAAGAACTTCTCATGAATAGCTTCGAGTATGTTGCATATAAAACATATGAAGTAGGAAGAAGGTTAAAATATATCTCACATTAAAAAATAAAAGGGATATAATGAGTCACTCAAAAATAGTGATTTTTGGGACAAATTGCATGGATATTTTTCTCTAGAAAGTATCAATATAATTTTTATGGTTATTATGTAGAAATAACACAAGATTTTTTTTCTTCTTGTCAGTTGACTGTACCAGGAGCTCAGAGGAACATCTGATATCTACAGATTATAAAGCAGAGGATCATGGTATCAAACAAGATCCATATGAAGAACATGTCATTACCCCAGATATACCCTCAGCCCTTCACAGCAAAGATCTATCATCTGATCCTATTATACACGTCCAATCTTCTGATCCATCACAGACTGCGAAACAACAAAGTCACAGCAGCGGCATTGAAGATCAGAGAATTTACACAGGGACTAAACCATTTTCATGTTCAGAATGTGGTAAATACTTTACCTACAAATCAACTCTTCTTGACCATCAGAGAACTCACACAGGAGAGAAGCCATATTCTTGCTCCGAATGTGGGAAATGCTTTACTTATAAAACACATCTTGTTAGACATCAGAGAATTCACACAGGAGAGAAGCCATATTCATGTCCAGAATGTGGGAAATGTTTCACTAATAAATCCCATCTTGATAGACACCGGAAAATTCACACAGGGCAGAAGCCATATTCATGTTCAGATTGTGGGAAATGTTTCACTCAGAAATCAGGTCTCCTAACACATCAGAAAACTCACACAGAGCAGAAGTCATTTCCATGTTCAGACTGTGAGAAATGTTTTACCTCCAAATCAGATCTTGCTACACATCAGAGAATTCACACAGGAGAGAAGCCATTTTCATGCTTAGAATGCGGCAAAGGATTTGGTGTAAAAGTAGATCTTGATAAACATAAGAGAACTCACACAGGGGGGAAGCCATATTCATGTTCAGAATGTGGGAAATATTATAGCGCTAAATCAACTCTTATTGAACATCAAAGAATTCACTCAGGAAAGAAGCCATATTCATGTTCAGAATGTGGGAAAAGCTTTACGAAGAAGTCATATCTGATTCCCCATCAAAGAATTCACTCGGGGGAGAAGCCATTCTCATGCACAGAGTGTGGAAAGTGTTTCATTAAAAAGTCAGCCCTAATTTCACATCATAGAATTCACACAGGAGAGCGGCCATTTCCTTGTTCAGAATGTGAAAAATGTTTTATCTATAAGTCAGATCTTGTTAGACATATGAGAATTCACACAGGGGAGAAGCCTTATTCATGTCAATGTGGAAAGTCTTTTACCCAAAAATCAACTCTAATTCAACATCAACTAACTCATATATGACATCTCCATATCCAGTGCAGCAATGCTAGACATCGAATTAGCCATTGTCTTTTACTTTCCTTTTAAACCTGTTGTATTGACAACATAAAAATAAGATAAGACCATTGGACTGGAATCACACCTCCAGTTTTGTGGCAGTTCTTGTTGTATTTTTTCGAGTCAAAACTTGGTATAATGCCAGCTGTCTGCACTACTGACATACTATTACATCCAATAAACACAGCTTACCACATGAAATAGTTTATATCATTCGGTACAAATTTTGTGTTTTAACTGTTGTGCTCAGGGTCGCAGAGGAATTTGCACCAATGTGTCAGCGCAGCTGCAAGGAAGGAGTGTAATTTGTGCAGTAATCAAACCACAGCTCAGGAGAAGTCCCCTGTGCTAATTCAATTGGTGGTTATCTAATTAGCAGCCTGGGTTATTGACCATTGCAGGTGTAAATTCAATTATGGTCGTTCTAATTAGCCAGGGCTACTGGACCATTGCAGACATTGCGACACTGGAGCTTGCAGATCGAAAGCCCTACATTTCCAACAAAGGGAAATGATGACATAACAGGTTATATCGTGCAGGGAGTAGCTTGGGGGTGATCAGTGGACCATAAAAAGCCATGTAGCAAAGAACCCTTTTGTCATATCCTTTGGAGCCACATCTAGTGTGGGAACGGCCCATTTTCTTATGCTGAAGCTGCCAGGCAGGCTTAAACAACAGGTCTGTAAGTTATTCCCCTTTTATTTCACATCGTTTGCATGTATTTCACTTTGTTTTGATGTCTTGGCTTACCATAAAGTGGACGGATAACCTCCAGAAGTAGTATACAGTGAGTATATATATTGTGGGTGTCACTCTGGTCCCTGACATGCCTATACACTCCCTATTGCGGGGATTGCTGGCAGGTGTACCTGGTATTTGATCTGACCTCTTCTGTGTTTTGACCTTTGGCTTGTTCCTGAGCATGTTCCTGCTCGGCCAACTTAGAAAGTAGCAACATGACAAGCTCCCTACAGTGATGTCCATATTCCTGTACAGGGGTTAAAGGGTGAATACTGGGAAGTCTGTTCAGACAATGCTCGCAGAGGTGGCCCAATATCATACTGGTTTTGTGGCACACTGGGTCCACAACCCACTGATTTTGATGGCCGCATGGTGGCTCAGTGGCTAGCACTGTTGCCTTGGGTTCGAATTCGAGAAAGGACTAGATCTGCATGGAGTTTGTATGTTCTGTCATGTCCCAGGACTTGGTTTAATTCACTGACATGTATCTGTGATACTGTGTATGTCTTTGTAGTTTGTCCCTTCTCTGTCTCTGTATCCTTAGCTGTGATGCTGTTGCTCCTCCTCTCTCTCTCTCTCTTTGTTTAGTTTCACTTCTTTGTAAGCAACATGTCTGCTCAGCCCCTGGTAATTCATCATCATTTTTCACGTATTGCTGTATGAGGTTTTACAAGATTTACCTGGATTAAAGCATCTGGAATCTTATCTACGCCTCCTCAGTTGAGTTGAACACTATCTGATAAATATCTTGGTGTAAATTGCTGGTTAGCATAGAGACTACAGGACACTCTCACAACCTCACATTTGCAGCCAAGCTATTGAGTCAGAACATGTTCTCCCCATGTTTACACGCCAAAGACATACTGAATTTAGATGAGCCCTACTTGACACAGTGAGTGATGTCTGTAATAGTTGGCGCTATGTGCAGTGGCAATGTATGATCAACACTTCCCTACTTTGGGCCACATCTTTGGTGGAATATTTTACAGCAGTATTTGGGACCTAAAAATAGTCAGGCATTATAACTCAACACCAGTGTCGGATTGGGCTGCCAGAGGATCCTTTCATGGGCCCTGGCTCTATAGCAAAAGCCACCCAAATTACAAGGGCACTGTGATATATTTCTAGGTGTTGTTGGAGGAGGCCTCCATGATCGTTTTATGTACAGTAGTCACCCCAAACATCATCAGTCCGACACTCCTCAACACAATCACAGTCCACAATCAATAATATGGGGTAATAGGCAAAATAGGGAAGGTTTCTGGGAAAAATACCAGAAAAAAACACTCTGCCTAGATCAGGCTACATTTTGGCAAGATGACAGTAATCATTCGAGCTTTAATTAGAGATGAGCGAATCGAAGCTGCAGAAGTGGAATTCGATCCAAATTTGAGGAAATATTCGATTGACATGGAATCCGGATTTCCTGTTGCTTCGGGGTAACGAATATTTAGTAAGGACCTTTGTGACATCAGACAAGTACATAATATTCTCTAGTGATGTCATTGGGTAGGCGTGTCTTTGCTTGTTAGCTGATCCATCCACATGAATAAAAGGAGAGAGAGAGCTCTCTGCAGACAGGAGATAGCTGTTTATTTGCCGCGAATTAATTTTGATCGAATAGAATCATATTACGAAATTCGGCGAAGTTACTGAATCTAATTTTTGAATACTTCGCTCATCTCTAGCTTTAATAATGCGCCATATTGTTTAAAGTAACATATAAATATGTTATTTATATATATAGTAATAAATAATAAAAAGAAAAACTAGGGCTGGGTGATTGATCGAAAAATAACTGATACCGAACAGTCAGGATAACTGGTGTGATTTTGTTCATGACGGTTATTTTGGTTCAGTTATTGGGCCCCTTGGCTTCTGGGGTCTGAAGAGGCCACAGAGTATAGTCGCAGTTCTGGTTCAGCTGTGAGATGAATCTCGCGACGTTTGCCTAACACATAGTCATACTGTAAAAGGGGCGTGGTTTAAAAGGACATGGCCTAAATAATCGCTATTAATCGTAATCGAGATAAAATTCGTGATTTTGATTTAGGTGATAATCACCCAGCCCAATGGTGAGGCCACGCGTTTTCTTTAAACGTTTAGACATATAAGGGCTTAATGTTTGCAGAACAAATTGTTCTTCATATTATTCTGTACAATGTCCTGGGAAGCTAGAAAAAAAAATTCTGAACTGTGTTTGCT
Organism: Leptodactylus fallax; assembly: GCA_947044405.1. NCBI lineage: Eukaryota > Metazoa > Chordata > Amphibia > Anura > Leptodactylidae > Leptodactylus > Leptodactylus fallax. Next base: position 456,084 of record CAMRHE010000573.1, read on the forward strand.
CAACTTTCTTATGGGCTTTGCTGTTACGGCGTTCACTGTGCAGCCAAAATGACGTCACCTGTATTCTATGGGTCGATACCATTCCGGGGATACGAAATTTCTGTAGTTTTATTTATGATTTAACTCCTTAAAAAAATCCAAAAATTAGCAAATAAAACCATTTCTTGGAGTCACCATATTCTAGCACCTATAACTTTTAGATATTCCTGCATAAGGTGACTTTTTTTGTGGGGTCAGATGTACGGGAAAAATATTTTTATAAGTTTGAAGACCTTGTGGTTTCGGACACAGGGATGTGGATGTGTTTCACGTGAATTTTTTTACCTTTATATGTGTTCTAGGGAAAGGGGGGGTGATTTGGATTTATATTTCTTAAATTTTTTTTTGTAACTTTTTTTGTATTTTTTTAGACCCCCTAGGGATCTTGAACTCCAGGGGCTCTGATCACTAATGCACTGCAAATTACTGGCATATGTATCACAGGCTGCATAGAACTGTCATGGCCTTGGATCACTACTGCTAATATAAGATGGTTTGTGTCACGCACCTATAATGGAGGAGATGACAGGGCAGCCTCCCTGACTGGAGATTTTTGTTCTCTTCGATTATTTGGGAGAATATGTAAAGAATAGGATAATTACTCTACCCCCGCCAGCAGTGATGGTACAGTCCTCTAACTGTCCAAGTAATGTTTTATGGAGGCATTATGGGATTGATGGCAGAGCAAAGAGTAAGAGAAATATAAAAGTCAAGATGGCGTTAGATCAGGAGTAAGAAGAAGCTGATTGTAGGGATATGTACATGACAGAAGTGTGGAGAGTGACAGTCAGTGTTATAGAGAGTTGTTAGCATGACTGGATCCCTATATAATAGGGATTTTGGTATTAGAAGGACTGGGGCTGTTCTCTGCCTCAGTATATTATTTGCCTGAGTTTTTTTTTTAATAATAGATAATAACATTGAAATATTTTAAAACCTCACAAAACCCCTGGCTCCATAGACGACACTGGTCGGACATAGCAACTGTCTCCCTCCCATATGTCATGCCACCGCTCCATTACGCGACTTTTCACCAGTGATGGACGTCTGATCCCCATCTCCCAGATTTTCCTGCGGCATTCCACTCCACTTTTCTCTCCCACCATACTCATCAAACACCTCTCATATTTTCTCAGGTATTATCCCCTACCTCACTCTTACCATACGCCGATCTAGTTCCCCAAGACCTACCACCCACTGGCAGTATCTACAGCTGCGCTACTTCTACTCCACCTTTAAAAAGAATCATAATCTACATAGACAAATGTATCCGCTTATACACAGCCTACTCTTTAACAATATCTACAGCCTACTCTCTGACAATAAAGACGACCCGCTACCACTTTCTGCTGAGAACTGGGAGAGGGAGCTTGGGATCTCTTTACCATCAGATGCGTGGTTTTCCGCCTTCCAATTGTGTCAACTATAAAATCCTCTCATGTTGGTATAGAGTTCCCTCTGTCCTTCGTGAGATTTTTCCCTCCGCATCCGATAACTGCCGGAGGTGTAACACAGGTCGGGCCACGATGCTACACATCTGGTCTTGTTTTGCACCCTTTCTGGCATAATGTTCGTAGAGTAATAAAATTGGTCACGGGAGTTACATTGGAGGATGACCCAGCACATCTTCTTCTCTCAATCTTTTCTTGCAAACTCCAGAAACACATCCACAAACTGGTTGGCTTCCTTCTTGTTGCGGCCAGGTCCATCAAACCCAGGCTTTGGAAGGCTCCTTCACCTCCGACCCTATCGGCCTGGCTTCAAGAGATCTTGTACATAAGGCGCATGGAGGACCTGGTTGCGGAACTCAGACCAGACGATAGTGCCCATCAAAAAGAGTGACTCCTATGGAACACATTCTACTTCTCTGCCTCCTTTCATACACTCTATTCCTAATCTATCCCCTTTTTGTAACCTTGCCCCTATTACGCTCCCTTTCTTCCTCATATGAACCTACAACCCCCCATTTGATGTTTATTTCATTCTCCCTCAGTTGACGAGAGACATGTTTTCTCCATTGTTACTTTGGCATGTTTATTTACTTCCGAGTTATATAAGATGTTCCGCTCTGCTGTGTCAGAGCATTATGTCCCCAATTCCTCATGTTCTACCTGCTCCTAACCTTACATTTCCCTATCTTTCCATCCCCTTTGTCCTTTACCCCAGCAGTCCCCAACCGTTTCGTCACCACGGCCTGGCAGGGGGGCAGGGTGTGGGGGCATGGCGGTTGGTTTAGGGGTGGGGCTTTGACCATATGTGGGCGGGGTTATACTCTAAATAGCGCTGTAGACCGGGGTGTTTACCCAGGCCAGCCCACCGCCTCGCGGACTGGCAAAAGACCCCCAACGGCCCAGTCTGCGGACTGGTGGTTGGGGACCCCTGCCTTACCCCATCACTATTATGGAAGTTTTTTTTCATCTGTTATGCTTCTATGATGTTTTGTTCTTATGAAAACTTTAAAAAACTCGCAAAAAATATTCAACAAAACATTTAAAAAATAAGTTATTTTCTCGCATCACTTTCCCTTAAGCATGTCAGTTGTACTTACGGAAACCCTATAGATTTAAAGAGGACCTTTCACCACCTCCACCAGTTCCAGTTTGTAACATCAGTTGATAGTCACTGCTCCACTGATTCCAGCACAGTTGGAATTTTCTCTCTAGCCCCCACCTTTCCTGAGCAACAAGCACAGTTAGTTTTGGTGCCTGATGTGCTGTTTAAGCTCTGTAATGTCAGGTGGGCGGTGTCAGGCAGGGGGCGTGATTCAAAGCTCTAATTAGAGGCAGCCGGTGTCAGAGCTCAGAATCACACCCTTTGTCTGCTCCTGCCTGACACCGCCCCCTGACACGACAGAGCCTAAATAGTATATCAGAAACTAAAACTAACAGCAGTGATTGCTCAGGAATGGTGGGGGCTAGAGAAAAAATTCCAACTGTGTCAGAATCAGTGGAAGAGTGGCTATTAAATGATGCGAAGAGTTGGACTTATTGTAGGGGGTGAAAGGTCCTCCTTAATAAGGGAAGAAAAATTGCAGAGAAAAACACAATGAATTATGATGCGGAAAAATACACAGTGTATCCGCTGCATTTTTTAGCTGAGGATCACTACATGGCGCCTTACTCTGAAGGGGTATTTGCATAGATCTCAGCATCACCACCATCCCCCTGAAATGAATAGAATGGTGCATGCTGGCCCGACTGTTACTTTACTGAAAATGGGGGCAAAACTTCCCCCCTGGTTGGTGGGGACTGAGCAGTTATTTCTTAAGATGGGAATAACCCCTTTAACTGTAGCAACCAGTGCCAGGCAGCTGCTGCCAAGGAAAAAAATATAATGGAATCAAAGAGAACATGGATGCGCATGATGATAACATATAGTGCTGTGCACAAGTTTTAGGCATGTGCAGGCAAAATGGTGCAGAGTAAGAATCCCTCCAGAAATAGAAGGGTTAATAGTTTATGTTTGTGAATGAAGAAAATAGAAATGTAAATCCCATCAATATTTGGTGAGACCTTTAGCCCTGATCTCAACATCATCCAGTCTGTCTGAGAGGATATGAAGAGACAGAAGGATTGGACCAAGGACCAGGATAACAGGGACTGCGCAGGACCAGTGAAATTAGGGCAAAATCTTTTATTTCAGGAGATAAAACACACGACGCGTTTCGGGGTCTTTAGTACCCCTTTTTCAAGAGTATACTAAAAAAACAACAACGATACCTGTGTTATAAAATCATACAAAAAAATACAACAAAATACTGGTTAGGGATCAGAATAAAGTGGATATATAAATATAAACGCATGTAAACATACACTAAATGGGTGAGCATATCATGAGGTAGTGCAGTTAGCAAAAACCTCTCTTGTCAATTATATAAACTGGACAAAGGATAAAACTAATATAGAAGAATCATTTACAGATGAAAAACTACGGTCAACAAAACATAATTCTGTGAGTTTGGTAAAGAAGATTAAACCATATAAAATGGCCACAAAAAAGGGTATCTGATAAATCAAAAAGGTCTAGGAGAAGGTATTACCTTAATGGCACAAAGAGGGTATCTAATAGCATCAAAAAAGGTCTGGGAGAAGGTTTTACCTTGTATTATAGGTCCACCAGGGGTGAGGCAGGTATCTAGAACATGTCAGCATGCTGTACTGTTTAAATAGCGTCTAAAAAACACTACTGCGCATGCGCAGGTTCGCACATGTCAAGTAGGGGTAAAAAAAATATATATATATTTTTTTCCTTTCCCTTTTTCCTTCTTTCTCTTTCTCCTTGCCTCTAAACCGCCATTGCTCATGCACAAAAGCGCTGATTCGCGCATGTCAAGTAGGGGTCAGAGAAAGAAAAAAAAAAATTTAAAGTGAATAATTGAATAAATATAATAAAAATGTTGTTGAGATTGATGAAACGGTAATAGAAAAATGATATGTATATATATTATACATAAAATATTTAAAACTATAAAGATGGAATCATAAGATAATACAATAATAAAGAGGTAAAAAATACATAAAATATATGAAATAGTAATAATTTGTGAAAATGAAATATAATAAAACATGGTAATAAATATACGGTGGAAATATACTGTGATGTTGAAATTAAGTAAAATACAATAAAATCCAATGGTGTAAACATCTGAGTGGTATAAATGAATTATAATAATAATGATTGACAAAACAATATATACTAGACAATAGGGAAAAATTGCGGGGTGCGTCAACGTATACAAAATTCATAGGTTAGCAAAAAGGGAGGGGTGTAAGTAATATCTTCTAACGCTTCATTCAAACCTTCTGGAACTAATGTGTTTAATTTAAAAATCCAATACATTTCTCTTCGCTTCAGGGTATTGAACCGATCTGGTTTATCAGCAGGTATATGGTCAATAGGTATTACTGAAAAGCCCTCAAAGTTATTGTTATGCTTGAAGGTAGCATGGCGGGAGACACTATGTTTCAAAAAACCATTATGAACATTTGACCGGTGTTTATTCAGTCTTTCTCTTAGGCACATAATTGTCTGTCCTACGTACTGGAGGCCACAGGGGCACTCCAATACGTATATGACATAGGAGGTGGAGCACTCCAGTTGAGTAGCTAAAGAGGTGACATTATGCCTAATGCTAAAACAGCATTTACACTTCCTGTGTCCACACTTAAAACTCCCAATTATAGGTGGAAGAGAAGTGGTTTGAGGGGTAGGTTTAGTGTAACCTTTCCTTAAGCGACTGGGGGCTAACAAATTTTTCAGGGTTCTAGCTCGTCTGAACGTTATGATAGGTTTATTGGGCAGACTTTTTCTAAGATACTGGTCATTTCTTAAGATGTGCCAGTGTTTCTGTAAGATGTTACGGATCTAGCTGTGAGCACCATTATAAGTTGTAATAAAGTTTGTCCTAAAATGATTGCTATCTATGAAGAGACAGAACGATTGGACAAGCCTACATCTACGGAAGATCTGGGCTTAGTTCTCCAAGATGGTGACTGGAACAACCTCCCTGCCGAATTCTGCTAAAAACTGTCTGCAGGTACCAAGAAGCGATGGAATGCAAAGGGTAATACTGAATATCACATATCTGTCCTCAGGTAATATCTATTCACACTATGTTCAGTCAGTAAAAAAAAAAAACAAGATCTAAATCCTCATCACACACAGACGGCTCCGCTACATACACGTCACACACAGACAGCTCCGCTACATACACGTCACACACAGACAGCTCCGCTAAATACACGTCACACACAGACAGCTCCGCTACATACACGTCACACACAGACAGCTCCGCTACATACACGTCACACACAGACAGCTCTACTACATACACATCACACACAGACAGCTCCACTACATACACATCACACACAGATAGCTCCGCTACATACGCGTCACACACAGACGGCTCCGCTACATACACATCACACACAGACAGCTCCACTACATACACGTGTAGGGAACTGCCATTTCTACTAGTATATAATGTATCTGGCTTCTTTGCCCCTGCAGTTTGGCTTCAGAGACCCCAGGCATTTAGTGCAAGTTTTGTTTTGTAAATACAGTGAGTCAGACACATGTGAGGCAGAGCTGCTGGGGGGAGAGATGTGAGCAGAGCTGCTGGGACAGACATGTTATGTCTGGGGGAGTCTAAGAGCCACTTGTTCCTCTTTACTTCACAGTATATAGTTAGGTATGTGTTACCCCCTATATACTCACAGGACCTAGCTAGTAACTGTAGTTAGGGATCAATATATATATAGTTCAGGGCAGTGATAGGTTAGGCTTCCGAAGGCCAACTAGCTAGTTAGAGGCCCGGTGGCACTAGTAGTTTAGCTGGCAGGTTAAGGACTCAGTGTTAGGGTAGTCAGGCCTGCATCTACTGCCGTCACCGTCGCCCTGTTTGCTGCCTGTGAAGAATCTCACCATCATCATCATCTCCTGATCGGCTGTCTGTCATCTCCTGGAAGAATCCGAGGATCCACAGTCATCCACAGGGGCCCCTGCATCTCTTCTGTTGCCTGGAGGTATTGTGCACTGGACTCTTGCTATATATCTATATATATATACCCGGGTATATAACCTAAGACGGTTGAGGACTTGCTGGTTGTTGTAGTATTGCTGTGTTCTGAGTATATTTTATGTATGTATTATTACCCTGTTGATTCTTATAAAGCTACTGTTATAACCTTATGTGGTATCTGTATGTATTCTTCAGACTGTGAGATTAGTACAGTGATCCTTGTTAAGGCTACTAACTGTATTTCATGGGTAAGTCCCAGGAAGAGATCCTCCCTGTAATACAGAGGCTCTATCCTGGGTGGAGGCACTGATATATTTCATATATGTTCCCACTCTTCCCTTCAGCGAAGGCTTCAGGTCCCATTATACACACAGGTCAGCGCCAGAGTCTGTTGCGGGAGGGATAATACTCATACCCCCCCCCCCAAATAGGGCTACATTTGGAGGCACTGCTGAGATTTAGAAGTGGGAATAGTCATTGATATGGAGAAGCGATATAGCTCAGAGGGGAACCTCCCACTAGCTACTACATGGGATTACCGACCTCCTGTTCCTCCCCTGGTTCAGGTAAAGGAAGACCCCCGCTCAGCCAGTTACCCCCCCAGTATGGCCGTCGCTAGCAGTTCCTCTAGTGACAGTGCTATTAGCACTTTAGCCAGGCTGACTGAAATGTTAGCTCAGGGCCTGCAGGCCACTCACTCCAAGAAACTAAAAGTATTCTCTGGTAATGTCCCAGTACCACAAGGGGAGGAAAACTTTGAGATATGGAAAGAACATACTCTCCAATGCCTGAAGGAATGGTCTTGCTCTGAAGAAGGCAAGCGGCAGCGTATCAGTGAAAGTTTGCGGTCTCCTGCTGCAGAATTGATCCGCTTGTACAGAGACTCTCATGAAGGAGTGAGTGCATTGGACTATATACAAGTACTGTCTGATCACTTTGAGCCATACTATGACCTTGCCCAGATGGTTGCTGATTACCGAATGGTTCGTCAAAAAGAAGGGGAAAATGTCTCTACTTTTATTAACCGTTTACAGCTACTTCTTTCACGTCTGGTGTACCACGCAGCTATATCTACTTCAGAGGTAGACGCTATGAGAACCAGTCAGTTGGTGAGAGGGTTACAACCTCATCATCCTCTTGCTCAAGTACTCAAGGTCTTACTATCTGATAGAGTCCTTCCATTTCCTGACTTAATGAAGTTAGTGAAGAAACAAGAAGCTGACATTAGTTTTAGTACCCCTAAGAAAGCGAAAAGCATCTCTAAAGAAGATGTTGTTCCTAATTCAAACAAGGACAAACCAGCGGAGCGGTCAGAACTTAGACAGTCCGCCACTCCACCCACTGCCACTCAATGGAGGAAGGATGCTAGAACCTGTTATAAATGTGGTCAGACGGGCCATAGTGCCAGACAGTGTACGGAGGACAGTGAGGGATTGAGACACAGTGCTGTCTTCTCTATTCAGAATCAAAGACACCGAAGGAAGGCGGGCCGAGTAAAGACCAGAGGCGCTATCGCGGGCTCCAGGTCCGTTGTCAAAGTCACTGTCAATGGTCATGCCGCTCCTGCCTTGTTTGATACAGGATCTCAAGTGACCCTGATTTATCGCTCGTTCTACCAAAAGTATCTGAGGGATATACCTCTTCAGTCTACAGGACAAATGAAATTGTGGGGGCTTAATTCAGGATCATATCCTGTAGATGGCAGCCTACAAGTAGTTATAGCTGTCCCTGAATTAGAAGATCAGAGTGTCGCTCCCATGAAGATTACGGCTCTTGTCTGCCCTGATACAGGGGATTCTTGTGCAGCTCCTGTGATACTTGGCACTAATTGTCCCGCAGTGCATTATGCTTTTCAGAAGTTTCTTGGAAGAGATTGGAACGCTGCAGCTCAGCCGGTGAATATATCTTCTGATCTTAGAGAACTCTGTGATGCCCTGTCTACTGGCTATCGACATGGAATGGTATATCATACCGGTGAGAGAACCGTGGAAGTTCCTGCCGGCGGGGAGAGAGTTCTGAGAGTAGCCTCCAGCATTGCTCCCGATTTGCTTGAAGGGGGGAGTTATGTCCTTATGGAAACCCCTGAAGAAATGATTAACCAGAATGGCTGGATGGTGATCCCAGAGAGAAAGGACTGGAGAAATAAAGTGGAGTTATCTACCTGTGTGACAGTGAGGAACTGTTCACCGCATCCGATTGTAATTGGACCATACCAGAATGTGGCCCACTGCTACCCTGTGCTTGGAGTAAATCCATACGCTGAAGTGTGCAGGATTCAAATCCGAGATGCAATCCCTAATCTCAATCTTGACTTGAGTGATCCACATTTACCAGAGGCCTGGAATCAGCGACTGACACAGAAGTTGTCTGAATTATCGGAAGTGTTCTCCATGGATGATATGGATGTAGGTTGCGCTAAAAGTGCTCAACACACTTTCCGATTGACCGATTCTACTCCCTTCCGGGAGCGACCACGGAGAGTTGCTCCAAAGGATGTTGATGAGTTAAGACAGACTCTACAGCAAATGAAAGGTCAGGGGATCATTGTGGACAGTAAGAGCCCCTATGCCTCACCTATTGTGGTGGTAAGAAAAAAATCTGGAGCAATTCGCCTATGTGTGGATTACAGAACTCTGAACCGGAGAACCTTACCTGATCAGTATACACTGCCGAGAATTGAAGAAGCTCTGGAAGCTCTGAATGGAAACTGTTGGTTCACAGTGCTGGACCTAAGATCGGGATACTATCAAGTCCCAATGGCACCTGAGGATCAGGAAAAGACAGCCTTCATATGCCCCTTGGGTTTCTTTCAGTTCACTCGTATGCCGCAAGGTACAAAAGGTGCGCCAGCAACGTTCCAAAGGTTGATGGAAAGAGTGTTAGGTGATTTAGTGCCCCGGGAATGCCTTGTATATCTTGATGACATTATTGTGTTTGGAAAGACGCTGGAAGAACATGAAGAACGACTCATGAGAGTACTCCATCGCTTAAAAGAAGAGGGGCTGAAGTTGTCGGCTGACAAATGCAAATTTTGTAGATCTTCGGTCACTTATGTAGGTCATATTGTTTCTGCTGAAGGAGTTGCTACCGATCCTGGTAAGATTGAAGCTGTGGTGAATTGGCCCCGACCGCAAAATATTACGGAGTTGCAATCTTTCTTGGGGTTTTGTGGATTCTATCGACGATTTGTGGAAGGATATTCAAAAATTGCTCGAGCCCTCCTCGACCTGTTGAAGAGTGATGCAGGAGATCCGGGAAAGAAGAAAGGGTCTTCCAAAAGCCTTTTTGGCGATAGGTGGACTGCGGATTGTGAAGAAGCATTTAAGTTGTTGAAGAAGAAATTGACAGAAGCTCCCGTTCTGGCTTATGCTGATGCACATAAGCCATATGTGCTACATGTAGATGCCAGCTTTGAAGGATTAGGTGGCGTGCTGCACCAAGAATACCCGGCCGGGTTACGGCCCATAGCTTTCATAAGTCGAAGTCTTTCTCCCAGCGAGAAAAATTATCCAGTACATAAATTGGAGTTTTTGGCGCTCAAGTGGGCCATTGTTGATAAATTACATGACTATTTATACGGAGCCACGTTTGAAGTAAGAACAGACAACAATCCACTGACATACGTTTTGTCAACCGCTAAACTCGATGCTACAGGACATCGCTGGTTGGCAGCTTTATCCAACTACCAATTCACACTCAAGTATAAATCGGGGCCTAAGAACATTGGGGCAGATGCTCTATCAAGACGGCCTGGATTACCTAGTCCGGAAGTAGTGGATGAATGGGAAGAAGTGCCAAGTCCTGGAGTAGGAGCTTTGTGTGCCATGGCTGCTGTAGTTGAAGACCGAGTAGCCTTTTCTGAAACTCGGCTTATTGACTCTATTGGGGGAGGTCCCGAAGCTGTACCAGACATGTTTGCCTACCCTGCCGCTTTAGGATCCTTTGAGAGTTGTTCTATATCTTCAAAGCGAATGATCTGGAGTCAAAAGACTGATCCTTTAATTGGACCTCTTTATCAAGCAGTGAGTTCTCAAGACAGAGAAATGTTAAAGACATCCCTACCCTCTGAATGCAGTCAACTTCTACGAGATTGGGAGAAGTTTGAAATAGACAATGGCCTACTTTATCGTGTGGTGCTGTATCATGATCACCCTGGAAGGCGCCAACTAGTTATTCCAAGCTGCTTTCAGAAGATGATTTTCCGAAGTCTGCATGATTATCATGGTCATTTGGGACCTGAGAAGACTTATGGCCTAATACAAGACCGATTCTACTGGCCCAAAATGAGAGATACCGTGACTCGTCTGTGTAGGTGCTGTCGCAGATGTTTGCAGAGGAAGACTGTCCCGGTTCGAGCGGCCTTCATGGGACACTTGAAGAGTTCGGGCCCCATGGATCTTGTCTGCATAGACTTCCTTTGTATTGACAACGACTCCAGAGGATTTGGAAATGTATTGGTGGTGACTGATCACTTCACACGATATGCTCAAGCCTTTCCGACTAAGGATCAAAAAGCAGTCACTGTTGCAAGAGTGCTTTGGGAAAAGTATTTTATCCATTATGGCTTACCACACCGGTTGCATTCTGATCAAGGCCGGGATTTTGAGAGTAACCTGATCAAAGAGTTACTTCAGTTGTTGAACATCCGCAAAAGTCGGACGACGCCTTACCATCCAGAGGGAGATGCCCTTCCTGAAAGATTTAACAGGACTTTACTTGATATGCTTGGTACCTTACGAATTGAGGATAAGCGATCCTGGAGTCGAAAAGTGGAGGCTATGGTGCATGCCTATAATAGTACAAGGCACGAGAGCACAGGATATTCACCATACTTTCTGATGTTTGGAAGAGAGCCTAGGCTACCTATTGACATCTTGTTGGGAGTCTCTACCGATGGTATCAGTCATCGAGATCATTACCGATACGTGGCACGTTTGAAAGAAACGCTTAAGAGTGCTTATCAGCTGGCTGAGGAAAATGCGGCCAAAGTGAATGAAGGAAATAAAAGGAGATTTGATCTTCGAGTAAGATACCGAGAATTGAACCCTGGGGACCATGTTCTGCTACGGAATTTGGGAGCATCTGCAAAACATAAGCTGGCTGATCGATGGCGGAGTGAACTCTTTACAGTGGTAGATCGGTTGCCTGGAATACCAGTCTACAAGATAAAAGGACGGGACGGGAGGATCAGGACTTGGCATAGAAATCATTTGTTGCCTGTACCTCAGATTGATGGTATGGATATCTCCAATGATGGCTCGGCCTGCGATTCTCCACAGTCCTTAGCCGATATTCCACCTGACCTTCCTGAAACTCCTGAGAGTGATTGGACTGTGGCTCCTGAAGTTCCTAGATCACCAGTATCTTCTCCTTCAGGGAGACCTATGAACCCTCAAACTCCAGAATTCGTACCTAGATCTGTGTCTACAGATGAGCAGGGATCTAGCTCTCCTACGCCACCAGCACCATCCCCTCCCATGGCAGACAACCCTAGTTTAGGGCCTGGACATGCTAGTTTACCTCAGAGAGAGGTACGGAGAGGAGAGAGAATTAGACACCCTCCACCTATGCTGACATATGATAGTTTGGGGGACCCCAGATTTACTACTCAGCCTCATTTATACCATGCTTGGGTGGGTGCAGTGTCCACTTTGGTCAATATGTTACCAATTTTCGCTCCTGCTGGCATGTATACCTATTAACCTGTTGTGACTCTGTAAATGCAAAAGCAACCATATTGATATTGTCATTGGTAATGTTGACTGTATACTATGACTTTGTATGTCTTTGACGTGACGTAAAGATTTCACCAGAGGGAGAGTGTAGGGAACTGCCATTTCTACTAGTATATAATGTATCTGGCTTCTTTGCCCCTGCAGTTTGGCTTCAGAGACCCCAGGCATTTAGTGCAAGTTTTGTTTTGTAAATACAGTGAGTCAGACACATGTGAGGCAGAGCTGCTGGGGGGAGAGATGTGAGCAGAGCTGCTGGGACAGACATGTTATGTCTGGAGGAGTCTAAGAGCCACTTGTTCCTCTTTACTTCACAGTATATAGTTAGGTATGTGTTACCCCCCTATATACTCACAGGACCTAGCTAGTAACTGTAGTTAGGGATCAATATATATATAGTTCAGGGCAGTGATAGGTTAGGCTTCCGAAGGCCAACTAGCTAGTTAGAGGCCCGGTGGCACTAGTAGTTTAGCTGGCAGGTTAAGGACTCAGTGTTAGGGTAGTCAGGCCTGCATCTACTGCCGTCACCGTCGCCCTGTTTGCTGCCTGTGAAGAATCTCACCATCATCATCATCATCTCCTGATCGGCTGTCTGTCATCTCCTGGAAGAATCCGAGGATCCACAGTCATCCACAGGGGCCCCTGCATCTCTTCTGTTTCCTGGAGGTATTGTGCACTGGACTCTTGCTATATATCTATATATATATACCCGGGTATATAACCTAAGACGGTTGAGGACTTGCTGGTTGTTGTAGTATTGCTGTGTTCTGAGTATATTTTATGTATGTATTATTACCCTGTTGATTCTTATAAAGCTACTGTTATAACCTTATGTGGTATCTGTATGTATTCTTCAGACTGTGAGATTAGTACAGTGATCCTTGTTAAGGCTACTAACTGTATTTCATGGGTAAGTCCCAGGAAGAGATCCTCCCTGTAATACAGAGGCTCTATCCTGGGTGGAGGCACTGATATATTTCATATATGTTCCCACTCTTCCCTTCAGCGAAGGCTTCAGGTCCCATTATACACACAGGTCAGCGCCAGAGTCTGTTGCGGGAGGGATAATACTCATACCCCCCCCCCAAATAGGGCTACACACGTCACACACAGACAGCTCTACTACATACACATCACACACAGACAGCTCCACTACATACACATCACACACAGATAGCTCCGCTACATACGCGTCACACACAGACGGCTCCGCTACATACACATCACACACAGACAGCTCCACTACATACACGTCACACACAGACAGCTCCGCTACATACACGTCACACACAGACAGCTCCGCTACATACACGTCACACACAGACAGCTCTACTACATACACGTCACACACAGACAGCTCCACTACATACACGTCACACACAGACGGCTCCGCTACATACACGTCACACACAGACGGCTCCGCTACATACACGTCACACACAGACGGCTCCGCTACATACACGTCACACACAGACAGCTCTGCTACATCCTGATCCAGACACAGAACTTCATCTCATTCCTTATATAGATCTTTCACACCTGGTCATGTGACTCATTGACTCCTCCCACACATGACTGATCACATGACTAGGACATCACCACAGGTCCTGTAAGCACACAGATACTGCACGGCCGCTGTACAGGAGGAGGTTTGTGGTTTGTTTCTTTATATTAACCCTTTTAGGGCTTGCACCATGTTCACACTCGTATTGTCTCTTTGTTCTTCTGGTCTATTGGGGGACCAGAACACCGGAGAGGCTGAGCACTAAAACAGCGGGTACACCCGGAGCCCAGGGGACCCTCTGACTATAAAGGGGTCCATTGTTTTAAAATTGGAACCGGCAGAAGACAAAGTGCAACGTCCAGCAATTTCCAGGTAAACTTTGTGACAGAGACACCAATGGAGAAGTAAGTTCACATGTAGGAATTTGATGCTGAATTTGGAGAAGAGTGCCGCTGTATTTTACCTTTATTGGGCAGGCACAAATTCTGCCCCGGCAGACAAGGTGTATTTTCTGCCTCCCATTCATTTCAATGGGATTTCTCAGGCAAAATCTGCCTGAAGAAGGAGCAGGACGCTTCTTTGTCCACTAGCTGAAATAATCTGCTGCTGCCTCTCATTGAAATCAATGGAAGGTGGACTCAGCATCAAGATCGGTGTCAAATTCAGTGCCAAATTCCTATGTGTGAACTTGCCCTAAGGCAGTGATGGCGAACCTTTTAGAGACCGAGTGCCCAAACTGCAACCCAAAACCCACTAAATTATCGCAATTTAACACGGCAATTTAACCTTAATACTCTGCAGATCCACAATTGCTGACAGTTACAGACCCACAAAATACGGATGTGTGAATGGGGCTTTACAGAGCTTTCAATAATACAAACAACTTTGTGCCGAAAGGTAATAGTTTTGCATTTGGTACTTTTAAACAATTAATGTTCACTATTTACATCGCACAGCATCTGTTTTATAGTGAACATTCAATGTTATTACAGCCTGTAATAACATCACATGTCTGCTATAAAACAGATATTGTGCCCCCCGGATGGTACAATGTGCTCCACAGTGGCCCCCAGACTGTTCAATGTGCTCCACAGTGGCCCCCACGTGGTATAATATGCTCCACAGTGTCCATCATGCATTATAATATGCTCATCAGTGGGCCCCCACAGTTTTATATGCTGCACAGTTTGCCCCCACACAGTATTATACGCTCCACAGTGGGCCCCTGCACAGTATTATATGCTCCACAGTGGCCCCCACACAGTATTATATGCTACTTACCAGCACTCTCACGAAGAGCAGGTAAGTAGTATCCTCCATCTTCTACCATGGTACAAGCGCAGATGAATGAGGTCATCGCACCTGCTTCAGGGCAGAGGTCACACTCTTCTGTCAGTGTAAGCTGTGGACCTGCGGCTTACAATTACAGTTTTCAGCTGTATGTGTATTTGCACATACAGCTGAAAGAAGTGATTGCTCACTAACGGGTACTCTTGAGTGGCCCCTCTGTCACGTGTGCCATAGGTTCACCAAGACGGCCCTAAGGGCTGTTTCTTCCATGGCTGAGATGACAATATTTGTGTCTTTTGCCGTCTGAGGCGTCGGCAGTTCCGGTAACAGTCGTCGGCAGTTGTTCTGTTTCCATCCCTCCCATAGAGGTAAATAGTAGTCGGGGCCTTCACCCTACGGTATAAATCACATGATGGCTTTATTCTACAGGTCGCTACGGTTACACTGATACCACATTTATACAGGGTTTAGGTTTTATTACTTCTACGCTAGAAAGAACTTACTAAATCATGTTTTCTTTCACCCTGGCACATGACGTCACTGGACTGTCAGACAGCACATATATGTCCCAGGGCTCCAGATGGGGATCAAAATAGTTGACAATGTGACCAAGAATTTTCAAATATAACAAAAAAATACAAAAAATAAAAGTTTTTAAAAAGTGAGAAATCCAATTACATCTATTTTACATATAGAGGTAAATAAAAACGAATTAGGTGTATTAGGTACAGTACCATCATGTCCACTATTGAAGAGGTTGTCCAGGCAAAAATGGACACCCCGTTTAACTTTTAAATCAGTCAGGGGCAGTGAAAAAAAAAAAAAAAAATGCTTACTCACCTGTCCCTGATTCTCCGGTGTCCTCCTGGTGCATCCTGGTACTTCCGCTCTGCCTTTACGTTCCTTTTTCCGGTGGTTTCTTCATGCTGGACCTGGGGGTTCTGGCCTGTTTCCGAGGTAATTGCCTATGTTCTGGAGCTAGAATTTTAACCACTGCATGACCAGATACATTTTGTTTTTGTTTTTGTTTTTTTTTTGTACATGCATTTTTAAAGGCTATAACTTTTTTTTGAGTACATTTTTCCACTTATTTTTCCAACTTTTTTTTTTATAGCACACCAAATTATATTTATATAAAAAATATTTATAAAACAGTTTTTACTATCCAGAACCTTAATTTTCATGTAAGTGACACATGGGCC
Organism: Leptodactylus fallax; assembly: GCA_947044405.1. Taxonomy (NCBI): domain Eukaryota; kingdom Metazoa; phylum Chordata; class Amphibia; order Anura; family Leptodactylidae; genus Leptodactylus; species Leptodactylus fallax. Next base: position 472,374 of record CAMRHE010000573.1, read on the forward strand.
CAGATTTACTAATAGATAGGAAGTGTAAAGTGGCAGAATGATACTATACCAGATTTATCACAGTGACTGATACTATACCAGATTTATCACAGGGACTGATACTATACCAGATTTATCACAGTGACTGATACTATGCCAGATTTATCACAGTGACTGAAACTATACCAGATTTATCACAGTGACTGATACTATACCAGATTTATCACAGTGACTGATACTATACCAGATTTATCACAGTGACGTGGGGACCCAAATGACGGAGAGCCTGTCCTCTAAAAAAGTGGTTACCCACAGACCCCATAGACTAATTACTGAAACTGGCAGAGAGAAAAGTTCTCCATGCAAGACCTTTTTCTCTGTCGATTTTAGGCAGAATCTGTGGCGGAGACTCCAACACAGATATGAACCTAGCCTGACTGATACTATACCAGATTTATCACAGTGACTGATGCTACACCTGATTTATCACAGTGATTGATGCTGGATGATAAATCTACCGTAACTTTACTCTGTCTAGTCTATGTTTATTCCACTTTTAGTTGACTTCCTTTGAGCCAGAATTTTTAGGCACTATTTTAGCGCATTGTTAAGTATTTAAACCACACCCATTTTTCTGAGAAAAAGCATCTCGAAAAATGTAAGCCAAAGTTGTGCCGTGTTTACACCAGTGTCTAGTCATAACCAGAACAGTAAATCTGGGCCATCTCCCGATAAGTTATTCAGGCCGGTAAATACGGCCCACACACAGATCGAGTTTCACAGCCAAAACTCAATCGTCTGAATATTCTCTTAGAGTAAGTTCACACGCCGAAAATAGAAGAGGAAGTTGAGCCAGACTTCAACCTCAGATTCCTCTTCCACTTCCGCTTCTCCAGCAGCTTCTATGTTTTTTTTTTTTTTTTTTTTTTTTATGCGTTTCCAGATGCGTTTTCCGAAATCACGTATGGTGCCGACTCTGATCGGAACCAGCCCCATCCCTCCTTTTACTATAGTCAAGCCAGTCCCATAGCACAGGTAATTATGTTGGAACCAGGTCGAAACTGGCGGAGAAAGGAAGGTAAATTTAACTCTTCGGGCAACCCCTTTAATGGTATGGCCATTTTTGGACATTATGATACCTAATGATTTTTTTTTTTTTTTAATTTAGATATATATGTAAAATATAGGAAAAGAGATTCATTTGACCTTTTATTTTGTTAAAACATTTTTACATTTTTTTATATTTTTAATTTTGCTGACCATCTGGAACCCTGAAAGATGTACAGTGGGGAAAAAAAGTATTTAGTCAGCCACCGATTGTACAAGTTCTCCCACTTAAAAAGATGAGGCCGGCCTGTAATTGTCATCATAGGTAGACCTCAACTATGGGAGACAAAATGAGAAAACTAATCCAGAAAATCACATTGTCTGATTTTTAAAGAATTTATTTGCAAATTATGGTGGAAAATAAGTATTTGGTCACCTACAAACAAGCAAGATTTCTGGCTCTCACAGACCTGTAACTTCTTCTTTAAGAGGCTCCTCTGTCCTCCACTCATTACCTGTAGTAATGGCTCCTGTGTGACATTGTTATCAGTATAAAAGACACCTGTCCACAACCTCAAACAGTCACACTCCAAACTCCACTATGGTGAAGACCAAAGAGCTGTGGAAGGACCAGAAACAAAATGGTAGCCCTGCACCAGGCTGGGAAGACTGAATCTGCAATAGGCAAGCAGCTTGGTGTGAAGAAATCAACTGTGGGAGCAATAATTAGAAAATGGAAGACATACAAGACCACTGATAATCTCCCTCCATCAGGGGCTCCACGCAAGATCTCACCCCGTGGGGTCAAAATGATCACAAGAACGGTGAGCAAAAATCCCAGAACCACACGGGGGGACCTAGTGAGTGACCTGCAGAAAGCTGGGACTAACGTAACAAAGGCTACCGTCAGTAACACACTACGCCGCCAGGGACTCAGATCCTGCAGTGCCAGACGTGTCCCCCTGCTTAAGCCAGGACATATCCGGGCCCGTCTGAAGTTTGCCAGAGAGCATTTGGATGTTCCAGAAGAGTGTTGGGAGAATGTCATATGGTCAGATGAAACCAAAGTAGAACTGTTTGGTAGAAACACAACTCATCGTGTTTGGAGGAGAGTGAATGCTGAGTTGTATCCAGAGAACACCATACCTACTGTGAAGCATGGGGGGGGGCAACATCATGCTTTGGGGCTGTTTCTCTGCAAAGTGACCAGGACGACTGATCTGTGTACATGAAAGAATGAATGGGGACATGTATCGTGAGATTTTAAGTGCAAACCTCCTTCCATCAGCAAGAGCATTGAAGATGAAACGTGGCTGGGTCTTTCAGCATGACAATGATCCCAAGCACACCGCCAGGGCAATGAAGGAGCGGCTTCGTAAGAAGCATTTCAAGGTCCTGGAGTGGCCTAGCCAGTCTCCTGATCTCAACCCCATAGAAAACCTTTGGAGGGAGTTGAAAGTCCGTGTTGTCCAGCGACAGCCCCAAAACATCACTGCTCTAGAGGAGATCTGCATGGAGGAATGGGCCAACATACCAGCAACAGTGTGTGCCAACCTTGTGAAGACTTACAGGAAACGTTTGACCTCTGTCATTGCCAACAAAGGATATAGAACAAAGTATTGAGATGAACTTTTGTTATTGACCAAATACTTATTTTCCACCATAATTTGCAAATAAATTCTTTAAAAATCAGACAATGTGATTTTCTGGATTTGTTTTCTCATTTTGTCTCTCATAGTTGAGGTCTACCTATGATGACAATTACAGGCCGGCCTCATCTTTATAAGTGGGAGAACTTGCACAATTGGTGGCTGACTAAATACTTTTTTTCCCCACTGTATATGCTGCTGGTGGATCCGTTTTCATTGCTGCCTGTGTTAGTCCAGTGACGTCATGCGCCATACAAACTGACATTGCCAATGATTTGTAGCGGTTATGTGACATGTTTTGACCTCAAACATGGAGGGAATGCTATACAAGAATGTCCTATTGCTGCATTCATCTCATACATGGTTATCTCTACTGGTGCTGGTGCAAGTCTTACCCAAGGACCCACAAACCTATAATGAGCCAACAGAAGAAACTGCGTTCCTGACTGTTCTGTTTAAGAAGTGAACTTCGGGGTTGTATATGACTTAACTTGTTTTGTGGGAGAACCCCTTTATCTCTTATCCTTGGTATAGGGGATAGTTTAAGATCAATGGGTGGCCGACCACCCAGATCCCCTCTGATCAGGAGAATTTTGTCCCTATTTTGAATGGAGCTGTAGTAGGGCAGATAATGAAAAAAAAAAAAAAGTTCTACCACTACATCAGTCCCACCTTACATGTTAACTAGTGTCTAGAAAAGCTACCTAGTAAGTCAGACTTCTCCATGATAGACCTTCATGTCCTGTGTTTGGAGGAGGTGGCCTTTGCATTCCACTATTTTGGTAGTATTTTTGCCGTTCACTGTATAATAGATTCTACTTTTGCACGCATGTCTACCCTCTGCACATGGCGTCAAATAATTTTAACGGATTAGGATGCTCTGCACTCAGTACTATTTTTTTAATGTATGCATGCATCATATATTTTGGAAATTCTCATTGGAAGCAAAGCCCTAAAGGCACCATTTCCACTAAATGAAACCTAATTTCAAATTTTATGGCCTGTTACTGTAGAATAAACGGATTACTGGGAGGTCTGTACTCTCTCTAGTAATTTTATTTATTACGTGTGGTTTTGTGCGGTTCTACATTGTCTCATCTTCTCTCCTTTCAGGTTCCTACAATATAGAATCCTCTCAGTATCTTCTATATAAGAGAATATTCCTGATTGTCCCATCAAGGATGGAAAGAGACAGGAACAAGATGGCGGAAAGTATATTAAATCTCACCCTAGAGATCATCTACCAGCTTACTGGAGAGGTGAGAGATTCTGATGATGTCACATTACATCATTCTTATCTATAGTAATAACAGATGATATGACTGGAGAGGTGATGGACTCTGGACATGTATGTAGTGATATTTATTAATGTGTCTCCCCATAACCAGGATTACACAGTAGCGAAGAAGACCTCTAGTGGCCGCTGTCAGGCTCCTGTGTATGAAGGATATGGAGGAACCCTGAGCCCAATCCTGGGGCCTCCACCTCACCCCCTGATACAGGAGGAGATCAATGGACAGAAGATCCTAGAACTCACCAACAAGATGCTGGAGCTGCTGACTGGAGAGGTGACACTGCTGGGAATGCTGGGACATTATACAGTAACTGGAGGGGTCTGGGTGATGACTGTATCATTGTGTTGTCAGGTTCCTATAAGGTGTCAGGATGTCGCTGTCTATTTCTCCATGGAGGAGTGGGAGTATTTAGAAGGACACAAGGATCTGTACAAGGAGGTGATGATGGAGGACCACCAGCCCCTCACATCACCAGGTAATAGACATGACTATATACACATGGACTTCCATTATTTGTATGTACAGAATGAATTCAGTCCCTGTCTGTGTTTCCTACAGGTAGATCCAGTAAGAGGACAACACCGGAGAGATGTCCCAGTCCTCTTCTTCCACAGGATGATCAGGTAGATGGAGATATTCCCTATGATGTGTAGACGGGCTGTGAAGTCCTTGTGGTCAGTCTTGGGTTATCCAGCAGTATTAGATGTTTTATACTTGTGTAATGAGAGGTGGAGATGGAGGATAAAGCTGACCATAGACATTACATGTTGTCTGGATCTTCTCACAATCTTCTGGCTATGGAGACTGCTGGTTGGAATAAGGAACCATCAGGTTGGATTTCTACCGATCTGATCCAATAATTTCCCAAACAACCTGGATGTATCTGGTAGAATCTGATCTCCTCCACTGACACAACCTGAAGAATGTCTAGCCATGCCGAGTATACATGTGTATGAGGTTCTTGAGGTTGTCATTGATCCCATCATGTAATATGTCAAGCTTCTACATCGGCAGCTGTTTGGCTCAGATAACTCCTACTGTCAGGCCATTCTCATTCTAATTAGTCTTTTCTGCTCATCTTAGAACATTCTCTGTGACTTCTCCTCCTGTCTGCTGAATTATACAATATTTGTTTCGCAGATTTTGAATCAGGATAAAGATCTGGACGATATTAATGCTATAGCCATAAGGATAAAGGAAGATCCCTATGTGAGTGGTGATGAGGAGTGTGAGGAGGACATTCCTACAGGGAACCGCCCAGGTGAGTAGCTGGAATATGGACATGAAATATGTCTACATGAGCGAGGTCAAGTTCTTTATTAACTGCTGTCAGTTCTTGTGAAGCAAACATATTTAACTAAGGAATAACACACACACGTGCAGATGGCTGTATTGCACAAGGCAACACTTGGCACATACCAACTATGGTGGATTTTCTTTAATTTGTCTCTGAAAAAATGATCACTGTGATAAACCTTCTCTAAAAGTGTGTATATGTCAGTGAGGTTAAGAATGAAGAACCTGCAAGCTTCTATTGGCAAATACGGGACAATCTGATGTGATATGGAGGAAAACCCTTTATGTGAAAGCCAGCGGTGGCATATTTGCTTTTGTGAATATGTCTCTGCATTGTTATTTAAACCTGGCCTAAAACTGTGTGTATGTCAGTGAGGCTACGAATGAAGGACCTGTGACCTTATGTTGGCTAATATAGATCATCTTCTGATATGGAGGAAGGCCCTTTATATGGAAGCCAGTGGTGTTATATTTGCATTGGTAATGGTAGGCCCTAGAGAGTGACAGGTGGTCTAAAACCTTCAGAAGTGTCTGATTTATTGATGTGCCAAATTAGGTGCAGATTGGATCTAGTCGTTTGGGCGTGCATAAAGAACAGAACAGAAAATGTTAAATATACAGGGAGGGTCACTCAAAAGAAGCCCCAAAATATTCTGTAATAAACTCTAGGAAAAGGCTGAACAAAACAACATACAATGTGTTTCTCAGTATATGGAGCTTCAAACAAACTGGGATCCCCCTGCATCGGAGCGGTGGAGGTGTCGGACAGCTGATAACCTCCTTTTGCGACTTTTGGGAGCAAATCCCCATACCCCTGCACTCCGTCACTGGACTTCTTATCAGAGGGTGATGGTGTAGACTATTCAGCTGCACATCTTCATGGTGCGCACCTATGGGTGGTCACCATTTCGATTAATCGATGTCAGATGGTGTTAATGAGGTACCCTCAAACAGTGTTATTAAGAAGATAGTATAGAAACCAGCAACAATGGGATCATTGATGCTTTCTCATGGCAGAGTTTGTCAGTACATGTCGCAGAACACAATCGATGACGTGCAACATCGACTGGGGTAGTCGCCTGCGAAACCTCTGAGATGCCGAACACAGAAGGCTGGGAGATCTTTTTTAATATGTCAAAGAGGGCAAAATTTCTGCGTACCGTGTCACTGCCATTCAGGAGCTCAAAACTTGTTCAAGGCTCCATATACTGAGGAGCACATTTATATGAGATTTAGGGAACACCAAAAGGGTGAGGGTGGGACATCTTTCAGGGAACCAGTTTGTTCATATTTTCTGTTAAGTTTATGGGCTTTCCTTGTTGAGAACTGTGCACTGTCCATATATACCGAATAAGGGCAGATACTGAGAATTACACCAGTATACAGGACAAGAGAAGTGGTACTGTGCACTGTCCATATATACAGAATAAGAGCAGATACTGAGAATTACACCAGTATACAGGACAAGAGAAGTGGTACTGTGCACTGTCCATATATACAGAATAAGAGCAGATATGAAAATTACACCAGTATACAGGACAAGAGAAGTGGTACTGTGCACTGTCCATATATACAGAATAAGAGCAGATATGAGAATTACACCAGTATACGGGACAAGAGAAGTGGTACTGTGCACTGTCCATATATACAGAATAAGAGCAGATATGAGAATTACACCAGTATACAGGACAAGAGAAGTAGTACTGTGCACTGTCCATATATACAGTATAAGAGCAGATACTGAGAATTACACCCAGTATAGAGGACAAGAGAAGTGGTACTGTGCACTGTCCGTATATAAAGAATAAGGGCAGATACTGAGAATTACACCCAGTATACAGGACAAGAGAAGTGGTACTGTGCGCTGTCCGTATATACAGAATAAGAGCAGATACTGAGAATTACACCCAGTATACAGGACAAGAGAAGTGGTACTGTGCACTGTCCATATATACAGAATAAGAGCAGATATGAAAATTACACCAGTATACGGGACAAGAGAAGTGGTACTGTGCACTGTCCATATATACAGTATAAGAGCAGATACTGAGAATTACACCCAGTATACAGGACAAGAGAAGTGGTACTGTGCACTGTCCATATATACAGAATAAGGGCAGATACTGAGAATTACACCCAATATACAGGACAAGAGAAGTGGTACTGTGCACTGTCCATATATACAGAATAAGAGCAGATAGTGAGAATTACACCCAGTATGCAGGACAAGAGAAGTGGTACTGTGCACTGTCCATATATACAGAATAAGAGCAGATACTGAGAATTACACCAGTATACAGGACAAGAGAAGTGGTACTGTGCACTGTCCGTATATACAGAATAAGGGCTGATACTGAGAATTACACCCAATATACAGGACAAGAGAAGTGGAACTGTGCAGTGTCCATATATACAGAATAAGGACAGATACTGAGAATTACACCAGTATACAGGACAAGAGAAGTGGTACTGTGCACTGTCCATATATACAGAATAAGAGCAGATACTGAGAATTACACCCAATATACAGGACAAGAGAAGTGGAACTGTGCAGTGTCCATATATACAGAATAAGGACAGATACTGAGAATTACACCAGTATACAGGACAAGAGAAGTGGTACTGTGCACTGTCCATATACACAGAATAAGAGCAAATACTGAGAGTTACATCAGTATACAGGACAAGAGAAGTGGTACTGTGCACTGTCCATATATACAGAATAAGAGCAGATATGAGAATTACACCAGTATACGGGACAAGAGAAGTGGTACTGTGCACTGTCCATATATACAGTATAAGAGCAGATACTGAGAATTACACCCAGTATACAGGACAAGAGAAGTGGTACTGTGCACTGTCCATATATACAGTATAAGAGCAGTTACTGAGAATTACACCCAGTATACAGGACAAGAGAAGTGGTACTGTGCACTGTCCATATATACAGAATAAGAGCAGATACTGAGAATTACACCAGTATACAGGACAGGAGAAGTGGTACTGTGCAGTGTCCTATATATACAGAATAAGAGCAGATACTGAGAATTACACCCAGTATACAGGACAGGAGAAGTGGTACTGTGCAGTGTCCTATATAAAGAATAAGAGCAGATACTGAGAATTACACCCAGTATACAGGACAGGAGAAGTGGTACTGTGCACTGTCCATATATACAGGACAAGAGAAGTGGTACTGTGCACTGTCCATATATACAGAATAAGGGCAGATACTGAGAATTACACCAGTATACTGGACAAGAGAAGTGGTACTGTGCACTGTCCATATATACAGAATAAGAGCAGATATGAGAATTACACCCAGTATACAGGACAAGAGAAGTGGTACTGTACACTGTCCATATACACAGAATAAGAGCAGATATGAGAATTACACCAGTATACGGGACAAGAGAAGTGGTACTGTGCACTGTCCGTATATACAGAATAAGGGCAGATACTGAGAATTATACCAGTATACTGGACAAGAGAAGTGGTACTGTACACTGTCCATATACACAGAATAAGAGCAAATACTGAGAATTACACCAGTATACAGGACAAGAGAAGTGGTACTGTGCACTGTCCGTATATACAGAATAAGAGCAGATACTGAGAATTACACCCTGTATACAGGACAAGAGAAGTGGTACTGTGCACTGTCCATATACACAGAACAAGAGAAGTGGTACTGTGCACTGTCCATATATACAGGACAAGAGAAGTGGTACTGTGCACTGTCCGTATATACAGAATAAGGGCAGATACTGAGAATTACACCAGTATACAGGACAAGAGAAGTGGAACTGTGCAGTGTCCATATATACAGAATAAGGACAGATACTGAGAATTACACCAGTATACAGGACAAGAGAAGTGGTACTGTGCACTGTCCATATACACAGAATAAGAGCAAATACTGAGAGTTACACCAGTATACAGGACAAGAGAAGTGGTACTGTGCACTGTCCGTATATACAGAATAAGGGCAGATACTGAGAATTACACCAGTATACAGGACAAGAGAAGTGGTACTGTACACTGTCCGTATATACAGAATAAGAGCAGATACTGAGAATTACACCAGTATACAGGACAAGAGAAGTGGTACTGTGCACTGTCCGTATATACAGAGCATATACTTAGAATTACACCAGTATACAGGACAAGAGAAGTGGTACTGTGCACTGTCCGTATATACAGAATAACGGCAGATACTGAGAATTACACCAGTATACAGGACAAGAGAAGTGGTACTGTGCACTGTCCGTATATACAGAATAAGAGCAGATATGAAAATTACAACAGTATATGGGACAAGAGAAGTGGTACTGTGCACTGTCCGTATATACAGAATAAGGGCAGATACTGAGAATTACACCACTATACAGGACAAGAGAAGTGGTACTGTGCACTGTCCTTATATACAGAATAAGAGCAGATACTGAGAATTACATCCAGTATACAGGACAAGAGAAGTGGTACTGTGCACTGTCCGTATATACAGAGCATATACTGAGAATTACACCAGTATACAGGACAAGAGAAGTGGTACTGTGCACTGTCCATATACACAGAACAAGAGAAGTGGTACTGTGCACTGTCCATATATATAGGACAAGAGAAGTGGTACTGTGCACTGTCCGTATATACAGAATAAGGGCAGATACTGAGAATTACACCAGTATACAGGTCAAGAGAAGTGGTACTGTGCACTGTCCGTATATACAGAATAAGAGCAGATACTGAGAATTACACCAGTATACAGGACAAGAGAAGTGGTACTGTGCACTGTCCGTATATACAGAATAAGGGCAGATACTGAGAATTACACCAGTATACAGGACAAGAGAAGTGGTACTGTGCACTGTCCATATATACAGAATAAGAGCAGATATGAAAATTACACCAGTATACAGGACAAGAGAAGTGGTACTGTGCAGTGTCCATATATACAGTATAAGAGCAGATACTGAGAATTACACCCAGTATACAGGACAAGAGAAGTGGTACTGTGCACTGTCCATATATACAGTATAAGAGCAGATACTGAGAATTACACCCAGTATACAGAACAAGAGAAGTGGTACTGTGCACTGTCCATATATATACAGAATAAGAGCAGATACTGAGAATTACACCCAGTATACAGGACAAGAGAAGTGGTACTGTGCACTGTCCTTATATACAGAATAAGGGCAGATACTGAGAATTACACCCAGTATACAGGACAAGAGAAGTGGTACTGTGCACTGTCCGTATATAAAGAATAAGGGCAGATACTGAGAATTACACCAGTATACATGACAAGAGAAGTGGTACTGTGCAGTGTCCATATATACAGAATAAGGGCAGATACTGAGAATTACACCAGTATACAGGACAAGAGAAGTGGTACTGTGCAGTGTCCTATATACAGAATAAGAGCAGATACTGAGAATTACACCCAGTATACAGGACAAGAGAAGTGGTACTGTGCAATGTCCATATATACAGAATAAGAGCAGATATGAGAATTACACCGGTATACAGGACAAAAGAAGTGGTACTGTGCACTGTCCATATATATAGGACAAGAGAAGTGGTACTGTGCACTGTCCGTATATACAGAATAAGGGCAGATACTGAGAATTACACCAGTATACAGGACAAGAGAAGTGGTACTGTGCACTGTCCATATATATAGGACAAGAGAAGTGGTACTGTGCACTGTCCGTATATACAGAATAAGGGCAGATACTGAGAATTACACCAGTATACAGGACAAGAGAAGTGGTACTGTGCACTGTCCGTATATACAGAATAAGAGCAGATACTGAGAATTACACCAGTATACAGGACAAGAGAAGTGGTACTGTGCACTGTCCGTATATACAGAATAAGGGCAGATACTGAGAATTACACCAGTATACAGGACAAGAGAAGTGGTACTGTGCACTGTCCATATATACAGAATAAGAGCAGATATGAAAATTACACCAGTATACAGGACAAGAGAAGTGGTACTGTGTACTGTCCATATATACAGAATAAGAGCAGATACTGAGAATTACACCAGTATACAGGACAAGAGAAGTGGTACTGTGCACTGTCCATATATACAGAATAAGAGCAGATATGAAAATTACACCAGTATATGGGACAAGAGAAGTGGTACTGTGCACTGTCCATATATACAGAATAAGAGCAGATATGAAAATTACACCATTATATGGGACAAGAGAAGTGGTACTGTGCACTGTCCGTATATAAAGAATAAGGGCAGATACTGAGAATTACACCAGTATACAGGACAAGAGAAGTGGTACTGTGCAGTGGCCATATATACAGTATAAGAGCAGATACTGAGAATTACACCCAGTATACAGGACAAGAGAAGTGGTACTGTGCACTGTCCGTATATAAAGAATAAGGGCAGATACTGAGAATTACACCAGTATACAGGACAAGAGAAGTGGTACTGTGCAGTGTCCATATATACAGAATAAGGGCAGATACTGAGAATTACACCAGTATACAGGACAAGAGAAGTGGTACTGTGCAGTGTCCTGTATACAGAATAAGAGCAGATACTGAGAATTACACCCAGTACACAGGACAAGAGAAGTGGTACTGTGCACTGTCCATATATACAGAATAAGGGCAGATACTGAGAATTACACCATTATACAGGACAAGAGAAGTGGTACTGTGCACTGTCCATATATACAGAATAAGAGGAGATACTGAGAATTATACCCAGTATACAGGACAAGAGAAGTGATACTGTGCACTGTCCATATATACAGAATAAGAGCAGATATGAAAATTACACCAGTATATGGGACAAGAGAAGTGGTACTGTGCACTGTCCATATATACAGAATAAGAGCATATATGAGAATTACACCAGTATACAGGACAAGAGAAGTGGTACTGTTCACTGTCCATATATACAGAATAAGAGCAGATACTGAGAATTACACCAGTATACAGGACAAGAGAAGTGGTACTGTGCACTGTCCGTATATACAGAATAAGGGCAGATACTGAGAATTATATCAGTATACAGGACAAGAGAAGTGGTACTGTGCACTGTCCGTATATACAGAATAAGAGCAGATACTGAGAATTACACCAGTATACGGGATAAGAGAAGTGGTACTGTGCACTGTCCATATACACAGAACAAGAGAAGTGGTACTGTGTACTGTCCATATATACAGAATAAAGAGAATACATGCCTTTTTTTTAAGTTTTCCAGTAATTTATCTGTTTCAGGGCTTGTTTTTTGTAGGTGGAGTTGTGTTTTTTAATATCATCATTTTAATGTGTGGATAACTTATTGACTAGGTTTGATTAACTGTTTCTAGGGAAAGGGGGGTGGGGAATGAAAAAAAAAATAATCAAAATTCCAGTATTGTTTTTGCTAAATAATACATTAGTATATTATACAGGTAGCGATATCAAATACGTATTTTTTTTTATTTTAATGAATTCTTACGAGGGAAAAGGCAATTTTTGTTTTTATAACATTTTTCAGCATGTTATTAATTTTATTTAAGTCAATGAGAGCTGAGTTGCAGTGACAACTAGGAAGTGAAACTCTACTTCTCTCAGAGATTATGGATTTAGACAGAAGGTCTATATTAGGAGTGAGGGAAGGTAAAGGTCAGATGATGACTTTGTCCTTCAAAATGGTAAGATCTGTAGGTGATCGACACACTGCAACATGAACCGATAAAAATGTTGGCCTCATCACAGAAGTGGAAAACTGGAGGAGAACAGCCTAGTGGCCAAACATCATGATCTACTGCTCTGAGGTCTACTGTCTACTGAAATTTTTAATATGAAGTATTATAAAATAATAATTTTTGAGGTTATATTGTTTAAAAATAATAAAAGTTTTCTTCTTGTCAGATGACTGTACCAGGAGCTCAGAGGGACATCTGATATCTACAGATTATAAAGCAGAGGATCATGGTATCACACAAGATCCATATGAAGAACATGTCGTTACCCCAGATATACCCTCAGCCCTTCACAGCAAAGATTTATCATCTAATCCTAATGAACTTGTCCTATCTTCGAATGCACCACAGACTGTTAAGCAAAAGAGAAGTCACCGAAGGGATGCGGTACATCAGAGAACTCACAAAGGAGAGAGGCCATATTCATGTTCAGAATGTGGCAAATGTTTTATGCAGAAATCACATCTTGTTACACATCAGATAACTCACACAGGAACAAAACCATTTTCATGTACCATATGTGGCAAATGTTTTACCCAGAAACCAACTCTTGTAGCACATCAAAAAATTCACACAGGAGAGAGGCCATTTTCTTGTTCGGAATGTGGGAAATGTTTTACTTATAAATCAGTTCTTGTAAAACATCAGAAAGTTCACAGTAAGGCTAAGCTATTATCAAGTTTAGAGAGTGGGGAGCATGGAAGCTTTAAGTATCTTGTTGAACCCAAAGTGGAGAAGCCATTTTCATGTTCGGAATGTGGCAAATGTTTTAGTGAGAAAGCCTATCTTTCTAGACATAAAAGAATTCACACAGGGAAGAAGCGATTTTCATGTTCAGAATGTGATGAATGGTTTAGCGAGAAATCAAATCTTGTTAGACATCAAACAATTCACACTGGGGAGAAGCCATATTCATGTTCAGAATGTGGGAAATGTTTTAGGCAGAAATCGTATCTTGTTGATCATCAAAAAATTCACACTGGGGAGAAGCCATTTTCATGTTCGGAATGTGACAAATGTTTTATAGATAAATCGGGACTTGTGGCACATCAAAGAGTTCACACAGGGGAGAAGCCATTTTCATGTCCTGAATGTGGTAAATGTTTTACTCGGAAATCGCATGTTATTGAACATCAAAGAGCTCACACAGGGGAGAAGCCATTTCCATGCCTCGAATGTGGGAAATGCTTTACTCAGAAATCAAGTCTTATTTTACATCAAAAAAATCACACTGGGGAGAAGCCATATTCATGCCCAGTATGTGGAAAGTCTTTTACCCAAAAGTCAGTTCTAATTTCACATCAGAGAATTCACACAGGAGAGAAGCCATATTCATGCCCTGAATGTGAGAGACGTTTTACCTTCAAATCAGATCTTGCTAGACATCAGAGAATTCACACAGGAGAGAAGCCATTTTCATGTACGTGCGGAAAGTTTTTTAACCAAAAGTCATCTCTTACTTCACATCAAAAAACTCACACAGGGAAAACATTTTCATGTCCAGAATGTGAAAAATGTTTTGCCCACGAATCACATCACTCAGATGGGGGGAAGTCATAATGATGTTTAGAATCTAGGAAACGTTTTAAAGAACATTAAAGAGCTCACGTGGAGCAGGAGCCATTTTATTTTCTTTATACTTGTACTAATTGTCAGTAAAACAAGTTTAAGAATAAAATACGATACAGGGGCTTAGTCCAATTGCCATATTTGGAGTTGGGAAGGAATTTTTTTTTTCCTCTAATGAGAGAATTGGCGTCAGCCTCATAGGATTTTTTTTTCTTGCCTTCCTCTGGATCAACTTGGTCTACTAGGTTTATAAGTTGGACTTGATGCACTTGTGTCTTTTTCCAATCTCATCCATTATGTTACAACTTAGTGATTGTAGTTCTATGGTGATTTCATGAACCTTTTCGGAAAAAGAAAAAGTAATCCTATTATATGACATGTACACTACACTTATACACAAAACTTATTTTTGATTATGGAAAAATCTAGTCCTGTTTTAGTTTTCTGTCCTTGTAGTGAATAAGAATACAGTGGGGGCATATAGCCTCTGAATGGATTGTAATAGGTGGCTCATCTGATTTAGACATCAACTTGGTTCACTATGACTAGTGAATTGCATTTATATCTTGGCCGTTGGCACGCATAACGTCTAAACTCCCCAAGACCGACTTGACCTGAAGCTAAGTGACTACTTACATTCTGTATATATGCCACTTGAGCTTGTTCGTTTGAATGCTTTCTATTGCTGTATTTACTTAATATTTAGTAAAGTCGCTGTTTTCACGGAAATACCATTATATTGCATTCTTGATTTTTCACTATCCTATGAATCCACTGTGAAACACACAACTATTTATCAGCTATATATATTTCACAGTCATATACTGTATATACCCTCATGTCAAAATTTGTTACCAGTCATTAATAAATGTTTGCTTTTTAGCTTGTGTTTCGTTCTTTCTTCATCCTTTAGATGTTACAATTTGCCACAGAACCTAAGGAGACAATGGAGAGTTGTAAAAACAACAGGCACGTGATGGGATCCCATTATAGACAATGGGGTCCATCAGGCATTGTTGGAGGCTGCTATTTTAGCAGTCCTTGTGTCCATTGTTTTGGCCCTCCAAAGGACCAGAACAACAGACACAGCGACACATATGTGAACATAGCCTATGATGGGGACAGGAACTTTTTTAGGGTCCTGAAAAGTATACATAATAGAGATCTATTAAGCCAGTTTCGGGTGTATAAGGCATAAAAAGTCACAAATTAGCTTCCCCCCTCCCCATTCTCCTCCTTCTTTCCTTTCCCAATTCCTTTACTGCCATCTTCCCCCTCTTGTTTGCCTTCCAGGTTTGCTGGTGGTGGGGGTTGGGTTTGGTTTTCTGGGGGGTTGGTCGGGTATCCCTCCAGGCTTCGGTGGGGCCTGGCTGGCTACATGGGCCTGATCCCACGTTTTCCCTTTTGGGATTGCTACTTTTATATTGTTATTGGTGATTTTCCTGTTTCATTTGATTTAACTCTGCAGTTATAGTAATGATAAGAGATGGGCAAACCTATCAAGATTCACTTCGGGCTGGGGTCAAACAAGTTTGTTACGAACCACTCCTTAAATTGTCTTAAAACATAGTGTAGAACACTCTTAAGGATCCTAAGAATCCATCTATAAAACATAGTGTAGAATACTCTTAGAGCTCCTAGGAACCTATCTATAAAACAGTGTATGACACTGTCAGTGCTCCTAGGACTATACTGTATATCTATAAAACATAGTGTATGACACTGTCCTGGCTCCTAGGACTATATATCTATAAAACTTAGTGTATGACACTGTCAGGACTCCTAGGACTATATATCTATAATACATAGTGTATGACACTGTCAGGGCTCCTAGGACTATATATCTATAAAACATAGTGTATGACACTGTCAGGGCTTCTAGGACTATATGTCTATAATACATAGTGTATGACACTGTCAGGACTCCTAGGACTATATATCTATAATACATAGTGTATGACACTGTCAGGGCTCCTAGGACTATATATCTATAAAACATAGTGTATGACACTGTAGGACTCCTAGGACTATATAGCTATAAAACATAGTGTATGACACTGTCAGGGCTTCTAGGACTATATGTCTATAATACATAGTGTATGACACTGTCAGGACTCCTAGGACTATATATCTATAATACATAGTGTATGACACTGTCAGGGCTCCTAGGACTATATATCTATAATACATAGTGTATGACACTGTCAGGGCTCCTAGGACTATATATCTATAAAACATAGTGTATGACACTGTAGGACTCCTAGGACTATATAGCTATAAAACATAGTGTATGACACTGTCATAGCTCCTAGGACTATTTATCTATAAAACATAAAACATAGTGTATGACACTGACAGGACTCCTAGGACTATAACTCTATAAAACATAATGTATGACACTGTCAGGGCTCCTAGGACTATATATCTATAATACATAGTGTATGACACTGTCAGGACTCCTAGGGACCTACCTATAAAACATAGTGTAGAATACTCTTAGGGCTCCTAAGTGACAGTGACATGTATGTCTGTGGAAAAACGGATGTTAAGCACTGGATACAAACTCAGAATTTAAACATACACTGCGCTGACACTCACTTTTACACATTTAACATTTAAAACATTCCAAAAATGTTTAGACACACTTGACAGTTATATTGCAAAAAGCAATTGTTTTATGTAAAAATTAGTCTATTTCACTTTCTAAATGTTGCAGACATGTTCTTGGCTGTGCCTAGTTGAAATGTGATGAAGATTTGGCTTTTCAAAAATGAATGGCACTGGCAACTTTGTGGCACATTGTCAGCATGCCTGACACTTGAAAAGTGAAAAATGTACTTCATAAGAAAGCCACCAAAAATTGTACTTTATAGAAGCAGATGCAGCAACAATTACAAGATCAGTGTGCCTGGCCTGTAACCTGAAAAATCTAGACTATCTTCTGAAATGGAAAGGATGCTATGACCCTGAGAACAACACTTAGGAGGTAGAAAGGAACCTGGATTATCCTGTCAGTTAGCCCTGTATGAGAGAAAATGCCACATCAACATTGTGTTGGTGGAGTGACAATTGAAAGAATTTCAAGAAAAATTTGCAATAAGCATGCCTGGCCTGGTTGTCAACTGAAAAAGACGGACTATCTTCCAAAAGTGATCATTGTGTCTGTGGTTTTCTGATACTATGGGTGCCCGCGCAGCACTAACTAGTGTAGTGACAATTGGCAAAAGATGGGCAAATCTGTCTGTGAAGTTGTAGCAACATCTGACAGCCTCTCAGCCAATAGACAGCAGTAGGTGGACCTTACAGCGCTGATGTCATATGTAGTATAAAAGGCTTGTGCATTTGTTCTCAGCTATGAGTTGCTGTAAGTAGTTAGAGGACTAGGAGATTTCAGAGAATCATGCAACTACACAGGGCAGAACTGTGCTAGAATTCAGTAGCGATAGGACAGGTTCATAGACATATCGACTAGGTGGAATTGTGCTGCTGCTTATACATACAATGCCTTTCATTGGCAATAATCTAATTTTGTCTGACACTTGTGCAATAGAGCGGTTTGCTGCTGGGTGCACGAGCAGCACCAACTAGTATAGTGAGTGACAATTGACATGATTTCAAGAAAAATGTGGGGCACGCTATCAGCTACTGCCTAGCTTGCCAGTTGAAAAAAAAAAAACGGGACTATCTTCTAAAACTGAGCTTTGTCCCTGTGGATTGCTGCATGCGGTAATCATTCACCATATGCTGCTGCTGAAACTGATGCTCCAGCTTGTGCAAAAGTGCCACTCAATGTGCATTTCACCTTACAATCATGAAATGAGGGCGAGGGAGTGTAAGCAATAGCTTGCCCTGGTGAAATTGGTGGTGGGAAATGTTCCAGTGAGTACGAACTGGAGGAGGTGCACGGGTCCTGTTTCTAGACTGTGGACTCTGATGCTCAAAACATTGACCCACTGGGCCATGACAGCTAATGTATTGTCCTCTGCCCATATTGATGCTCCATGTATTAAGAGAGGTGTGCACCTTTCCCCACATGGACATTTACAAGGAGAGGCCCACATGGCCATCAAGCATGATGGAAGAGTAGCAGCAGATGGAAATGATAATAATGAATGATAATGTGACGATGATCACCATGTGCTTGGTCTGGAATGGATGTGACATGCCGACAAAGACGATCATGGGAGAAGGAATGAAATGGTCTTCTTGCTCATTTGGTACCACTGCTAATTCAGTTTTGCCAAATATGTTGGTATGGACCTAGTCCAACACTTTTGCCTGCACACCCATGGCAATTTATTTAGATTTTCCACCTTGCCATTGATTTTTCATTTGGTAATGAACAAACAAATTTCCATACAGGAGATGACCGGACATAGCTGCTTCCAAAACCAGAAACGTGTCTGTCAGTGCCACCACCCCATGTTGGGGCTGCACGTTGGGTGGAACTATTGAAACTGCCACCACCCTCTTCCTGTGTAACCTTGACTTAGTTGCCAGGTCTTATCTATAATAGAATCATCATCGGATTCTGTATCATCTACCTTACTTTTTTGTGACTCATCATGGCAATGGGATTCCTGTATGATCTCACAATTCCTTACAGATTTCCCCCTAGTGCCCCTACCAGTATGTCTACCAGTAGCACACACCATGCCAGTACCACCTCGGCCAACACTCATGTTGTCCACCTCTACATTAAAAAACAATGGCAATTCTCATCCAACTCATCAAAAAGAGGAGGAAGAAGATGAATTCTTGGGCTGTGAGGAATATCTTTCTCAGCACATGCCAAATGACTATCAGAGAACGATATCTGTGTTAAAGACATGGTTGACGGTACAGATAATTTACATGTTGAGGAGGAACGCACAGAACCCTCACTCAATATTTGTGGTTCACTGGTTTCAAAAACATCTTTATTCTTTATGAATTTGGTAACAAACCAAGCCGATGTCTTGGGTGCAGAGGGCCTGCTCTTTCATCTCCCACATCTCCTCCCCCACGGGGAAAAGCACTCCATCCTCTCAGATTGAAACCATTTTTTGTCCATACTACTTCGCTCTTCATAATCTCCACCCGGAGCGAGTCTGATGGAATTAGATGCCTGCATTCCAACTATTGACAAGTATTTGATAGGATTCAGGCTCCCAAATGTCCCGGAGGAGAAGTTAGAGGTGCTGGAAACCTTCATATTCGTATCTGAGCTTAAGAGTGCCATTAAAAATTCCCAAAATGTGTAAAGCCCTAGGACCACATGGTCTGCCCCTTGTTTACGATAAGACCTTCTTTCCCATTCTCAAGTCCCATCTACTTGAATCTCCTAATTTGGGATGCTCCGCAAAACCATATCTGGGTGATCTCGAAGAAGGAGGGTAAGGATATGCTGCAATGCTCAAATTATAGACCCATCTCCCTCTTCAACGTGGATCTAAAACTCTTTGCTAAAATACTGGTTTACCCCTCTGTTGCAGTCTGTCATTCACTGACACCAGGTGGGCTTTGTGTTTATGAGAGAGGCCAGGGACAACACTACCGGAGCCCTGAATGTCCTGCATCAGGTGTCACTTTGCACTCTCCTGGTCTTCATCCTCGTCCAATGCGGAGAAGGCATTAGACAGAGTGGATTGATCATTTCTCTTTTGGACCCTTCGCTGCGTCAGCCTGGGGCCTAAAATGCTTAGCCTCTATTCTGTCTGCCAGATTGAGGCAGATGTTAATTGGCTTAATGAACTAAACCTATTCTTCAACAGATTTGATCACACACCGGCTCCTCCCACCCCAGCATGTCCTTCAGTTCCCCCCACCACAATGACTTCACCCCATGCGGCTACTTCCCAACAGACCAGTAAATCCAGAAATCTGTCTTTATCTGGCCACAGTCTGACCTTCACACGGGCCCAGGTGAGGAAGGAGATAAAAAAGATCAAGGTGAGGAAAGCCGCAGGGCCAGATAACATCAGTGCAAGGCTAATTAAGACTTGTGGGGACCAGCTGTGTGGTATAATTACACATACAGTACAGACCAAAAGTTTGGACACACCTTCTCATTCCAAGAGTTTTCTGTATTTTCATGACTATAAAAATTGTAGATTCACACTGAAGGCATCAAAACTATGAATTAACACGTGGAATTATATACTTAACAAAAAAGTGTGAAACAAATGTAAATATGTCTTATATTCTAGGTTCTTCAAAGTAGCCACCTTTTGCTTTGATTACTGCTTTGCACACTCTTGGCATTCTCTTGATGAGCCTCAAGAGGTAGTCACCTGAAATGGTCTTCCAACAGTCTTGAAGGAGTTCCCAGAGATGCTTAGCACTTGTTGGCCCTTTTGCCTTCACTGTGCGGTCCAGCTTACCCCAAACCATCTGGATTGGGTTCAGGTCTGGTGACTGTGGAGGCCAGGTCATCTGGCGTAGCCCCCCATCACTCTCCTTCTTGGTCAAATAGCCCTTACACAGTCTGGAGGTGTGTTTGGGGTCATTGTCCTGTTGAAAAATAAATGATGGTCCAACTAAAAGCAAACCGGATGGAATAGCATGCCGCTGCAAGATGCTGTGGTAACCATGCTGGTTCAGTATTCCTTCAATTTTGAATAAATCCCCAACAGTGTCACCAGCAAAGCCCCCCCACACCATCACACCTCCTCCTCCATGCTTCACGGTGGGAACCAGGCATGTAGAGTCCATTCGTTCACCTTTTCTGCGTCGCACAAAGACACGGTGGTTGGAACCAAAGATCTCAAATTTGGACTCATCAGACCAAAGCACAGATTTCCACAGGTCTAATGTCCATTCCTTGTGTTCTTTAGCCCAAACAAGTCTCTTCTGCTTGTTGCCTGTCCTTAGCAGTGGTTTCCTAGCAGCTATTTTACCATGAAGGCCTGCTGCACACAGTCTCCTCTTAACAGTTGTTGTAGAGATGTGTCTGCTGCTAGAACTCTGTGTGGCATTGACCTGGTCTCTAATCTGAGCTGCTGTTAACCTGCGATTTCTGAGGCTGGTGACTTGGATGAACTTATCCTCCGCAGCAGAGGTCACTCTTAGTCTTCCTTTCCTGGGGCGGTCCTGATGTGAGCCAGTTTCTTTGTAGCGCTTGATGGTTTTGGCCACTGCACTTGGGGACACGTTCAAAGTTTTCCCAATTTTTCGGACTGACTGACCTTCATTTCTTAAAGTAATGATGGCCACTCGTTTTTCTTTACTTAGCTGCTTTTTTCTTGCCATAATACAAATTCTAACACTCCATTCAGTAGGACTATCAGCTGTGTATCCACCTGACTTCTGAACAACACAACTGATGGTCCCAACCCCATTTATAAGGCAAGAAATCCCACTTATTAAACCTGACAGGGCACACCTGTGAAGTGAAAACCATTTCAGGTGACTACCTCTTGAAGCTCATCAAGAGAATGCCAACAGTGTGCAAAGCAGTAATCAATGCAAAAGGTGGCTACTTTGA
Source organism: Leptodactylus fallax (assembly GCA_947044405.1). Lineage (NCBI taxonomy): Eukaryota > Metazoa > Chordata > Amphibia > Anura > Leptodactylidae > Leptodactylus > Leptodactylus fallax. The sequence goes on from CAMRHE010000573.1 coordinate 494,404, forward strand.
AGAACCTAGAATATAAGACATATTTTCAGTTGTTTCACACTTTTTTGTTAAGTATATAATTCCACATGTGTTAATTCATAGTTTTGATGCCTTCAGTGTGAATCTACAATTTTTATAGTCATGAAAATACAGAAAACTCTTGGAATGAGAAGGTGTGTCCAAACTTTTGGTCTGTACTGTATATTTAATATGAGCCTGAGGCAGGAAATAGTCCCTGAATTATGGAAATCTTCTTGTGTGTTACCAGTTCCAAAGAAACCTCACCCTATGGACCTCAACGACTACAGACCTGTAGCACTGACATCCCACTTGATGAAGATCTTTGAGAGATTGGTTCTCACACATCTCCGCCCTCTAGTGAGCCCCGCTATGGACCCTCTCCAGTTTGCTTATCGGCCGGGCATTGGGGTAGATGATGCCATCATCCACCTTCTGCACAGGGCTCTGTCTCACCTGGAGAAACCAGGGAACACGGTGAGAATAATGTTCTTTGATTTCTCCAGTGCTTTTAACACCATACAGCCGGGGTTACTGAGAGACAATCTGGGCCTTGCTGGAGTGGACCACCACCTCTCCAACTGGATCCTAGACTACCTCACAAATCGACCTCAATACGTGAGAGCCCGAGACTGTGTGTCAGATACCGTGATCTGTAATACGGGGGCACCTCAGGGTACGGTTCTCGCCCTTTTCCTCTTCACACTGTACACTGCAGATTTTAGGTGCAACTCATCCAGCTGCTACCTACAGAAGTATTCTGATGACTCTGCAATAGTAGGCCTCATCACAGACGATGATGACAGGGAGTACAGAGAACTGAACCGGGATTTTGTGGACTGGTGCCACCAGAAGCACCTGAAGATTAACGCGGGGAAGACCAAGGAGATGGTGGTGGACTTCCATAAATGCAGATGCCCTCCTAAACCAGTGGACATCCTGGGGACGGGCATCGAGATTGTGAGCACCTATAAGTACCTGGGTTTGCTCCTTAATAATAAGCTGGACTGGGCAGATCATATGGAGGCCCTGTACAGGAAGGGCCACAGCAGGCTCTACCTGCTTAGGAAACTGAGAGCCTTTGGAATCCGGGGGGCACTTCTTAGGACTTTCTTCAACTCTGTAGTGGCATCTTCTTTGGAGTGGCCTGCTGGGGGAGCAGTATATCAACCAGGGACAGAAATAAACTTGACAAGCTGATTAGAAAGGCCAGCTCTGTCCTGGGGAGCCCACTGGACCCAGTGCAGGTGGTGGGTGACAGAAGGATACTGTCCGTGGTGAGCTCCATGCGGGAGAATAAGTCCCATCCCATGCACGAGACTGTGATAGCGCTGGGCAGTACTGTCAGTGACCGACTGCTCCACCCTAGGTGTGAGAAGGAGCGCTATCGGAAGTCTTTCCTCCCCACCGCGGTTAGGCTGTACAACCAACACCGACCTAAGCGGAGATCATTACACACAGAGAACTGAAATATCTCTCTGCCTGTTAAATCGCCCCCCCCCCCCTGCTACTTCCTATCTGTCTGTCTGCTATTAATGTAATGCCTCTCACCTTGGAACATTCCTGTACATGTTGTATTTGTATTTGCTTATCTTATCTTTGCTGTTGTAACACACTGAATTTCCCCATTGTGGGACTATTATTATTATTATTCCCCTTTGGCAGTTGTCAGTGTCAAAGGTTTCTCTCCACTCCTTTTGGTGTGGTCAGTGGAGCGTGCCAGGGGTGCTCGTTATCGCCCCTTAAATTCATTTTGACCTTGGAGTCTTTGTTCTGTCAGATCCATGCCAATCCGGATGTTTCCGGCCAAGAACAGAAGGTGTCCACTTACGTGGACAACTTGCTGCTCTTCATCTCTAACCCCCTGATATATCTACCAAATTTGCTCCAGGAAATGTCTCTAATGTTGTACGGTCTGTTGTACGGACCTTCATAAATCTGTTTCACTTTCTTACACACCAAAACTTTGCCTCATTTTTCCGATGCGCCAAAAAATTTGTCTCTTCTGCCTGTGTGCCATAATTCTGTCTCAATTGGAACTTCAACTACACACCATTTTAAACTTGCTCTACTTTGCCCAAAAAAATCTGCGCCATATTCAGACTTTTCTTTCTCATAAATGTCATAATAACTGTGCACCCCATTTTGGGGCAAATGTAGACAGAAAAGTGTCAGAAATATGCCCCAATGTCTGCTGCAGGCGTATTTGATATATACATATTACACACAGACAGCTCTACTACATACACGTCACACTCAGCACCGCTACATACACATCACACACAGACAGCTCCGCTACATACACTTCACACACAGACAGCTCTGCTACATACACATCACACACAGACAACTCTGCTACATACACGTGTCACACACAGACAGCTCCGCTACATACATGTCACACACAGACAGCTCTGCTACATACACATCACACACAGACAGCTCTGCTACATACACGTCACACACAGACAGCTCTACTACATACACGTCACACACAGACAGCTCTACTACATACTTCCTGATCAAACATATAACTTCAGCTCCTGATCATATGACTATGACATCATCACAGGTCCTTTATCCTGAGCAGATGAAGCTATAACAGCAGGACCTGATCATGTGACTGGGTTGACTCCTCCCACACAAGTGACATCATCACAGGTCCTGTAACCATGGTTACTGTACAGGAGGAGGTATATATACGGTGGACGCTCACAGTCCTGGCAGGATTCTAGTTGTCTCAGGACTCGGCTATAAGGGCTGTTCCTTCCGTGGCTGAAATGACAATATTTGTGTCTTTTGCCGTCTGAGGTGTTGGCAGTTCCGGTAACAGTCGGCGACGGTTGTTCTGGGCTGTTTCCATCCCTCCCATAGAGGTAAATAGTAGTCGGGGCCTTCAACCTACGGTATAAATCACATGATGGCTTTATTCTACAGGTCGCTACGGTTACACTGACACCACATTTATACAGAGTTTAGGCTTTATTACTTCTACGCTAGGTTCACACATGCGTTCAGGTTTCCGTTCAGGGAGTCCGTTTAAAAGAGTGGTTACCCACAGAAACCTGCGGACCCCATAGGTTACAATGGGGTTCGCCGAGTTTCTGTCCGAAAAAGGCAAAAAATGCGGAGAGAAAAGCGGTTTTCAAGTGGAGAGCAGGTGCAGGTGTGAACCTAGCCTTACTTATTACTTAGTTACTAAATCATTATTTATTTACTGTAATATTTCTCTCTCTTTAGAGCGTTGCGAGGGTTTGGTTTGTTTGGGTTAAGATGTATTTTCAATGGTCCCCTTTTGAGGTGCAACTTTTCGATTACTTTTTGATTCTTGTTTTTGCTGTTGGTTTTTGGCTATTTTTATGTTGCTAACCTTGCAGGATAAATAACGTGATCATTTTATAGCTCGTAACAGATTTGGAGGCAATAATTATGTTTTTAAGGTGTTTTGTTTTTTTGTAATCTATTATAGAATATTTTATCAGAGAAAATTTTTGTTTAATTCTTTTTTCCATAAGATTTTTTAAAAGTATTCTAATGAGGCAGATAAAAGCGTTCCTCTAGTTATAACCAGCTTTTCACAAGTAAATACAGTAATGAAACTTTGCAATAGATCTTATTAAAGAAATCTGTTTCCTTCCCCACTTTTCAGGCAGTTACTTCCTCCATATTAGGAGATACTTGCGTCTTGGCATATCGAGTCCCACACCGAAAGGAAACGCGCAGAGAGGAATGTGTGCCGAACGTGCCTCGGGTGGTAGTGGGTAGGGATCCCGGGTAGGGAACGAAGGAGAACTGAGAGCAAATCCTCTTCAATGGCCACCTACTGTTTATCAGGTCCCCGGTAACGCCAATCAAAAAGGCACAGCAGAGCTGCCGATTTATAACAAAAATAGGGATTAGGAAGTCCCGCTCCCCTATCGCATTTGCAGCGGAGTCGACTGTCAGCCGAACCCCAGACGAAGTGGCCAAATACCGATTGTAACCGTGAAAAGAAGGAACGCAGGGCCCGAACTGGTAATACTTGGAACAAGTACAGAAAAGGGGGATGACATCCATTTTAAAAACGTTAGTGTGGCCCAACCACGATAGGCCTGAGCGCGCCATATTTCCACATCTCAGTTCTCTCCAGTAGAGGGAGATAATTATGTTTAAAGAGGATTGGATTTAATCTGAATCCCCGGATATTTGATGGAGTGGGGTTACCACTTAAAAGGAAACTGTGCAGCTAAGTGGACAACCTCAGCCGGGGCCAAGGTAACGTTTAACTTTTCACTTTTATAAAGATTGACTTTGAAGTTACTCATGTGCCCGGACTGTTGAAATTCCCGTAGTATGGAAGGGAACGAGAGTCGAGGCTGGGTGCAAATCATCGGCATATAAAGCCTCCTTAACCTGGCGGCTCCGCATCTGGAGACGTGCACACTGGGGTTAGTCTACAGGGCCACCGCCAAATGTTCCAATGCCAAATGGATGTAAAACAGACGTCAATCCGTTATGTATTTGTTAAAATTAGATCCATTCATTTCTATTGGGTCCGCGTGTTCATCAAAATGGGCACAGAACATGTTAGTATTTTTGACGGCTGTGGTATATGGTGAGTAGACTCATTGAAATCAACGTGTTCTCAAAATGTCCGTGTGACAGCCATTATAAGCGTTGTGTAAATATGGCCTTACATTTTACATTGCAGGCCTGATAGGGAATTGGAAATGAAGTAATTGTTCTTAATTTTTTCTCCCAACGTGATCTCAAATCTCAAAAATAATATTGCTTATATTCTTTGGGTCAGCACGATCACAGCGATACCAAATATATATAATTTTTGTCATGTTTTAATGACGTTACAAAAATCCAAAACTTTGTCATTATATCCTGACACCCCAACTTTTTCTGTTTCCGTGTTCGGAGGTGTGTAAGGCGTCTTTTTTGCGGCACAAGATGTTTTTATTTCTATCATTTTAGGGAATGGCTGACATTTATTATTCAATTTTTTGGGGAGGCAAAACGGTGATGTGGCTATTTTGATATTTTTTACTGCTATAGCATTCGTTGTATGGGATAAATATTTTTATAGTTCGGCCAGTTTTGGATGCAGGGACAGTTTTATTTTAGCCCTGCAGGCTTTAACCTGAGATCATTAGATTGCTTGTCTCGTAGACTGCAATACAACTGTGCCCGCCACAGGCAAACCTCAATAGTTATCTTCCTAAGACAGGCCTGGGAGTCTTCACAAGGCTTATGGCTGACATAGGTACCGGACGGCTCTCGCGATCTCCCGTGCAGAAGCCTAAATGTAAGGGGAGGGGTGAGGGCTGGGATCAAGGAACGGGAGGCACTGAGGTGGTATTTGCTTCATACACTGATAACGCCTTTGGTGCTGGCCGCACGTCCAAACTGGCCAAAGTGAAGGAACTGCTGCCCCGACTGTTCTGTGTTTAGGAAGTAATAACTATCATCATCCTGGTTTTCTAGTGCTTAATATAAAACATGGCAAAGTTACAGACCAAAATCTTCCAGCTAGTGTCAAAAGCATGGTGAGCTAGAGTAGAAAACCGGTACAGGAGTCAACTGTGACCCTCTACATCGAGTACGGGGATGTCCTGCTATGGTGTCCGTACTTCCAGTGTCAGACTTTTAGATGGAACATGCTTTGGGAGACTCCTTATTAAATTGCTACCATGGGGCCCCATCTCTACGTCCTCTATACCATCATGTAAGATTCTGGTCATTTCAGTAAGTCACAAACCTCCAGATTCCCGTTGGCCACTTTCTCCTCTGCATTAGTAACTTGTTGTTGCACGGTGTGTACTATGCTGTAATACTTCCTCTTCTGTGAGGGTCAGGGAGGACTGTACAGTTAGTTCCAGTGTGCTGGTAATATCAGGGGCCAAGTGTCTTCCACCTCTATGGCCAGTAGATTGTAGTCCAGACAGAAATGTGGGAGATCTATCTGTGACAGTTGTGGCTGTTCCAAGAGATCGATGGACTAACCATCACTTGCTGGGAATGAAGCTGCAGGGAAAGTCAGTGTCATCTTTAGGATTGTCAGCTCGGTATCTTTGGACTCTTCCTCACCTTTTTAAGGGTTTCTTCCCACTCCTCAGCAGACTCCGCTCCATATATACAGTATGTCCTCTACCAGCTTAGCTTTGTCTCCCCGGTGTAGGGCGCTCGTTCTACATTACAGGTTAGTGGAGGAGAAGAGTCTGATACTGTGTGCAGAGAGGAGGAATGTGCCATGTATCTTCACATACTAGTGCCTGACCCGGAAGCCCCCCTTATAATCCCTACTAATTCTATTTATTACATGGGATCTTGTGAGGTTTTTACATTGTCTCATCTTCTCTCCATTCAGGTTCCTACAATATAGAATCCTCTCAGTATCTTCTATATAAGAGAATATTCCTGATTGATCCATCAAGGATGGAAAGAGACAGGAACAAGATGGCGGAAAGTCTATTAAATCTCACCCTAGAGATCATCTACCAGCTTACAGGAGAGGTGAGAGATTCTGATGATGTCACATTACATCATTCTTATCTATAGTAATAACAGATGATATGACTGGAGAGGTGATGGACTCTGGACATGTATGTAGTGATATTTATTAATGTGTCTCCCCATAACCAGGATTACACAGTAGTGAAGAAGACCTCTAGTGGGCGCTGTCAGACGCTTGTATTTGATGGATGGAGAGGAACCCTTAGCCCATTCCCGGGGCCTCCACCTCATCCCTTGAAACATGAGGAGATCAATGGACAGAATATCTTAGAACTCACCAACAAGATGCTGGAGCTGCTGACTGGAGAGGTGACACTGCTGGGAATGCTGGGACATTATACAGTAACTGGAGGGGTCTGGGTGATGACTGTATCATTGTGTTGTCAGGTTCCTATAAGGTGTCAGGATGTCGCTGTCTATTTCTCCATGGAGGAGTGGGAGTATTTAGAAGGACACAAGGATCTGTACAAGGAGGTGATGATGGAGGACCACCAGCCCCTCACATCAGCAGGTAATAGACATGACTATATACACATGGACTTCCATTATTTGTATGTACAGAATGAATTCAGTCCCTGTCTGTGTAAAGATCTGAACAATTTTATAGTTATGAAGATAAAAGCAGATCCCTATGTGAGTGGTGATGAGGAGTGTGAGGAGGACATTCCTACAGGGAACCGCCCAGGTGAGGAGTCACCACTATATAAAGCACAGAAGAGTCACGTATTCTCCTCATTCACGGACTGCTACAATTTTGTGTGTTCTTTCAGATTTTTCAGATTTTTTTTTCCCTTTCAGTTAAAATCAAAATAATACATGAGTATAAATGTCATACTGTAGGGGATAACACGTTGTACATTTATACTCCTCAACATTGAGATTACAACACCAAGAAGGACGTGCTGTAAGGTTCTGCTTATTGAGGAGGTCACAGTTGTCGCTAAGATCTGCAGATGATCATATATTCCAACCCCTGGCTCCAATCTGTGGCAGGTGGGAGGGACATAAAAGCCAGATTGAAAGCAAAGTTTTTTAGTTACATAAAACCTCAAAATTGAAGCACCTTGGTTGGTATAATGTACAGTAGTCGGTCCCCTCTAGCCTATATTTCAGGTGCACTAACAGCTCTGCGTTACATTGATTTGGTGGTGGATCCATTGGTTCGGCCATTTCTTCAAAGTGTGGCCGGAGCCATTTTTCAACAAAACAGCACTATGTCACATGTTACTGGTGCCCCTGTGAATGGCCTGCTTGGCCTAAACGTGCTACCATGGCCTGTAGAGTCTCCTGACTTGTCTCCCATTGAGCACATCTGTGACGTCATTGGTCAGCCATTGTTAAAGGAGCGGCCAGCAGACAATCTCAATGATTTATGTGAACAAGTGCATTCAGCGTGGCAGAACCTTCCTCAGAAGCCATCAATAACCTCATGCCAAGGTGTTCAAGTGCATGGATTCCTGCGGGGGGCGCTCCTACTCTATACTGAATATATCCAGATGTATTTTATCATTTCCACATCAGTAATGTCTATCCGTCTGGGGGTTTCCAGAATTCCAAGACCTTTTGGTCTTCATGCCGCAGTTTCAATGTTGAAGAGTGTATGATGTAAGAATACAGCTGGAATATGGACATGAAATATATTTATGAATTTCTTCATCACCTGCTGTCAGTACTCAAGAAGGAAAAAAATTTGCCAAAATTTGTGACTAAGGAACCATTAGCTACTATAGGAATGATATGAAGTTATTGACCAGATCACAGGACATGGAGTCACATACACAGGTAACAGAGGATTCTTGGAGGACGGACAGTCAGAAATGCTGCTCAACGGGGACTAGGAGGAAGAGTCTTAGATACTAGATCATCACAATGTGGCCTTAATGTGTGGAGGTATTATTTGGTGTTATATAAGAGTCGGGCACCACAGCTGATTAGACAGAATGTGATGTCTATCTTTGTGTCATTTCTGTAGGACTGTGTGTTAGGCTATGGCCCACATAGCGAGCTGCAGCCGAAAAACTGTAGGAGATGGGTGACCGATGATAATTTGCAGTCTGAAAGGAATTTGCTTTGTATAGAAGTGTTATAAAATATTAATATAATTTTCAAAGCGATATTTTCTCAAAAATAGTAATATCAATTTTCCTCTTATCAGATGACTGTACCAGGAGCTCAGAGGGACATCTGATATCTACAGATTATAAAGCAGAGGATCATGGTATCACACAAGATCGATATGAAGAACATGTCATTACCCCAGATATACCCTCAGCCCTTCACATCAAAGATCTATCATCTGATCCTATTATACACGTCCAATCTTCTGATTTATTGCAGACTGAAAACAGGCACCAAAGTGGTGTTGTACATCAGAGAGTTCTCACAGGGGAGAAACCATATTCGTGTTCAGAATGCGGCAAATGTTTTACCCAGAAACCATCTCTTGTCACTCATCAGAGAATTCACACAGGGGAGAAGCCATTTTTATGTCCTGAATGTGGGAAATGTTTTACTCAGAAATCACATCTCATTGAACATCTAAGAGCTCACACCGGGGAGAAGCCATATTCATGCTCAGAATGTGACAAATGTTTTATAGATAAATCAGCTCTTGTTAAACATCAGAGAATTCACACAGGGGAGAAGCCATTTTCATGCTCAGAATGTGGGAAATGCTTTAATTTGAAATCAAGTCTTGTTGTCCATCAAAAACTTCACACAGGGGATAAGCCATATTCATGCACAATATGTGGAAAGTGTTTTATAAAAAATGTATCCCTTATTTCACATCAGAGAGTTCACACAGGAGAGAATCCATATTCATGTTCAGAATGCGGGAAATGTTTCACTCAAAAATCATATCTTGTTGAACATCAGAGAATTCACACAGGGGAGAAGCCATATTCATGTTCAGAATGTGGGAAATGTTTTACTCAGAATTCAAGTCTTATTTACCATCAAAAAACGCACTCGGGAAATAAGCCCTTTTCATGCCCAGACTGTGGAAAGTGTTTTATAAAAAATTCAGCCCTAATTTCACATCAGAGAACGCACACAGGGGAGAAGCCATTTTCATGCTCTGAATGCGGGAAATCCTTTACCTTTAGATCAGATCTTCTGACACATCAGAGAATTCACACAGGGGAGAAACCATTTTTGTGCACAGTATGTGAAAAGAGTTTTGTAAAAAAGTCAGCTCTAATTTCACATCAGAGAACGCACACAGGAGAGAAGCCATATTCATGCCCAAAATGTGGGAAATCCTTTACTTTTCGTTCAGATCTTGTTAGACATCAGAGAATTCACACAGGGTAGAAGACATTTGAATGTATACACAAGTATTTCAACCAAAAGTCTTCTCCAACTTCACATTTTTCTTTTGAAAAATATTTATTCCTGAACCTATCTCTAAAAAGATTCCTCCTCAGCCTCCGTGCCTCGGCTCCTACCTGACCACAACATTGCTGAGAAGACTGGTCTCGATGGTTGGACTTACGAAAACAGCATATCCTTCTGAGCTCTGCTCTTTCTGTAACTCCCATAGAAGTGAATGGGAGTTATGGCAACAGCATATGGGAGTTAGAGAAACGCCATAGCTCAGATGGCTAGGGTGTTTTTGTGATCGCGACCATCAAGGACAATCTTCTCAGTGATGTTGTCACGTAAGAGCCAGAGGCTGCAGGAGATTCTATGTTGCACTGTATTGTATAAAGTAATATCTGCATTAAAAGTATTACTGGTTTTACTTCATTTTTCCTTGTATCTTTATTTAGTTAGTTATTTTGGTTTCCTTTATAGCACGTATATATTTTACAGTGCTCTACAGGTAGTCATTGTCTTTTTATGGTTTTTGTTTTCTTTGCAAACAGTCCTGAGAACCCACTTTAGAATTTATTTATTTATTAATTTATTTATTAAGCAATATAAAAAATTATCAAAAACATTTTTATCTCTAAATATAAGAAACCTGACCCAGCCCCACTTTACCCCTGGTGCAGGAGGGAAGAGAAAAAAAATTATAAATACAAAGTAGCCTAGTAAAAAAACTAGCAGTAAAGCTCTTCTCAGGAGACAATGAAGCAATCCAGCATTTCCATTTGTTAATAAATTTCCAATAGCCGCCATTTGTTTGATAATAAATCCTCTGAAACAAAAGGACCCTAGCTCCGAAAAAGTGGTGGATCATTAGCAAACCTCTTCTTCAGGACCTTGACCTGGATCATTTATGCCTAATATCTGAGTAATCGCCCAACAATATCAACATCATGGGAAATTCCATTTAGACAAGTTAAACGGTCATAAGCAAGTTGACACGAAGTTCAAATAAGGAACTCCTTTAACCTAGGCCGTAAAATGCTAGAGATCTTCTACCATCCCGCGATTGCGCCCTCAATCTACTTCCCAGCCACTACACATCAGATAATTCAAACAGGAGTGAAAAAATTTTCAAGTTCAGAATATGACAAATATTTTATAGATAAAACAGCTCTTGTTACACATCAAAGAACTCAAACTGGGGAGAAGCCATATTCATGCCCAGAATGTGAGACATGTTTTACTCAGAAATCACATCTTGTGGAACATCAAATAATTCATACAGGGTAGAAGCCATTTTTATGTCCGATATGTGGAAAGTGTTTTATTAAATAAAGTCATCCCTAATTTCACATAAGAGAACTCACACAAGAGAGAAGCCATATTCATGCTCAGAATGTGAGAAATCTTTTACTGAGAAATCAAGTCTTGTTTTATATATAAAAAAAATTCACACGGGGAGAGACCATATTAATGCACAGTATGTGGAAAATATTTATAAAAAAAAAGGCAGACCTAAATTCACATCAAAGACTTCACACAGGAGAGAAGCCATATTCATGCCCAGATTGTGGTAGATATTTTACCATTAAATCTTAGAATTCACACAACAGAGAAGCCATTTTAATGTTCATATAGAAAGTATTTTAACCAAAGCCATCTCCAACTGCACTTCAAGGAACTCACAGCAAAAAAAAAAAAAAAAAAAAATATTTTCCTGCCCAAATTGTGAAAGTTTTAGCCACAATTCACTTTTTAAAACTTAAAGATCTCACATGGGGCACAAACCATTTTCTTTTCTTTTTTTCTTTGTATATGAATAAAATACAACCATAAGACTGCAGTCACGCCTACCTGCATTTTTGTGGTGTTTTTTATTAAATTTTTTCAGTAAAATCCTGAAGAGGTATTAAGAGAAAGATCAGGTATCAAAATATAAACCTGCATAAAAAATATGCAGTGGTGTTTTTACTAAAAATGTTGTGTGGGAAACCACTCTAAGGATTTTTTTTTTGAGTTTCTGCCGTAAAAAATGGCAGTTAAGATATTATATGGTATTCAGTAGGTTTTTACACACCATGTTTTGACATGGTGTCAGAATATGGTGACTTTTAGAAAAAAAAAAAATTTTTGCAAAGTTTTTGTTAAGGGGTTAAAATGTAAATAAAACTATATAAATTTGGTATCCCTGGAATCGTACTGAAAAATAGAATCCAGGTGACGTGTCATTGTCGCTGTAGAGTGAACGCCATAAAAACAAAGCCTGTTTTTCTTCAAATCCACCTCATTCTGAACTTTTTTCACCGGACGGCTTGGCGAAACGTACATTAGGGTTTTGTTCTGTCCAGGTGGGTTCATGTTAGGTTTTGCTACTATAATGCTTTTTGGACATTTATACATGTCACACACAGACAGCTCCACTACATACTGTACATGTCACACACAGACGGCTCCGCTACATACATGTCACACACAGACGGCTCCGCTACATACACGTCACACACAGATGGCTCCGCTACATACACTTCACACACAGACGGCTCCGCTACATACACGTCACACACAGACGGCTCCGCTACATACACGTCACACACAGACGGCTCCGCTACATACACGTCACACGCAGACAGCTCCGCTACGTACACGTCACACACAGACGGCTCCACTACATACACGTCACACACAGACGGCTCCACTACATACTGTACATGTCACACACAGACGGCTCCACTACATACATGTCACACACAGACGGCTCCGCTACATACACTTCACACACAGACGGCTCCGCTACATACACGTCACACACAGACGGCTCTGCTACATACACGTCACACACAGACGGCTCCGCTACGTACACGTCACACGCAGACAGCCCCGCTACGTACACGTCACACACAGACGGCCCCGCTACATACACGTCACACACAGACAGCTCCGCTACATACACGTCACACATACACAGCTCCGCTACATACACGTCACACACAGATGGCTCCGCTACATACACGTCACACACAGACAGCTCTACTACATACACGTCACACAGTTTCACCAGAATCCAGTATATCACCCCAGCCCTGCATAAAATATAATAATCCTGAGGTTCATACCCATGTGTGACCTATAGGGTATTCTGGAGGACTCACAGAGTAAAATGCGGTGACCAGATGGAAGGTAACGCTGCAGTTGGGATTGCGGGGTGCAAACAGCGCAGACTTGTCACGGTCTCTGGGCACGAGGGCGCAGCGCTGGTGCTGTCCCACGTTACCACCACTGGTACCGGTGATGAGGGGGCTGCACAAATGTTGGTGGTGATTGTTCCCCCGGGGCGCTTCCCCTATACTGTGCCGACTGGTGGTGTTTGGGGCGCCCTGATGTTGTCGGTGCAGAGTCAGACACAGAAACGGTTGTAAAGTTGAACTTTTACTTCCATGGGTGTGGAGGCACAAATGCTTAAACAGTTTCTTCAATACAAAACAACGGGGTACGCCTGGTGACACAGCAAAGTCCTGGGGTGCAGGGTAGACTTGATGAAAGGTGTTCCTAGCCCCTTATACTTCAGTGTTACAGCCCTAAGGTGCGTCTGGGCTCCTATTTGGCACATAGGAGGATGCCCACCATGATACTAGTACATAATATTCCCCACTCACGTTATGTGGTCCTGATAGCTCAGAGTTTCGGGGTGCAATAGTCACGGTGGCAGGATATTCCACAGGTCTGGCCTTGGCCCCTGGATCCTGTGATACTGGCTATGGAGCACGTGTTCCAGAATGTTCTCTCCACAGTCTCATGCTGACAAGATAATGATGCTTGACTTCCTTCAGGGCGATGGCTAGGCAGACAGGAGACAGGATCTTCTGAATAGCTGGAGTATGTCAGCTCTCCAACCTTCCTGGGCCTGTCTAGGACTTGAGATTCCTGCACTAAACTCACTGCTTTCTTCACAGGACATCACACTTATCTCCTCACCTCCTCCTCCTAACACTCCACACTTCTAACTCCTCACACAGGACCTTCCTGCAGGGGGGTTACCATGGGGACCCAGTGATCAACTGACTCCTCCCCTTTTCCCAGGCGATGTCCTCCCATTGGACATTTGGTTACTATTCAATCCTATGGGAGGTGTAATGCATGTGTGAGGCTCACTAGGTGGCGCTGTGTTGTGTGAGACTCAGGACCCCCTGCTATGTCACACAGGCTATGAAGCAACAGGAAATAATACAATGCACAGAGATCACCCTCAGCCCAGCCATAGCCAGCTCTGGGATGCCACATACTCCCCCCTCTTTCACTGAGCCGACCTCGGCGACGGGCTGGGGTATAGGTGAGAAATGTAACATAACGTTAATAAATACGAATAAAGTGCAAATGTCACTAACAGTTTAGAAAAATATAATACCTAGAAACTTGAGGTAAGACCTCCCGGCATAGTCCTGGAATGTCCATGAGAAGTCTGAAGGGTAACGGAAAGATAATTAAACTCAGACTTATGGAACCTTTTGGCGGTACCATCAGACAGTCCATATAGAAACAACAGTAGTGCAAATGGGTCCAGAGGCTCTCTGGCACAAATTTCGTGAGTGTCCATTATCATGAGAGTCTCTCTGAGAAACAATAAACAGTCCTTTCTGTAAGGAAGAGTAGGCACTCTAGCACGAATGTCCATACCGCAATGGGGTAACAGAACTTCCTTGGCTCGGTGAGCCAGGCACTATGGCTTGGATTGTTGCATATAAATGTAAATACTATATTACATGGCAAGATATTATATATATACTGTATATACACACAGGAAAAACATTAATGTAATCAGAGCAGGAATAACATATATACAGAAGCAGAGACAGTTAACCTCTTTTACCCAAGGACAGCCATGGCATCACTATAGCGTGTTGGAGGTATGCCTTTTGTGGTACGCTCAGAACGCCTAAGTGGAACGAGATTTGAATCAGGAACAGAGTCACTGAAATCAATTAAATCATCTGTCGAAGGATTCTCTTGCACTAGAGCAATTGGTGGATAACAGCTAAATGGTAGTAGTTTAGGCGCCCACATAAGCTCAGTTAACGTTGGGGGTCTCTCTTTCGCTTCAGAAGGTGACAAGATCTCTGTACTCGTTGTCTCAGCTGGGGGCACCTCTGTGGGTAGTCCTTCTTTAAGGCACAGCTTCAGACGGTTTCGGTGTACTACTTGGGGCTGTCTCCCAGGTTTAGAGATCTCATACACGTCGGATTCAGGATATGGTATGGAGATGACACTGTATGGTTCTTTCTCCCAGAATGGATCCAATTTCCCATTCCGATGGTTATTCCTTAACCATACATGGTCGCCAACTTTCAGGGGCGCTGCATGGGCTCGATGGTTGTAATCCTCCTGTTGTCTCCTACGAACCTCATCCATGCGCGTTTCAACTATCTCTTTAGCTTCCTCCATACGTCGGCGGTGTTCAACAACCCAGTCTGTTATGGGTAGTGGATTGATGGTGTCAGGGACCTTCACACCAAGGGTTAAGTCTGAAGGAAGTTGACCTTGTCTTCCAAACATTAGATAAAATGGTGCATATCCTGTAGATGTTTGGGGTGTGTTGTTGTAAATATAGGCCAAGTCCTTGATACGCTCAGGCCACTCAACACCAGGTGTAACTGCGGCTGTTCTTAGCATGCCGATGATCACTTGATTTGCCTTCTCGCACATACCATTCCCTTGAGGGTGATACGCTGTGGTTCGCAACTTCTTGCAGTCTTGGAACTGACACAGCTCACGGAACAATTGGGATTCAAACGCCGATCCACGGTCGGTGAGGATATGCTCAGGACAACCGTAATGGCGGACAAACTCTGCGTAGAAGGTCTCAGCCGTAGTTCTTGCTGTAAGATCTCTGACAGGCACGATGACAAGGAACTTGGAGTAATGATCCACCATTGTCAGAGCGTAGCTGTAGCCGGAACGTGTGGGACCCAACTTCACATGGTCCAGAGCAACAATTTCACACGGCTTTTGAGTCTTAATTGGATGTAGAGGGGCCTTCTGATCTCTTCGACCTTCCTTGGTGATACTACAGGCGGGACACTCTCGGCACCAACTCTCAATGTCACTCCTCATCCCAACCCAATAGAAGCGACGACGGATGGTAGCTTCGGTCTTTTGTACCCCGAAGTGACCGGATCTGTCATGATACGCCTCAAGTATCATCTGTGCGTCTCTTCTTGGTACGAGGATCTGATGAAGCCTTTCACCTGTGACAGGATCAAGAGTGTTTCTATGTAGAAGGCCTCGTTGGACAAACAGGCGCTTCCTCTGTCGCCAAAGGCGTTTTAATTCCACGTCATGAAGACCTCTCTTTACACGGGTTGGTATTCTTCCTGTAAGCAGGAAATCTGACAATTCTCCTAAAACTCTGCTCTCTTCTTGGAACGTTTTCCACAGAGATGGCTCCTGGAGGGATTCGGCAGCTGTTTTCGCCAGAGATTCTCCTTCTACAGGGACACCAATAGCAACCTGTTGGGCAAACTTGTTGTAGAATGGTGGCATCTCCACCTCTTCCCAGATGTCTTCTCGGGGTGGTTCTTCTCCCACAGGCAACCTTGAGAGTGCATCAGCGTTAGCGTTGGACTTGCCACTGTGATACTTGACAGAGAACTCGTAATTCGCGAGTCTTGAGGCCCACCGTTGTTCAAGGGCTCCCAGTCGAGCAGTGTCCAGATGCGCCAACGGATTGTTATCTGTGTACACGGTAAAGGGTGTGGCAGCCAGGTAGTTTTTAAACTTCTCTGTCACGGCCCAGACAAGCGCCAGAAGTTCGAGTTTGAAAGAACTATAGTTCTGGTCGTTCTTCTCCGCTCCTCTCAGACTCCTGCTGGCGTAGGCGATGACTCGCTCTTTGTTGTCCTGAACCTGGGACAACACTGCACCCAAACCTTGGTGACTTGCATCTGTGTACAAGCGGAATGGCTGACTGTAGTCGGGATAGGCTAGAATTGGTGGTTGCGTCAGAAGTGCTTTAAGCGCTTGAAAGGCTTCCTCTTGACGCGCTGTCCAGTCTACCGGAAGCTTTCGGTTGTAGTTTTCTCTGGGACAACCGCGCAACAACTCGTTCAGAGGCTCGGCTACTTGGGCGAAGTGTGGTATGAAACGCCGGTAGTAACCTGCGAATCAAAGGAAGCTTCGGACTTCTTTGACGGTAGTTGGTCTTCGCCAGTTCTGGACTGCAGTGATCTTTTCAGGATCAGGTTGGACGCCTTGTGCGCTCACGACATGCCCAAGGTAGTGAACTTGGGGTTTCAACAGGTAGCACTTGGAGGGCTTCACCTTTAGGCCGTGCTGTATAAGTACCTTGAATACCTCGGACAGGTGACGAAGGTGTTCTTGGTATGTCCGGGAGAATACAATAACATCGTCCAGGTACAGTAGCACACTCTGGAAATTCTCATGGCCGAGGCACCTCTCCATAAGCCGTTGGAATGTGGCTGGGGCATTACATAGCCCAAATGGCATACTATTGAATTCAAAGAGTCCCATCAGGGTCGTAAACGCAGTCTTTTCACGATCTTCAGGCGCCATAGGGACTTGCCAGTATCCACTGGTTAAGTCCAGGGTCGAGAAACAGGTAGCTGATCCCAAAGCCGTTAGAGATTCCTCAATCCGCGGCAATGGGTATGCGTCTTTGTGCGTGACGTTGTTGAGTTTACGATAGTCCACACAAAATCGTAGGGTTCCGTCTTTCTTCTTGACAAGGACTAGCGGGGCTGCCCAGGGGCTGTTACTCTCCCGGATGACATCAGCATCTCGCATCTCTTGGATCAACTTTTTCACCGGTTGGTACATCGCGGGTGGTATTGGACGGTGACGCTCCTTGATTGGATGGTGGTCGCCAGTCAGAATGCGATGTTGTATGGTCGTGGTCTTACCAAAGTCCAATGGGTGTTTGCTGAATGCCTGTTGGTAACGCTTGGCCACATTGCGAACCCCATTGATGTGCTCTATAGGGGTATTGGCGTCTCCCACGTTCAATTCATCCCACCAGGACTTCGTGGCTCCATTCTGAATGTTCTCAGCAGCTTGGGTGGAACGCTGTGTGGCGGTAGAATCACCAGAGAGAATGTCTTCTGGTGCTAACCGGTGTAGCAGGGCCACAGAGTGGAACTTGTGGAGGTTCACGGGAGCATCGCCCAAGTTGACTAAGCGGACAGGAACACGTCCATTGGAAACTGTGACAAGGCTTCGGGCAGCCATGACAAGTGGTTGGCCATCTACCTGTATGGGTTGTAGCAAGGCCTCGTAGTCCTGATTTTCTATGCCCGGACGGGCACGGCACCACACCATAGTTTCTGTTCCAGGCTATAGGGTTATTGGACGGGAATCTTGGATCCGGACTCGACCAATTTCACCTTGTTTGTTGGCGAACTTGTGCTGGGCATTGAGTACACGAATGGCCCGCTGAATGGTCTGCTGGTCACTGGGAGAAGCTGTAAGGAGAGAGGCATGCAAGGCATCCAACACTTCTGCAAAGCAATGGCGTAAAACATTCATGCCTAATATTACAACTGCAAACCTATCATCCTCTACATCAGTGACAATTACACCCTGTCTAGGCAGTTTCAAGTCCCCAATCTGGATAGTGGGTTCCCAATAACCCTGCTGTGGTATGGGCTGTCCATTGCTGGCACACAGATTTATCCATGTGTCAGGTGTTCTATTCAACACACCTAAGTCCCAATGTTCAAGGAACGCCTGCTTGCGCAGGGTTGTTACCTGAGATCCAGTGTCCACCAACGCTGTCAGAGGGACGCCGTTCACCCGGATTGTGATGTGTGGGCAGGCTGAGACGAAGCGTGACAATGGCACTGAAGATTCACCTGGGCCCTTCTTCTTTCCTCCCGAGGGGCGGCCCGCTGCCTCGGGGGTGGCCCGTTTAACTGAAAACACTGAGGCCTGGTGTGTCCATATCTATGGCAATAGGTACAGTATGGCCTCTCACTATGCGGAGGTTTCACTGAAGACGGACGTCTGGGTGGCGACTCAGGTGAGATGTTGAGACTTCGCAAAGGATCACTGGACGATGAAGACGGCTGGGTCAGACGATCTAGACGGACGGTGATCTGTTCCATGGCACGGGTCAGATGATCCACTCGGGCCAGAAGGTCATCTCTGGAGTCTGCTGGTGTAGTCTGCGCAGTTTGGGCAGCAGGTGAGGTACCCAGAGGTAGTGGCAGGACAACTGGAGCAATGCTTGTTGAGGGTCCAGGTGAGGGAGCACAGATGACTGGGCTCGGCTGGGGCTGCTCCTGTCCCAAGACCTGGATGGCAAGGGCCTTGAAGTCAGCAAACGTGATGCTGGGATGTTGTGCAGCAAGCATTCGCAACCGAC
Source organism: Leptodactylus fallax (assembly GCA_947044405.1). Classification (NCBI taxonomy): domain Eukaryota; kingdom Metazoa; phylum Chordata; class Amphibia; order Anura; family Leptodactylidae; genus Leptodactylus; species Leptodactylus fallax. The sequence goes on from CAMRHE010000573.1 coordinate 513,587, forward strand.
TCTGGAGCAATGTGGTACCCGCCCCTTCTACGAAGCGGTCAAGCAAGATTTTATCAGAGTCCACATTTTCACGTGGATCCACTTGCACCACAGCTCTGAACGCCTCTTGGAGGGATAAAGCATAGTCCCGCAGGGTCTCACCAGGTAGTTGTCGTCTGGAAAAAAAGCGCATCTTTACCTCGGAGACAGATCGCACGTCAAAGTTCACCTGGAGTTTGTCCAGAATTTGCCCAGGGGTTCTTTTGTCAGAGGCAGGCCAGGATTTGACCTCCCTAGCTGCAGCACCCTCAAGCTGGCCCAGCAGGATCTGTATCTGCTGTTCTGAATTCAGAGGATAGAACTGGAAGAGAGACAGCATCTTCTCACGAAAGTCCCTTAGGGTATGCGCCTCCCCTCTGTAGCGCGGCAGCCATGGTGCTCCAGGGTAAAATGGCATGGAGAATGGTAGGCTGCTCGCCATGGGCACTGCTGGATCACTAGAAACAGATGGCACAATGTCACTTTGCTCAGTCATGTTGTTTGCAGGTATGACTGGAATTAGGTCGCCGTCTCTTTAAGAAACTCAACTGCTTGCTGGCAGGGAATGGAGACTACAACTTGGAATGCTGTCCCTTTAAGAATGCTGTAGCTATTAACAGAGTCACTGTGATGCAGGCTGACAGTGTGCTCCCCCTCTTTAATGGTGGCACTCCCCACGGACACTGTACACGGAAAACACTCGCTGGGGCCGTGGGAGGACTGAAGACAAGGACAGGGAGGCACAGTACTCACTGACAGCAACTGCAGCGTGGACCAGAGATCAGCGGTGCACAGCAGGGACGGTGATGCGGCACCGGAGAGTCAGAAATGGCGCTGGCAGGTTCGCCTTTCACTTTCTTGTATGGGTGCGCTGGAGCATTGCGCTCAGCATTCTGGGCTCTCCTAAGATGGTGGCAGATGGGTCTCCTGGCCTCATGGGCAGTGCTAAAAATCTCCCGCACTTTTGCAAGATACAGTTAACCCTATGTGGGCGTTCTTACACAGCGATGTGGTGCAGCAAACAAGTCCTGGGCGTTTTAACTCTTCCAGGGCTGTAACACACTGAGAGGACAGTCTTTAGGGCTTACTTCAGGGGTATAGGGCTCCCCCCTCTTTGTGGCAAGCACTCTCAGGGAATAAACTTGATCTTAGCAAAGTCCACAATAAAGACCGATGCTCTGGAGACAATTTGGCGCACTTTTCGTGGCGACTTTCTCAAAATGGCACACACCCGTATCCTGTTCGTGACGCCAGTTTTTCTTGCGGTGACCAGATGGAAGGTAACGCTGCAGTTGGGATTGCGGGGTGCAAACAGCGCAGACTTGTCACAGTCTCTGGGCACGAGGGCGCAGCGCTGGTGCTGTCCCACGTTACCACCACTGGTACCGGTGATGAGGGGGCTGCACAAATGTTGGTGGTGATTGTTCCCCCCGGGGCGCTTCCCCCTATACTGTGCCGACTGGTGGTGTTTGGGGCGCCCTGATGTTGTCGGTGCAGAGTCAGACACAGAAACGGTTGTAAAGTTGAACTTTTACTTCCATGGGTGTGGAGGCACAAATGCTTAAACAGTTTCTTCAATACAAAACAACGGGGTACGCCTGGTGACACAGCAAAGTCCTGGGGTGCAGGGTAGACTTGATGAAAGGTGTTCCTAGCCCCTTATACTTCAGTGTTACAGCCCTAAGGTGTGTCTGGGCTCCTATTTGGCTCATAGGAGGATGCCCACCATGATACTAGTACATAATATTCCCCACTCACGTTATGTGGTCCTGATAGCTCAGAGTTTCAGGGTGCAATAGTCAGGGTGGCAGGATATTCCACAGGTCTGGCCTTGGCCCCTGGATCCTGTGATACTTGCTATGGAGCACGTGTTCCAGAATGTTCTCTCCACAGTCTCATGCTGACAAGATAATGATGCTTGACTTCCTTCAGGGCGATGGCTAGGCAGACAGGGGACAGGATCTTCTGAATAGCTGGAGTATGTCAGCTCTCCAACCTTCCTGGGCCTGTCTAGGACTTGAGATTCCTGCACTAAACTCACTGCTTTCTTCACAGGACATCACACTTATCTCCTCACCTCCTCCTCCTAACACTCCACACTTCTAACTCCTCACACAGGACCTTCCTGCAGGGGTGTTACCATGGGGACCCAGTGATCAGCTGACTCCTCCCCTTTACTCAGGCGATGTCCTCCCATTGGACATTTGGTTACTATTCCATCCTATGGGAGGTGTAATGCATGTGTGAGGCTCACTAGGTGGCGCTGTGTTGTGTGAGACTCAGGACCCCCTGCTATGTCACACAGGCTATGAAGCAACAGGAAATAATACAATGCACAGAGATCACCCTCAGCCCAGCCATAGCCAGCTCTGGGATGCCACAAAAACACTTGCAGAGTAATAGATGGATCAGCCGTCCATAATCAGGCTCTTATAATTAAAGATGTCCATAGTCAGCTTTCCATTGTAGTACTAGTTACATTTTAGAAGTTTGGGACTTCATTCAGCCCTCCATACATACCCTGTGTGATAACCCTCAGCAGTCATAGCAGGTCTAGCCCTGACAACCCCCACATGTGTGTCTGCCAATCATTTATACCAAAGGTGTCGGTGCCTTATGAGCTAAATACTCCTTGTCACTATATATGGGGAACTCCAATATAGAATGTTTCCTATTTGTCCTGAGGCAGCACAGAAGCATCTTTATCCCCGCCTTTAACTCCTCGCAGGACTGGCCCGCCTATATAGCAATGAAACAGTTAATTAGCCTCATACAGGTTTTCTTGTTTTTTCCCAGGCTATGTCTGAGGGGTTCTCAGATAGCTTCCTTATAAATGTGAACCTCCTGTTCAGGAGTCACCTGCTGTAAGTCTAGCAAAAAGCTAGCTGGTGGATGGAAGAACCAAGGGTACTATAAAACATGCGGCTATAGCGTCCTCCGGTGCTTATTGCGCATGTGCAAGATCTCAGTGGAGGAATAGAAGGAACAGCAGCAGGGAGAAGCTTAGAGCCGAAGCATGTACCCGATATTGACATGGGTACGTCGCGTCACGGGGGGCGGAGCTCCCACAGCGGGATTGTCTGTTTATCTCCTTCATGACGTCCGCCGTAATAGTATGGCGGATGTTGGGTATTTCAATTATTAGTATTAAATTATTATACAACAGAGACCGGGCGCTAATGCCAGCGATCACTGCTCGGTCAAAGCTGACCAAGGCGCCATTTTGCTGGGGATCGCCGGCACCTGGAATGAGATCCGGGGACAGCGACCAGTTGACATGACAGCCAGGAGCCTATTGAACGCTTCCAGGCTTGTCTGCCATTTACTTCTATTGCAGGCTTCTCTATGCAATCCACTTGAAAAATGTGGAGAAAGGTCCTGCAAGCAGAACTCTTCTCTCCACATTTTTCCACATTTTTCGGGTGGAATACGTGGCCATTAGAATATTTTGTAGATTTGATATCTTAGAAATTAATTAATTAATTAATTAATTAATTAAAAGAGCACTATTAGGACAGTTGTGCTAGTATTAACAGCCAATACATAGCCAAAATAAAAAAGGAATTTATATATATATATATATATATATATATATATATATATATATATATACAGTACAGACCAAAAGTTTGGACACACCTTCTCATTCCAAGAGTTTTCTGTATTTTCATGACTATAAAAATTGTAGATTCACACTGAAGGCATCAAAACTATGAATTAACACATGTGGAATTATATACTTAACAAAAAGTGTGAAACTACTGAAAATATGTCTTATATTCTAGGTTCTTCAAAGTAGCCACCTTTTGCTTTGATTACTGCTTTGCACACTCTTGGCATTCTCTTGATGAGCTTCAAGAGGTAGTCACCTGAAATGGTTTTCACTTCACAGGTGTGCCCTGTCAGGTTTAATAAGTGGGATTTCTTGCCTTATAAATGGGGTTGGGACCATCAGTTATTTTGTTCAGAAGTCAGGTGGATACACAGCTGATAGTCCTACTGAATGGAGTGTTAGAATTTGTATTATGGCAAGAAAAAAGCAGCTAAGTAAAGAAAAACGAGTGGCCATCATTACTTTAAGAAATGAAGGTCAGTCAGTCCGAAAAATTGGGAAAACTTTGAAAGTGTCCCCAAGTGCAGTGGCCAAAACCATCAAGCGCTACAAAGAAACTGGCTCACATGAGGACCGCCCCAGGAAAGGAAGACCAAGAGTCACCTCTGCTGCGGAGGATAAGTTCATCCGAGTCACCAGCCTCAGAAATCGCAGGTTAACAGCAGCTCAGATTAGAGACCAGGTCAATGCCACACAGAGTTCTAGCAGCAGACACATCTCTACAACTGTTAAGAGGAGACTGTGTGCAGCAGGCCTTCATGGTAAAATAGCTGCTAGGAAACCACTGCTAAGGACAGGCAACAAGCACAAGAAGAACACAAGGAATGGACATTAGACCTGTGGAAATCTGTGCTTTGGTCTGATGAGTCCAAATTTGAGATCTTTGGTTCCAACCACCGTGTCTTTGTGCGACGCAGAAAAGGTGAACGAATGGACTCTACATGCCTGGTTCCCACCGTGAAGCATGGAGGAGGAGGTGTGATGGTGTGGGGGTGCTTTGCTGGTGACACTGTTGGGGATTTATTCAAAATTGAAGGAATACTGAACCAGCATGGTTACCACAGCATCTTGCAGCGGCAAGCTATTCCATCCGGTTTGCGTTTAGTTGGACCATCATTTATTTTTCAACAGGACATTGACCCCAAACACACCTCCAGACTGTGTAAGGGCTATTTCACCAAGAAGGAGAGTGATGGGGTGCTACGCCAGATGACCTGGCCTCCACAGTCACCAGACCTGAACCCAATCGAGATGGTTTGGGGTGAGCTGGACCTCAGAGTGAAGGCAAAAGGGCCAACAAGTGCTAAGCATCTCTGGGAACTCCTTCAAGACTGTTGGAAGACCATTTCAGGTGACTACCTCTTGAAGCTCATCAAGAGAATGCCAAGAGTGTGCAAAGCAGTAATCAAAGCAAAAGGTGGCTACTTTGAAGAACCTAGAATATAAGACATATTTTCAGTTGTTTCACACTTTTTTGTTAAGTATATAATTCCACATGTGTTAATTCATAGTTTTGAGACCTTCAGTGGGAATCTACAATTTTTATAGTCATGAAAATACAGAAAACTCTTGGAATGAGAAGGTGTGTCCAAACTTTTGGTCTGTACTGTATATCTATACAGTATATATATATATATATATATATATATATATATACACAGTATACAGTATATATATATATATATATATATATATATATATACACAGTATACAGTATATATATATATATATATATATATATATATACACAGTGTATATATATATATATATATATATATACACAGTATATATATATATATATATATATATATATATATATAAAATTGACCCCTATATTAATGATAATAATAATAAATATTGACTAAAATAGAATAAAATTGTAAATGTATTTGATATATTTAATATATATATATATATATATATATATATATATATATATATATAATATAATATAAAAATATAATATAAATATATATAATAGTTTGCTATGTGTGACAATATTTTCCTTACAGATATATAAACAAATATGTCCAAATTAGTGGTTATAAAAGTCAGTAAATAAGTAAAATATACCCAAAACTTTGGGTAGATAGATAACTGATTAAATTAATACCATAATAAATACCTAAATAAATATATATATATATATATATATAGGTTTGGATCCAAAACACCTCACCCGTGGAGTTGCTAGAGAAAGATGTTCTTCTATGTGTAATGGTACGGCAGCACTTGCGCTTGCACTGGGCCTTGTTACATCTGAAGCTCCCTTTTTTATGGTGGAAAATGAATTTCTAGTTTGATCCCCATTTGAATTCTCTCCTTCAAATGGGGATCATTCAGTAATATAAGCCACTGTTTCTCTAGCATCCCCTTGACAGCAGTGGTGTAAATACTTTGGTAGCAGCCGTTGCACGTGCCAAGGGGCCCGGGACCTTAGGGTGCCCGATGGGCCCCTGATGCATTTTTTTTTTTTTAATAGGCCGATACCTTCTGGAGTAATCCCAGCAGGTAATGGGCCCTATTTACTTACTGGCTCTGCTTCACATTCTCTATCCCATATTACGACACTGGGGCATTCTGAAGGGCAGAAAGTGCAGTGGAAGTGGTGGTGAGCAGGAGCGGGGATCGGTAAGTGAGGGGAACCCCAACAAATACTGTTATTATTATACTCTGGAGTCTTTTCAGACCCCAAAGTATAACGATCGGAGGCCAAGGGGAGGTGAGCGAACGTAAAATAACACTGTTACCTCTCCTGTGCTCTGGCGTGACTCCAGTCTTCGTGCCTCTTTAGTGACATCACAGACATCATGTGGGCCAGGCTTGTGTCATGCATAATGATGATGTCGTGCATAATGATAATTAACATCTGTACACATTAAAGAGGACTGAAAGCAGTAGGGAGTGCGGCGGAGCTCAGGAGAGTTTGAGTACCACTGGTTTTTATGTTTGTCACCTCCCCTGGGTCTCAGATCATTATACTCTGGGGTCTGAAAAGACCCCACAGTATCATAATAGTTTGTGTGGGCGCCACTATGGGGCATAATACTGTGTGGAGGGGCCATTATGGGACATTATACTATATGGAGGGGCCACTATGGGTCATTATACTGTATGGAGGGGCCGCTATGTGACCTTTATACTGTCTGGAGGCCACTTTGGGACATAAATGGGGTGTTATACGTATGGGGGCCAGGAAAGGGGGCATTATGTCATGTGAGGAGCCCAAGTCAAAAGTTTGCTGTGGGGCCTAGTCTTTTCTAGCTACACCCCTCATTGATAGTTTTGTGGGACTTATTTTAAGTTGTAATGAAATTGAGGTGGTAAATTGTACTCTCATTTGTCTTTATTCCGCAGTTGCAGGCATTCTACTTAGTGTCTCATCCCTCTCACTTGCTGATTTTATGAGGTTCTGTGGGTACCCTTTACTTCTAAACTGAGATTGTAATATTTTGCTCTGTGTTCTGTAATCAATGGTTTTAGAAAAAGTTGCATCTAATTCTCTTAAGCTGACTGAACGGAGCATTAATTATCCATTTCTTATAATGGTTACTTTTAAAATTTAGGAGGCTAATGCAATCTACTTGTTTGAAATATGTTTTCGTCATAATGCAGCCTCCCTCAAACCCCAGACTCAGGTCCAAAAATTCTATATTAGCAGCTAATGATGTCTTAGTAAAGCCCAGAGAGTGTCCAGTGGGTATTATTGAGTTCCGATTCGAATTTCACCAAGGTCAGTCTGTGTACCTCACCAGATGAAGATAAGATCATCAATGTAATGACGGTAAAAAATAATGTTTTCAAACCACCAATGTGTGTTATATATAAAACAGTTCTCAAATTCACCCATGAACTAATTCACAAAACTTGGCGCTGATATTTTTTTGAAAAAATCATATGTTTCATTGGCAACCTTATGTAAAGCCGCTATGGGAATAGTTCCTGTGTCTAGAGCCTTAAGAATTTGGCTAAGTCAGTTGGGAAGAGACATCCAAGATGGTGCTCCCAGGGAGGAATTAATGGAGCCACTTTATTCTCAGACTTTGCTTCTGACGTTCCCTTAGATCCATTAAGAATTGCCGCAAAGAATCTAGCCATCTGGTTGAAGCCTTGGACAGAAGAGGCAACTTCAAAGTACAATTTATGTTCAATCCCTTTTGAACCTGGGAGACTTTTTGGAGAAAAATTGGACCAGCTTTTGGAAGCTAATAAGAAGGCAAGAGCCCTGGTCTTTCCACAGACCAATAGAAGGTTTAAGCCTCTTTTTCGTTATCAGAGGAGATACAAATTTTTCCATAAGAGAGGAAATAATAAACGAATTGATCGCGGTAGACCGTATCAAAGATTCGGAACCACTACCTCAGAAAAATCAAAGAAAAAACAAGAAGATGCAGGGGCTGGCAAACAGGATTTTTGACATCAGAGGTTGTCAAATTGGAGGTTGTTTGCAAAAATTTTTCCCAGCATGGTGCAATATTACTTCAGACAAATGGGTTCTGGATCTCACAGAGAAGGGTTATGTTATAGAAATTCTCCACAAACAAAAGATCATTTACTTCTAAACAATGTTTTTCCCCTTAAACAAGAGTTCTTGGCAAAGAATGCCATAAAAGAAGTTCCAAAGGAGGAAGAATGTCATGGGATTTATTCAAGAATCTTTCCAATTCCGAAGGCCAGAGGTTCCTGGAGATTGATTATTCAACTCAGATCTCTGAATCGATATGTGAAGAAGGTCCAATTGAGGATGGAAACAATAAGGACAGTTACAGCAGCCTTACAAAAGGGTCAAGTCCTGAGAATAGCGGTCAATCACTTAGGCTCAATCAGTTTCTACCAATTTAAAGCACTCCCTTTTGGCTTAACCTCTTCCCCAAGGGAATTCACCAAAGTGGCAGTAGTAGTAGCAGCTCTATGGTTGAAAGCAATTCAAGTATTTCCGTATCTCCATGACTGGCTAATAGTCGCTCCATCAGCATCCTTCTGCAAGATCACCTTTAGGCTGAGGCCCTACGTTGCGGAAACGCAGCTTTTTTAGTTGTAGATTTTGCTGCGTTTTTTTGAACCAAAGCCAAGAATGTCTACAAAAGGAATGGGAAATATATAGGAAGCTCTTATACTTCTACATTTTACTCAATCCACTCCTGGCTTTGTCTAAAAAAAAAAAAACACAACAAAATCTGCAACAAAAAAAGCTGCGTTTCTGCAACGTGGGGCCGTAGCCTCAAGTAGTCATCTCCATTCTCAGAGAACTTGGATTCCAGAAAAAGTGGGAAAAGTCTCACTTACTGCCAGAAAATTCAAAATCTTTTCTAGGCTTTATAATAAACATAGAATTGCAAATTCTTTTTCTTCCTCAAGGGAAAATCCTAAAGATCCAAGCTGCAGTATGAGATTTCATCAAAGCCCCTCTTTTTACGATTGGTCAAATAATGAAGAACTTGGGATTGTTAGTAGCCTCGATAGATCCTCGATAGACTGATAGTACCTTGAGCTATGGCACACTGTCAGAGTCTCCAGCACAATCACAGTCATTGGAATAGAGATATGAATAGAATACATACAAAAATAAGTCTAGACCAAACTACAAAAGAAGACTTGACGTGGTGGCTCAATCTGCGCAACTTAAAAAAGAAAAAAAGTTTTCAGCTCAAGGAATCAGTCATATTAACCACAGACGTGGGGTGGGATCATCTGCAAACTTCTTGTGCACAAGGACTATGGGGCAAGTTAGACAGGCTCCGTTCCTCAAATTTTCGTGAGGTGAAAGCTGTCAGGTTGGCACTTCTGCATTTCAAAGCATTAACTCAGGACAAATCAATCCTAATTCAGACAGACAACCTAGTAGTGGCCTATTATTTGATAAGCAGGGTGTAACACAAGCAGGATACTGATGACAGAATGCGGGAAGATTCTCCAACTGGCAGAATCTGCACATAAAAGGATCTCTGAATACCAGAGAAGATTTTCTGAGCTGGCCGACATTCAGACCATTGGAATGGGAATTAAGTTATTAGTATGTTCATCACCTAACAAACATATGGGGAATGCCACAGATAGATTTGATGGCAACCAGAAGCAATGCAAAACGACCAGTGTTTTGTTCCCTGAACCCACAAGATCACCCATACGCAGTGGATGCATTTTCCATGAACTGGAGACACTTTTCTTTATGTCTTTCCTCCAGTTCAGATCATTCAGAGACTCCTGCAGAAGATCTTGTTGGAAGATCCCTCAGTGATAATAGTAGCACCATTCTGGCCCCGGAGGGCTTGACTTCCTCTATTATTTCAAATTTCGAACAACAAGCACTGGCCTCTTCCTCAGTATCCAGATCTGTTAACCCAGAAAGTTCTGTTCCATCCAGAATTGAGCAAACTCGATCTATCAGCTTGATTTGTGAAGGGTCAAGACTGAAGAATACAGGGTTATCTACTTCAGTAATTAATACTTTATTGGCAGCCCGTAAGGACTCTACAAATAAGACTTATCATACTTTAGCATCAAGATTTTTCAAAGCAATTAGGAACCTGAGACTGGAAGTAAAAACTCCTGTGCCTGTTTGGGACTTATATTTTCTCAACGCTTTGACATCCCATCAGTTCGAACTAATCCAGGAGATAAATCTAAAATGGTTATCCTGTAAAGTGTTTTTTCTGGTAGCCATTACATCTAAAAGGCTGGGAGAATTACAGGCCTTACCGTCTAGAAGCCTGTTCTGTATTACAGAATTAGCATCTCTCTTTATCAACCTCACCAAGAGAACATTCTACACATTTCAAGGCAACTTCATGGGCTGAAGACCTGCAAGAATCTATTCTGGATATTTGTAATGCTGCTTCCTGGAGCTCTTCCTCTACCTTCATCAAGCATTATCACCTGGACATCCACTCTGAGGGTCCAACATTTGGCAGAGCGGTGATTAATATGGTTTCAAAATGATGATCTTCCACCCTTAGGTAGCCAGCTAGGTCCCATCTGTGCTGCTGCAGGATGAATAAGAAAGACAAAATTTATACCATAAATTATACTAATTAACTGTCTCATTGCTATGTAGATGGGCCGGTCCTGGGAGGACTTAAAGACCCTTCTGTGCTGCCTCAAGGAAAGTAAAATTCCAGGTAAACCCAATTTTGGCTTTATCTCAGCAGCTGTCTATAGTTAACTCTATTTGTCCCATTCACAAGAATATTACGAGGGTGAGAAATGTATCATTAGACAATATTCATTAGATAATAATTAAACTGGATCTTCTTTCTTCCTTTTGAATGCAGGAACTTCATGTCCATAAATAAATAAATTCTACATATAACAATAATTGTATCAAATTGCAATTAATTATGATGTTAATAAATGGTAAAATGTGATGAAATAGCCCCTTAGCGACCCAGGGTGTAATAGTACGTCCTGAGTCGCATGACGATGTAAGGAGAGCGCTCAGGAGCTGAGCGCTCTCCATACACCACGGGTTCCGGCTGTATAATACAGCCGACACCCGCCGCTAACAGCTGCAATCAGTGCCTGCACCGATCGTGGCTGTTAACCCTTTAGATGTCATGGTCAAACGGGACCGCGGCGTCTAAATCATGCAGGCGCCATGGGCGCCGCCATTTTTCACCGATTGCCGCCCTCCAGAACGTCATCGGAGGGCGACGATTGGTTGCCATGACAGCCGGGAGCCTATTGAAGGCTCCCAGGCCTGTCATTACATTAGAGCTATTACGCGATGCCAGACGCAGCGTCTAATAGCAGTGAAGGCATTTTACTATTCACTGCGATACTACTGTATAGTATGATCGATCAGACTCCCTAGGTTTCAAGGTCCCTAGGGAGTCTGATCATACAAGTAAAAGTAGAAAAAAAAAGTTTTTAAAAGTAGAAAAAAAATTAAAAAACACAAAAGTCCAAATCACCCCCCTTTCCCTAGATCAGATATAAAAGTAAATAAACAAAAGTAAGCATAAACACATTAGGTATCCCCGCGCTCCAAAATGCCCGAACTATTAAAATATTTATTCCATACGGTGAACGGCGTAGCGGGGAAAAAATCAAAATGGCCAAATAGCATTTTTGCATCCTATAAAAAATTGAATAAAAAGTGATCAAACCATCAGATCTTTCCCCAAATGGTATCAATAAAAACGTCATGTTGTCCCGCCTAAAAAGACACCTTACCCAGCTCCATACATGTAAATATGAAAAAGTTACAGGTGACACAATATGGCGACGCAAATTTTTTTTTTTCTATTTAGCAAAAAAATATAGTAGATCATATTGTGCAGATATTATAATAACATTGTCCAAAAAAGGTTTCTATTCTGAAGATGTTGATATAACAATAAAATCCCTGTTACGTATGTGCTGATATCTGTTCTATAATAATAAGGATCTCTTAGTGCCGGAATTTTCTTTTTCTTGTTTTGATGAGTAATTATAATGACCACTTGTCACTATAGGACAGTCCACTCATCATATTAAAAATATTTCCAAATTTCAGTAATAATTGTCAATGATAAAAGTCAAATAATAATCACAGTCCTTGGAATAAGCTTACGTCTATAGGTTGTTAATGTTCCTTCAAGGTGTTCTTTAGAACTTCTACACATCAGATCTTTTCTTTTTCTTCTTGAATATGTAACTGTCAAAGTCTTTCATTATTATTAGTTATCAGTCTTTACCATTATATTGGACTTTTCCTTCCCTAATCTTAAACCAAAAATAGGTGAATTTCTATCCTATAATATCACAATGTACAATATAATTTATTAATATATAATATTCATCATCGCACTTATGATTAGATACAAAATATTACTGTGATATATAACACAATAAAATATTATATAATATTGTATAATATTATAAGAGATTTATATACAATTAACTTCTGATGACAAATCTCAATGTAATTTTGGAAAATAATAAGATTTCTTTATTAATTAACCTCTTAATAGGAAAATATATATAACTATAGTTTAGCACAGATATACCAAAATCTGTGTTCAAAGATGAATATGTTGTAATACTTAATCATAATTCTTAGTACAACCACCTTATTACCTTTCTTTTTAATAAATCAATATCATATTTTTTATATTTTGATACTAAACATTAATTTACTAAATCTCATTGCGTTCTTTATTTGAGACATAACACACAAAAGATTTTAGAATAAAACCACATAGTAATGACATTTGATAGCCTTGCTTCATAATATTTCAAGAAAAGGTTCTTCACAATCCCATGAGGTCTTTGAATGAACTCTGCGCCATCTGGAATACCGACCTGCATTAAATAGAGCCAAACATATCTCCGAGAGTACAGTAACCTGAGACTCTTCTTGTGGACTCTCATCACACTTTTGCCTCTGCTAAGACCGAAATAAAAAAATCCTTTCCTTTTCACAGGTTAATGTCTATATATATTTTGTGTACTGTTGTGTGGGTGTGAATACACAATTAGTATATAATGGAAATATTTCAGAACTATATATAACATCTCCTATAATCACAAGGTCGAAGAATAAACATAAGATGTGTTATGCTCAGACACAAAATATAACTCGATATACCTTCTTATTTAATCATTAATATAATTTTTTTTCATTAAAAAGATTACCTAATTTACATATTTTTAAAAAGATTATTCCTAGTTTGCAGTTGTTAATTGATGTCCTTATATACACGAGGAAAAAAATTGTTGGTACCCCTCATTCAATGAAAGAAAAACCCACAATGGTCACAGAAATAACTTGAATCTGACAAAAGTAATAATATATTGTCAGAGTTAAAAATAACCCCAGGTAGATTAGGTAAATAAGTCAGGTAGAACCCTGCACAAAAATGGTAAAAACAGGGAGAGGTCATCATGGCAGATATGAAATACAAAGTCTTGAGACATTGGTTCATAATGCATGAGTATATATGTATGGCTATATGAGGTTACAATGTAGGATATATAAGATTAGCTATAGGATTACTCTAACAATATAAAAATTCTATGAAAATGAACAAATGAAAGTCAGACATTGCTTTCCAACCAGGCTTCAACAGAATTGTTTAAAAAAGAAAACTCATGAAACAGGCCTGGACAGAAATGATGGTTTCTAACTTTTAGTAAATCTATTAGTCAATGTGTGGTCTTTTCAAAGCGGTTTCCACTGAAAAGTGGCCTTGTTCAGATAAGGGGTTGTCTGCTTATAGAGAGGCAACATTCATAAAGAATAAAGTCGGTTCTGATAAAAACTGTCTTTAAGAGGGGAGAATTTCTCAAAGCAGCATATGGTAGTTTACATGGATATGGGGAAGATTCTAAAATAGTATAGGTTAAACACATGGCTACTGGTAAGGCGCCGGGTACGGATATATTGCCTCTCGCCTATTACAAGAAACTTGGCCCAGACCTTGGACACCACCTCTTAAAAGGTGTTCAACTCCCTGACTTCGGGTTTTCTGATACCTCTCATGATTTGGGTCCCGCTCTTTTTCTCCTACATCACTGCTAGTCTCCAGTGTACACGTATAAGCGTTCTATGCTTAGATTTTTGGTCCCCGTGGCCTAGGACTGCATTCAGCAATTCTGGAAGCGAGTGGAGCCTCCTCCTCTCTCCCTCTGGATTCTGAAGGTCAATAAGCTTATGCGCATGGAGAACCTCACTTCTTTCCTGCACGACACTGTTGAAGTCTTCAATAAAACCTGGTACTGCTGGTTGGAGTCCCAACATACTGGAGAGTACCATATGCTTCTTAGGTCTGCACCCCCCCTTGGGACTAGACCGTGGCACAAAGATTCAGTTGGTTATCGTCTTACTCACCAAGATATTCATTCTACTTCCTTTCTCTATCTCTCTTCTTCTCCTCCTTTTCCCTTCTTCTCCCTCTACTTTGAAGCTGACACTCGGAATTCTCGATCCTGTTGTTTACTTGGATACTACGCTGTACTTGGTATGACTTTTGTATCATACTGTTTCATCCTTGTTCTTTTATTTTTGTTGAAAATTAATAAACTTTGAACTGAAAAAAAGAAAATTATAGGCAACAAAAATACCTCTTGTCACCCCAGGCTTGCCAAGAATAAAGGACTGTCACATGAAAATGCAGGTGTGATTCCAATTCAAATATTTTATTCAAATTGTCAATGAATTTAAAAATAACGAACCCTAGGTGAGCTCTTTAAGTTTTAAGATATGAATTGAGGGTAAAACATTCAGGAAAGAAAAATGTTTTTTTTTCTGTGTGAGTTCTTAGATGTGCAGTTGGAGATGATTTTTGGTTAAAAATACTTTTCATGAATGTATTAAAATGGCTTCTCCCCTGTGTGAGTTCTTTGATGTTTAACAAAAGTTGATTTAACAGTAAAACATTTCTCACATTCTGAGCATAAATATGGCTTCTCCCCTGTGTGAAGTCTTTCATGTTTAACAAGTTCTGATTTATCGGTAAAACACTTCTCACATTCTGGGCATGAATATGGCTTCTCCCCTGTGTGAGTTCTTTGATGTCTAATAAGATGTGATTTAGAGATAAAACATTTCCCACATTCTGGACATGAATATGGCTTCTCCCCTGTGTGAATACTATGATGTCTAACAAGAGTTGATTTAACAGTAAAACACTTCTCACATTCTGTACATGAATATGGCTTCTCCCCTGTGTGAATACTATGATGTCTAACAAGAGTTGATTTAACAGTAAAACACTTCTCACATTCTGTACATGAAAATGGCTTCTCCCCTGTGTGAGTACTTTGATGTCTAATAAGATGTGATTTAGAGATAAAACATTTCTCACATTCTGAACATGAAAATGGCTTCTCCCCTGTGTGAATTCTTTGATGTTTAACAAGTTCTGATTTAAAGGTAAAACCCTTCTCACATTCTGGGCATGAAAACAACTTCTCCCATGTGTGAATTCTTTGATGTCTAACAAGCTCTGATTTCCAAGTAAAATACTTCTCACATTCTGGGCATGAATATGGCTTCTCCCCTGTGTGAGTTCTTTGATGTTCAAAAAGACTTGATTTAGAGATAAAACACTTCTTACATTCTGGGCATGAATATGGCTTCTCCCCTGTGTGAATTTTTTGATGTTTAACAAGTGCTGATTTACAAGTAAAACAATTCTCACATTCTGGGCATGAAAATGGCTTCTCCCCTGTGTGAATTCTTTGATGTTTAACAAGTTCTGATTTAAAGGTAAAACCCTTCTCACATTCTGGGCATGAAAATGGCTTCTCTCCTGTGTGAATTTTTAGATGTTTAACAAGTACTGATTTCCCAGTAAAACACTTCTCACATTCTGGGCATGAATATGGCTTCTCCCCTGTGTGAGTTCTTTGATGTTTAACAAGCTTTGATTTCCAAGTAAAACACTTCTTACATTCTGGGCAAGAATATGGCTTCTCCCCTGTGTGAATTTTTTGATGTTTAACAAGATACGATTTAGACATAAAACATTTTTCACATTCTGAACATGAATATGGCTTCTCCCCTGTGTGAATACTTTGATGTCTAACAAGATTTGATTTAATAGTAAAACACTTCTTACATTCTGGGCATAAAAATGGCTTCTCTCCTGTGTGAGTACTTTGATGTCTAACAAGATGTGATTTAGAGATAAAACATTTCCCACATTCTGAACATGAATATGTCTTCTCCCCTGTGTGAATTCTACGATGTTTAACAAGCTCTGATTTAGAGATAAAACATTTCCCACATTCTGAACATGAAAATGGCTTCTCTCCTGTGTGAGTTCTTAGATGTTGAACAAGACTGGATTTATAAGGAAAACATTTCCCACATTCTGAGCATGAATATGGCTTCACTCCTGTGTGAATGTTTTGATGTTGAACAAGATGTGATTTCTTACTAAAACATTTCTCACATTCTGGGCATGAATATGGCTTCTCCCCCATGTGAATTTTCCGATGTATAACACCCCTTCTGTGTCTTTTATTTTGCTTAACAGACTGTGATGAATTAGAAGAAAGATCTTTTTTCTGAAGGGCTGAGGGCATATCTGGGGTAATGACAAGCTCTTCATATGGATCTTGTGTGATACCATGATCCTCTGCTTTATAATTTGTAGATATCAGATGTCCCTCTGAACTCCTGGTACAGTCATCTGACAAGAAGAAAACAGATTTTACTATTGTTAAATAACATAACCTTATAATTATATTCCCCACTGAGCAAACAACAGTAACACGGCCTATTTCATTAGTATTTACTGTGCTGAGACTGATGTCAGTGATAGTCTCAATGGCAGATACCACCGTTGCTCTAGTTCACTGTAGAAATGCTGGTAGTGGATGAAATAAACGGGCCCACCCAGTCATAGCACTAAGGAAAAGGGGTGGTGACACTTACACTGATGAGCAGAAGGGTAACAATGTTTAGAACTTTTGACTTTCAGCCTCCATATCTCACCATCCACTACCACTTGGAACGGGAGACTTGCATCATTTTATAGACAATCGTCTTGGCTATCTCATACATAAATTTGACTTGCAACTATTTAGCATATGATTAGTTATGCAGATTTATTTCATGTGACTACATTGTTACTGTCTTGCTCCTAAAAATCTAAATTTTATTTATTTTATAAATCCACCTGTGATGATATGAGACTCAGATATGGATTTATGGTACTAATACCGGTCCATATTACTACACAGTGGGGGTTGGTGCCTAGGATCAAAAATAGTGGGGCTGCTGTTATGCGGTCAGTCTACTCTATAGCCAAGGCCTATTGTCCTTTCCCTGAAACAATTAGCATACATGTGCTAACCTTGTTATCACTACGGGGGGGGGGGGGGTACATCCTAAAGAAGTGTATTGGAAGGCTGTAAGTAAACTCGACCCAGGCTCCTGGTCTGCAGCCAGATTTACTTCAAAGGGATTATGATTTTATGACAATATCTGCCCAGGGGAACATTCTACAGTTGCCCCGATAAATTCCCCAGATGCGTCAGGTCAAGGCACCCGCTCAGAATACACACATATCACAGTTCAAAGTCCGGAAAAGGTCCAGACACGTATCTCCTTAACCGAAGGAGATTGGGGTGTCATTCTTGGGGTCTACAGGTTGGGGATCTCGCCACTAAACCTATCATACCGCCGGCCCGACACTACAGTCATAGGGCGAGGAATTCTAAAGAAAAATGATTCTGAGAGATGTAGAAAGGGGGCGGGGGCTCCTCCTCCTGGTGACCTCACTTAGGGAGGACACCAGGGGAGGTAAAAGGTCTCAGACCAGGTTGAGACCCCCTCTTTGCCTTTGTCTACTGTCTTTTGTCTTGTGCTGTTCCTGGAGGAGATGTGTGGGGGAGGTCAAGTTGGGGACTTCAACCATGTGGTCACCATGCGGCCTAGCCTTGAAGCCTGAGACCCTTTTGTTAACCTGGAAGAGATGTATCAGCATGTAGGAAACACATGCTTTGTACCTTGCTTAAGAACGAACTCTGACGCCTACCCGCTCAGAGAAATGGACTATCTACTTATTCTGGTAACCTGCTATATATGTCTTTGGCCTTGTGTTCTACTGAAAGTCACCCGGATAGTACTGCCCATGGTGTTACCACTGGAATAGCATGCCCAGACGCATTCTTTTGGATTTTTAAAGTACGTGCCCTGAGCTCATCATCATCCAGAGCCCAGAGAACCAATCACAGGCTTGTGTTGGCAATTTGCTTTTCTTTCTGTTTTTTGTTTTTATTTTGTGCACCATGTCATGTTGCTTCCCACTTGTATTTGCTTGCTAATCTCTGCAAGTATTCTCTGTAGGTGTTAAGTGTCTAGTACCGACCTGTTTAGGGGTTAATAAATATATAAAATTTAGAAAGCTTGTCTTTGTCTTAGGTGTGCTGAATGCGGGTTCAGCAGGACGAGATCCTTCACACCATCTTTGGCTTTCAACACTTCCTGAATCCTTATGGACATGCTCTTGATCAGATTCAAGCATTTCTTGACTGAAATCTGATCCCAGATCTCTTCTACATGTTCCCAATGTTGGTGCATACTGGTCGACAACCTGTGTGCTCATGTTCCTGTATGGCCTTATCCCTATGTGCATTTCGTTATGGGGACACGTGGTGGGTTATATCACCTAAGTGGTCACGGATGGACTTTCCTCTCTGAAATGTAATAGAAAGAGTGGAGCTTGGAGACCGGGTTTGAACTCCATGTGTAGCATCTAAAGTCGGAGTGTTTCCGCCCGGGCTCCCAATACACCTTTCACACCGGTGAGGTACAGCTGGTTTTTTGATTAGGGCTTGCTGAGAATATATATGGCTGGGGTATCATTAGTTCTCTGGCTCACTTGTTGGCTGTAGTAAGCAGCACACAGCTGCACTTTACACAGGGAGGGCATTTATTATGTCTCCATATTACTGACCTTAGCAGAAGTTTTTAGTTCCTTTGTCACCAAAAAGGGTGTGGGAGCACCTACTGCCATTATTATTGGATGTCTTTTTGGATGTCTTTTTGGCCACGCTAGTTAGATCCCCTGAGGAGTCCCGATGTTCCCGTAATGAAATGAGCATAGGGAAAAAGTCATCCACTTTCAAGCATCATCTGAGTGACAGGATTGTTCCTGTTACATTTCTGGTCTATATATGATGTTGTCAGTCTGTGAGTTCTACACACGAGTGAGCTGAATACATCGGGTCACAATTCTGGGTATATCCCTTGTTTATTCAGAGTTTTTGGTTTAGTTAGGTGATTTTAGAATTACTTATTAAAATTTACATTTTAGGCCTTTTTGCTTTTGTTGTTGGTCCTTTTTGGAGCCATTTTTCTGATTAATAATTTTGCACAGCAGGTTACTATACTTTGGTACATATTGCTGCTTGGTTACACTGGTACAAGCTACCGGCTTCCTTTTCCATTAGAGCGGTGACCGGGCCTCTGACAGCACCAGTACTGTTCTGATGGCGGACCTGCCTGTCTCTGGTCGATCACCTTGCTCACATTACATAAAGGGCATTCAACATAATCTAATTACATTTTCTGCACCTAGAATAGTTTATCTTATCCCAACAGAACCCACATTTAGGACCTAACATCAAGGCTCTTATTTTGTACTGCTAAGTTCAGGCCTCGGACTACAGTACTAGTTGTCCTGTCCTGATATAAATCGTCTTAACTGGACGTCTCTTCTTAGATTCCAAAGTGAAATAAGTCTCATAGCCCAAACCACAGGAACACAATCCATGGCTGCTTAAATATGGCCACTTATGTGGAATAATACTTTAGGATGCCATAAATATTACTGTATTACACCCCATACACACAATAGAATCCAAACCATGTCAGATGGATTTCCCAGCCCGAACTCACCGCGGATCTGCTGTCCCATACAGTATGTAGTATGGGTCTGTGGAGTCACAAGGAAGCAGGGACTCCTAGCTTCATACATCACTAAGATACGGGGAGTCCTGGTGTGTGGACAGAGCTCGGGCTGGGAAATATGACTGATGTACAGACCAGATTTTCTGGTCCGGATTCCATAGTGTGATTGGGGTCTAAGGTGAGGTTTATACAGTGAAATCTGTAGAAGCTGCTTCAGGAATTCAGAAGAAGAATTTTTCCACTTAACCAAATCAGCCACCGAATCTCCATCACATTCCTTACTGGCCAGGCGGTATTTTCCACCTCCCATTTATTTCCATAGAGCTCTGAGGTGGAATCTGCCTGAAGATCGAGCAGGGGGATTATTTTTTCTGCGACCTGAAATAATCTGCTGTATAATTCTGGTAAATTCTTTCCCTTCGTGAGTACTGACAGCCGGTGAGGAAGAAATTTACCTCATTCACAAAGATGTCAAGCCCATATTCCTGCTGTACGTTATATTCTATACTACATTTATTATCCCCTATAGCGGTATCACATTTATATTCATGTATTATTAGTATTTTAGCTGAATCGGGGAACAACAAATAGTCTAAGAAATGACTGAATAGAATGAGTGACCCTTCTGTGCTTTATATAGTGGTGACTCCTCACCTGGGCAGTTCCCTGTAGGAATGTCCTCCTCACACTCCTCATCACCACTCACATAGGGCTCTGTAGTATTAATAGTGCTCAGATCTTTACCCTGGTGGAAAATCTGTAATACAAATATTATAAAGGTCAGCAGACAAATGGGGAAGTCATGGAGAAATGTTCTAAATGTTTTTTTATCACCATAATGACTAAACATGACCTGACAGGAGGATTTATCTGAGCCAAATAGCAGCAAGTCTGAAGCTGGACATAGATATTAGATGACGACTCAATGACAACCACAAGAACCTCATACACATGTATACTGGGTATGGCTAGACCTGCTTCAGGATATTTCAGGAGATCAGATTCTACCAGATACATCCAGTGTTACTTGTCTCGTGGGGAGAAATCTCTTAAGTAGTCTCTTTGGTTCCTCATCCCAAACAGAAGTTTCCATAGCCAGAAGATTGTGAGAAGATCCAGACAACATGAAATGTCTATGGCCAGCTTTATCCTCCATCTCCACCTCTCATTACACAAATATAAAACATCTAATACTGCTGGATACAACAAGACTGACCACAAGGACTTCACAGCCCGTCTACACACCATAGGGAATATCTCCATCTACCTGATCATCCTGTGGAAGAAGAGGACTGGGACATCTCTCCGGTGTTGTCCTCTTACTGGATCTACCTGTAGGAAACACAGACAGGGACTGAATTCATTCTGTACATACAAATAATGGAAGTCCATGTGTATATAGTCATGTCTATTACCTGGTGATGTGAGGGGCTGGTGGTCCTCCATCATCACCTCCTTGTACAGATCCTTGTGTCCTTCTAAATACTCCCACTCCTCCATGGAGAAATAGACAGCGACATCCTGACACCTTATAGGAACCTGACAACACAATGATACAGTCATCACCCAGACCCCTCCAGTTACTGTATAATGTCCCAGCATTCCCAGCAGTGTCACCTCTCCAGTCAGCAGCTCCAGCATCTTGTTAGTGAGTTCTAGGATCTTCTGTCCATTGATCTCCTCCTGTATCAGGGGGTGAGGTGGAGGCCCAGGGATTGGGCTCAGGGTTCCACCATATCCTTCATACACAGGAGCCTGAAAGCACCCACTAGAGGTCTTCTTCACTACTGTGTAATCCTGGTTATGGGGAGACACATTAATAAATATCACTACATACATGTCCAGAGTCGATCACCTCTCCAGTCATATCATCTGTTATTACTATAGATAAGAATGATGTAATGTGACATCATCAGAATCTCTCACCTCTCCAGTAAGCTGGTAGATGATCTCTAGGGTGAGATTTAATAGACTTTCCGCCATCTTGTTCCTGTCTCTTTCCATCCTTGATGGATCAATCAGGAATATTCTCTTATATAGAAGATACTGAGAGGATTCTATATTGTAGGAACCTGAATGGAGAGAAGATGAGACAATGTAATCACTACACGGAATCCCATGTAATAAACAGAACAGTTGAGTCACATTATTATGACCACCTCCTACTTCTGACGTCGGCAGCGTGTAGCTCAGGAAGGAAGTGACTTGTTGTGGGCTGGCTTGGTGGGTATATAAGGTGTGTGATAGGCTGAACAGAGTCTCATTGTAGTCATGCATAAAGGGAACAATTTATTAGAGTTGCAAAAGTGACAGTATTTCTCAAACAGCGCAGATTGTGAACTGTTCGTGTGCTGCTTTGGTGAAAGTGTATTGTGAGTGGAGAAATGGCACCATTGGGAATAACCACCATGGAAACCGCGGAGAACCACGTGCCACTGATGTGACAACAGGTTCAAAGTAGAGATGAATGAACCAATTCGTTACAAGCTGAAATTAACCCGAATATTACAAAAAAAAATGGAATACTTTACAATTTGTGGAACTAAAATGGCCTTTGTGACATACATTGTGCAGTGAACATACAGAGGAGACGTGTCTGTGACATGGGCTGGGGTTCTGGCATCACCTGACAACCTCGCAGCCAATAATGAATGGTAGGCGAAGACCTTACAGTGCTGATGTCACAGACATAACATAAGATTTTAGCTGAGGAGGACGGGGCCATTTTAGGATGTGTTCAAGCTGAGAGACACTTATGTTATCATCATCACTGCATGTTCCAAAGAAATTGCTCCATTTTATTAATGGAAAACAACAGCAATAGAACTATAGAATAGAAGGAGGACAAGTAGAGAGAAGTTCAATTAAATGTGATCATTTACAGGTAGATAGTAAGAGAAATCATAGGAGAGGGGGAGGGAGAATTTCTGCACTGTGCTTTGAGCCGGACTGCTGCAGTTTGCTACAGACACTGGACAGTTAACCATTTCATTGCCAATAACCTAATTTTGTTAAGTCTTTTTTTCAATAAAGCAGGTTTTTTTGTAATACATTGTCAGATTGATCATTGACTGTCCACAGAGTGTCTTTCACTGTTTTAATGATGAATTCAGTCCTGTTATTGAAAAATGTTTTGTTATACCCACAAGTTATTGGGCTTCCTATTAGTAGCGTCGAGATCCATTATCCCTAGATTGTGGAAATCCCAGACGCCCCCTCTCTGCTGTCTTGTCTTCAGGAGGTTTTATGGATACAAAGTATGAAAAATTTGCTCGCAGAATTTAAACAAGACGATAGAGCCCACCAGCAGACGTCGCTCCTATGGAATCACTTTTACTATTCTGCTGAATTCCAGTCTGCCTTCCCCTCTGTGTCCTCTTGATTTTCCCTTTTCTGCCCTCCTTTTGTTTCCTTTCTTTTTTCTTTTCTAAATTGGCATGATGTGTTTGTTTACCTTTGTTATGGATAAAATGTCTATTTTTATATCACTATAAACGTCTATTTTCTTAATAAAGTTTATTATTGTAATCTTCTTTTATGACTTTGCAATGGCTAACCAAAATAACTGCTTGGCAAGATGGCGCCTTGTTACTGGACTACGCCCAGTGATAAGGAACAAAGAGATGACTGAATTACAGAAGAAACCGAGAAGCTGAACATCTGATAGGTTATACTCAACTCCACCCTATGCTCTGCACACGATGCTCACACTGCCTATATTACCCACTGTTGCTGAACAATAAAACAGGAAGTTTCTTTACCCTGAGCTTGTGTTCAGAACGATTCTTCTTGTGCGCACACATACATCTATTCAATCAGGACGGGGACGGTCAGCTGATAAGCGGTGCTGGTTAAAGTACCTATCCAAAACAATTGGTGTCCCTGGGTGAGAGCGTCGGGAGAGACCAACACAGACGTGGACGGAGACTGCAGCTCCACTGTTATCTTACCCAAATGTTCTGTCTTCATTATTGGTTGATCCCTATGTCTTAATTGGCTGTCCAGTGGCCAGTAAGACAGCTAATATTTCTTACCCGTGGGTTTGATAAGAACCTGTCATAGAACGACTGCCGGTTATTGTTTTATGTCGTTCGCTCGGGGGTTAAGGTAAAGAGTATAGAGCGACAGGAGTGAAAGTGCTATCACACAGATGCCTGTACGATGCCCATCCTGGGGGCGGTCGTGACAGAGGGTGGTATAGTTGTATATACGCAGTACTGTACGGTGCCTAGGTTGGATTGGGGAGGTCTAGGTGGAAAGGGAGCGGGACAGACGTAAGGCGGGTGGACAATGTCCGGGTGTAGGCTGCGAGGAACCCATAGCGGTGAAACAGTCACACTAATCTTACTCCTTTAGTGGTCGGACCAGCTGCCTGCAACCGAGGGTATGTATGTCAATCAGTGTTATATTGTGAATTAGAAGATAGGTAAGAGATGGGAACGAGAGAGTCCAAGTTAGCAGAAGACATAACTACAAAAGATTTGGTGAAGGAAAATCGGAAGGATAGGTTGCCCCACTGCCCGTCTTCTCCAAATTGTGGTGGAAGAATATGTAGCAACCCGGGGCTACTGTGTGTGCCCGGGATATATCTTTCCAGGTTCTAAACAAGAAGCTGCACTCAATTAACACTTAGTTTGCCAAAGGTGAGGTTTTGAGGCAGAAGTTAGGCAAATCATGGAGAATTTGCCTGGACAGTGTGGAGCGGATCCCAAGAATAGAGAAATTCCAGCTACAGAGATTGTAAGAGCAAAAGAGTATGCTGATGCAGTGAAGGGGTGCCAGAAAATGTTCAGAAAGTCTGGTAAGCCTAAGATAGGATGCCAAAAAGATGGAACTTTGAATGGAGAAATGTGATAATATGCACATAAAGGATGATTATCAAACAAAGCAATGTATTTTTTGAAACTGACCAAGAAAGTGCACAAGGGTTGATTTAAAGGGAGTCTATCATTCGCAAAAGCACTTTTAAGCTAATGGCACGTTGGAATGGCCTTTAATCCCTTAATGACCCAGGGCGTAATAGTACATCCTGAGTCGCATGACGATGTATGGAGAGCGCTCAGGAGCTGAGCGCTCTCCATACACCGCGGGTGCCGGCTGTATAATACAGCCAGGACCCGCCGCTAACAGCAGCGATCGGTGCCTGCACCGATCGCAGCTGTTAACCCTTTAGATGTCGCGGTCAAACGGGACCGCGGCATCTAAATAGCGCAGCCGCCATGGGCGCCGCCATTTTTCCCCCATCGGCGCCCTCCAGAACGTCATCGGACGGCAGCGCTTGGTTGCCATGACAGCCGGGAGCCTATTGAAGACTCCCAGTCCTGTCATTACATTACAGCTATTACTCGATGCCAGACGCAGAGTCTAATAGCAGTGAAGGCATTTTGCTATTCACTACAATACAGTAGTATCGCAGTGAATAGTATGATCGATCAGACTCCCTAGGTTTAAAGGTCCCTAGGGGGTCTGATCATACAAGTAAAAGTATAAAAAAAAAAGTTTTTAAAAGTATGAAAAAATTAAAAAAACACAAAAGTTCAAATCATCCCCCTTTCCCTAGATCAAATATAAAAGTAAATAAACAAAAGTAAGCATAAACACTTTAGGTATCCCCGCGCTCCAAAATGCCCGAACTATTAAAATATTAAAATATTTATCCCATACGGTGAACGGCGTAGCGGGGAAAAAAAAATCTAAACGGCCAAATAGCGTTTTTTTTCAACACTTTGCCTCCTATAAAAAAGTTAATAAAAAGTGATCAAACCATCAGATCTTTCCCCAAATGGTATCAATAAAAACGTCATGTTGTCCCGCATAAAAAGACGCCTTACCCAGCTCCATACATGTAAATATGTAAAACACAAAATTATTTTTCTATTTAGCAAAGTTTTAAATTTTTTAAAAGGTATCAAAACATTACAAATACTATATAAATTTGGTATCACCGTGTTCGTACTGACCCGCAGAATACAGGTAATGTCATTTTTACCACACAGTGAATGCTGTAAAAATTAAACCCATATGAATTTGGTGCAAATGCAGTTTTTCTCCAATTGCACCTCATTCTGAATTTTTTTCCAGCTTCCCAGTACATTGCACAGCATATTGAATAGTGACATTACAAAGTACAATTAGTTTCGCAAACAATAAGCCATCATGTGACTCTGTGAATTGAAAAATGAAAAAGTTATGGCTCTTGGAATGTGGGGAGGGAAAAACAGAAATGCAAAAACAAAAAATGGCCCGTCATTAAGGGGTTAAAAAGGCCATTCTTCTCCTACCTTTCATTGTTTTCTTCTCCCAGTCAATTCCAAGATAATTTGTTTCTTTATGTATGCACATGCATAGTCACAAGAATTCGCTGAGAGTGAGAAGTAAGAAGAAAGAAGGCCAAGAGGGGAGTCACCGCAACGGGGCCGAAGGGGCGTTGAGAAGAGATGACAAGATGGGTGCTCACCGAAGAGAAGGTACGCCCCGGGTGTTCCGTGGTGCTCATTTGCATACATGAAGAAACAAATTATCTTGGAATCGGCAGGGAGAAGAAAACAAGTAAAAGGTAGAAGAATAGCCTTTTTAAAGGCCATTCCAACGTGTCATTAGCTTAAAAGTGCGTTTGTGAATGATAAACTCCCTTTAAGTCCACTGAAAAAGCAAAAAGGATTTGGTATCAGTGTTAGTTATGGTGTGTAGGAGGAAGGGCGTAGCCCTAGCGATCCGGCGCCATCTTTAGTCTAAATCCCCTCACTGTACGGGTGACCAGCAGGCTGGACCTGCCTTACATGGAGACAATAAAATCTGTTACATTTTGTGTTCTTTTGTTATGAGCCATCCCCAATAAATCAGGACTGTCCCCCATTTTAGAAAGACTGTCATGAAGACTTAATAAGGTGTCCCAAATTTCCAAATTTGTGAACATGTATGTGTACTTGTTTAATCAAAAGACTGTTATGTGACAATGTTTTTAAGGAAAAAAAAAAAAGAGAGACAAATTCTTGTGTTTCAGCGCTGACTAAGTGAATTAGTCACTCACATATCTGCTCTGTAATGTATTTTGTGTATAATTTTTGCTATGATGATCGGGGATAGACCGGATCCCTTATTTAAGGCTTCTGCCCTCTCTGCTGATATATTTTGAGTATTTACTAACCTTATTGAATTGTTTGTAATTCTGGAGTGTGTAGAAGTTGTAGAGAACTGAATTTTCTTGGGATTACTGTGGGAGAAGTGGGGAGTCGCAGAGCGCGCAGCTATGCGGGGGGCTGCTGCGTGCACGATAAGAGAAAACACACTGTGGGATTGATTTGCTTTGTCCTTGAGAGTCAGAACGCAAAGTAATTTACTACATGAAGATTGTTTATAAGAAGGTTTAAGAAAATATAGCAGACCAAGGACCATTGTTAATGCAGATTTTGAGTTTTGGTAATATTGAATTATAATATGAATTTATTCTTGTGAGTGTCCCAGGTCCAGCTTAAGCATATTTCAGTGGCTGGACAACTCATACTACAGTGTGCCTTACTTCTGCCTCCTCATGTCACCTTTGCACGCTGCACGTCACTAAAAATCCCTTTTAACCTCTTACCAATAGGTTCAGGGGGAGAAAGGAAAGTCAGACAACTTATTCACACAAGTATTTTCTGCTGACAATATGATTGTATGCCACAAGAAACTGTTGGGTTTGGTCATGTGAATGATGAACCTATTGCTAACCCTGATTTTGAGTTCTTTTATAGATGGCTCCAAAGAACACCATACCTACTGTGAAGCATGGGGGGGTAACATCATGCTTTGGGGCTGTTTCTCTGCAAAGGGACCAGGACGACTGATCCATGTACATGAAAGAATGAATGGGGCCATGTATAGTGAGATTTCGAGTGCAAACCTCCTTCCATCAGCAAGGGCATTGAAGATGAAACGTGGCTGGGTCTTTCAGCATGACAATGATCCCAAGCACACCGCCAGGGCAACGAAGGAGCGGCTTCATAAGAAGCATTTCAAGGTCCTGGAGTGGCCTAGCCAGTCTCCACATCTCAACCCCATAGAAAACCTTTGGAGGGAGTTGAAAGTCCATGTTGCCCAGCGACATCCCCAAAACATCACTGCTCTAGAGGAGATCTGCATGGAGGAATGGGCCAACATACCAGCAACAGTGTGTGCCAACCTTGTGAGGACTTACAGAAAACGTTTGACCTCTGTCATTGCCAACAAAGGATATATAACAAAGTATTGAGATGAACTTTTGTTATTGACCAAATACTTATTCTCCACCATAATTTGCAAATAAATTCTTTAAAAATCAGACAATGTGATTTTCTTGATTTGTTTTCTCATTTTGTCTCTCATAGTTGAGGTCTACCTATGATGTCACTTACAGGCCGGCCTCATCTTTTTAAGTGGGAGAACTTGCACAATTGGTGGCTGATTAAATACTTTTTTTCCCCACTGTATTTACTGGAATTTCTCCTTCAGCAAGACAGATCACAAATTATATAAATGGCCAGCCTATAGTTATTATATTCATACTGTTTGTAGGTATGACAATATTCAATGTATATGCTTATTGTAGAATTAGAAGGACCTCGACTCGAGGGACTATTGGGGAGACAACTGTGCATATTGGGGAGCGGTGAGATAGAACACAGGACAGGACTGGGGCTATAAACCTCAGAGTGCTTTAGACAAAAAGGATAAAAACAGAAAATCTCTTATATCACGGATGAAATGAATCAGGAAGCCCACGTGGGGGGTTGTAATATTCCTAGAACTTGTCATCCTTTGACCCTTACTATAGAAATTCCATCTCCAACAGATAGTGGGAATTATATACTGTGAGCATATTTTGCATGGGGAAACAAAGCTTATATGGAAAAATTGAGGCTACAAGACATGAGTAGCGGATACCAGAGTAAGTTAGAAACCCTGAGAAATCCACTAGTTCCCCAAATACAGACTTATAAGGGCATGATAGCTATAACCGATCCTTCATTTGAGGACACGCTAGCTTCAGAAACCGGGTTCTCTGATTATAATATGTGGCTAGAATGGATGAAATCAACACAACCGTACCAACAGTTATGTCTGTTCCAGTGCTAGGCCCCACCTAGGAACAGTGCCTCTAGATATCCCTGAGGATGCCCAAGAGTGTTTTATAGCCTCTTCGCCAACGTCACCACAAATTCTACACTATGTGAGAGTTGGAAAAACATGTACCCCATTGTCACAAAGAGTTCCAGACCTGGGGAGGGAATAACTATTTACCCCGGCAATTCTACTTGCTATGTTAGTAGGTCAGGAAATGGGAAGTTCTTACGAAATTTTACGGAAGGGTATTGTGGTAAATACAGTCTCTTGACTACTGAAACCCAAATACAAAAACCAAGTATCCCGGAACAAAAGGGATCTAAGTTCAAAAGGTAGTTTTGACCCACATGTCTATATAGATGTTATAGGGGTCCCAAGGGGGTTCCAGATGAGTTCAAGGCCAGAGATTAAGTTAAAGCAGGATTTGGGTCCTTAATCCCAATAATTAGAGTGAACAAAAATGTAGATTGGATCAATTATATTTATTACAACCAGCAGAGGTTTGTGAATTGTACCAGAGATGCCTTACAGGGACTGGCAGATCAACTGGGCCCCAATTCTATAATGACATTCTAGAACAAGATGGACCATACACACCCCTGAAAACAATGACCCCCGATTATTATGATTGTCAGGGATAGCATCTGACTCCCATATGCATAAAGACTGTGGCAAGGGGGATCATGGGATAGCCATGACTCGTCTAAGGTACAGCACAAAGGAGTTCCAAGGTGCATAAGGGCAGATGGATTAGGTTCAAGCGGGGAAAGGTAAAATAGTCATTTTAAGGATAAAATGTCTATTTTTATATTACTACTAACCACACATCTATTTTCTTAGTAAAGTTTATTATTGTAATCTTCTTTTATGACTTTGCAATGGCTAACCAAAATAACTGCTTGGCAAGATGGCGCCTTGTTACTGGACTACGCCCAGTGATAAGGAACAAAGAGATGACTGAATGAAAGAAGAAACTGAGAAGCTGAACATCTGATAGGTTATACTCAACTCCATCCTAGACTCTGCACACGATGCTCACCCTGCCTATATTACCCACTGTTACTGAACAATAAAGCGGGAAGTTTCTTTACCCTGAGCTTGTGTTCAGAGCGATTCTTCTCGTGCGCACGCATCTATTCAATCAGGACGGGGACAGACAGCTGATAAGCGGTGCTGCTTAATGTACCTACCCAAAACACCTTTGTTCTTGTTCCTGAATTGAGTATCTGACTCTGCTGTGACAGAGCTCTTGTTTCCCTCCTTCCCCTATGTTCCTCCCAGTTACCCACCTGCCATCTCTTGTTCTCCCACCCTCCCTCCGCTGCACCCTTAATCGTTGATACCTTGTTTGACTTGTTTTTTGTGATTTCACAAAATTTAAGTAAAATTCTTAATCTTAAAAAAAAAAGAAAAATATTTTGTTAAAGGTTTTTCAGGCAATAGTGTTTTTTTCACTAAATTTATACAAAGTTCTAATGACAAAAACACTGACACAGCCTGTTCTAGTCTGAACTATCTCCGTTTGTTAAAGCCTAACTAAACTTTCAAAATATTTTTGATTTTCTGGCAGTATCTGTATCATTGATAAATTCTGTTATATAACTTTACTAACAAATCTTGTCACTTTCTATGAAATCCTGCATCACTTTCTTCTTGCTCTTCTATTGAAATCTGTCCCTGTCTCTGACTGTATATGGAGGACGGGACTGTGTAAAATCAGTTGTATCTCGGGGATTATAAAACAAAGAAATTTGGTGTAATATGAAAGAGGAAATTCTCTTCTTTCATACAATACTAAGGCTGCAGGGCTATCTGTATTACTTCCAGAGATATCACTGGTTGATAACAAAGTTGGGATTAGGATATTTATAGGCAGCCGCTCTTTCATAAGACACAAGAAGCAAATGTCTATGTTTTATAATGGCCAAGATATATCTGTATGAAGTCCGGGTCACTCAGTCAGCGCTCCACCTCCTCTGCCAGTGCCACAACTACAAGTAGCAGGAGGACGAGCAGCAGCATCAGCAGCCAGTACAGTATCTGGACCATGAGGAACCAGAAATGTTTCACCTCGCAGCACCAACCAGACCCACAACAGGCACCGACACCCACCGGCTGCACCAGCAGGTACAGTCATAACTAGATGGTTCCTATGTTCCAGCAGGTACAGACATAACTAGATGGTTCCTATGTACCAGCAGGTACAGACATAACTAGATGGTTCCTATGTACCAGCAGGTACAGACATAACTAGATGGTTCCTATGTTCCAGCAGGTACAGACATAACTAGATGGTTCCTATGTTCCAGCAGATACAGACATAACTAGATGGTTCCTATGTTCTAGCAGGTACAGTCATAACTAGATGGCTCCTATGTTCCAGCAGGTACAGACATAACTAGATGGTTCCTATGTTCCAGCAGGTACAGACATAACTAGATGGTTCCTATGTTCCAGCAGGTACAGTCATAACTAGATGGTTCCTATGTTCCAGCAGGTACAGACATAACTAGATGGTTCCTATGTTCCAGCAGATAACTCTGACCCCATGGAATTCTGGGACAATAGGTTAGAGCAGTTCAAGGAGCTGGCCCAGTTTGCCATGGGAGTTCTTGACCAACCTCAAGCGTACTGGCTGAGAGGGTGTTCGGTGCTGCCCGTGGTGTTGTAACGTCTAGAAGGACCAAACTGTTCACCGATAGCATGGAAAATATTACTTTTCTCAAAATGAATCAGGCATGGATCAATGAGGATTGTCACACACCTCCGGCTGATGTCACAGAATAGAGCTGCCACTATCTCCTGTATAATGTTCCATTTACTGTACTGCTGATGATGCCTGCTACTCCTAAACAGCCGGACACACCTCTTGTATCCATCACATTATTCCATACTGTACTGCCACCCATGTAGTCACAGCTACCACTACTGCCACCACCCAAGTAGACATGACCTGCGGCCTGGTCCATCACATTCTACTATACCAAACTGATTCATAGGAACAAGAAGAAGGAACTTAGCTTAAATAGCTGAACTTCAGAAGTCAAGGAAGCTTGAGCTGGGCAGTCTGGGTATCTGAAGACACAAGACAGCTCAGCTCACCTGCCCTAGCATCACCACTGCAGACTTGGCTGGCTGAGTATCTGTCGCTCTCCCTGCTCTCCCTCTCTCCGTGCTCTCTCTCGCTCTCCCTGCTCTCTTGCTCTCACTGCTCTGTCTCTCTCTGCTATCTCTTGCTGCTTTCTTCCTCTCTCTCTCCTCTCTCTGCTCTCTCTTGCTGCTTTCTTCCTCTCTCTCTCTCGCTCTTCCTGCTCTCTCATCCCTTAAGCCTTCTTTCCCCTACACTGCTACTCCCATACCTACCCCCTTATCTATTCTATACCCTATGACCCTTAGGAATAGGGACAGTTAGACTGTTGAGTGGGGAGGGGCTGTGCTATGTGTATGTGTGTAGGATTAATTTTTTGAAGAAAATGCAGCAATGCGTGTATTCGCCACACATGACAACAATAATCAGTGTAGACTAAATATAAGAAACGTTTCGGCCGTTTGACCTTCCTCAGACTCTACATAAAGGATGTGAGAAAACAAATAGACTATGCAGTACAAGTTACATTCATTAGATTTTTACAATTTAGCTGGAATCTGATAAGATTATGGTCACTATTACCAAAGTTTTCACCAGCAGTGACTAGAGATGAGCGAATATTTAAAAAATTTGAATCGACCAATTCTCGGAATCTTACAAAACGATTTGCTTCGATCCGCATTAATTTGCGGCGAATAGCGTGAAAAAACAGCTATTTCCTGGCTGCAGACAGCCTGTATAGTGGTGCAGAACACTGTGCCTTGCAGTAACACGCATAGGGAGTCTGCTGTGTTAGTGAAACAATACTGTGAGTCAGTATAACATGCACATGACAAGTGTCACTCTTAGAACCGCTGCACACTTCACTTATTTGGCCAGTGACGGGGCCAAAACTGACCAACTAACTCAAGTGTGAACCCAGCCTTACAGGTCAATGTTAGTGCCAGGTATAAAGAACTGTGAGGAGGCCCAACATCCTACTGTAGAGTGAAAGAGCGCACTCCTTTTACACCCTCGTCTGCTGCTTCCACATAGATGTCTACAGAGTGGCAAGACAACATAATGTGGAGTTGGCAGCAGCATGAGGAGGCTATACAGTGACCCGGTGGCAGCACCATGAGGAGGCCACAGAGTGGCAAGGGACATAATGTGGAGGTGGCAGCAGCCTTTGGAGGCCATAGAGTGATTCAGTGTCAGAGTGGGGAGGTGGGTGGCACAAACAGTACCTGCTGACGATGGTGGCTTTAGGAAGGAGCACTTGGCATCAGATGTGTGGCATCAGGCAGGTGGCAGCATCAGTATAGTAGCTGAGGCAGGTAGCCAGAAGAAACTGGTCTCTTTTGTAAAGGTTTGGATAAGGCAGCATGGATGATTTAATCTGATGCATCAGGCATTGGTGGGTGGAAATCCTGGTTGATCAACTCCTGATTCATCTTGACAAAGGTCAGTCTCTCCACATTTTGGGTGGACAGGCGAGCTCTCCTTGGGGTAACTATGGCCCCCACCCCACTAAACACCTGTTCTTATGCCACACTACTGGCCGGGCAGGACAGCTTTTCCAGGGCAAACTCGGCCAGTTGTGGCCACAAATCCAGTTT
The DNA here is from genome assembly GCA_947044405.1 of Leptodactylus fallax. Taxonomy (NCBI): domain Eukaryota; kingdom Metazoa; phylum Chordata; class Amphibia; order Anura; family Leptodactylidae; genus Leptodactylus; species Leptodactylus fallax. The sequence goes on from CAMRHE010000573.1 coordinate 547,330, forward strand.
GGCTGCCCAGTAGTCCAGCAGGATCTTCGATGATGGGTGGCAGGGTGCACTCTAAGTATACCACCACCTGCTGGTTCAGGTTCTGCTCTGTGTAAAGTTGCTGGTGAGTAGTTTCTTCATTATGTGGGTGAATAAAGCTGTTCATCAGCGACTCTAGGCTCAGGCTGCTGCTGATGGAGCTGTTACTGCTCCTGCCTCCCAAAGCAACCATGGCAGTGCAAGGTGAGCGCCCAGGGCCCACCCTGTCAGACCTACGAGAGGATGGATGATGGTGCAGATAGGCAGTAGCCAACTGACTACATAGGATGTCTCTATAGTAGTTCAGTTTGTCTTCCCTCACAGCGGGGTGTAAAAAAAGGCCCCCATTTTTGACCGGTAGCAAAGGTCTAACACTAACATGGTGGAGAGCCAGTATACATCTCTTTGCCAAATGGTGATAATTCGGCTGTCACTACGCAAGCAAGTGAGCATGCATCGGGCCATTTGCGCAAGTGACTCAGAGGGAGTCCCTGCATCCATCTCCACTGCATACTCCGCCACGGTGTGTCTGGGTCATCTGCCTTGTCTTCCTCATCTCCCTCTTGCTCTTCCGGCTGCTCCTGCGCCTCATCTCCTGTCACCTGTGTAGAAAAACCACCCATTGCACTGCACATTGCTTGTGCTCCAATATCCTCCACCTCCTCCTCAAGTTCAGCCCCCACAGGGCTCATGTGGCCGTGAGATGTAGGCGCCACGTCTCCAGTCCCCTGACTAGCCAGATTTACCAGCATTTTTTCCAGGATATGAATCAGTGGAATGACGGTGTTCATCCTGTGGTCCTGGTGACTGGCTAATAAAGTGGCCTCCTCAAAGGGGAACGAGCAAATGGCAGATGTCACGCATGAGCTGCCACTGGCTAACATCGAAGTTACACATGGAAGTACCTCTGTCCGCTTGGATCACCAAGAAATCGTTTATGGCCTTTCTCTATTCGTACAGTCAGTCTAACATATGGAGGGTTGAATTCCAACGGGTGGAAATATCGCATATCAGTCTATGTTGGGGGGGGCCGGTTCTGCCGCTGCAGCTCAAGAAGGGTGTGCTTGGCGGTGTACGAGTGGCTGAAGAGCATGCAAAGTTTCCTTGGCCATTTTTAGGATGTCTTGCAGATGTGTGGTACACTTAAGGAAACGCTTAACAACCAAATTGAACACGGCGCTGCAGGGCGCATGGCTCAGCCCTCCTTGATGCAGTGCAGACACTATGTTCTTCCCGTTGTCGGTCATCATGATTCCGATTTTGAGTTGCTCGTGGAGAAAGCCAGGATTCGATTTTGTGTTGAAGTACACGGAGCAGTTCCTCCCCTGTGTGACTCCATTCGCCCAGGCAAATGAGGTGTAGAACAGCGTGACACCGCCATGCCCTGCATATGTGGTATGCTGGAGGAGCACTGGGAATTGTCCCTGCAGTGGAGGCTGAGGACACAGTGGAGGATGAGGCGGACATTGTTGCAGGACCAACGGCGTGAGAACGTGGAGCCGAAAGCGGCGCACCTGGCTATGTTGCTGATCTGGGAAGGAACCACATTCACCCAGTGGGCCGTAAAGGACATATACCGTGTTTCTCCGAAAAATAAGACAGGGTCTTATATAATTTTTCTTCGAAAAACGGGCTAGGGCTATTTTCAGGGTACGTCTTATTTTTCAGGCACCAGAGCAAATCAGAATCTTTTATGATTCGCTCTGGATGAATCTTGTAAAATGGTTAGGGTTAATAACTCTAACTCTGTACATTCACAATTGATGGTGCAGGGTGAGTGGGTTTTAAACAAACTTACTGGCACTCTCTCTCTCTCTAAACACTGTGTGGCAGAGGCCCCATCTATCTCCTCTCCTTACGCAAAGGGGAGGTGCTATGGTGGAGTGGCTGCATCTATGGGATTGAGCAGGGGTGGCACCTGACGTCTGGTCACATAGGAGCCAAGCCAATAGCATAGTAGCAACCATGAAGCGACATTTGGAAGGCGGACTGGGAGGCAGGAGGTGGGACTTGGGAGTGGGTGAGCGGATTTTGCCTTGCCATGCGGGAGGGAGGGGGCATTTGTCCAGGATGGTTGGGAGCTACGGTATGCCTTTTCTTCGTCTCCGTGATGTCACGTAACACAACATAGGCGCTGACTGTAGCTAGGGCTTATTTTTGGAGTAGGGTTTATTTTCAAGCTTACTCCAAAACTAAGCAAAATCAAACTAGGGCTTATATTCGGGGTAGGGCTTATTTTTGGAGAAACAGGGTATTATCCTTGACCGTAGTTACAGCTCCACACGTCGGCGCTGCCGTGCACTCTGGGAGACACCTTATGGGCTCAAGGACTGGCCCACCTTCTGTTCTACAGCTTTGTGCAGGGCTGGTACTAAATTTTTGGCAAAGAAATGACGGCTTGGGACTCTCCATCTCGGCTCGGCACAAGCCATAAGTTCTCTTTGAAAGGTGCAGAGTCCATCACTTGGAAAGGGAGGGACTGCAGCACCAGCAACTTGGACAGGAGCACGTTCAGCTTCTGCACCGTTGGATGAGTGCACGCATACTGTTGTCTCTTCAAAATCGCCTTCGGTGATGGTTGCTGACACAATGACTGACTAGGAGGAGGAGGAGCAGAAGCATCAGTACCAGCAGATGATGGGAAGGACACATAGCTTCCTTCAGCTGAGTTGGTGGAGCCTTGACTGCCTGAATTGGGGTGCGTGCCACTGGGTGCTGCAGCAGGTGCTGCAGCTGGTTGGACCACCACATTGGGCCTCGGATCTCCAAGGCCACTTTATGGTGACGCTGCATATGTTGATGCTGGGCTGTGGTGCCAACATTGGCACCCTGGTCACGCTACACCTTCTGCCCACAGATTTGACATATAGCCATGTTCACCTCTCCCGGCGGCTTAACAAAAAACTGCCACACCGCCGAGTAGGTGATTTTACCCCCAACATTCCATGCTGACTGAATGCTACCGCCACTGCTACATGCCCATCCGCGTCTGCTTTCCGGGCAGGTAGGCTCCTGCAAAGCGGGTGGTCTACCCCAGGCACATTTGGCTCCCGACCTCCCACTGCTGCCATCCTGCTGCCTTCCGGCCACGCAACCGACTTGCTGGCTCCGCCTCTGCCTCATGCGCAAGCTGCCACCCTCTTTCTCCAATGATGATGAAGCCCCTTCACCACCCGGCTCCCAATTGTGATCAGCTACATCGTCATCCGCTACTGTCTGCAGGTCACTGATGTCCTCCTCAATGGACTCTGAGCCAGGAGCTTGACCGCTCGCAACACCAGCTCCCACGCCACTGTCCTCATCACTACTTGCCTGCCTACTGGAGGAAGCGGTGGATGTCTCCTCCAGAACTTGGCTGGGCAGTAGCTCCTGACTGTCCTGTAGTATCTCCTCCTCGCTGTATAGTGGAGCTGAGCCCACAGCATAGAGTACTTCTCTGGCTGAGGGAACAGAAAAGGACAGAGGCAGGTTGAGGACAGGTGAGGGCACAGGGCCTGCTCCCGGGCCATGCCAACTAAGGGTTGTTTCTGACGAACCCACCGACTCTTGGCTGGGGGTGTGTGATGTGACTTGGGATGTAGTGGATGACCGAGTCAACCAGTCTAGAACCATTGGGTTGCTAATCAAGACATGACCACTAGCTGACACTGGTAGCTCAGGCCTCTGTAAGTGACCCCTGCTGCCATGCCCCCTTACTCTGTTGCGACCTGTGCCTGTGCCAGAAACATTTAGGCCTGTTCCCCTCCTCTGTGCAGGGCCTGTCACTTCTCTGTCTGACATACTGTTACATGAAATAAGTAAATGAAAAGGAAATTAATACAGGGCAAAAAGGCCTGTAATTTTCCACCTTCAACACAACGGCGAATAAGCCCCTTATTATTTTCCCCACTAATAAACGCCTTGAAAAGGCATTATAACAGATTACTGCAGAGATTAATGGATAAGAATTTTTTTTTTGGCACTACTTCACGGCAAAAAAGCCTGTAATTTTCTCCATTGAACACACAGGTATGATGTATTGCAAATCTGCAATGTGCAGCAGGACAATGGCAGTCAGTGCAGCAAGGTGTAGTAGGATTGTTCCCATTACCCAGGCTGCAAACACCCCAAATGAACCTTGTTCTGCTTCAATACTCTTGTATAAATTCCTCCCTATCCTTTCCCTACATTTCTAATGCTCTTTCCCTGAACTGCAATTGAGCAAACTATCAGTTTTGAAGTGTTTTCTACCACTTTCCCTAGCGCCTGCTGATGTCTCTCCTTGCACTAAGTATGATGTGATATAACTGAACCTAAAATGGAGGAGGGTATTTATAGGGCTGTGACATCACAGGGCTGGCTGGCTGGCTGCCGATTGGCTGCACGCATGGCATTGTGGGTGATCACACGTTCCCAGAGTTACTTGCCCCTTGTCCTAACATGTGCAGCAGCCATTTTAGGAAAAAATGCAATTCGATACATCAAAGCGTGAGGAAATCCGGAATCGAGGAGAATCGAAGATTTTCTGAAATTCGGATCGAATTCCACTTCGTCAGCTTTGATTCACTCATTTCTAGCAGTGATATTTCCAACAAGTCCTGTATTATTAGAGATGATCAGATAAAGCAGAGTGCCCCCTCTAGTTGGATCTTCTACAAGCTGGACCATAATATTGTCCTGCAACAAGTTGATGAATTTCCTCCCATTTATGACCATGCAGTATCATGACCCCAGTCAATATCCAAGTAGCTAAAATCTCCCATCAAGACCACGCGTAGCGCCTGTGCCCACTCATTTCTTTATATAACTGACCCTCTAACTCCTCGGTATGTTGGGGGGGGGGGTCTTCAGATTATACCAAAAGTATTCATTACCAGAAATGTGCAATCTTGAAGATTTATGGCCAGATTTGTCTATACTGTTCGGTTGAAAGAAACATCTGACATCTGCCACAGCGGTATTCACCCTGGAACTCTTACTCCAGTAGTGCAGACATATAACATACTGTGCACTGAAGTGATAGGCCAAGCTTGCTAGCCATTATCCAAATGACAATAACCAGTAAAGTAGTTAAATTTAGTTAAACGTTCAATACAGATCTTCAACTCCACTCACACCGAAGCCACTTAGTGAAGCAAAACCAAAGTGAGAAGATTTCTACAAGGAACAAATAACACGAGTCATTAATGGAACGATTAGATATTAATAACCCCATCAATTCTCCTTTTTCACCAGTCTACATGAAACTAATTCTTAACTACCAGGAGAAGCTGCCTTCCTTTATGGATGAGATGATGGCCAGGATATACAGAATCCTGTTGCTATCGCTGACACTTTTGGGCCCTTTTAAACAATTTCTACAATATCCACGGCCAATTTGCAGATCTGTCTCCTGAGGCATTGCAGGCTAATACAGGAGTATGTTGAGGAGATCGCTCTCCCCACGATTCCTGCTGACACTAAGTCCTCCCTAGATGAGCCTTTATCGCTTCAGCTATCAGATCAACCTCTCCAGGCAAGCCCCCAGACCCTGATGGCTTTATGCCACGGCTCTACAAATGCTTTACTGAGCTACTTGTCCCCATCATTACTAAAATATTCAATGGGACAGATGATCAGACCCCATTTGCTCACCAATCCCTCTTAGTCCTTATATCAGTCATCCCAAAGATCCCATCTGCTGTGCGAGCGATCACCCAATCTCCCTCATTAACATAGATAATAGTAAACTGTTCTCTTGCCATCTATCTTCTGTAATTCCCACATTGATCCACACAGACCAGGTGAGTTTAATTCGGGTGAAAGAGGTCAAGGACAATGTCAACAAAACTTTGTTGGTATTGTCTAGAGCAAAGGAGTGTGGTCATCTTTTGTGTCTGCTTTCGGTTGACACTGAGAAGGCCTTTGTCCATGTGCACTGGGACTTCTTAAGGGCCATACTTGCTCAAGTGGTCATTGGGTCCATCTTTAAGAGCAAAATATTTTTCCTTTATGTTGATCTTGTGGCTCATGTGGGATTGATGTCCGACACTTCCTGGTCCGTAATGGTAATAGACAGGGATGCCCTCTATTATGCCCCACTCTTACATGTACTTATTATGGAGGACCTGGCGGCTGCCCTCTGGTGATGCCCCATTGTACATGATCATCAAATGGGTGCTTGGCAGGTGAAGACTGATATTTATAGAGATGACCTCCTGTTATACGTTTCCCATCCCCGTATATTGTTCTCCTCAATCTTGAAGAATTCCATCGGTTCGGTAATTAGAATAACTTTAAAGTGAATATAACTAAGGCCTTGAATGTCGTGCTGTCTGCTGCAGAGGTCAATTTTCTGCTCCACCAATCCCCCTTCCATTGGCAAACTACCTATATTAAATACCTAGGTGTGCAGGTCCCCTCCGATCTCTCCCCTTTTTGTATCATTTGAAATATTATCCATTGCTAGAGTCCATTGTTCTGACCTGTGTAGGTACGGCACTTTACGACTGCCCTGGTTTGGTCATATTAACGCCTTCAAAATGGACATAGTCCCTCGACTTTTGTACATATTCCAGGCCCTGCCTATCGAGATACCGCCCATTTTTTTCACACACTTGTAATCGGATTGATTGGGATTCGGGCTGCAGTAGACTCATATTTAGGACCCTGACACAGCTTAAGATCGATGGTGGAGCAAGTCTCTGGTTGACAGACACTATTGGGTTTGTGACAAACAATGGGTCATCACTGAGGCCAAGCTGCTCTCGGTGCATCTACCATCTTTTCTGTGGATACCTGCCTCAAGTAGGGAGAGACAGTTTACTCCTTCCTCTCCTCACACTTTTTTTCTGATTGGAAACATAAGAACTCTTATAACTTCATTTGACATCCCAATGTTTTTCGCCAAGTCTTTTAGCTCGCTGGTTCCTAATATGCTGTGTTAAATGTAAGGTACAGATGCATCATGTATTTAATGGGGATCCCCTGCCCTCCTTTGAGTTTCTCCAGTCCTCCCGCCCAGAGACTCCGCTGTCCCGGATGGAGTATAACCATCCTCCTTTCCGTCTGCACTTACAGTATGTCAAATCCCATGGAACTAGAGTGTATTTTTCTACATTCTGAAGCCCATGCGTGCTCTTTCATTGCTCTATAACAGTATCGCACTATTATTAATGTATTATTTGTAGATTAGCTGAATTGGGGAATATATAGTTGGTGACAGAACAGAGTCTAAAAAAATTCTCCACAAAATTGTAGCAGTCGGTGAATGAGGAGAATGAGTGACCCTTCTGTGCTTTATATAGTGGAGACTCCTCACCTGGGCGGTTACCTGTAGGAATGTCCTCCTCACACTCCTCATCACCACTCACATAGGGCTCTGTAGTATTAATAGTGCTCAGATCTTTATCCTGATGGAAATGCTGTAATACAAATAATGTAGATGTCAGCAGAGAGTACAGATGGGAGAATCGATTCGTAATGAGTCAGTTGGACACGAATATTACAAATATTTCATTTTTTAACAGATCCAAATACTATGTTATTCCTCTCAGGTGAACTAAAATGGCAGTGGCGACATGCATTGTGCAGTGAAAATACAGAGGAGACACGTGTGTGGAGGTGGAGAGTTTACAATGATGATGTCACATAATATAAGATACGGTGGGCAGGAAGAAAAGCAAGTTTATTGATAGTCAATCTATAGAACAGACGTCTTATTCATCCATGATCCAAAGCGATTGCTCCATTTTCTATTGGAAAACAACTGCAATAGAACTAAAGAATAACAGGAGCGTCAGTCTGAGCAGCAGAATACGGTGAATTATTACTACATGCAGAAAACCACAGACACAAGGACTTCACAGCCCATCTACACATCATAGGGAATATCTCCATCTACCTGATCATCCTGTGGAAGAAGAGGACTGGGACATCTCTCCGGTGTTGTCCTCTTACTGGATCTACCTGTAGGAAACACAGACAGGGACTGAATTCATTCTATACATACAAATAATAGAAGTCCATGTGTATATAGTCATGTCTATTACCTGGTGATGTGAGGGGCTGGTGGTCCTCCATCATCACCTCCTTGTACAGATCCTTGTCTCCTTCTAAATACTACCACTCCTCCATGGAGAAATAGACAGCGACATCCTGACACCTTATAGGAACCTGACAACACAATGATACAGTCATCACCCAGACCCCTCCAGTTACTGTATAATGTCCCAGCATTCCCAGCAGTGTCACCTCTCCAGTCAGCAGCTCCAGCATCTTGTTAGTGAGTTCTAGAATCTTCTGGTCATTGATCTCCTCCTGAATCAGGGGGTGATGTGGAGGCTCCAGGATTGAGCTCAGCTTTTCTCCATATCCTTCATACACAGGAGCCTGACAGCGCCCACTAGAGGTCTTCTTCACTACTGTGTAATCCTGGTTATGGGGAGACACATTAATAAATATCACTACATCCATGTCCAGAGTCCATCACCTCTCCAGTTATATCATCTGTTATTACTATAGATAGGAATGATGTAATGTGACATCATCAGAATCTCTCACCTCTCCAGTAAGCTGGTAGATGATCTCTAGGGTGAGATTTAATAGACTTTCCGCCATCTTGTTCCTGTCTCTTTCCATCCTTGATGGATCAATCAGGAATATTCTCTTATATAGAAGATACTGAGAGGATTCTATATTGTAGGAACCTGAATGGAGAGAAGATGAGACAATGCAATCACTACACGGAATCCCATGTAATAAATAGAACAGTTGAGTCACATTATTATGACCACCTCCTACTTCTGACGTCGGCAGCGTGTAGCTCAGAAAGGAAGTGACTTATCGTGGGCTGGCTTGGTGGGTATATAAGGTGTGTGATAGGCTGAACAGAATCTCCTTGTTGTCATGGATAAAGGGGGCGATTTATCAGAGTTGAAACAGGATGATTATTGGCTGTTGGGACAAGGGTGACAGTATTTCTACAACAGCGCAGGTTGTGAACTGTTCATGTGCTGCTTGAAAATGTATTGTGAGTGGACAAATGGCACTTTTGGGCATAACCAAATGTGGAGAACCACGTGCAATTGCTCAACAGGAAAGCAACGGCAACAGTGCAATAGAACTACAGAATAGAAGGAGGACAAATTGAGTGAAGTTCAGACAAATCTAATCAATTACAGGCAGATAAGTCAGAGAAATCATAGGAGTGTTGCAGGGAAAATTTCTGTACTGTGCTATGAGACTGACTGATGCAGTTTGCACAGAGTTCCAAACATACTGTAAAAATAAACCTTTCATTGCCAATAAACTAAGTTTATTAGGTAATTTTTGCAATGAGCAATATGTTAGGAGGTAGCTGTACAGAGTCAGTCTAGAGTGACACAGCCGATAAATGCAGTTATGTTTAAAGTCCCAACATCCATTGTACTTTTATGGTTCATGTTGGGAGGGGGTTAAGGGTTACAGTACAAATCTTAAGTATCTCAGTGCGGGAACACAGTGAGATGGCTACTTAAGTCATACAAATGTAGTTCATTTGGTTCATGGTTAAAGACATTTTACCCAAACCCCTCCTTTACATACCTACTTATGTAAGCCAAGTCTCCGGACAATTTAACCCAACTATAACATGGAACCACTTTTAGGATTTTCTTGAATAGCTTGTTATGGCAAAATCAGTGGCCACAGTAATGACGCCAACCTGTGCAGCACATGATGTCATTGGAATCACAGGTAGCAGTGGTCATGTGACGTACCGTACCAACTGGCAACACTGCTGCAAACAGCGTAAAACTCCTAATCCTTTGGTTCACAGCCAAGTATAGAGAGAACATTGGAGGTCTGTGAAACCAAGTCAGAGGATCCATCACAGACTGATGCGGCTTCATTGACAATGAGTAGGATTTTGTACAAGAATCCTTCCTAAATATTAGAGACCCGATACCAAAAACCGAGATTCATAGAAAGAGGCTTAAATTATAAAAGAGTTTCGGAGTGTAAAATCAACCAATAGAGCTGTTGTCTTATGGTAAGAAGATTGGAATTCCCTATGGCTGACTATAGTAAAGTCAGTCCCATAGCACAGGTAAATTACCTGTGAGATCAGGAGAGTAGCGGGGGTCGGGGATAGTTTCTGATCATGTGACCTCGGAACAAGACAATCCATTTCAAGCAACCGAGTCCTGAGACAACTAGAATTACTGGAATCCACAAAATCCACAGGAAATAAGTGAGTTTTTATTTTAAAAAGTTTTAATGTAACTGATTTTTTTTTTTTTTTTTTCAAGATTTCGCCGCTGGAGTGGTAGCCTGTTACAGCAGCTCCTGCTCACCTCGAGCTTTCTCTTCTTTTCCTTTCTTTGTTTTGTCATTCTATGTAAAGGGCATTGCACTATGAAGAGCCATATGAGGACTTGTTCTTTTGTAATATTTTGTGTTTGTTTTGTTGTGCTTTCACTGGGAACTATTGCGTCAGGAGATCCTGCTTGTGGCCAGGATTCTTTTGTCTACTCCAGAGACAAACTGTTGAAGCTTAGAGATACAGCAGGGCTGCATGCTACTAGACCAGACATCCCCCAGCAACTTAAGAGGAAGAAGAGAAGAGGGTGTAGAGCTGGTGCCCTTTGGAGGATTAGGAGGAGATGTTTTAAACTTGCTCTCCCCTCCATCGTTACGGGCAATGTGAGATCTCTTGCGAATAAGATGGACGAACTGGCGGCGCTCACCAGGCATCATCAGGAGTTACGGGACTGTTTACAGAGACTTGGCTCACTGAAGTTACTCCGGACACTCTTGTCTCCTTGGATGGCTTTAAACTCCTTCAGGCGGACAGGACAAGCCCCCCCCCCCCCCCCCCCGGAGCAACACGTCCACTCCAAACTGTCCTCCTGTCTCTCATCCAACATGCTCCTTGACAGACTACAGTCAGGCTCCTGACCCCATCACTCCACAGAAACTGCCCTAACCAAGGTCACTAATGACCTTCTAACCGCCAAAGCCAAACATCACTACTCTGTCCTCCTCGACCTCTCCTCTGCCTTCGACAAAGTCGACCATTTCCCTCCTGCTAGAAACGCTCTCATCCCTTGGCATTTCAGACCTGGCCCTTCCCTGGATCTCCTCATACCTCACCAACCGCACATTCAGCTTCTCCAACTCACACACCACCTCCCCGCCATGCCCTCTTTCTGTAGGTGTCCCCCAAGGCTCCGTCCTAGGACCCCTCAGTTCAGTTTTTGCGGAACGTACTCGCCCATAGACACACACTGTTCCTACTGCATACGGATTTCACCAAGTAGTTATGACCAGGGTGTGGACGGAGAAAATACTGTGTCTTGTGCGAGACAGACCCATCGTATGGGATAAAAGGGAGGAGAGTTATCATGACCACTTCCGAAAGGACCAGGCATGGGAAGAGGTGGTGCAGGAGCTGCAGCAGCAGATTGGGAGAGGACCAAGAAGGAGCAGAGGGCCAAGCTTGGTAAGTGATACATACCCCTGATGTCCCATTACTATTTATATTACAGCCAGTGGTGTAACTGGGAATGGCTGGGCTCCAAGGCAAACATTTGACCACAAAGTATAATGATAGCAGTGTTTGTGTTGTTCGCGTGCCCGCGGCCTTACTTACCGATCCCCGCTCCTGCTCACAGCCGCCTCCACTTACGCAGAAGGGGATCGGTAAGTAAATAGGGCCCGTTACCTGCTGTGGTTACTCCAGCAGGTAACAGTCTTTTTTTTTTTTTTTTAATAGTAAGGGGCCCCCTTATGTCCCAGGCCTTATGGCAGCCGCTTCCGCTGCTACCCTGGTATTTACACCACTGTTTGAAGCCCCCTTTATCATAATTATGGAAATGCTACTTGTGTGCAATCCATTTTGTATCACTATTATTCATTTGGCTCATGCAGTCATTACCTCCCTATCAGTAATAATCAGGAGTTAGTTCATTAATGTTATGTTTTTTTTTACAGTATGTAATCATTTTTAACCCTTTCACCCCTTTTTTGGTTTTGTGAAACAGTTCAACTGGCCAAAACAAGAGGGAACTCTTGCCGGGATCAGTTCCGCCGAGATTGGAGATGGCCAACGCCTGAAGAAACCATACATCTTCACTCAGCAGCTGATGTTTCTCCGTGATGTCATGGATGATGGGCCGTAAGTATTTACTTTAAATGGTTGTAATATTTTGTGCAATTTTTAATTGTGACATCTAATGCTGGCAACTGATATCCAAAAATCTGTTTGTATGATGTGTTTCAGTGTAGTTAGTGTGTAATGTGCTGTATGTGGACATGCTATGTACCATGGACATATGTTGTACTTAGCATGCTTAGAACACAGAATGGGGACATGAATGGGGACATGCTAGGTACCACGAACATGCATGGTACTTAGCATGCTCTGTCAATGTTTTTGGAAATTTAGCAAAAATACTTACCCTTTTTTCTTCACATAGATCACAGGACAGTTTGGAGGATTTGGAGCCAACTGATGTGGAGGAATCAGCATTAGAGGCAGCTGCTCCATTGTTGCTGGCTTCATCGGCCAAACAGGGGTCTACGATTGAAGTGATAGACAGACCTGTAAGTGAAGCCTCAGGCCCCGAACCATCCCCAATGGAGGATCCTCCAGTCCGGCGACCTTTTCTATGCCGTCCATGGCGTAATGTTGGAGGGCAGAATCCACAGTCTGTGGACACTAGGACTCTAGTGGACCTTCAAGTCCTGGAGCACCTGAATCGGAAGAGCCAAGAAACCCAACCCCAAATTTTTTGCCTCAGCCTGGCACATATTCTGGCAGAGGTTCCTAAGGAGAACCTCTACCATTGCCAAACTGTTTTAATGGGGGTGGTGGAGCTGTTTGTTGCAAACTGCAACACGGAGGAGGTGTGCCAGGCTGTGGACTTTCTGCGGCACAAACCGGAGGCCATGAATCCGCCACATGTACGGCCAACCTACCCCCGGCGCTATGAACAGCCACAGCCCCTGTATTCTCCAGACAGGGCAATGGCTCCAGGCCCATCACCTTACTATGGTGTTGGCCAATACAGTGGGTACCATCAACATCAACATGCTCCGGGACGTGAGACCTTTAAGCCCAGCAGTGCAGTACCTCCAGCTCCTGGTTCGTTTACCCGTCAGATGATGGATTTGTAGTTTTTTTTTTTCTTGTTTGCATTATTTAGTTTTTGTTATGTTGTCTAGTTTTAGACTTTTTTGATTTGACAAAAAAAAGTTTGCAGAATTATTACTGACTTTATCTTTATGTAGCTTGGTGTCCTGATAGTGAGTTATGTAATTAACTAATGTTTGTTAAGAGTGGACGTGTGTGGTATCTTACGTCTGTCTGTATATGTCAGGTATGCTAGTGTTATGTTTGTGTTGTTGTTTTTAGAATAAACACAAATTAGAAAAGTCATTGAAACACAGAGACACAAAACCACAAAAAAAAACATTGTAGTAATACTTTATTGGTAAAAGAATCCAAAAATAATAATGAGGTTTTAGTTTTGATTTCTGCACTAAACACCAAAATTAAAAGCAGAAAAGAAACTTAAAAAGGTATTTAGGCAAAAATGCATACGCTCGCAAAACGCGTCAAGGTTCCTCATTCTCTTGCGAGTCCCTACACTATACTACAGTTACTAACATAAAAAAAAAAAAAAAAAGATATTTCTGAAAAAAAACAAAAAACAAAAATAAAGAACAATTATCATGTACAGTTATCTCCCGCTATGGATAGCTTCAAACTGCCACGGAACATTTCCCTCTGGTGACATGAAATAGTCAGCATAGAGTTCACGGATAGCCAGTCCTGCCATGCAAGGTCTTCCATGCTGGTTGGTGACTAGAGGGGTGGTTGAGGAAGGCAAATACTGGTCCAGGTCACCATCATATGCACTGTCTTGAATCTGAGTGTAGTTGTGCATGATGACACAAACGTGAATCGCATATCTAACATTACACGGATCTATCTGAATGGAAGAATGCAACACCCGCCATTTGCTGCTCAGAATGCCAAAGGCGCACTTCACATATCGCCTCGCTCTTTTGAGATAGTAATTGAAGATTCTCCTCCGATCATCCAAATCGTGGTGGGCTAATGGTTGCATCAAATGGGGGACAGTCCAAAAGCCTCATCTGCCACAATCACAAATGGTGCTGCTCTTCCTGTAGATCCTGGCAGTTGCCTTGCTAATGGAAAGGCAAGCTGGTTTGACTGAAGGCGTTCCCACATTCTGGAAGCCCTGACTATGGCAGCGTCAGCAGAACTTCCATAGGCCCCAATATCCACAATTACAAACCGACAGTTGCTGTCAGCCAAGGCTAACAACACCACCGAGAAATACTGTTTATAATTGTAGTAAAGGGACCCTGAGTGAGGCGGCTTCTTAACACAAATGTGTTTCCCATCCAAGGCACTTAAACAATTAGGAAAATGGGTGGTGTTACAGAAGCCATCAGCGATCTTAATCCAGTCTTCTGCCTTGGGCTGAGGCATCACCATGGCTTTCAGTCGATGCCAAATCAGTTGGCGGGTCACCCGACCAATTTCCGAAATTGTAGAGCAACCCACAAGAAACTCATAGTGCAATGAGGAAAATGAGTTTCCTGTTGCTAAGAATCTATAAAACAAAAACAAAAAATAAAAAAACATTCCGTACCCTGAATCCATGGAGGCTTGGGGTAAGGGATCATTGCTCTTACTTACCTGAGGGTCAGAATAAGCCGCTGCTCAGCAGAAATGCACAGTCTCATGTTGGTGTCCTGGAAGGTGAGGCCAGGACACAGTTCCTCCTGAAGACTATCTATAGCAGGGATGGTCATGCGGCAGAAGTTCTAAAATTTCTCCACATGCCCCGTGACACCAGCCAGTAAAGGAAGACATCATCCGCATGATCAAAAGACATTTTAACAATGAGAAACCACAAAAAATACAACAAGATCAGCAGAAGACTATCACAAAGCTCAACACAGAGCACAAATACCAAGAAAATGGCAGCCAAGAGATCAGGTGAACTTTTTCTTATAGATAGGGATAGGAACAGGGGGCAGGGACAAGCTAGGGACATCATTAGATTTCTCCTGTGGTTTTTTTTAATGCAGATCCGCAAACTAGGATCCCACACTGATGGCACTCTGTCCGCAGAATAGGAACACTGATTACTAGTTTGCAGGCCGCAAAATACACAAGGTCGTCTGCAAGTAGCCTAAGCCCCACTACAAGATCACTAGGTGTCAGGTCACCAGAACCCAGCATATCACCTCAGCTCTCCAGATAGATAGGTTAGTGTCACCAGAATCCAGTATATCACAGCTGACAGCGAGGGAGGTGAAGTTTAGCTCTGATATAAGTGTATATATACCGCCTCTCCCTTCACTGCCTAACTTCAAAAGATAGTAGTATAATGTTGTACCGTGTTAGCCATTGAAAGTAGTGGAAGAGTGAAGAAATCAGGCGATACCTTTTAGAGGCTAACTGAGTATATTGGAAGGTAAGCTTTCCAGAGTCTAGCTCTCTTCTTCAGACATGGTGTTATACAAGAACTGAAAATTCACAGATTATTTATACTCTATACACATGATCTTCAAAGGATTTTAGAGTCCTTAAAAAAACCAAAACAGAATGCAATCTAAGTAGAGAAGTTATTTACAACAGGTCAAAAAACAATCTGGAAAGTTGTGGTGCGTGACAGAGGGATCTGTTATCTGTTTGCTATCAGGAGGTGATTTGTGACCCTCACAGTTCATACATAGCGTGACGTGAAGCTGGCATGAATATTAAGTCCAAATTGCAGAGTTTGAAATTTTTCCATAAACTTGTACTCCCATTCTTTCCTTTTCTCCTGCGTCTTAAAATGTCCCATTAAAACCACAACCTGCAAATCTTCAGTAGAGTGGTTTTCTCTGGAGAAATGTGCGGCCACTGGGAGATCTGTTCTGCTGTTATTAATATTGCATCTATGTGAGTTCATTCGTTGACTAAGTCTCTGCCCTGTTTCCCCCACATAGAGGCCTGTGGTGGGACATTGCACACACATTATGAGATACACCACATTGGAAGACCTGCAGGAGAATGTCCCCCTAATTCTGTGCACCTGTTGTGACTGTGGGATAGGTATACTGTCAGCTCTGCAATTTGGACTTAATATTCTGTTGGTTAACCAAGTTTCTTGTATTGGTGTACTTAAAAAAACTATGGACGAGTTTATCTTTTAGATTTTGTCCTCGTCTATAAGTAATTTGAGGATGTGATCCCACTATATCTCCAATATCAGGATCAAGGCGCAATAGAGTGGGTACGGAAAGTATTCAGACCCCTTTAAATTTTTCACTCTTTGTTTCATTGCAGCCATTTCCTAAAAGCAAAAGAAGTTAATTTTATTTCTCATTAATGTACACTCAGCTCCCCATCTTGACAGAAAGAAAAACTGAAATATCACATGGTCATAAGTATTCAGACCCTTTGCTGTGACCCTCATATTTAACTCACCTGCTGTCCATTTCCTTCTGATCCTGCTTGAGATGGTTCTACTCCTTCATTGGAGTCCAGCTGTGTTTAATTAAACTGATTGGACTTGATTAGGAAAGGTGCACACCTGTCTATATAAGACCTCACAGCTCACAGTGCATGTCAGAGCAAATGAGAATCAGGAGGTCAAAGGAACTGCCCAAGGAGCTCAGAGACAGAATTGTGGCAAGGCACAGATTTGGCCAAGGTTACAAAAGAATTTCTGCAGCACTCAAGGTTCCTAAGAGCACAGTGGCCTCCATAATCCTTAAATGGAAGAAGTTTGGGACGACCAGAACTCTTCCTAGACCTGGCCGTCCAGCCAAACTGAGCAATCGTGGGAGAAGAGCCTTGGTGAGAGAGGTAAAGAAGAACACAAAGATCACTGTGGCTGAGCTCCAGAGATGCAGTAGGGAGATGGAAGAAAGTTCCACAAAGTCACCTATCACTGCAGCCCTCCACCAGTCGGGGCTTTATGGCAGAGTGGCCCGAAGGAAGCCTCTCCTCAGCGCAAGACATATGAAAGCCCACATAGAGTTTGCCAAAAAACACATGAAGAACTCCCAGACTATGAAAAATAAGATTCTCTGGTCTGATGAGACGAAGATTGAACTTTTTGGCGCTAATTCTAAGCGGTATGTGTGGAGTAAACCAGGCACTGCTCATCACCTGCCCAATACATCCCAACAGTGAGACATGGTGGTGGCAGCATCATGCTATGGGGGACAGGACGACTGGTTGTAATTGAAGGAAAGATGAATGCGGCCAAGTACAGAGATATCCTGGAAGAAAACCTCTTCCAGAGTGCTCTGGACCTCAGACTGGGCCGAAGGTTCACATTCCAACAAGACAATGACCCTAAGCACACAGCTAAAATAACAAAGGAGCGGCTTCAGAACAACTCTGTGACCATTCCTGACTGGCCCAGCCAGAGCCCTGACCTCAACCCAACTGAGCATCTCTGGAGAGACCTGAAAATGGCTCCACCAACGTTCACCATCCAACCTGATGGAACTGGAGAGGATCTGCAAGGAAGAATGGCCGCGGATCCCCAAATCCAGATATGAAAAACTTGTTACATCATTCCCAAGAAGACTCCTGGCTGTACTAGCTCAAAAGGAAGGGGCTTCTACTCAGTAATGAGCAAAGGCTCTGAATACTTATGGCCATGGGAGATTTCAGTTTTTCTTTTTTAATAAATTTGCAAAAATATCTAAATTAGCTTTTTTTCTGTCAAGACGGGGAGCTGAGTGTACATTAATGAGAAATAAAATTAACTTTTTTGCAATGTCCATGGTGTCCCTGATGTATGAGGGTAAAGAATAGACAAAAGGTCGTAATATTGTGTCTACATACACACTAATATTTTGGGTTAGGCTGTGTATACCTGACACAATGGGATGGCCTTTGAGTGGGGTCGTCCCCTTGTGAATTTTGGGCATGGCATAAAAAGTAGCCAACACTGGGTGAGATGGTAAAAGATATGCAAACTCATGCTCACTGATTAAGTTATCCTTAGCAGTGAGTAATATTTGTTTTAAGGTTGCCATATAGCCTTCTAAGGGGTTCCCTGGTGTGATGATTCTGCTTAAATATGGCTATAACTCAGAGATGTATTTTGATCTCTGGGTATAGTATCTCCCTTCTTACCTGCATTTATTCATAATTTGCGCAGCTATAAGCCTAGGTGTATATTGGCAGTAGTAGCAACATTGTAACAATGGGGCTTTGTATCCATCCAAGCAGGGCTCCATTAAATTCCTACACAGTCCTGGCTGATCAAACAAACATGCATTGCACTGGTAGATCAGATATGGCTGATAACATTGTATCATTTCACTTGGTCTCAGCTCTTTACAAAGAATCTGGACTTAAGTGCATTAATCCATCAGACTTGCTGTTGCCGGTGACCTCATTCTGGGAGGTGGCATAAAGGGTATATAAGATGAGGTAAGAGGTCAGTGAGAGGAGATTGTGCTGGGACTACAAGAGAACACTATGGGAGATCGGGCTGAGACTACAAGAGTTTACTGAGAGACTGTGATGAGAGCATGCAGGCTGGAATATATTGTGATGCCACATGCTAGGAGTTAATGCCACATGCCAAGAAGCCTCAACTGGGTTATTCACACATGACAGAGCATGTGTGAGTGTTGGATTATAGAGCCACATCAAGGAGATGCATGGTAAAGTAATTATTTCACCTTTATTCCCTTTTATTTTAAGTACTGTATATTGTAACTAGTAACTGTTAATGCTTGCATATATCTACATATCTGTTCTGAACTGCATGTGTTAGATGTTAATTCCGACCCATTTAGGGGTTAATAAATATATAAAATTTAGAAAGCTTGTCTTGTATTTATCTTGTGGACCCGGCACTCACTGGCGGTGAGTGTGGTTTTATATGAAAGAAGACTCAGGTGTGAGCCAAAGCGGTGTTGGCGCACTGAGGATCTTTCACATTGGTGGCAGCGTAGTGGGATCTTAGGATAAACAGCGTGTGTTGGTGACCTTTATCACTCACATGCTGGGGATTATGGTAATCCTATGAGACAAGCTCAGTATTAAAGTAAGCATTAAGATACAGTGAAAGTTTGATACAGTGCTGTTCCCCTCCCTTACTCTTTGTATTCTATCCTATCTTTTATTTGGCAAATACCAGTGGATGGCTAGAGGGCTCAGAAGCAGAGCTCAAGAATTGCGGAACCAAGCTTTGGAGATCCTGAGCGTATGGCTGAAATGGAGGCAGCCACAGCCATGCAGAGAATCGAGCAGAGTCCTGATTTTGGGGCTAGGCCAGGAAGTGCGGCAAGCAGCCCGGTCCCAAGGATTACTTCACCAGGAGGGACCAGTAGCCCCAGCCTTGCTGGGGGAATGGCTTCATACTGGCAAACGGCCCTGCAGCAAATAGGCACCAGTGACCCTAACATATACCTGCAGGTGTTGTACTGTTTCCAGAAAGCTGTAGAACGAGAACGGCAGGCTTATCGTGAGGCAGCAGAACGACAGGCTGATCGTGAGGCAGCAGAACGAGAGCGGCAGTATCAGCTTGAGCTCAAAAGGATGGAGCTCTCCCAGCAAGCGCAAAACTCCAACAACCCTGCACAGACCCTCAAGTTGGAAGGAGAGGCCAGGCCGGAGTTCACCACAACCGTCTGTTAGGTCGGGTGAGACAAACTATGCCCCGGGTGGTCCTTCCCCTGTCCCAAGAACTCTGGGCGCCCGGGTGACCTTCCCCAAACCCCAAGGGGAGGTGTGGCGGGGCCATGCCTGTAACCAGACAGGACATTTCAAGGAGGAGTGCCCCAACCACCCTGAGAACTTCCCTGCTTCCCAAGCCACAGCAGGTGGCCCATCTGTGTATCTGGACTGGGGTGCAGGAAAAGGAATGCGGACTGTGGGACTATTGACTGATTTGCCTGCTAATGTACGGTTGGGAACTGATTTAGGACCTATGATGTCCCAAAATGGGGTGGGGAGCACCCCAATTTACTGTGATAAACTGTCTATGACTAATGTTGATAATGTGTCTGTCATATCTGCAGAGAGGGCCCGTAACCCCCCCTCTGAGATACTTCCCATGGCAGTAAGTGTACATGCTAATGAGTTGCCTTCAGCTGAGAGCAGGGAAGATGCAAATGAGCTTCCTGCAACCCAGCTCAGCAAAAATGTTATTGATGCTTTGTTCACCCCCATGCTAGGAGCCAATGAGACCTTGTCTGTAGACACACCCACATCTGCGGGAGCGTCTCCCTCCCAGCTTGTTAATCTGGCTACCACAGATCTCATTGAGGCCCGGTGTGAATTAACAATTGCTAATGAAGGTACTGTCAATGTAATTGCCAATGCTTGTTGTGAAAGTGTACAGGGTAGCTCTTCTGAGTCACTGGAAGCGACTTCTACTATTTCGCCCAGTGCATGCGATAAGCACCCAACTGCTGACCATGTGCCAGGTGGTCAGGTAGGCTATGGGGATCTCATGGCCGATCCAGGTGAGGGACGGATTGCTGGTAGTGCGGTGTTAGCCCGCAGCCAGAGTGCTACAATGGTGGAGGGCATTCCGACCCTTGGACCGTTGCCTACACCACCTGGAGTCGGTGCTGAGACCGCCATGACTAGCCTCACTCCCTTGAAGCTGAAGGAGTCCGGCCGGTATGAGACATACACGTCTCTTCTGTCCAATTCTATTCCAGGAGTGCCCATGGCCCAAGTGCAGATGGCATGGGGTACTGGAGGTGTGATCCAAGAAGAGGGTATGTCCAATGTATTACCTGTCAATGCATTGTGGGTGATGGTTTGGGGAAGCATGATCTCAGTCATTTGCCCAAGGTATCACCATCACCCACCAAAGCACAGGGAGGACAGGGTCCAAACATACCTGTGCCAGAACCAGAGGTGCCCCTAGGTTTCGAAGCAAAGGGGAGGTGCAGAATCCACTAGAACTCTCCCAACTAGCGGCTAGTGTGAGAGAGACCCTGAGAGACCGCCGGGATGGGGTCTCTGAACTGGTATCCCAAAGACTTGGGATTATGAGTGTGGCTCCACAGGGTGCCAGCATTCAGAAAGCGGACCCAGAACAGGCAGGAGGTAGCCAAGTGTACGTGGCTCAGGCCCTGAGCCTTAGAAGTGTTCCTAGTCAGACTAGAGAGCCAGAAGGGTCCGGCAGCTATGTAACATGCACCTCTCTTTTGTCTCACTCCAGCCAAGAGTTCAGAGATGCTGTCCAAACTGACCCTAGTCTGGACATATTGAAGGCGCGTGCCGCTCAACCACCCTCGGAGTCTGACAAGGCCCGAGTCTATTGGGACCCTGGGGGTTGTGAAGCCTTGGGGCCAGAGCCTGAGGAGCTGAAGCGGTAGAGGTGCTCTCAGAAGAGGGGCACAGGCCCCTACTTCCTACAAGCCCCATCTCAAGGGGGAGGTGTGATGATTCTGCTTAAATATGGCTATAACTCAGAGATGTATTTTGATCTCTGGGTATAGTATCTCCCTTCTTACCTGCATTTATTCATAATTTGCGCAGCTATAAGCCTAGGTGTATATTGGCAGTAGTAGCAACATTGTAACAATGGGGCTTTGTATCCATCCCAGCAGGGCTCCATTGAATTCCTACACAGTCCTGGCTGATCAAACAAACATGCATTGCACTGGTAGATCAGATATGGCTGATAACATTGTATCATTTCACTTGGTCTCAGCTCTTTACAAAGAATCTGGACTTAAGTGCATTAATCCATCAGACTTGCTGTTGCCGGTGACCTCATTCTGGGAGGTGGCATAAAGGGTATATAAGATGAGGTAAGAGGTCAGTGAGAGGAGATTGTGCTGGGACTACAAGAGAACACTATGGGAGATTGGGCTAAGACTACAAGAGTTTACTGAGAGACTGTGATGAGAGCATGCAGGCTGGAATATACTGTGATGCCACATGCTAGGAGTTAATGCCACATGCCAAGAAGCCTCAACTGGGTTATTCACACATGACAGAGCATGTGTGAGTGTTGGATTATAGAGCCACATCAAGGAGATGCGTGGTAAAGTAATTATTTCACCTTTATTCCCTTTTATTTTAAGTACTGTATATTGTAACTAGTAACTGTTAATGCTTGCATATATCTACATATCTGTTCTGAACTGCATGTGTTAGATGTTAATACCGACCCATTTAGGGGTTAATAAATATATAAAATTTAGAAAGCTTGTCTTGTATTTATCTTGTGGACCCGACACTCACTGGCGGTGAGTGTGGTTTTATATGAAAGAAGACTCAGGTGTGAGCCAAAGCGGTGTTGGCGCACTGAGGATCTTTCACACCTGGCAATACCTCATAACAAGTTTGATCATTCAAGATTTCATGACACATTTTGACGTATGCTTCTCTTTGAAGAATCACCACATTGCCGCCTTTATCGGAAGGTTTAACTACAATTGTGGTGTCTTCTTCCTGTGAACCGTGAGGGGGAAACGCGTCAGCTTGAAGAATTATACATACAAGCAACCTCAGTTTTGTGCCATACCTTTGTCTCCAACTAATAAAGGAGAATGGAGGAATAGTCACTCTAGTATAAACATCTAACACCTATGTTTATATAGTATAGTGTGGCCAGCTTTTGATCTTTATGCATCAATGGGTTTAAAAGTTTGCCCTTTTTTTTTTTGCCTAGTTATCACATAAGTCTTAGTGTGGTAACTCACTGGTGCTATCAATGGGCTAATATCACTACCTATATCTGCTATACTTTATGTATTCACCATCATGGTATCAGGTTAGCTATATTTAACGTAGTTGGTGCAGAGGTCAATACATCTAACACCCATTTTTGTGAACATATTGAACTAGCTCTATATATTCAGTATTATATCTGAAAAGAGTGCAGTCCGTGGCATGTACTTACATATATCATTAGCTCTTGGCATCTCTTCACTAGCAATAGAATCCACAGAGACCTTTTTAGCTAGCCTGAGTAACCACCGGAATAGTCCTACTCAGTTGGTTAGGATCATATGTGTTTATATTTATATAAAATAATAATAATAAAGTTATAATGAAGATAAAAAAAAAAATTAAACGTGTTCTTTCAGGCAAACCTTACATTATTATTTCAGGACACAAACTTTTCTTTACCACTTGCTTGTCAAGTTTCTAGTTCTCTCATGATTTGGGTCCCGCTCTGTTCCGTCTCCATCACTACTAGTCTCCAGACAGCTCTTATAAGCGTTCTATGCTTAGATTTTTGGTCCCCGTGGCCCGGGCCTGAATTCCGCAATTCTGGAAGCGAGTGGAGCCTCCTCCTCTCTCCCTCTGGATTCTGAAGGTCAATAAGCTTATGTACATGGAGAACCTCACTTCTTTCCTGCACGACACTGTTGAAGTCTTCAATAAAACCTGGTACTACTGGTTGGAGTTCCAACGTACTGGAGAGTCACAGACGCTTCTTGGGTCTGCACCCCCCATTGGGACTAGACCGTGGCACACTTATCCCTATAGCTATAGATCTCTTACCTGTCTGCATCCCTCTCGTGTTCCTATGCCTTGCAGTATATAGAGATGTACCGCTCCTACTGCTAGGAGGCTCGGACTATACGAACTTCTGAGCCTCTGCCCAGACTTCATTTTTTTTTTTAATTTCAGCACCCTTCCCCACCACTTTTCCTGTTACATTGTTTTTTCCTTCTCTCCTACTTAAGTTGGTTATCGTCTTACTCACTAAGATACTCATTCTACTTCCTTCCTCTCTCTCTTCTCCTCCTTTATTCTATGCTCTTCTCTGTCCCTCTTCCCCCTTTTCCCTTCTTCTTCCTCTACCCTGAAGCTGCCGCTCGAGGTTCTTGATCCCGATTACCTGGACACTATGATGTACTTGGTATGACTTTTCTATCATCCTGTTTCATCCTTGTTCTTTTGTTTTTGTTAAAAATGAAAACTTTGAATTAAAAATAAATAAATAAAATTATAGACCACAAAATTACCTGTTGTCTTCCCAGGCTTGCCAAGAATAAAGGACTGTCACAAAAATGCAGATTTAATTCCAATTCAAATATTTTATTCAAATTGTCAATGAGTTTAAGAAAAAAGAAACCGAGGTGAGCTCTTTAAGTTTTAAGATATGAATTGTGGGTGAAACAGAAAAGAAAAATGCTTTTATTTGTATGTGTGAAGTTGGAGATGACTTTTGGTTAAACATACTTTTCATGTGTATATTAAAATGGCTTCTCCCCTGTGTGAGTTCTTTGATGTTTAACAAGAGTTGATTTAACAATAAAACATTTCTCACATTCTGGGCATGAATATGGCTTCTCTCCTGTGTGAATTCTTTGATGCCTAACAAGATCTGATTTATTGGTAAAACACTTCTCACATTCTGGGCATGAATATGCCCTCACCCCTGTGTGAGTTCTTAGATGGCTAAGAAGTTCTGATTAAAGAGTAAAACATTTCTCACATTCTAGGCATGAAAATGGCTTCTCTCCTGTGTGAGTTCTTTGATGTCTAACAAGAGTTGATTTAACAGTAAAACATTTCTCACATTCTGGGCATGAATATGGCTTCTCCCCTGTGTGAGTTCTTTGATGGATAACAAGATGTGATTTAGAAATAAAACATTTCCCACATTCTGAACATGAATATGGCTTCTCCCCTGTGTGAGTTCTTTGATGTGTAACAAGGTCTGATTTCAGAGTAAAACATTTTTCACATTCTGGGCATGAAAATGGCTTCTCCCCTGTGTGAGTTCTTAGATGGCTAACAAGATGTGATTTAATGGCAAAACACTTCTCACATTCTGGGCATGAAAATGGCTTCTCTCCTGTGTGAGTTCTTTGATGTCTAACAAGATGTGATGTAGACATAAAACATTTCCCACATTCTGAACATGAATATGGCTTCTCCCCTGTGTGAGTCCTTTGATGGCTAACAAGTTCTGATTTCAGAGTAAAACATTTTTCACATTCTGGGCATGAAAATGGCTTCTCCCCTGTGTGAGTTCTTAGATGGCTAACAAGATGTGATTTAATGGCAAAACACTTCTCACATTCTGAGCATGAAAATGGCTTCTCTCCTGTGTGAGTTCTTTGATGGCTAACAAGATGTGATTTAATGGCAAAACACTTCTCACATTCTGGGCATGAAAATGCCTTCTCTCCTGTGTGAGTTCTTAGATGGCTAACAAGATGTGATTTAACAGTAAAACATTTCTCACATTCTTGGCATGAATATGGCCTCACCCCTGTGTGAGTTCTTTGATGGCGAACAAGTTCTAATTTCCGAGTAAAACACTTCTCACATTCTGGGCATGAAAATGGCTTGTCTCCTGTGTGAGTTCTTTGATGTCTAACAAGATGTGATTTAATGGCAAAACACTTCTCACATTCTGGGCATGAAAATGGCTTCTCTCCTGTGTGAGTTCTTAGATGTCTAACAAGATGTGATTTAATGGCAAAACACTTCTCACATTCTGGGCATGAAAATGGCTTCTCCCCTGTGTGAGTTCTTTGATGTCTAACAAGAGTTGATTTAGCAGTAAAACATTTCTCACATTCTTGGCATGAAAATGGCTTCTCCCCTGTGTGAGTTCTTTGATGGCGAACAAGTTCTGATTTCCGAGTAAAACATTTCCCACATTCTGGGCATGAATATGGCTTCTCCCCTGTGTGAATTCTCTGATGTATACCACCCCTTCTGCATCTTTTATTTTGCTTTACAGACTGTGATGAATTAGAAGAGAGATCTTTGCAGTGAAGGGCTGAGGGTATATTTGGGGTAATGGCATGTTCTTCATTTGGATCTTGTGTGATACCATGATCCTCTGCTCTATAATCTGTAGATATCAGATGTCCCACTGAGCTCTTGGTACAGTCATCTGACAAAAAGAATTTTACTATTGTTAAATAACATACCCTTATAAGTATTTTCCCCACTGAGCAAACAATGGTAACACGGCCTATTTCATTAGTATTTACTGTGCTGAGACTGATGTTAGTGATAGTCTCAATGGCAGATACCACCACTGCTCTAGGTCACTGTACAGATGATGGTAATGAATGAAATAAGTGGGCTCACCCAGTCTCAGCACTAAGGAAAAGGGGTGGTGGCACTTACACTGACGAGCAGAAGGATAACAATGTTTTGAACTTTTGACTTTCAGCCTCCATATCTCACCATCCACCACAGCTTGGAACTTGAGACTACCATCATTTTATAGACAATCATCTTGGCTATCTCATACATAAATTTATCTTGTAACTATTTAGCATATCATTATTTATGCAGATTCTTGTCATGTAACTGCATTGTTACTGTTTTGCTCCTAAAAATCTAAATTTTAATTATTTTGTAAATCCACCTTTGGCTTTCAACACTGCCTGAATCCTTATGGACATGCTCTCGATCAGATTCAAGCAAGTGTCAACTGAAATCTGATCCCAGATCTCTTCTACACGTTCCCAATGTTGGTGTATACTGGTGGACTCAATTGGGTACTATTACAGTTTTTTTCTTCAACTCTACCCACAACTGTTTCATTGGGTTGAAGTCTGGGGACTGTGGGGGGCAATTCAGAACCTCTGTTTTATTGTCATTGAACCATTTCTTTTGAATCTCGACATATGCTTCGGGTCGTTGTCCTGCTGGAACACTATGTCATCCTTTTCATACCCATAGTACTCGACTGTATGAAGTAATTCATCTTGTAGGATACTCACATATAGCTCAGCATTGACACTTCCATCAATCCTGGTAAAGTATACAACCCCTTTGACTTTGAACCAACCCTATATCATCAGGCTTCTTCCACCAAACTTGACAGTACCTTTAATTTCTCAATGTTAGCCCCCTTTTCCCTAAAATCTTTCAGACAAATTTGCAGCCATCAGAGTCCAGTCCCGTTTCCAATCTTCTCCTGTCCACTTTTCGTACTTTTTTGCAAACTTGAGCCAACGCTTTTTATGACCATATTGAGTTTGAGGCTTCCTCATCTTTTGTGCAACCATTCCAGACTTGTGTAATGCACGTCTGTGATCTCACTATTACGAAGCATACGAGCCACCTGCACTGCCGTGTTTGTCTTGCTACAACTTATAGATCTTGTGGTAAACTTACTTGTTGACACTAATATTTTGCCTGGACTTCTATCTCTTGGCCTTGGAATAAATGGACGGACTTCATTTTGTATTCTTCCCACTGTCATGGCACTTACATGATGCAGTTTGGCAATTTTCTTGGCCCAGAGACAGCTATCGATGAGCTGGATGATGCTGTTTCTCTTTTCTTGGGAAATATTCACGGCTGATTTCTCTTTTCTTGGGAAATCTTCACGGCTGATACTTGATTTGAACCAGTGACCTTTCACTTGGGAATCAAACTAATAACTCCCTGAGCTATTAGAGAATGTGAGAGCAGGTTGTACTTTGCAGTATACAAGAGGAGTAAAACAGTAACAAAGCAGTTACATGACAAGAATCTGTATAACTGATCATATGCTAAATAGCTGCAAGATAAAGTTATGTATGAGATAGCCAAACAAAGGATATACCCTGAATTGTGACCTGATATATTCAGCTCACTCTTGTGTAGAATTCGTACACTGACCTGTAACAACATGTATAGATTACAAATGTAACAGGAACAATCCTATCACTCACATGATGCTTGAAAGTGGATGACGGGTTGTGTGCTGGGGGCGTTAGGAGATACCAACAGTAGTGTCACCAGATGGGGGGGACTCAAACAAAAATGGGAGTTGCCAATGCACCTACTGACCCTATACAGCCCTATTTACACTATCCCTGGGACACCCCAAATGACAATACCCAGACTTGCCCTATGTGCACATGACCCTATATGGCCTTATCCCTATGTGTATTTCATCATGGGGACACGTGGTGGGTTATATCCCCTAAGTGGTCATGAATGGACTTTCCTCTCTGAAACATAAATAGAAAGAGCGGAGCTTGGAGACTGGGTCTGAACATGCTGCACGGTGTCAGTGTAAACTCTAACGTGTAGCATCTAAAGTCGGAGTGTTTCCGCCCGGGCTCCCAACACACCTTCCACTCTAGTGAGGTACAGCTGTTTTTTTTTTATTAGGGCATACTGAGAATATTTATCTCATTTATATACATCGTCTTAACTGGACGTCTCTTCTAAGATTCCAATGTGAAATAAGTCTCAGAGCCCAAACCACAGGAACACAATCCATGGCTGCTTAAATATGGCCACTTATGTGGAATAATACTGTAGGATGCCATAAATATTACTGTATTACACCCCATACACACAATAGAATCCAAACCACATCAGATGGATTTCCCAGCCCGAACTCACCGCGGATCTGCTGTCCCATACAGTATGTAGTATGGGTCTGTGGAGTCACAAGGAAGCAGGGACTCCTAGCTTCATACATCACTAAGATATGGGGAGTCTTGGTGTGTGGAAAGAGTTCAGGCTGGGAAATTTCACTGATGCACAGACCAGATTTTCTAGTCCGGATTCCATAGTGTGATTGGGGTCTAAGGTGAGGCTTACACAGTGAAATTTGTAGAAGCTGCTTCAGGAATTCAGAAGAAGAATTTTTCCGCTTTACCAAATCAGCCACCGAATCTCCATCACATTCCTTACTGGCCAGGCGGTATTTTCCACCTCCCATTTATTTCCATAGAGCTCTGAGGTGGAATCTGCCTGAAGATCGAGCAGGAGGATTATTTTTTACGCTATCTGAAATAATCTGCTATATAATTCTGGTAAATTCTTTCCCTTCACGAGGACTGACAGCTGGTGAGGAAGAAATTTGCCTCGTTCACATAGATGTCAAGTCCATATTCCTGCTGTACGTTATATTCTATACTACATTTATTATCCCCTATAGCGGTATCACATTTATATTCATGTATTATTAGTATTTTAGCTGAATCGGGGAACAACAAATAGTCTAAAAAATGACTGAATAGAATGAGTGACCCTTCTGTGCTTTATATAGTGGTGACTCCTCACCTGGGCGGTTCCCTGTAGGAATGTCCTCCTCACACTCCTCATCACCACTCACATGGGGCTCTGTAGTATTAATAGTGCTCAGATCTTTACCCTGGTGGACAATCTGTAATACAAATATTAAAAAGGTCAGCAGACAAATGGGAAGGTTATGGAGAAATGTTCGAGAAATGTTTTTTTTTATCACCATAATGGCCAAACATGACCTGACAGGAGGAGTTATCTGAGCCAAATAGCATCAAGTCTGAAGCTGGACATAGATATTAGATTGACGTCTCACTGACAATCGCAAGAACCTCATACACATGTATACTTGGCATGGCTAGACCTGCTTCAGGATATTTTAGTGGAGTAGATCAGATTCTACCAGATACATCCAGTGTTACTTGTCTCGTGGGGAGAAATCTCTTAAGTAGTCTCTTTGGTTCCTCATCCCAAACAGAAGTTTCCATAGCCGGAAGATTATGAGAAGATCCATTCAACATGTAATGTCTATGGTCAGCTTTATCCTCCATCACCACCTCTCATTACACAAGTATAAAACATCTAATACTGCTGGATAACCCAAGACTGACCACAAGGACTTCACAGCCCGTCTACACATCATAGGGAATATCTCCATCTACCTGATCATCCTGTGGAAGAAGAGGACTGGGACATCTCTCCGGTGTTGTCCTCTTACTGGATCTACCTGTAGGAAACACAGACAGGGACTGAATTCATTCTGTACATACAAATAATGGAAGTCCATGTGTATATAGTCATGTCTATTACCTGCTGATGTGAGGGGCTGGTGGTCCTCCATCATCACCTCCTTGTACAGATCCTTGTGTCCTTCTAAATACTCCCACTCCTCCATGGAGAAATAGACAGCGACATCCTGACACCTTATAGGAACCTGACAACACAATGATACAGTCATCACCCAGACCCCTCCAGTTACTGTATAATGTCCCAGCATTCCCAGCAGTGTCACCTCTCCAGTCAGCAGCTCCAGCATCTTGTTAGTGAGTTCTAGGATCTTCTGGTCATTGATCTCCTCCTGCATCAGGGGGTGAGGTGGAGGCCCCAGGATTGGGCTCAGGGTTCCTCCATATCCTTCATACACAGGGGCCTGACAGCGCCCACTAGAGGTCTTCTTCACTACTGTGTAATCCTGGTTATGGGGAGACACATTAATAAATATCACTACATACATGTCCAGAGTCCATCACCTCTCCAGTCATATCATCTGTTATTACTATAGATAAGAATGATGTAATGTGACATCATCAGAATCTCTCACCTCTCCAGTAAGCTGGTAGATGATCTCTAGGGTGAGATTTAATAGACTTTCCGCCATCTTGTTCCTGTCTCTTTCCATCCTTGATGGGATCAATCAGGAATATTCTCTTATATAGAAGATACTGAGAGGATTCTATATTGTAGGAACCTGAATGGAGAGATGAGACAATGTAATCACTACACGGAATCCCATGTAATAAATAGAACAGTTGAGTCACATTATTATGACCACCTCCTACTTCTGACGTCGGCAGCATGTAGCTCAGGAAGGAAGTGACTTGTTGTGGGCTGGCTTGGTGGGTATATAAGGTGTGTGATAGGCTGAACAGAGTCTCATTGTAGTCATGGATAAAGGGGACGATTTATTAGAGTTGCAAAAGTGACAGTATTCCTCTAACAGTGCAGGTTGTGAATTGTTCATGTGCTGCTTTGGTGAAAGTGTATTGTGAGTGGAGAAATGGCACCATTGGGAATAACCACCATGGAAACTGTGGAGAACCACGTGCCACTGATGTGACAACAGGTTCAAAGTAGAGATGAATGAACCGATTCGTTACAAGCTGAAATTAACCCGAATATTACAAAAAAACGGAATACTTTACAATTTGTGGAACTAAAATGGCCTTTGTGACATACATTGTGCAGTGAACATACAGAGGAGACGTGTCTGTGACGTGGGCTGGGGTTCTGGCATCACCTGACAACCTCGCAGCCAATAATGAATGGTAGGCGAAGACCTTACAGTGCTGATGTCACAGACATAACATAAGATTTTAGCTGAGGAGGACGGGGCCATTTTAGGATGTGTTCAAGCTGAGAGACACTTATGTTATCATCATCACTGCATGTTCCAAAGGAATTGCTCCATTTTATTAATGGAAAACAACAGCAATAGAACTACAGAATAGAAGGAGGAGGACAAGTAGAGAGAAGTTCAATTAAATGTGATCATTTACAGGTAGATAGTAAGAGAAATCATAGGAGAGGGGGAGGGAGAATTTCTGCACTGTGCTTTGAGCCGGACTGCTGCAGTTTGCTACAGACACTGGACAGTTAACCATTTCATTGCCAATAACCTAATTTTGTTAAGTCTTTTTTTCAATAAAGCAGGTTTTTTTGTAATACATTGTCAGATTGATCATTGACTGTCCACAGTGTGTCTTTCATTGTTTTAATGATGAATACAGTCCTGTTATTGAAAAATGTTTTGTTATACCCACAAGTTATTGGGCTTCCTATTAGTAGCGTCGACATCTGTTATCCCTAGATTGTGGAAATCCCCGACGTCCCCTCTCTGCTGTCTTGTCTTCAGGAGGTTTTATGCATACAAAGTATGAAAAATTTGCTCGCAGAATTGAAACAAGACGATAGAGCCCACCAGCAGACGTCGCTCCTATGGAATCACTTTTACTATTCTGCTGAATTCCAGTCTGCCTTCCCCTCTGTGTCCTCCTGATTTTCCCTTTTCTGCCCTCCTTTTGTTTCCTTTCTTTTTTCTTTTCTAAATTGGCATGATATGTTTGTTTACCTTTGTTATGGATAAAATGTCTATTTTTATATCACTACTAAACGTCTATTTTCTTAGTAAAGTTTATTATTGTAATCTTCTTTTATGACTTTGCAATGGCTAACCAAAATAACTGCTTGGCAAGATGGCGCCTTGTTACTGGACTACGCCCAGTGATAAGGAACCAAGAGATGACTGAATTAAAGAAGAAACCGAGAAGCTGAACATCTGATAGGTTATACTCAACTCCACCCTATGCTCTGCACACGATGCTCACACTGACTATATTACCCACTCTTACTGAACAATAAAACAGGAAGTTTCTTTACCCTGAGCTCGTGTTCAGAGCGATTCTTCTCGTGCGCACACATACATCTATTCAATCAGGACGGAGACAGTCAGCTGATAAGCGGTGCTGGTTAAAGTACCTATCCAAAACAATTGGTGTCCCTGGGTGAGCCCACGGGATTTGACCAGAAGCCTGCCGTACTTGAGAGCGTCGGGAGAGACCAACACAGACGTGGACGGAGACTGCAGCTCCACTGTTATCTTACCCGAATGTTCTGTCTCCATTATTGGTTGATCCCTATGTCTTAATTGGCTGTCCAGTGGCCAGTAAGACAGGTAATATTTCTTACTCGTGGGTCTGATAAGAACCTGTCATAGAGCGACTGCCGGTTACTGTTTTATGTCGGTCGCTCGGGGGTTAAGGGAAAGAGTATAGAGCGACAGGAGTGAAAGTGCTATCACACAGATGCCTGTACGATGCCCATCCCGAGGGCAGTCGTGACAGAGGGTGGTATAGTTGTATATATGCAGTACTGTACGGTGCCTAGGTTGGATCGGGGAGGTCTAGGTGGGAAGGGAGCGGGACAGACGTAAGGCGGGTGGACAATGTCCGGGTGTAGGCTGCGAGGAACCCATAGCGGTGAAACAGTCACACTAATCTTACTCCTTTAGTGGTCGGACCAGCTGCCTGCAACCGAGGGTATGTATGTCAATCAGTGTTATATTGTGAATTAGAAGATAGGTAAGAGATGGGAACGAGAGAGTCCAAGTTAGCAGAAGGCATAGCTCCAAAAGATTTGGTGAAGGAAAGTTGGAAGGATAGGTTGCCCCACTGCCCGTCTTCTCCAAATTGTGGTGGAAGAATATGTAGCAACCCGGGGCTACTGTGTGCGCCCGGGATATATCTTTCCAGGTTCTAAACAAGAAGCTGCACTCAATTAACACTTAGTTTGCCAAAGGTGAGGTTTTGAGGCAGAAGTTAGGCAAATCATGGAGAATTTGCCTGGACAGTGTGGAGCGGATCCCAAAAAATAGAGAAATTCCAGCTACAGAGATTGTAAGAGCAAAAGAGGAGGCTGATGCAGTGAAGGGGTGCCAGAAAATGTTCAGAAAGTCTGGTAAGCCTAAGATAGGATGCCAAAAAGATGGAACTTTGAATGGAGAAATGTGATAATATGCACATAAAGGATGATTATCAAACAAAGCAATGTGTTTTTTGAAACTGACCAAGAAAGTGCACAAGGGTTGATTTAAAGGGAGTCTATCATTCGCAAAAGCACTTTTAAGCTAATGGCACGTTGGAATGGCCTTTAATCCCTTAACGACCCAGGGCGTAATAGTACATCCTGAGTCGCATGACGATGTATGGAGAGCGCTCAGGAGCTGAGCGCTCTCCATACACCGCGGGTGCCGGCTGTATAATACAGCCAGGACCAGCCGCTAACAGCAGCGATCGGTGCCTGCACCGATCGCAGCTGTTAACCCTTTAGATGTCGCGGTCAAACGGGACCGCGGCATCTAAATAGCGCAGCCGCCATGGGCGCCGCCATTTTTCCCCCATCGGCGCCCTCCAGAACGTCATCGGACGGCAGCGCTTGGTTGCCATGACAGCCGGGAGCCTATTGAAGACTCCCAGTCCTGTCATTACATTACAGCTATTACTCGATGCCAGACGCAGCGTCTAATAGCAGTGAAGGCATTTTGCTATTCACTACAATACAGTAGTATCGCAGTGGATAGTATGATCGATCAGACTCCCTAGGTTTCAAGGTCCCTAGGGGGTCTGATCATACAAGTAAAAGTATAAAAAAAAAAAGTTTTTAAAAGTATGAAAAAATTAAAAAAAAACACAAAAGTTCAAATCATCCCCCTTTCCCTAGATCAGATATAAAAGTAAATAAACAAAAGTAAGCATAAACACTTTAGGTATCCCCGCGCTCCAAAATGCCCGAACTATTAAAATATTAAAATATTTATCCCATACGGTGAACGGCGTAGCGGGAAAAAAAAATCTAAACGGCCAAATAGCGTTTTTTTTCAACACTTTGCCTCCTATAAAAAAGTTAATAAAAAGTGATCAAACCATCAGATCTTTCCCCAAATGGTATCAATAAAAACGTCATGTTGTCCCGCATAAAAAGACACCTTACCCAGCTCCATACATGTAAATATGTAAAAGTTACAGGGGATAAAATATGGCGACACAAAATTATTTTTCTATTTAGCAAAGTTTTAAATTTTTTAAAAGGTATCAAAACATTACAAATACTATATAAATTTGGTATCACCGTGTTCGTACTGACCCGCAGAATACAGGTAACATGTCATTTTTACCACACAGTGAATGCTGTAAAAATTAAACCCATATGAATTTGGTGCAAATGCAGTTTTTCTCCAATTGCACCTCATTCTGAATTTTTTTCCAGCTTCCCAGTACATTGCACAGCATATTGAATAGTGACATTACAAAGTACAATTAGTTTCGCAAACAATAAGCCATCATGTGACTCTGTGAATTGAAAAATGAAAAAGTTATGGCTCTTGGAATGTGGGGAGGGAAAAACAGAAATGCAAAAACAAAAAATGGCCCGTCATTAAGGGGTTAAAAAGGCCATTCTTCTCCTACCTTTCATTGTTTTCTTCTCCCAGCCAATTCCAAGATAATTTGTTTCTTCATGTATGTAAATGAGCACCACGGAGCACCTGGGGCGTACCTTCTCTTCGGCAAGCACCCACCACGTCATCTCTTTTCACCGCCCCTTCGGCCATTACGGTGACTCCCCTCTTGGTCTTCTTTCTTTTTACTTCTCACTCTCAGCGAATTCTCATGACTGCGCATGCGCAATCGGGCCATCATTTTTCGGTGGTCTGTCACAAGAGCGTGGCAGAGCCGATTGCACATGCATAGTCGCAAGAATTCGCTGAGAGTGAGAAGTAAGAAGAAAGAAGGCCAAGAGGGGAGTCACCGCAACGGCCGAAGGGGCGTTGAGAAGAGATGACAAGATGGGTGCTCACCGAAGAGAAGGTACGCCCCGGGTGTTCCGTGGTGCTCATTTGCATACATGAAGAAACAAATTATCTTGGAATCGGCAGGGAGAAGAAAACAAGTAAAAGGTAGAAGAATAGCCTTTTTAAAGGCCATTCCAACGTGTCATTAGCTTAAAAGTGCGTTTGTGAATGATAAACTCCCTTTAAGTCCACTGAAAAAGCAAAAAGGATTTGGTATCAGTGTTTCAGTTATGGTGTGTAGGAGGAAGGGCGTAGCCCTAGCGATCCGGCGCCATCTTTAGTCTAAATCCCCTCACTGTACGGGTGACCAGCAGGCTGGACCTGCCTTACATGGAGACAATAAAATCTGTTACATTTTGTGTTCTTTTGTTATGAGCCATCCCCAATAAATCAGGACTGTCCCCCATTTTAGAAAGACTGTCATGAAGACTAGAAAATTAATAAGGTGTCCCAAATTTCCAAATTTGTGAACATGTATGTGTACTTGTTTAATCAAAAGACTGTTATGTGACAATGTTTTTAAGGAAAAAAAAAAAAGAGAGACAAATTCTTGTGTTTCAGCGCTGACTAAGTGAATTAGTCACTCACATATCTGCTCTGTAATGTATTTTGTGTATAATTTTTGCTATGATGATCGGGGATAGACCGGATCCCTTATTTAAGGCTTCTGCCCTCTCTGCTGATATATTTTGAGTATTTACTAACCTTATTGAATTGTTTGTAATTCTGGAGTGTGTAGAAGTTGTAGAGAACTGAATTTTCTTGGGATTACTGTGGGAGAAGTGGGGAGTCGCAGAGCGCGCAGCTATGCGGGGGCTGCTGCGTGCACGATAAGAGAAAACACACTGTGGGATTGATTTGCTTTGTCCTTGAGAGTCAGAACGCACAGTAATTTACTACATGAAGATTGTTTATAAGAAGGTTTAAGAAAATATAGCAGACCAAGGACCATTGTTAATGCAGATTTTGAGTTTTGGTAATATTGAATTATAATATGAATTTATTCTTGTGAGTGTCCCAGGTCCAGCTTAAGTATATTTCAGTGGCTGGACAACTCAGACTACAGTGTGCCTTACTTGTGCCTCCTCATGTCACCTTTGCACGCTGCACGTCACTAAAAATCCCTTTTAACCTCTTACCAATAGGTTCAGGGGGAGAAAGGAAAGTCAGACAACTTATCCACACAAGTATTTTCTGCTGACAATATGATTGTATGCCACAAGAAACTGTTGGGTTTGGTCATGTGAATGATGAACCTATTGCTAACCCTGATTTTGAGTACTTTTATAGATGGCTCCAAAGAACACCATACCTACTGTGAAGCATGGGGGGGGGTAACATCATGCTTTGGGGCTGTTTCTCTGCAAAGGGACCAGGATGACTGATCCATGTACATGAAAGAATGAATGGGGCCATGTATAGTGAGATTTCGAGTGCAAACCTCCTTCCATCAGCAAGGGCATTGAAGATGAAACGTGGCTGGGTCTTTCAGCATGACAATGATCCCAAGCACACCGCCAGGGCAACGAAGGAGCGGCTTCATAAGAAGCATTTCAAGGTCCTAGAGTGGCCTAGCCAGTCTCCAGATCTCAACCCCATAGAAAACCTTTGGAGGGAGTTGAAAGTCCATGTTGCCCAGCGACAGCCCCAAAACATCACTGCTCTAGAGGAGATCTGCATGGAGGAATGGGCCAACATACCAGCAACAGTGTGTGCCAACCTTGTGAGGACTTACAGAAAACGTTTGACCTCTGTCATTGCCAACAAAGGATATATAACAAAGTATTGAGATGAACTTTTGTTATTGACCAAATACTTATTTTCCACCATAATTTGCAAATAAATTCTTTAAAAATCAGACAATGTGATTTTCTGGATTTGTTTTCTCATTTTGTCTCTCATAGTTGAGGTCTACCTATGATGACAATTACAGGCCGGTCTCATCTTTTTAAGTGGGAGAACTTGCACAATTGGTGGCTGATTAAATACTTTTTTTCCCCACTGTATTTACTGGAATTTCTCCTTCAGCAAGACAGATCACAAATTATATAAATGGCCAGCCTATAGTTATTATATTCATACTGTTTGTAGGTATGACAATATTCAATGTATATGCTTATTGTAGAATTAGAAGGGCCTCGACTCGAGGGACTATTGGGGAGACAACTGTGCATATTGGGGAGCGGTGAGATAGAACACAGGACAGGACTGGGGCTATAAACCTCAGAGTGCTTTAGACAAAAAGGATAAAAACAGAAAATCTCTTATATCACGGATGAAATGAATCAGGAAGCCCACGTGGGGGGTTGTAATATTCCTAGAACTTGTCATCCTTTGACCCTTACTATAGAAATTCCATCTCCAACAGATAGTGGGAATTATATACTGTGAGCATATTTTGCATGGGGAAACAAAGCTTATATGGAAAAATTGAGGCTACAAGACATGATTAGCGGATACCAGAGTAAGTTAGAAACCCTGAGAAATCCACTAGTTCCCCAAATACAGACTTATAAGGGCATGATAGCTATAACCGATCCTTCATTTGAGGACACGCTAGCTTCAGAAACCGGGTTCTCTGATTATAATATGTGGCTAGAATGGATGAAATCAACACAACCGTACCAACAGTTATGTCTTCTCCAGTGCTAGGCCCCACCTAGGAACAGTGCCTCTAGATATCCCTGAGGATGCCCAAGAGTGTTTTATAGCCTCTTCGCCAACGTCACCACAAATTCTACACTATGTGAGAGTTGGAAAAACATGTACCCCATTGTCACAAAGAGTTCCAGACCTGGGGAGGGAATAACTATTTACCCCGGCAATTCTACTTGCTATGTTAGTAGGTCAGGAAATGGGAAGTTCTTACGAAATTTTACGGAAGGGTATTGTGGTAAATACAGTCTCTTGACTACTGAAACCCAAATACAAAAACCAAGTATCCCGGAACAAAAGGGATCTAAGTTCAAAAGGTAGTTTTGACCCACATGTCTATATAGATGTTATAGGGGTCCCAAGGGGGGTTCCAGATGAGTTCAAGGCCAGAGATTAAGTTAAAGCAGGATTTGGGTCCTTAATCCCAATAATTAGAGTGAACAAAAATGTAGATTGGATCAATTATATTTATTACAACCAGCAGAGGTTTGTGAATTGTACCAGAGATGCCTTACAGGGACTGGCAGATCAACTGGGCCCCAATTCTATAATGACATTCTAGAACAAGATGGACCATACACACCCCTGAAAACAATGACCCCCGATTATTATGATTGTCAGGGATAGCATCTGACTCCCATATGCATAAAGACTGTGGCAAGGGGGATCATGGGATAGCCATGACTCGTCTAAGGTACAGCACAAAGGAGTTCCAAGGTGCATAAGGGCAGATGGATTAGGTTCAAGCGGGGAAAGGTAAAATAGTCATTTTAAGGATAAAATGTCTATTTTTATATTACTACTAACCAAACATCTATTTTCTTAGTAAAGTTTATTATTGTAATCTTCTTTTATGACTTTGCAATGGCTAACCAAAATAACTGCTTGGCAAGATGGCGCCTTGTTACTGGACTACGCCCAGTGATAAGGAACAAAGAGATGACTGAATGAAAGAAGAAACTGAGAAGCTGAACATCTGATAGGTTATACTCAACTCCACCCTAGACTCTGCACACGATGCTCACACTGCCTATATTACCCACTCTTACTGAACAATAAAGCGGGAAGTTTCTTTACCCTGAGCTTGTGTTCAGAGCGATTCTTCTCGTGCGCACGCATCTATTCAATCAGGACGGGGACAGACAGCTGATAAGCGGTGCTGGTTAATGTACCTACCCAAAACACCTTTGTTCTTGTTCCTGAATTGAGTATCTGACTCTGCTGTGACAGAGCTCTTGTTTCCCTCCTTCCCCTATGTTCCTCCCTGCTATCCACCTGCCATCTCTTGTTCTCCCACCCTCCCTCCTGTGCACCCTTAATCGTTGATACCTTGTTTGACTTGTTTTTTGTGATTTCACAAAATTTAAGTAAAATTCTTAATCTTAAAAAAAAAAGAAAAATATTTTGTTAAAGGTTTTTCAGGCAATAGTGTTTTTTTCACTAAATTTATACAAAGTTCTAATGACAAAAACACTGACACTGCCTGTTCTAGTCTGAACTATCTCCGTTTGTTAAAGCCTAACTAAACTTTCAAAATATTTTTGATTTTCTGGCAGTATCTGTATCATTGATAAATTCTGTTATATAACTTTACTAACAAATCTTGTCGCTTTCTATGAAACCCTGCATCACTTTCTTCTTGCTTGTCTATTGAAATCTGTCCCTGTCTCTGACTGTATATGGAGGACGGGACTGTGTAAAATCAGTTGTATCTCGGGGATTATAAAACAAAGAAATTTGGTGTAATATGAAAGAGGAAATTCTCTTCTTTCATACAATACTAAGGCTGCAGGGCTATCTGTATTACTTCCAGAGATATCACTGGTTGATAACACAGTTGGGATTAGGATATTTATAGGCAGCCGCTCTTTCATAAGACACAAGAAGCAAATGTCTATGTTTTATAATGGCCAAGATATAACTGTATGAAGTCCGGGTCACTCAGTCAGCGCTCCACCTCCTCTGCCAGTGCCACAACTACAAGTAGCAGGAGGACGAGCAGCAGCATCAGCAGCCAGTACAGTATCTGGACCATGAGGAACCAGAAATGTTTCACCTCGCAGCACCAACCAGACCCACAACAGGCACCGACACCCACCGGCTGCACCAGCAGGTACAGTCATAACTAGATGGTTCCTATGTTCCAGCAGGTACAGACATAACTAGATGGTTCCTATGTACCAGCAGGTACAGACATAACTAGATGGTTCCTATGTACCAGCAGGTACAGACATAACTAGATGGTTCCTATGTTCCAGCAGGTACAGACATAACTAGATGGTTCCTATGTTCCAGCAGATACAGACATAACTAGATGGTTCCTATGTTCTAGCAGGTACAGTCATAACTAGATGGCTCCTATGTTCCAGCAGGTACAGACATAACTAGATGGTTCCTATGTTCCAGCAGGTACAGACATAACTAGATGGTTCCTATGTTCCAGCAGGTACAGTCATAACTAGATGGTTCCTATGTTCCAGCAGGTACAGACATAACTAGATGGTTCCTATGTTCCAGCAGATAACTCTGACCCCATGGAATTCTGGGACAATAGGTTAGAGCAGTTCAAGGAGCTGGCCCAGTTTGCCATGGGAGTTCTTGACCAACCTCAAGCGTACTGGCTGAGAGGGTGTTCGGTGCTGCCCGTGGTGTTGTAACGTCTAGAAGGACCAAACTGTTCACCGATAGCATGGAAAATATTACTTTTCTCAAAATGAATCAGGCATGGA
The DNA here is from genome assembly GCA_947044405.1 of Leptodactylus fallax. Lineage (NCBI taxonomy): Eukaryota > Metazoa > Chordata > Amphibia > Anura > Leptodactylidae > Leptodactylus > Leptodactylus fallax. The sequence goes on from CAMRHE010000573.1 coordinate 587,777, forward strand.
TCAATGAGGATTGTCACACACCTCCGGCTGATGTCACAGAATAGAGCTGCCACTATCTCCTGTATAATGTTCCATTTACTGTACTGCTGATGATGCCTGCTACTCCTAAACAGCCGGACATTGTATCCATCACATTATTCCATACTGTACTGCCACCCATGTAGTCACAGCTACCACTACTGCCACCACCCAAGTAGACATGACCTGCGGCCTGGTCCATCACATTCTACTATACCAAACTGATTCATAGGAACAAGAAGAAGGAACTTAGCTTAAATAGCTGAACTTCAGAAGTCAAGGAAGCTTGAGCTGGGCGTCTGGGTATCTGAAGACACAAGACAGCTCAGCTCACCTGCCCTAGCATCACCACTGCAGACTTGGCTGGCTGAGTATCTGTCGCTCTCCCTGCTCTCCCTCTCTCCGTGCTCTCTCTCGCTCTCCCTGCTCTCTTGCTCTCACTGCTCTGTCTCTCTCTGCTATCTCTTGCTGCTGCTGCTCTTCCTCTCTCTCTCTCTCTCTCTCTCTCTCTCTTCCTGCTCTCTCATCCCTTAAGCCTTCTTTCCCCTACACTGCTACTCCCATACCTACCCCCTTATCTATTCTATACCCTATGACCCTTAGGAATAGGGACAGTTAGACTGTTGAGTGGGGAGGGGCTGTGCTATGTGTATGTGTGTAGGATTAATTTTTTGAAGAAGATGCAGCAATGCGTGTATTCGCCACACATGACAACAATAATCAGTGTAGACTAAATATAAGAAACGTTTCGGCCGTTTGACCTTCCTCAGACTCTACATAAAGGATGTGAGAAAACAAATAGACTATGCAGTACAAGTTACATTCATTAGATTTTTACAATTTAGCTGGAATCTGATAAGATTATGGTCACTATTACCAAAGTTTTCACCAGCAGTGACTAGAGATGAGCGAATATTTAAAAAATTTGAATCGACCAATTCTCGGAATCTTACAAAACGATTTGCTTCGATCCGCATTAATTTGCGGCGAATAGCGTGAAAAAACAGCTATTTCCTGGCTGCAGACAGCCTATATAGTGGTGCAGAACACTGTGCCTTGCAGTAACACGCATAGGGAGTCTGCTGTGTTAGTGAAACAATACTGTGAGTCAGTATAACACGCACATGACAAGTGTCGCTCTTAGAACCGCTGCACACTTCACTTATTTGGCCAGTTACAGGGCCAAAACTGACCAACTAACTCAAGTGTGAACCCAGCCTTACAGGTCAATGTTAGTGCCAGGTATAAAGAACTGTGAGGAGGCCCAACATCCTACTGTAGAGTGAAAGAGCGCACTCCTTTTACACCCTCGTCTGCTGCTTCCACATAGATGTCTACAGAGTGGCAAGACAACATAATGTGGAGTTGGCAGCAGCATGAGGAGGCTATACAGTGACCCGGTGGCAGCACCATGAGGAGGCCACAGAGTGGCAAGGTGACATAATGTGGAGGTGGCAGCAGCCTTAGGAGGCCATAGAGTGATTCAGTGTCAGAGTGGGGAGGTGGGTGGCACAAACAGTACCTGCTGACGATGGTGGCTTTAGGAAGGAGCACTTGGCATCAGATGTGTGGCATCAGGCAGGTGGCAGCATCAGTATAGTAGCTGAGGCAGGTAGCCAGAAGAAACTGGTCTCTTTTGTAAAGGTTTGGATAAGGCAGCATGGATGATTTAATCTGATGCATCAGGCATTGGTGGGTGGAAATCCTGGCTGATCAACTCCTGATTCATCTTGACAAAGGTCAGTCTCTCCACATTTTGGGTGGACAGACGAGTTCTCCTTGGGGTAACTATGGCTCCCACCCCACTAAACACCTGTTCTTATGCCACACTACTGGCCGGGCAGGACAGCTTTTCCAGGGCAAACTCGGCCAGTTGTGGCCACAAATCCAGTTTGGCTGCCCAGTAGTCCAGCGGATCTTCGATGATGGGTGGCAGGGTGCACTCTAAGTATACCACCACCTGCTGGTTCAGGTTCTGCTCTGTGTAAAGTTGCTGGTGAGTAGTTTCTTCATTATGTGGGTGAATAAAGCTGTTCATCAGCGACTCTAGGCTCAGGCTGCTGCTGATGGAGCTGTTACTGCTCCTGCCTCCCAAAGCAACCATGGCAGTGCAAGGTGAGCGCCCAGGGCCCACCCTGTCAGACCTACGAGAGGATGGATGATGGTGCAGATAGGCAGTAGCCAACTGACTACATAGGATGTCTCTATAGTAGTTCAGTTTGTCTTCCCTCACAGCGGGTGTAAAAAAGGCCCCCATTTTTGACCGGTAGCAAAGGTCTAACATGGTGGAGAGCCAGTATACATCTCTTTGCCAAATGGTGATAATTCAGCTGTCACTACGCAAGCAAGTGAGCATGCATCAGGCCATTTGCGCAAGTGACTCAGAGGGAGTCCCTGCATCCATCTCCACTGCATACTGCCACGGTGTGTCTGGGTCATCTGCCTTGTCTTCCTCATCTCCCTCTTGCTCTTCCGGCTGCTCCTGCGCCTCTCCTGTCACCTGTGTAGAAAAACCACCCATTGCACTGCACATTGCTTGTGCTCCAATATACTCCACCTCCTCCTCAAGTTCAGCCCCCACAGGGCTCATGTGGCCGTGAGATGTAGGCGCCACGTCTCCAGTCCCCTGACTAGCCAGATTTACCAGCATTTTTTCCAGGATATGAATCAGTGGAATGACGGTGTTCATCCTGTGGTCCTGGTGACTGGCTAATAAAGTGGCCTCCTCAAAGGGAACGAGCAAATGGCAGATGTCACGCATGAGCTGCCACTGGCTAACATCGAAGTTACACATGGAAGTACCTCTGTCCGCTTGGATCATCAAGAAATCGTTTATGGCTTTTCTCTATTCGTACAGTCAGTCTAACATATGGAGGGTTGAATTCCAACGGGTGGAAATATCGCATATCAGTCTATGTTGTGGGAGGCCGTTCTGCCGCTGCAGCTCAAGAAGGGTGTGCTTGGCGGTGTACGAGTGGCTGAAGAGCATGCAAAGTTTCCTGGCCATTTTTAGGATGTCTTGCAGATGTGTGGTACACTTAAGGAAACGCTTAACAACCAAATTGAACACGTGCGCCATGCAGGGCGCATGGCTCAGCCCTCCTTGATGCAGTGCAGACACCATGTTCTTCCCGTTGTCGGTCATCATGATTCCGATTTTGAGTTGTCGTGGAGAAAGCCAGGATTCGATTTTGTGATGAAGTACACGGAGCAGTTTCTCCCCTGTGTGACTCCATTCGCCCAGGCAAATGAGGTGTAGAACAGCGTGACACCGCCGTGCCCTGCATATGTGGTATGCTGGAGGAGCACTGGGAATTGTCCCTGCAGTGGAGGCTGAGGACACAGTGGAGGATGAGGCGGACATTGTTGCAGGACCAACAGCGTGAGAACGTGGAGCCGAAAGCGGCGTCACCTGGCTATGTTGCTGATCTGGGAAGGAACCACATTCACCCAGTGGGCCGTAAAGGACATATACCGTGTTTCTCCGAAAAATAAGACAGGGTCTTATATAATTTTTTTCTTCGAAAAACGGGCTAGGGCTTATTTTCAGGGTACGTCTTATTTTTCAGGCACCAGAGCAAATCAGAATCTTTTATGATTCGCTCTGGATGAATCTTGTAAAATGGTTAGGGTTAATAACTCTAACTTCTGTACATTCACAATTGATGGTGCAGGGTGAGTGGGTTTTAAACAAACTTACTGGCACCTCTCTCTCTCTAAACACTGTGTGGCAGAGGCCCCATCTATCTCCTCTCCTTTACGCAAAGGGGGAGGTGCTATGGTGGAGTGGCTGCATCTATGGGATTGAGCAGGGGTGGCACCTGACGTCTGGTCACATAGGTAGCCAAGCCAATAGCATAGTAGCAACCATGAAGCGACATTTGGAAGGCGGACTTGGGAGGCAGGAGGTGGGACTTGGGAGTGGGTGAGCGGATTTTGCCTTGCCATTGCGGGAGGGAGTGGGGCATTTGTCCAGGATGGTTGGGAGCTACGGTATGCCTTTTCTTCGTCTCCGTGATGTCACGTAACACAACATAGGCGCTGACTGTAGCTAGGGCTTATTTTTGGAGTAGGGTTTATATTTCAAGCTTACTCCAAAAACTAAGCAAAATCAAACTAGGGCTTATATTCGGGGTAGGGCTTATTTTTGGAGAAACAGGGTATTATCCTTGACCGTAGTTACAGCTCCACACGTCGGCGCTGCCGTGCACTCTGGCAGACACCTTATGGGCTCAAGGACTGGCCCACCTTCTGTTCTACAGCTTTGTGCAGGGATGGTACTAAATTTTTGGCAAAGAAATGACGGCTTGGGACTCTTCATTTCGGCTCGGCACAAGCCATAAGTTCTCTTATGAAAGGTGCAGAGTCCATCACTTGGAAAGGGAGGGACTGCAGCACCAGCAACTTGGACAGGAGCACGTTCAGCTTCTGCACCGTTGGATGAGTGCACGCATACTGTTGTCTCTTCAAAATCGCTTCGGTGATGGATTGCTGACACAATGACTGACCAGGAAGAGGAGGAGCAGGAGCATCACGACCAGCAGATGATGGGAAGGACACATAGCTTCCTTCGGCTGAGTTGGTGGAGCCTTGACTGCCTGAATTGGGGTGCGTGCCACTGGGTGCTGCAGCAGTTGCTGCAGCTGGTTGGACCACCACATTGGAGCCACGGATCTCCAAGGCCACTTTATGTTGACGCTGCATATGTTGATGCTGGGCTATGGTGCCAACATTGGCACCCTGGTCACGCTTCACCTTCTGCCCACAGATTCGACATATGGCCATGTTCACCTCTCCCAGCGGCTTAACAAAAAACTGCCACACCGCCGAGTAGGTGATTTTACACCCAACATTCCATACTGACTGACTGCTACCGCCACTGCCTACATGAACCCATCCGCGTCTGCTTTCCGGGCAGGTAGGCTCCTGCAAAGCGAATATTCTACCCCAGGCACATTTGGCTCCCGACCTCCCACTGCTGCCATCCTGCTGACTTCCGGCCATGCTACCGATTTGCTGGCTCCGCCTCTGCCTCATGCGCAAGCTGCCACACTTTTCTCCATATGATGATGAAGCCCCTTCATCACCCGTCTACTTATTGTGATCAGCTACATCGTCATCCGCTACTGTCTGCAGGTCACTGATGTCCTCCTCAATGGACTCTGAGCCAGGAACCTGACCGCTCGCAACACCAGCTCCCACGCCACTGTCCTCATCACTACTTGCCTGCCTACTGGAGGAAGCGGCGGATGTCTCCTCCAGACCAGTAGCTCCTGACTGTCCTGTAGTATCTCCTCCTCACTGTATAGAGGATCTGAGCCCACATCATAGAGTACTTCTCTGGCTGAGGGAACAGAAAAGGACAGAGGCAGGTTGAGGACACATTAGGGAACAGGGCCTGCTCCCGGGCCATGCCAACTAAGGGTTGTGCCACCGACTCTTGGTTGGGGGTATCTGATGTGACTTGGGATGTAGTGGATGACTGAGTCAACCATTCTAGAACCATTGGGTTGCTGGTCAAGACACGACCATTAGCTGACACTGCGAGCTCAGGCCTCTGTAAGTGACCCCTGCTGCTACGCCCCCTTACTCTGCTGCGACCTGTGCCTGTGCCAGAAACATTTAGGCCTGTGCCCCTCCCCTGTGCAGGGCCTGTCGCTTCTCTGTCTGACATACTGTTAGATCAAATAAGTAATTGAAAAGGAAATTAATACAGGGCAAAAAGGCCTGTAATTTTCAACGGCGAATAAGCCCCTTAGTATTTTACACACTAATAAATGCCTTGAAAAGGCATTATAACAGATTACTGCAGAGATTAATGGATAAGAATTATTTTTTTGCCACTACTTCACGGCAAAAAGGCCTGTAATTTTCTCCATTGAACACACAGGTATGATCTATTGCAAACCTGCAATGAGCAGCAGGACAATGGCAGTCAGCGCAGCAAGGTGTAGTAGGATTGTTCCTATTACCCAGGCTGCAAACACCCCAAATGAACCCTGTTCTGCTTCCATACTCTTGTATAAATTCTTTCCTATCCTTTCCCTACATTTATAATGCTCTTTCTCTGAACTGCGATTGAGCAAACTATCAGTTTTGAAGTGTTTTCTACCACTTTCCCTAGCACCTGCTGACGTCTCTCCCTGCACTAAGTATGATGTGAAATGATTGAACCTAAAATGGCAAAGGGTATTTATAGGGCTGTGACATCACAAGGCTGGCTGGCTGCTGATTGGCTGCACGCATGGCATTGTGAGTAATCCCGCATTCCCAGAGTTCCTTGCCCCTTGTCCTAACATGTGCAGCAGCCATTTTAGGAAAAAATGCGATTCGATACATCGAAGCGTGAGGAAATCCGGAATTGAGGAGAATCGAAGATTTTCTGAAATTCAAATTGAATTCCACTTTGTCAGCTTCGATTCACTCATTTCTAGCAGTGACATTTCCAACAAGTCCTGTATTATTAGAGATGATCAGATCCATTAGAGCGCCCCCTCTAGTTGGATCTTCTACAAGCTGGACCATAAAATTGTCCTGCAACAAGTTGATGAATTTCCTCCCATTTACAGACCATGCAGTACCATGACCCCAGTCAATATCCAAGTAGTTAAAATCTCCCATCAAGACCACTGTACGTGCCTGTTGGGGGGGGGGGGTCTACAGATTATACCAAAAGTATTAATTACCAGAAATGTGCAATCTTGAAGATTTATGGCCAGATTTGTCTATACTGTTCGGTTGTAAGAAACATCTGACATCTGCCACAGCGGTATTCACCCTGGAACTCTTACTCCAGTAGTGCAGACATATAACATACTGTGCACTGAAGTGATAGGCCAAGCTTGCTAGCCATTATCCAAATGACAATAACCAGTAAAGTAGTTAAATTTAGTTAAACGTTCAATACAGATCTTCAACTCCACTCACACCGAAGCCACTTAGTGAAGCAAAACCAAAGTGAGAAGATTTCTACAAGGAACAAATAACACGAGTCATTAATGGAACGATTAGATATTAATAACCCCATCAATTCTCCTTTTTCACCAGTCTACATGAAACTAATTCTTGACTACCAGGGAGAAGCTGCCTTCCTTTACGGATGAGATCGTGGCCAGGATATACAGAATCCTGTTGATATCGCTGACGCGGGATAGATGATCAGACCCCATTTGCTCACCAATCCCTGTTAGTCCTTATATCAGTCATCCCAAAGATCCCATCTGCTGTGCGAGTGATCGCCCAATCTCCCTCATTAACATAGATAATAGTAAACTGTTCTCTAGCCGTCTATCATCTGTAATTCCCACAATGATCCACACGGACCAGGTGAGTTTAATTCAGGTGAAAGAGGTCAAGGACAATGTCAACAAAACTTTGTTGGTATTGTCTAGAGCAAAGGAGTGTGGTCATCTTTTGTGTCTGCTTTCGGTTGACACTGAGAAGGCCTTTGACCATGTGCACTGGGACTTCTTAAGAGCCATACTTGCTCAAGTGGTCATTGGGTCCATCTTTAAGAGCAAAATATTTTTCCTTTATGTTGATCTTGTGGCTCATGTTGGATTGATGTCCGACACTTCCTGGTCCGTAATGGTAATAGACAGGGATGCCCTCTATTATGCCCCACTCTTACATGTCCTTATTATGGAGGACCTGGCGGCTGCCCTCCGGTGATGCCCCATTGTACATGATCATCAAATGGGTGCTTGGCAGGTGAAGACAGATCTTTATAGAGATGACCTCCTGTTATACGTTTCCCATCCCCGTATATTGTTCTCCTCAATCTTGAAGAATTCCATCGGTTCGGTAATTAGAGTAACTTTAAAGTGAATATAACTAAGGCCTTGAATGTCGCGCTGTCTGCTGCAGAGGTCGATTTTCTGCTCCACCAATCCCCCTTCCATTGGCAAACTACCTATATTAAATACCTAGGTGTGCAGGTCCCCTCCGATATCTCCCCTTTTTGTATCATTTGAAATATTATCCATTGCTGGAGTCCATTGTTCTGACCTGTGTAGGTACGGCACTTTACGACTGCCCTGGTTTGGTCATATTAATGCCTTCAAAATGGACATAGTCCCTCGACTTTTGTACATATTCCAGGCCCTGCCTATCGAGATACCGCCCATTTTTTTCACACACTTGTAATCGGATTGATTGGGATTCGGGCTGCAGTAGACTCATATTTAGGAGCCTGACACAGCTTAAGATCGATGGTGGAGCAAGTCTCTGGTTGACAGACACTATTGGGTTTGTGACAAACAATGGGTCGTCACTGAGGCTAAGCTGCTCTCGGTGCATCTACCATCTTTTCTGTGGATACCTGCCTCCAGTAGGAGAGACACTTAGTTTACTCCTTCCTCTCCTCACACTTTTTTTCTGTTTGGAAACCTAAGAACTTTTATAACTTCATTTGACATCCCAATGTTTTTCGCCGAGTCTTTTAGCTCGCTGGTTCCTAATATGCTGTGTTAAATGTAAGGTACAGATGCATCATGTATTTAATGGGGATCCCCTGCCCTCCTTTGAGTTTCTCCAGTCCTCCCGCCCAGAGACTCTGCTGTCCCGGATGGAGTATAACCATCCTCCTTTCTGTCTGCACTTATGACTAATCCCATGGAACTAGAGTGTATTTTTCTACATTCTGAAGCCCACGCGTGCTCTTTCATTGCTCTATAACAGTATCGCACTATTATTAATGTATTATTTGTAGATTAGCTGAATTGGGGAATATATAGTTGGTGACAGAACAGAGTCTAAAAAAATTCTCCACAAAATTTTAGCAGTCGGTGAATGAGGAGAATGAGTGACCCTTCTGTGCTTTATATAGTGGTGACTCCTCACCTGGGCGGTTACCTGTAGGAATGTCCTCCTCACACTCCTCATCACCACTCACATAGGGCTCTGTAGTATTAATAGTGCTCAGATCTTTATCCTGATGGAAATGCTGTAATACAAATAATGTAGATGTCAGCAGAGAGTACAGATGGGAGAATATTACAAATATTTCATTTTTTAACAGATCCAAATACTATACTAGAGGTAATTCCTCTCAGGTGAACTAAAATGGCAGTGGCGACATGCATTGTGCAGTGAAAATACAGAGGAGACACGTGTGTGGAGGTGGAGAGTTTACAATGACGATGTCACATAATATAAGATACGGTGGGCAGGAAGAAAAGCAAGTTTATTGATAGTCAATCTATAGAACAGACGTCTTATTCATCCATGATCCAAAGCAATTGCTCCATTTTCTATTGGAAAACAACTGCAATAGAACTAAAGAATAACAGGAGCGTCAGTCTGAGCAGCAGAATACGGTGAATTATTACTACATGCAGAAAACCACAGACACAAGGACTTCACAGCCCGTCTACACATCATAGGGAATATCTCCATCTACCTGATCATCCTGTGGAAGAAGAGGACTGGGACATCTCTCCGGTGTTGTCCTCTTACTGGATCTACCTGTAGGAAACACAGACAGGGACTGAATTCATTCTGTACATACAAATAATGGAAGTCCATGTGTATATAGTCATGTCTATTACCTGCTGATGTGAGGGGCTGGTGGTCCTCCATCATCACCTCCTTGTACAGATCCTTGTGTCCTTCTAAATACTCCCACTCCTCCATGGAGAAATAGACAGCGACATCCTGACACCTTATAGGAACCTGACAACACAATGAAACAGTCATCACCCAGACCCCTCCAGTTACTGTATAATGTCCCAGCATTCCCAGCAGTGTCACCTCTCCAGTCAGCAGCTCCAGCATCTTGTTAGTGAGTTCTAGAATCTTCTGGTCATTGATCTCCTCCTGAATCAGGGGGTGATGTGGAGGCTCCAGGATTGAGCTCAGCTTTTCTCCATATCCTTCATACACAGGAGCCTGACAGCGCCCACTAGAGGTCTTCTTCACTACTGTGTAATCCTGGTTATGGGGAGACACATTAATAAATATCACTACATACATGTCCAGAGTCCATCACCTCTCCAGTTATAGCATCTGTTATTACTATAGATAAGAATGATGTAATGTGACATCATCAGAATCTCTCACCTCTCCAGTAAAGTGGTAGATGATCTCTAGGGTGAGATTTAATAGACTTTCCGCCATCTTGTTCCTGTCTCTTTCCATCCTTGATGGATCAATCAGGAATATTCTCTTATATAGAAGATACTGAGAGGATTCTATATTGTAGGAACCTGAATGGAGAGAAGATGAGACAATGTAATCACTACACGGAATCCCATGTAATAAATAGAACAGTTGAGTCACATTATTATGACCACCTCCTACTTCTGACGTCAGCAGCGTGTAGCTCAGGAAGGAAGTGACTTGTTGTGGGCTGGCTTGGTGGGTATATAAGGTGTGTGATAGGCTGAACAGAATCTCATTGTTGTCATGGATAAAGGGGGGATTGATCTTAGTTGCAAACGGGATGATTATTGGCTGTTGGGCCAAGGGTGACAGTATTTCTCTAACAGCGTAGGTTGTGAACTGTTTAGGTGCTGCTTTGGTGAAAGTGTAATGTGAGTGGACAAATGACACTACTGGGCATAACCAAATGTGGAGAACCGCGTGCAAATGCTCAACAGGAAAGCAACAGCAACGGTGCAAAGAACTACAGAATAGAAGGAGGAAATGGAGTGAAGTTCAGACAAATCTAATCAATTACAGGCAAATAAGTCAGGAAAATCATAGGAGTGTTGGAGGGAAAATGTCTGCACTGTGCTATGAGACTGACTGCTGCAGTTTGCACAGATTTCAACAGATACTGGAAAGATAACTTTTTCATTGCCAATAACCTAAGTTTATTAAGTAATTTTTGCAATGAGCAATATGTTAGGAGGTAGCTGTACAGAGTCAGTCTAGAGTGACACAGCCGATAAATGCAGCTATGTTTAAAGTCCCAACATCCATTGTACTTTTATGGTTCATGTTGGGAGGGGGTTAAGGGTTACAGTACAAATCTTAAGTATCTCAGTGCGGGAACACAATGAGATGGCTACTTAAGTCATACAAATGTAGTTCATTTGGTTCATGGTTAAAGACATTTTACCCAAACCCCTCCTTTACATACCTACTTATGTAAGCCAAGTCTCCGGACAATTTAACCCAACTATAACATGGAACCACTTTTAGGATTTTCTTGAATAGCTTGTTATGGCAAAATCAGTGGCCACAGTAATGACGCCAACCTGTGCAGCACATGATGTCATTGAAATCATAGGTAGCAGTGGTCATGTGACGTACCGTACCAACTGGCAATACTGCTGCAAACAGTGTAAAACTCCTAATCCTTTGGTTCACAGCTAAGTATAGAGAGAACATTGGAGGTCTGTGAAACCAAGTCAGAGGATCCATCACAGACTGATGCGGCTTCATTGACAATGAGTAGGATTTTGTACAAGAATCCTTCCTAAATATTAGAGACCCGATACCAAAAACCGAGATTCATAGAAAGAGGCTTAAATTATAAAAGAGTTTCAGAGTGTACAATCAACCAATAGAGCTGTTGTCTTATGGTAAGAAGATTGGAATTCCCTATGGCTGACTATAATAAAGTCAGCCCCATAGCACAGGTAAATTACCTGTGAGATCAGGAGAGTAGCGGGGGTCGGGGATAGTTTCTGATCATGTGACCTCGGAACAAGACAATCCATTTCAAGCAACCAAGTCCTGAGACAACTAGAATTACTGGAATCCACAAAATCCACAGAAAATAAGTGAGTTTTTATTTTAAAAAGTTTTAATGTAACTGATTTTTTTTTTTTTTTCAAGATTTCGCCGCTGGAGTGGCAGCCTGTTACAGCAGCTCCTGCTCACCTCGAGCTTTCTCTTCTTTTCCTTTCTTTGTTTTGTCACTCTATGTAAAGGGCATTGCACTATGAAGAGCCATATGAGGACTTGTAATACTTTTTGTTGTGCTTTCACTGGGAACTATTGTGTCAGGAGATCCTGCTTGTGGCCAGGATTCTTTTGTCTACTCCAGAGACAAACTGTTGAAGCTTAGAGATACAGCAGGGCTGCATGCTACTAGACCAGACATCCCCCAGCAACTTAGGAGGAAGAAGAGAAGAGGGTGTAGAGCTGGTGCCCTTTGGAGGATTAGGAGGAGATGTTTTAGACTTGCTCTCCCCTCCATCGTTACGGGCAATGTGAGATCTCTTGCGAATAAGATGGACGAACTTGCGGCGCTCACC